>CM044017.1:6316430-6966430 GCA_024085815.1 Flaveria linearis | reverse complement strand
TGTGTTGCTGCAGGCGGAGCTCGGCGGTGGTGGCTGTGAAACTCACGATTTCTTGATTTTCCGCCGAGGGACCTCAAGAGAATCTGCTGATTGAGGAAGCTTCACCGTTTACAGGTGCTGTTCATAAATCGATTCTACGGTAAATTAGCTTACTGATAAGTGTAGTTTCAGTTTTGTAGCTTGATTTTATTATTAGATTTCCTAGGGTTTATAATCTGTATCGATTGATGCAAAATTGATATGTTTTTCAGTTACGTAGTTCATTGGCGCAAACAATTTATTCTAGAAAAGTGTAAAATCCATATATAGTTACTCTGTTTGTGATTCAAATGGATATAAAGTAGTTCGTGCTGATTGATTTCTTTTTGTTTTTTTATTATTGTGATGGAATAAGCAGATAACTGTCGGTTATGCTTGATTAATGTGAAATTTGAGTTGCAAACTTATGATATCATATTAAGCTGTCAATTTTATTCTTCAGTATATGATCCTGTTATTGAGCCTTCCTCAATGCATTTGTGTTATATTTGTGTAAACATATTGCAGCATGATGGCTAAACATTGGTAATGCTTCAATTTTGTGTGATTTTTGGTTAATAGTAACAAGTTACAAGCTTATGAGTATATATCTTAGGTGAATATTTTGAAATATTGGAGGGATAACAGGGTAGGTTGCTTGGCGAGCAAGTTAAATGCAAATGGGCCATGATTTCAGCTTATAGTGGGAACTCAAAGATTGGCATACTTTGGGGAGTGGTGTTTGCTGTTATCATAGTTTTACAATATCTTGAATTACCTTATGGTGGTGTTATATCATCTATATTTTCTGCTAGCATGTCTCACATAACCTATGATGCTGACAGTAATGGCAGCAATTATTCTACGTATAATGCTACTACTACTGCTTTAACAGCCCCTCAAAATCTCTTAGATTCCAACATGTCTGAAACATACAAAATTACATCAAATGCCGTTCATAATTTTACGAAAAATGAATCATCAGTTATTTTGCCATCTGTCAATTTATCTGCTGTGATTGAAAGTCCCCGTAAGAAGCAAAAGAAGCAAATGGTGAAAGTAGTATCAATTTCTGAGATGCGTGATATCTTAGTTCACGGCCGTGCTTCTTCTCATTCCATGGTATGGAAAATAAAAATATTGCTTCTTGGAATTTTTATGTGAAACTGGGCCTTTTAAGTTTTAACATAAGTTTCTTGACCCTTTTATGTTGATTTTTGTTTTGTTAGTTCTTTACACGATTCCACTTATATATATAGAATCAATTGTGGACTTCAAGAGCTGATCAAGAATTACTGAATGCAAAGCTGCAAATTGAGAATGCTTCTTTCAATGAAGATGATCATAACCTCTATCCTTCTGTGTTCCGTAATATTTCAAGATTTAGGAGGTAAGCATACTATATTTCAAGTGCTTTTGGTGTGTTTCACCTTTACTTTTAGTTCAAAAGGCAAATATGGCTACTGGAAACTTGCATTTGTAGAATCTATATAATGGTACAAGACCATATGATATTATTTCTATTTGTCCCAAAAAATTCAATAGAATATGTAATGGGCATGAGTTCTGCGATACTAATAGCAATTTCTCTACTTTATGACAAATTTCCAAGCTAAAATAATCTATTGACTCATCCCAATCATTACAAGTTACTGATACTGTTGATTTTAGTTAATATGCTTCTACATTGAATAGAAGTGTTTAGCATTTACCTAACAGCAAACATGTTTGTTAGTCGAACTACAAATTTAAACACTTAAACCTTGCAATTATAACATATATGACTCTGGTTTTGGCTGCAATGTGTCCTTTTTACACATATTTCCATGCTAAATTTACTTATTTCCTTTGATCAAAGTAAAAAGATGTCTCAATTTGCATTTTCATTTCTGTTGATATAACGCTGCTGCTAAATGAGGTATTTGGTTGATTGTTTGAAATTGTTGGGGTCTTACTTTCGTGTGCTTCTGGTTTGTTATGTTGCAAATTAGGGAGTGCTTGGTACTGCTTTTTGCAAGTTATTACATGATATGGCGTCTGAGGCTCTTCATGCTAGTTATAATTCGGATGAGGAGGTGTACGCTGCTGCTAAATGAGGTATTTGGTTGATTGTTTGAAATTGTTGGGGTCTTACTTTCGTGTGCTTCTGGTTTGTTGATGATCGTGGTTATGATACGTTAATGACAGTTTCCATTCGTTGGCTCCAAATGTCAATGGCTCCATTATGATTGTCGAATCCATTTGCTACAACAATTGCTATGATGACTGTGGCTGAATGGTTGATTGGCGTGGCATTCTCGGTGATGGCAATTGTGTTTTTCTGCACTTGCAACCCGTGATGCAGCCATGGTAACCGAAAACCCACATCTGAGCAAAAATATTTTTTTTACGAAAACCAAACGTTAAATTAAGATCGGCCTCACTGCTCACCATCAGACATCACTGCTCCACCTCCTGCCACCTCCACTCCCGCTGCCCGCACCCCCTTACGAACCCTAAGGGTGTGGTGGTGGACGTGTTGGTGTTGGTGTTGGTATGGCGGTGGCGGTGTGGCGGTGGCGGTGTGGCGGTGGCGGTGTGGCTTGCAGCCGTCCGATCGAGGGACCTTAACGGGGGAAAGTGGAATCGGTTAATTGAAGGTTAATCAATCACTATTTGAACTACAATCACACTCTTTCTTCTTTCTTTTGTAAACCACTTTGCTTGATTCATCAAATTTGATTTCAATTTTATCTGCTGTTAGACAGAATGGAGGTCATACCACCAGTTGCTGAAGAAGGAAAGACGCACAACGATATCTTGCTGTTCAACCGATGGAGTTACGATGACGTTCAGGTTAGTTTTTGCAGATCTATGTAACGATCGTCAATGTTTTTGTTTGTATTGTATTTTCGATGTAAATGATTGTGTATGATTTTGTACGTTGTTGGTTGTCTGTTGTTGAATTGTGTTAGTTTGAACTAATGACCCTTTTGTTCTTTGTTTTGTTAATTGTTAATGTTGCTTTTAATTTGTATGTTTTCGGTGTTGGATTGAAGAATAACCTGTTTGTTTGAATATGGACATCGGATTTAAGATGATAGATACGCGGACATATTTGTTATGATTGTCATGACAAAGGATGTGGTCTTAATAGTTTTTTTTTCTGTTTGAACATTTAGAACTAAATCTAGAAGCCTGTTAACTTGCGGATGTGTAAACTTGCTTAACTGTGTGAATATTGTTCTCTGGTGAAATATTGACCCTGCAAAGATAATTTCAGTTCAGTTGCCGCAAAAACAAATTGATCGCCATGTCATGTTTAAATAGGTTGGATATGTTTCCATGAAAAAAATTCATGTTAAAATTCAGCAAATGACACTAAAGTAATTTCAAAGTTAATAATCTTACAGAGTCTTTGAATTTTTGTATATACATTGCATGAGCTAGAACAACATAGGATATGGTATCTTTATCTGCAAATATATAATAGTTTTGTTCATGTATAGGTCTCTGATCTTTCTGTGGAGGATTACATCACCGCCACTGCTTCAAAGCACCCAAACTTCATGCCTCACACAGCTGGTAGGTACCAAGCTAAGAGATTTAGGAAGGCCCAGTGTCCAGTTGTTGAACGTTTAACGAACTCTCTTATGATGCACGGGAGAAATAATGGTAAAAAGTTGATGGCTGTTCGCATAGTCAAGCATGCTATGGAGATTATTCATCTTTTAACTGATGCCAATCCCATTCAAATCATTGTTGATGTCGTCATTAACAGGTTCTGTTATATCCTTTTGCTCATGTTTTTATAACAAGTCTACTAATGTGATAAATTCCAGTGGGGTTAATGTGCAAAATGCCCAAACGGGTCTGGGTCAAAGTTGGTTTTTTTAACCCCTTTCCCAAGACGCGCAACGCGCGTCTGGATCATAACACTAGTTCCTTAAAATTTGTAAAATTGCATAGTATTTAAAACAAAAGTTTTCGATAAATGATACACAATACACTAATTCATAATTTGAACAAATATATTATTATCTATAACAATTACCAACTTCATCTACGTATTATACAAATGCTTTAAGCATTTTGTACAACCACTCTATGCATATATAATGCACAAAATTGTAATTTGTTAAACAAATGAGGCCCTTTGAAGCTACTCTTATTTGTTAGCCCATTGATAATTGAAATCTGATTGCTTCACCTTATTTTCATACTGCATTTGTAGGTAATTTATTACCTAGTAAAATTGATAAAATATTTAGTATGCCATGTAGTGTTTTAGTTAAATAATGATCTTTCAAACAAGAAGTGGAACCTCAAGAGCAAATCAATGTCAAAAGAGTTAACAATCAGTTTTGAATTTTTATAATTTTTTAAAAAAAATTTCACACCTTTTATAATTATTATTATTATTATTATTATTATTATTATTATTATTATTATTATTATTATTATTATTATTGTTATTTATTATGTTCTATAAAAATTATTTATTAATATTATTATTACTACTACTACTAAGTAAATGAAAATTCATACTATTTTTCACAGGTCAATATAACTAGCGTCGATATAAAACGTGTCGATATCTTTGTGGATCTCTTATCGTTATATGTTTATTGTTATAGACTTATAGGTATGTTATTATTTTATCTTTTAGTTTTTTTTTTCTTGGACAACTTTTATATTTTAGTTATCATGAACACTTTTGAGTGATTAGATCTAACTGTGACATCACGCGAGAAGAAGCAACTAGTTATTTTACAAGTTCAAATGATTATATATAAAAACCACTAAAAGATATTCTCTTGTGGGTACATTTATTTCATAAAATTTTCGGTCAAATAAATATAAAAAATATGGAGTAAAAAAGGATATATAATATGTCGCTACTCTATTCCTTGATAATCGGTCCCATGTTTAAAGAAGAAAAGGAATTGACACGTGAATTAGGACGATAAAGATAAAAAAGCAAAATCCTTAAAGTCCGTCGGATCTACGTTGCTAGTCTTATGCTATAAATATATAACAAATAAATAAACTTATATTATATTATTAGTTTATATTCGCATTAACACACATCTAAAGTTTAACCATTTGTGAAGGCACGGCGTTACAAGTTTAATATATATTTTTTAAAAATAACATGCACTCATGTGTGTGTCTTTCTCATATATCATATCTCGTCTCTCTTTCTCTCTCTGCTTTCCCCTTATAATTATATACATCATCTATATTTAATAGCAATGTATTAAAAACCGGATTCGGTGGTCGATACATAGCTTTGGTAAACGGTCGACACTGAAAAGAAGAGATACGAATCGGTGCTTTTCATTGGTTTTTTTCTAGTTTACTCAAAATCCGTTAGTTTATTTGTGTCAGCTATATTAGCTGATAACGAAGCTGATGGTGAAACGTTTTTAGGTTTAACTAGCTTGCCTACCTAGTATACATTAGTGGTCCACCAACAAAAGGAAATAATTAAGAATATTTGGTTATCATTTTCCATTACTCAAAATTAATTAGTTTGTTGACTCAATCATTCTAATAAAAAGTTATATTTTTCATAATTAGCTAATGAAAATGTTTTTATGTTCTAGAATAAAACGTGAAGTTTATAATGTTTTTGGTCGTTGTGGATTCGATACTTTAATCTTTAGTCCAAAAGAAATTTTTTGGACATATCATACGCTAACATTTAATTTTTATAACCATTTTAGTTTCTAGTACGTGGTACCCTCTATTTTTATCATTAGAACTGATCAAGTGTCCATCACATAAGAGGCATTTTAATCATCTTCCCCGACCCTTTAGATACTATAATTTCTTTTTCAATGTTAGTCACATCTTCTTCTTCTTTACGTGATTTAACATCTAAAATTATCGTTACGCAAATAGGGTTGTCAACCCTGATTCGCACCTCTAGCGAGGACATTTATAATGTTTCCATTGTTGCTCAAGAAAGATGATTTAACTCTTTTCTAAATATATTGACCTAATTCATAAGAACTAGATGGTATCCACCACGAGCGATGTGCGTGTTATAGACCGGGTTCAGAACGTTTGTTGTCATACCAAAGCAACCGACGATACTATTGTTTATCTATAGAATACGGTCACAAACCAATGAAAGGATCACGGGTTCCAGAAACACGTAGTGTGCATGTTATAAACTAGGCTTAGAAGAGGTTCTCAGTGCGGCTGCATCGGAAACGACTACCATGCCAAAGCAACCGATGCCATTGTTGTTTATCATTGTAACCTGATATTATACTATACACTAAAAGATCAACGAAAGGAACACGGAACATGTCTCAGATGAACAAAACATCATCATCGTCATCAACCCTGAAATAGGTAGTTGTGTTTCTCAATAATACTGGATAAAATGATTTTCCCAATAACATAATCAGGGCAACAGATATGAATACTAAATAGAACCCCTAAACCAAAATGAACACCAAATCAACATAAGATGAAGAACTCCCATCGTCATCGACATTACAAATTTCAAACAAAAAACCCTCAAATGGGGTAATCCCTAGCATCATCAATATAACTAATCAACCAACCATAAATTCTCAGATACATCATATAAGAACATCCATTCAGATAAACCAAGAAGAGATAATCATTAGACTAAAGGCAGATCCGAAAATCCTAACACTTCGACACCCTGATACAACTGTGAGCTCGACCTCAACCGCAAACAGGAGGCCAAGCGGTGGCCGCGGCTATGCCGCCACCATGACGGTGGCTGACGACCATCAGCCATCACAACAGCCATCCCCAGATCTACACGAAATTGGGCGCACACAGGTGCTCGGAACAGAAGAGCCTTGCTGGCAATGCGTTTGCAAGTAACGATAACAACAATATCTGCCTCCAAAACCTCATCTTCGCCACGCACACACCGTCGTTTGCCACCAAACCACCACCAGTGATGGCGGTGGGAAGCAACACACCCACCCAAATCGTAATACAGATAACGACCGACCGATAGACCTGCGATGTAACAAACGTTGGTCGTGTTGCAGGTGGTGGCGTGCAGGTGGTGGCGGTGCAGTCGGCGCAGGCGGCGGTACAGCCAGTGCACTTTCTCTCTCTAGAAATGAGAGGATGTGAAATGAGGATCTGAGCTTTTTCTCCTCTTTAAAGCCAAGGGGGTGAGATAATAAATACATAATACATTTGTGACAAATCTTAAAACGCTAAGAACTAAACTGCTTCTTCCGTTTTCTTTTTAAATATATAGAAGAATAAGATACAAGGATCATGATGATGGTTTGTTGTTTGGGCCGATCCTCTCACGTGTGCAAGATCTACAAAACTCATTCGTAAATTACTGAAAAGAATTGACAACCGTAACTAGAAAGAAGAATGATTGTGAAAATACGAGGCTAAAAATTTGATATTTGTTTAGTTGATATTTTTTGCCATCTGCTTCATTACCAACTAAACTAATTTGTTGTAATTAATTTGCTACAATAATTTTACTTTATTTATTGTTATTATAATAGTGATCATTATACTAGTAAAATCTTTTTTTACTTATTGTATTGAGCATATAAAATCTATGAACTGTCGTGTTGGAGAAGGTGAGTATAAAAAGAGGGGTTAGAGCAGTCATATTAGGTTTTATATTTTTATCTTTATAATTATAATAAAAATTATATTTTCTATTTTTTAATTAAATATTTGTATATCTTTATCATCACATTTATCTCTTTTTCACTTCCAACCACTTTCAAAAGTATTTATAAAAATTTTAAAGGTTCAACAATGATTCCCCAAATATACAAATAAACAGTAATATTTTTTTTTTTTATTCACTCACAACCACTTATAAATTTTTTTAAAATATAGAAAACACGCTCATATAAATATAAAAAAGAGTAAATTACAGATTGTGTCATTTATTAATACATGAAGTTACATAGCGCGTCCTTTAGGGGTTGTTTGACAACATCTGAATGATTAAGTGCTGAACCAATAAGATGTCTGAACCATTAAGTGCTGAACCATTAAGAGGTCTGAATTATTAAGAGCTTGTATATCGCTTAACTATTCAAAGGCAAATGTCTGACCAATTCAGATAAGAGGTCTTAACCATTCAGCATTAGACCTTTTAACCATTCAGCATTAGTATAATGCTTAACCATTCAGAGGCAAATGTCTTAACCATTCAGACAGTTGCTCGTGAAACAAACAGTCTGAACCATTAAATGCTGAATCATTCAGACATCTGAACCATTAAGAGGCTGATTAAGAGACTGCCAAACAGCCCCTTAGTTTCAATAATTACACTATATGGCCTTTTTTTATAAAATTGCACACATATTATCCTTTACACTAACCTTCATTTAATATCATAGTTAAATCAATCATGTACCCCTCACATGAGGGGCATTTATGATTGGTGTACTAAAGATGGTTCGGTATATCCGAAAATTCAGATATCTGCATTTCAGATATCCAAAAATTCGAAAACTTTCGAATATTGGGATATCTGATTATCCGAAAACTTAAAATTATTTTTGTTACTTTTTTAAAGAGTTAAACGTTTTTTTTATTTTGGTGGGGACTTGTTAGTATATATGGGGACTTATTTTTAACGTGTGTTGTTTTTATATTATCTATACTACTATATAATGCATAAAGTTGGGACACAAATGTAATTTCATAAAAAGTTAAGACACCTAAGATAACTTATTAAGCATTAGGTACAAGTGTTATATGCATTTATTCCTATTTGCCCATCATTTATTAAACTTCTTCTAATCAACACATCAATTAATTAATTCATATTATTAATATATTATTTAATAATATGAGATTGTTTAATTCACTACATTATATATTTTATCATTTATAATAGTTTAAATTAACATTTAAATTTATTAATAAGTATTTTTTTTTAAATTTTATATTTAAGCCTTCGAGTTATGTCTTTAATGACCTGAACTTTTTTTAAATTTTATATATGAGTATCCGAGTTTTATGAAAATTTATTTTAACCATTTATAATAAAGGTCGTTAATTATAATAAAGTCATAATTTATGTATTCTTTATTTTCTTATCTGTTTCAAGATATTTATTTTTTATAGTTTTTTATATTACATTTTTTATCAGTGTTTTGCACACAATTTTTTCGGGTGGTTAGTACTAACGTATAAATTATCAGATTAAATCTTTCAACTTTTATAATGCCAAAAACTATCATTATGACATTCTCGTATACAGTAAAACCGTACCGCGGCGAAGCGCGGTCTAATCCGCTATTTTTATAATAACATATATCTAATTATTGCAAAAAAAGAAGTTCAAATCCGAATCTATATTCATATCTGTATCCGAAATTTTGAATATTTGAATTTCAGATATCCGGAAGCTCAGATACGGATACGTATAGTGAATTCAACTCTTCAAAAATTTCAGATATCCAACTTTGAACACCCTAACGTGAAAGCGACGGGAATAAAGCGACGTAGAAATATTTTTAATTCGTTATAGACATATAAAATACATAAATGTCTCTCATGTGAGTGATACATGTTTGACTTACATGTGAATTTGAATAAAGGTTAACCTAAAGAACGATAAATGTGCAAATTGTTTTAGCAAATGACATTTTATATAATTATTAAAATTAAAGAATAGAACATGTGATTCTATATATTAATAAAGAACACAGTTTTTAATTTACACTATAAAAACCCTAACGTGAATACTCGTAGAATGCAATAAGAAAAACATACTAAAAAATAACCTATACTATGGGTCATGGTAGTACTTCGGCCAAAACCCACATATTAAGCCCAATATAGTATTCATGAAATCAAATCAATTTTAAGAAAAAAGAGTAAAAATCAGGAAAAGATCCTGGAAAATACAGACTTAAAAGACTAACAACTACCTAACTTAAAAAGAAAGTGACACTTATCCTACTGATTAAAGCTCTTAAGGTTAGTATTTGTGGCCACTTAGCTATTGTGTTTTTTAAAATACTAAAATCATGAAAATGGTCATTTTATCAATCGAATTTCATATAATAAAAAAGAAGATCTCATGTGTAATCTTTGATTTCGATTAATATAAATAAAAATAAAAATCAAATAATAAATCAACACAATTTCATGCCTTCCCCGTTTTAAGCCTTTAAGGGAATTTCACGATTTCGGTAATATGTATCACTTAAACAGGTGAAACATATCAAACGATTAAACAATTTTATGGCTTATGGTTTTCCTTTTCTAGGGAAAATTTTATAGAAATGTAACCAGTTTTTATATTGTATCAATTATGTCACTTAAACTTTTTTATTTTAATTTAATCATTTAACTTGTAGGTAATCCACTAATCTTATACATTTTACTTGTTAAACATGTTAAAGTGTATATGTGACTTTTTCTATTTTCTTTTTATAAACTTATTGACTTCACATTAACAAATTTATAATATATATAAATATTAAGTTTTAAAAGTATATTTATGTTTAGACATTTGATCTGATCGCATCTACTATTGTTACGTTTGATTATACTACACGATCTTATGATTAGGCTGCAAAGTTAGGGTTAGTAAAAGTTATTAGTTGTATTAGTGGCTGATTGATCTGTTCGTTGCTGATTTGATCTTATGATTAGGCTGCAAAGTTTGGTTCGGTTCGGTTTGATATTGGTTAAATGGTTTCTTGAATTCAGATTTGGTATTGCTTATATGGGTTCTTGAAATCGATGTTGATATTAGTTCTTGATTATTTACTTGTATCTAGACATGGCAGAAAAAAAAAACTAAAGTTATTTAGAAGTTAGATTGTGTTGACAAAACTTTTCTCGAAGCGTGTATACATGAGGTAACAACCAATGATCGGAGGGTAGTAGCCTAAAAGGATCCTCATGGAAAGTTGTTGCGGAAAAACTAAAAAATGATCATAATTTCATTGTTGAACATAAACAAATGAATAGTCGGTATGACTACTTGAAATCAAAGTATGGTCTATTGAAGGCAAGATTCCCAATCTTAAAACAAATGTCTCTTTATCCTTTCTAGTGCAAAGAGACGTGGTCATTGCTTGTTTTGCAGTCCATAACTTTATAAGGAAATACAATATTCAAGACGAATTATTTACAATCTTTGAATAGAACACTATGGTTACTCCTGATGGTGACGGTGGAGGAAGCGAGGGTGAAAACACACAAGGCATGGAGTGGGGTTCAGAAGGCGTTAAATATATGACTGCTTTGCGTGACCAAATTGCTAATCAACCACTTTCAAATGCTTCAAGTTGATTTGCATGCAAACTCTTGCAATATGCTTGAAATTCGGTGTGTTTATTCGGATTATATGTGATTTATGTTTAACTTGTATTTTGTATGACATTTTGAATTTTAAGCTATTATGTTCTTTTGAAAGTTCGGTAATTTCTATTGATTATACAACACAAGTTAAAATATAAAGGCAAGTTTCAGTCAGCAGAGTCAGTCAGATACATAATCAAACAGTCAAGTTTCAGTCAGATGTAGACTCAATCAGAACTTCTGACTGGGTCAGCTTCTGACGCAGTCTGCTCATACTTGGTCAGCACAATCAAACAGCTCATAATTTAAACCTGAAGGAAAATTCGAGAATAACACAAAAGTTATTTTCTTCTAAAATTTAGCGTTATATATCTGTTTGGAGCCTACTAAATATTTTTGAAAAATTCATATTAAAAATGTCAAATAGTAGGTTTAAACAAAAAGATCGACATATTTTTTCAAACTAAAAAAAAGTCGAACAATGACGATAGAACCCAAAACAATCGACTTGATTAAAACGGGAAAGAAATACAAATAGACCCGGTTCGAGATGAGTTGATATCCGATAACAAGGAATTGACCTTAATCAAAGTACTAAAAACACAAGACAACCCCTAATCTAAACATCAAATCAAGTATAAATAAAATAAAGAATTACTAACTCCTCCCACTAACTCACTCACTCTCTAAAAATGAATATTTCCCTCCATTAACTTTCCTTATTATTACAAGATTTAGAATATTGTTTATTATTATTATTATCATTATCATTATTATTATTTTTATTATTTTTATCATTGTTCTTATTATTATTATGATTATTATTATTATCATTGTTATTATTGTTATTATGATTATTATTTATTTATCATTATTAACCTCCAAACTAAAGAATTAAAGACATAGGTAACCCATGAGTTTCATAATTCACGACAATGGTCCTTACAAGATTAAACGATGTAAATTTTTAATTAACGTAAAAATACGAGATGTTACAGTCTCCCCTGCTTTAGGAAATTTCGTCCCGAAATTTGTTCACGAGGAGGCTGAAACGAAAAGATGAGGATACTGGGATTTCATTTGGTCCTCACACTCCCAGGTGAACTCTGGGCCACGTTTAAATTCCAGCGGACTTTGACAATAGGTATCTGGCTGCGTTTGAGTTGTTTGACTTCCCGATCCATAATTTCCACAGGTTTCTCAATAAAGTGCATAGATTCATCAATCTGGACTTCGTCGAGTGGAATGTGGAGATTTTCATTGGCAAGACATTTCTTGAGGTGTGAAACATGAAACGTCGGATGTATATTGCTTAGCTCTTAGGTAGTTCAAGCTTGTAGGACACTTTCCCAATTCGCTCGAGCACTTTGGATGGAACCTCGTAACGAGGTGCTAGGTTCCCTTTCTTTCCAAAGCGAATCACTCCCTTCCAAGGTGATACCATAAGAAGTACGAGATCACCGACATTGTATTCCATGGGCTTACGTCTTTTATCTGCATAATGCTTTTGACGATTTCTGGCAGCGACCAAGTTATCACGGATCTTATGAATATTATCGGTTGTTTCTTGTATCAATTCCGGACCAGTAATTTGTGATTCACCAACTTCAGACCAACAGATGGGAGATCGACACTTTCGACCATACAAGGCCTCAAATGGTGCCATCTGGATGCTGGTATGGTAACTGTTATTGTAAGAGAATTCGATCAACAGAAGATGAGAATCCCACGATGTACTGAAATCAATGACACAAGCCCGGAGCATATCCTCGAGGGTTTGTATCGTTCTTTCAGTCTGACCGTCGGTTTGCGGGTGATAGGCTGTGCTAAGATTCAGTTGAGTTTCGAGAGCTGATTGGAGACTTTTCCAGAAACGAGAGATGAAGCGACCATCACGATCAGAGATAATATCTTTACTTGAAAAAAGATTGTTTAGGAAGACTACCATCACGTAAACAGGTTTTGATGATAACTTATAATGAAAGTCGATAAATAAGGAATAAATGGTTTGATGTAGCTAGATCGAGTCAAAACATGAGAATAAAGGAAAAGAAATCGATTTAAGAATTTAAATGTTCCAAGTTAGGAATCAAAATTAACCTAATACGAACGGGTCTCTTTTCAAGTTCAGAGATCATGCTTTGGCTTGATAGGTCGAATCACCATCATTGATTCACCCTTCAAGTTACTACATGCTTATCGTCACTTGATTACAACCTTGATAAGTTGATGATCAAGAAATAAGGTTAGTCATCAAGGTATGGTTTTCACCCCTAACTTGATGGTGTACTCTCAAGGTATGACCACTAGCTTACCAATCAAAAAGTTCGATCTGAGGATCTTCAGAAATAAGACGAGATAACTCACCATTAAGGTAAGGGAAATCACTCATATCTTCACGAAGAATTTTTTTACAAAAACAAAATATAACAAGATAAACTTCTTCATCAAAATCCAGAATTCACTCCTACTTTGATGAGATAGTTTCATTTGAGAAAATACAATCCATTAAAAATGAAATTACCATCATGGTATGAATTTCACGCCTATCTTGATGATTGAGCCTCATAATAACAAGAAAACAATCGAAGATTGACATTTGTCACCAAAGTACGGGTTTCAATCCTATTTTGGTGAGATCATGTCATTTGTGAAATGCAAGTTCTAAAGAGAATAATTAAAGTCAGTCCTCGAGATAAGAAAATCACCCTAATTCAGAGGATGAAATTTCATAAAACACACGATTGGAAACCATTTATTGAAACGAATAAAGAATCATCATCATAGTAAGGGAATCACCCTTGTTTTGATGAGTTAGAATCATTTAGGAGATACGAGTGTTCTTAGTCATAGGTTGACTTGCAAACTCTTGCATCTCCCACAGTGCAAACGGTTTCAAAGTTCGACTTAACAACGAAAGGAAAAGTATCTCAATTAGAAATTTAGAAATTTTCAAATTACATAAATGTAACAAAAAGGAAATCATGATTACAAGATTTAAGGTCAAAATTCAAGATAATAGAATTAGTTATGATGATGTTCAAATATTGAATGATTTAAATCAGGAAGACGAAATCAAGGACAAGAATTAATCAACACCACATCATTGGTGGCTCGAGCTTGTTGAGCATTGATGTTAAAAGCACGTCCTTGAGCCGTAGGAACCGGGATGACAAGTTGAGGGCATCGATTGTGAAAATGGTTCGGATCACCACATTGGTAGCATGCACGACCCTGGATAATTGCAGGAGGATGTTGGTGGATTGGTGCATTAGTCGGAGCTTTAGCAACACTCTTACACACGTTGAATGTATGACCCAAACGACCACAGTTTGTGCATTGACGACACTGAATATTAGCGGGATGGTGATACTTGCAATTGTTACACTGCGGATAGGGTCCAGCGTATGGATTTTTCATCAGCGATTGGTTGTTTACTGCTGGTTGACGAGTTGGAGGGACTTGACTAATTGGCACAGCAGGGGTAATTACAGCAAAGTTTTGAGATGTAGCCTTCCTCTTCTTGTTCTTGAAAGGCTCGGGTTGATCGGTTTTGACGGTTTCGTTAGGGAGTTTATCGGTATTCTTCTTCGATCCTTTCCTGGTTAAAGAACCAGCTTTCACATGATTATCGGTTAACTGCGCAGCCAGCCTAATAGCATCTTCTAGTGTTGAAGGATTCATTCCTAACACCGTATCCTGAATCTGCATGGGTAGTCCACCAATATATTTCTCGATGGCTCGAGGAGGTAGGGGTAGCAAGGTACGGTACCAAAAGGCTCATTCGTGAAATCGGTTAGTGTATGCTAGATTCTCGCCACTGTCTTGGGTTAACTCGCAGAACTCAGCTTCTAATTTTCGGACTTCATTTCTTGGGCAGAACTCTTTGGTCATGAGCTCCTTAACTTCAGCCCATGTTAATGCTAGAGCGGTTTCAGTTCCACGGGTTCGTTTCTCCCCCTTCCACCAAGTGAGTGCGCGTTTCTGGAGAACACTTGTGGCATACCGGACTTTTAGATTTTCAGGGCATTCACTGTTTAGGAATGTGTTCTCGATGCTTTCAAACCATTGTAAAAGACCAGTGGCTCCTTCGGTTTCACTGAACTTAGTAGGGTTGCAAGAACTGAAATGTTTGTAAGTACAAGTTTGGGGAGGGTTTGGTGTAGTTGGGTTTTGAACAGCATTGTTGCCTTGGTTCAAATGGGTAAGTAGAGTTGGGATGACCGCAGTAACTTCACGTGCTACAATAGCAGCAATCTTACGGCCAGAGTTTCTAGACCATGAACGGATTTGACAAGAAGACATTCTGGAATATCATTAAGATATTTTATGAGAATTGGATAATAGGAGTTATACCACATGAAAACAACAATCGGGAGCCTCACAATCACTATTATAATAACAATGAGATGTTCCATGTGTAATCGTTTGATTCGTAAATCAAAGCGAGTACGTTGACAAATCAACGTGTTATGTTCAACACAACCTTATTGAAGACATGCGTGCCTATAAGCAGATACTCATCCCGAGGGTTCCCAGGTAAGGTATACAGATCCATCGATTGATTTGGATTTATACGAATACCTTGCCTAGACAGAACACCTCGAGATACAGGCATCACGCTCTTCCAGCATTACATGTTTCAAGTTGTAAGACACAGTCTTTGACGAATTTGAAAACCACGAATAGCGATTCAAAGCTCATTTTGAAAACCATTTGCTTTAGGCACATAATGCCTTGAATATGATTTAAGATTTGTGTGTGCATTGATAAGAATCAAAGTATAAGAAGAATCACATAAGGCATATAATCACATAATCAAATATAAACATATAAGGCATATAAAATCCTATCTAAGCATGTAAAATACTTGAGAGGACTCATGTGTAAAGGTACTTAGTTATAGTCTAGGTCATTCCATTTCTAATAACCTAATTCCCTATAACCATGGCTCTGATACCAATCTGTCACACCCCGACCGACGGCGGAATCATCGGAGCGGACGAGGGAATGATTGATTGTTCATAACACATGATTGTCTAATAGTGAAAATAATATTAAAATCAGATTACAGGACAACATGAGTTGACACCAGCAAATACAACAGTTGGAATCACAAATAGTAATTGTCTTTTATTTTGACTAAGTCCGGGTCTTGAATGAGCATGTAGAAGTCCACTAACTTGCTTAACCTGAAATCATGTGAAAAGTAACGAGTCAGCTAAAAATTAGCCGGTGAGTAATCACAGTTTTGAATATACATATAGATTGATTGATTGATTGAGAATAATCCAATTCACAAGGTAACGTTAAGACTTATATTGCAATAGCGAAGCAAATAGATAAACCGACACAATATAAACCCCTTGACTTGACACTTGCATATAATAGACTTGCACACAAACACCATAGATTGACTAATTGCCTCTGGCACAATCACCACTCGTAAGCCATGTGGGGTGGGTTATCCAAACCAGTAGATCTACCATTGATACCAGGATTGATTGATTGAATTAGGGTTTTACTGTCATCCAGTTTATCATAGTATGTTCACATAGTTGCAAGTAATAACATAACCTGTCTTGAATTGAATTTAGAATGAAATAACAATAGAATATCATAATTGAATATTGTATCATATGATTTTCCCTAAATAAGAAATGATATAAAAAGGGGATATGAATACTCACATGATTGATGAGATTAGAATCCGGATGTGATAGATTAGACACCAACGAATTCCTTATGATTAACCTAAGGAACGGTGCCTCGAATTAGAATAATAGTGATTTGAGAATTTGGGAATGTATTAGGATTTCCATTGGGTTTTTAATTTATTTAGTTTGAATATCTTGAAATACCTAAATGAATTTATTGATAGTAATTATGTTTAGAATTTAATAAAAATATATCAATACGCATAACCGTTTGATTTATTGTTAAAGTGTGGGAAAACAAATAATTAATTTTATTAATTAATTATATGATAATTAATTAAAATATGTAATTATTTAAATAGCATAAAACGACTTTTTGTAATTAATCTGTGAAGCTATAAATACATATAACTGCAATTATCTTGAATAATTACAGGTAATATAGTGTCCAATAATAACCTAATAATTTAAATTATTATTAAAGTTCACTTTTATAAAAATAATTTCTAATACTTGTAATATTATTTATTTAAAACATTTAATAAAATAAATAAAATATTAAAATAAATTTCAGAAAATAATTAGGTGGTTTTAAAAATTTCTAATGTTTGTAGAAACATTTTTATAATTTTTAGAAATTTTTTCATAATTTTTAAAGGCTTAAAAAGGGCCTAAAAATAGTGAGGTTGCCCGGGGTCGAACCCGGGACCTCTTGGTTGGGATGTGATGAGTGAACCGGTGGAACAAAGGCCTAAGCCGCGTTAGAAATTAGTTTTTAATTGTTTTAAACCAAATTAACCAAACCCCAAAATCACCTTCGAGCCCTAGTTTGATTTGAGCCAAATCGAAGGTTGATTCGATTTTGAATGCATCTGAAATCATAGGGCTTTTGATCCTTATATAAAAACGAGTGTGTGGGTGTGTTCAATTACCCGTATGATAACGAATTGGTGATAGACCCAGTGAAGAACAGGTCGCGGTCAAAGTGGTGATCGATTGATACTCAAACAATGATTATAATCAAATTAAACTCGAGGGAAGCTTTGAAAGATAGTCGAGACCAATAGCCCCTTATCAAAATCAGTTAAAATTGATCGGAGATGGGGTTTTGATAGTGTTGCAGGTCCGCGACCGTGAGGTTGTTCGAGTGTGGTATTTATGCTTGTTTTATACGAAATTGAATTCAGTGGAGCATTATAATCGATGAAACTTTCGTTAGTGCGCCATTAATTCGATTACTTTTAGTGTTTAGTGCGCGGTTTTGGTGGATGGTCGGCCGACGATACGCGAGGAAGAAGGGGGGTGGGGTTAGGGTGTTTTGCGAAATTACAGAAATGGTCCCTGTAGTTTTAGGATTCATTTATTTAATTCCAAACCTTGGTTTTAGTTTAAATTAAGTTACGGTTTCAGCCCCTGAGGTTTTAAAGTTTTATTAATTTATGTAGAAACTATTTAATTCCAAGTTTTAACATAATAAAACTTATATTATTACAAGATTTAGAATATTGTTTATTATTATTATTATCATTATTATTATTATTATTATCATTGTTCTTATTATTATTATGATTATTATTATTATCATTGTTATTATTGTTATTATGATTATTATTTATTTATCATTATTAACCTCCAAACTAAAGAATTAAAGACATAGGTAACCCATGAGTTTCATAATTCACGACAATGGTCCTTACAAGATTAAACGACGTAAATTTTTAATTAACGTAAAAATACGAGATGTTACAATCAAGGTATGGATTTCACGCCTATCTTAATGATTGAATTACATAATAACAAGAAAACAATTGAGAATTGACATTGGTCACCAAAGTACGGGGTCCAATCCTATTTTGATGATGTCATTTCATTCGTGAAATACGAGTTTCAAAGGAAAAGGATTGAAATCTGTCCTCAGAACAAGGAAATCACCCCGATTCCGAGGATGGGATTTCATAAAACACATAATAGAAAAATTGAAAACCATCATCGAGATACAAAATCTTACTCCTATTTCAAGGAGGTAATTCCACTGGCAAAATGCGAATTCGTAAAAACAAGATGGAGAAATGGTCGTCAAGGTAAGAGGTTCACTTTTGTCTTGATGATGAAATTTCATAAGAACATTAATAGCGAATGGAAAGTCATCACCAAAGTAAGGGAGTCACCCCTGTTTTGATGAGATAGATTCATTTAGAAGATACGAGTGTCCTTAGTCATAAGTTGACTTGCGGACTCTTGCATTGCCTACGATGCAAAACGGTTAGAAGATTTTACAAAGCTCGACTTAGCAAACGAAGAGAGTATCGGCTAGAAATTCAAAAAATTCAAATTACATCAATGTAACATTAACAGGAAAAGAAAATCATGCTTGCTAGGATTAAGGTTAAAGTTCGGGATAACAGAGTCAATTGTGTTAGGTTCTCAAAGCTTGAATGGTTTAAGTCAGGAAAACAAGATCAATGACGGAAACGATTCAACACAACAATGAGATATAAACGTTTGGTTCAAAATAAAAGGGGAATGCATTGACTTCTCATAGTGTCACGTCAACCATAACTTTATGGAAGTCACACGTACCTATAAGCGAACACTCATCTTAGGAGTTCCATGTCAGTTAAACAGATCCAACGGTTGAACGGATTTATGTATATACCTTGCCTAGAAAAGTATCCCGAGATGCAGGTATTCCACCTTTCGGCATTACATGTTTTCAGTTAGGGGACACACTTTAAGGACATTTGAGAACCCTAAGTATCAATTTTTAAGTTTTGAAAACCATTCGGTTTAGACGACCAATAGCTTTGGATATATTAAGATCCATGTGTATGTTGGTCAAGTTATAAGGATAGTTACATAAGGCGCACAACGTATAACGATGTTTAAACGTAGGAATTACGGAGTATAACGAGTTCAATATTAACGGGAACATTTTGTAAGATAGGAATGAGAAAATATTAGAATTTCGGTGATAAACCAGTTCAAGAAACCAAGGATTTTTGATATTTAAAATACAAATAGGATGGTTCCATTTGATAACGCATTACCATTTGGAAACGTTGACACGTCAAGGTGAGTTAATCCACTTGCCTTAGAAACTTATGTATGTTGACTATAGTTTATCACTCATCCTAGAAATCCCCAGGTAAGCATAACTGGTCTCGTAATGAGATTTATACGATATGCTTGCCTTAGCCCGAAGGCCTTTTGCCAGGAAATCCAGAATACAGGTGTCTATGTGTCACACAAATTTCTTAGGTTCATGAAATCAAAATCTTGATGAGATTTTCATAGATTAGACATAGAGTCTAAGGAATTAAACCCACGATAATAAGTGTAGATTCCACATGTCCTCGAGAATAAGTTTAGGGAGTTTTATTTGTCGAGGAAAATCAAAGAGTCAAGGATGAGTTTAGGGAGATAAGTAATAAAGTTTAAACATTTACAAGGCAATCCTAGGCTAAAGCATCAAGTAACACATAAGAAGACATAGCATTATGTAGCATGCATACCATATGTATATTTACAAGAATATGAATATCATTATATAAGGTTCATGCATAAGCTATAGTCTAGGTCACCATTTCTATTAACCTAAATCCCTATAGTTATGGGCTCTGATACCAATCTGTCACACCCCAACCTTGACGGCGGAAACGTCGAAGTGTGAGAGTTAAGATCGTTCACAGCCACATAACGCTATTTTAAATTCCAAATATATTAATTAAGATTCAATTGTAACAATATAAGTAAAAGGCTCAAACAAAGATACATCATGAATACAAGGTTAAAAGTAACAAGATCATTGTTTATTTCTCTAAGTCCAGTCCTAAGTGAGATAAGCTTCAAAGAGTAGAACGCATACTTGGGTTATTCCTGAAACATGTTAAAAAAAAAGGTCAACATAAAAATGTTGGTGAGCATTCTATAGTTTTCAATACATAGAATATATAAAAGATGGCAATTCAAGTCATAAGTTAGTGAATAAAGTGATTAGGGATGTTATGAATAATGCAACAATCAAACCTCGACAAAGTTTTACAAGTCTCAAACGTTTACAAGATTATACGATTAGCTAAGTGTACTTGGATCAACCAAGCAGGCTTGTCTGGCCCATAGATCTATGACTTCGCTAGGCTAGTAATAATTAATGATTGTACATATAACGCCATAACATGGTAACCACAAAAGTTCAACTAACCACAACTTTACATGATGCATTGCCATAAAGTTTACAAGTCTCAAACAGGTTTACAAGTGCAATAATATAAGTTAACATATTTCACCCCAAAGTATGAAAATAAGAAAAAAGGGATATGGAAATACTCACATGGATATAAGCATTACAAGATGTTATAAAAGATCAGAAGATAATCCAAAGTTTTCCTTTACAAGGCACCTAAACATATATTACGAGTTTAAGGTTCAATAATAAGATTAACAATTAGACGTGAACTAGGATTTCAATTTGAGTTGGGGTTTTAAGTAATTAAGTAAAATAATAATCGTTTATGTTTTGGTGTAATAAAGATGATATAAATCAATTAAGACCAAGAATAATTAAAATTGATTCAACAATTTAATTTATTGATTTAGTAGAAATTAAGTATAATGTGTGAAAAGAAATAATTAATTTAATAATTAATTATCTAAAACTTGATAAGTGTGATTAACTGAATACTTATTAATGGCTTTAAAATTATTTAAAATTTATTTTGTAGAGCTTTGAACTTTTAAATGATTTATTATAAAGATCTTATAAGATTTTAGCAATAAGAATAAAGTATAATATATTGTTTTATAAGTTTCAAGAGTTTAAATAAGAGTTTGGAAAAAATTAACTAAATATAATATACATGGTTAAATGATTAGATGGATAATTAATTATCTAAATACTTATTTAAATAATCGTTTACGTAAATAAACATTTAAAGTATTTGTACTAGGCATAATAAAATGTAAATAAATTTTCATAATCCTTTGAAATAAGCATGATTTATCTATGATCAAAATAAGGTATTTAATATTTTAAACAATTATTTAAAGTCTTTTGTATAAATAAAGTATAATATTTGTTAGTAATATTTTATATATATATATATATAAATAAATTTACAGAAGTTAATTTGATAACTTTTAAAATAATAAAGTTTATAAAACCAATTTTTATAATTTTTAGAAATTTTTAGATATTTGTTTAAAGCCCAAAAAGCCTTTAAAAAATAGATGAGGGTGCCCGGGTTCGAACCCGGGACCTCATTGTGAGAATCCAAGTGACTAACCAGTGAACCAGGGTCGTGGCCTTGGTTTCACTTGGTTTTTAAGTCTTTTAAACACAAACACCAAATAACCCCAATTTCATATAAACCCTAGGTTCAATTTGATTCAAATTAAACTCGAATTCGATAATGATTACAGTAATAAACATAGGGCTTTTGTTCCCCATGTTTAAACGAACGGATACATGTATTTAATTACCTGATTGCGTTCGAATTGAAGGTGAACACCACGTAGAACATGTCGCGGCCAAGCAAGAATCGGTTCACGTGTCAAACGTTGATGAAACCCAAATTCATTGCACAGAAAGCTTCCTAGGGACTTGGTGGATGGAAACCCTCTGTTAATTAAAGTTAAGAGTGCTCTGAATGAGGACTTCGAATGGGTTCAGGTTTGCGAAGAAGATGATAATGGAGGTTGATGATTGGATTTGTTTCAGGTGCAATTGAGATCATAAGTCTCTTGGGGATAGTTAGATGATTGTGTAGGTACGTTTAATTAGGTTATAATTACATTTTAATGCTCGAACGGCTCGTTTGATGAAGCCGACGGTTACTCGGCTTGTTCGAGTTCTTAACAGTTGTTTAATCCCAATTAATGAGTATAATTGAGTTCGAAACACGTTGGTGAACCGGTTGGTACCTTTTATTTGTGTTCAAGTCGAGTTATTGGGTAGTTTTGGGGTGGCCGGAGGGCCGCCGGAGGTCTGGCCGGAAAACGGGACTAAGGGGGGGAAAGACTTGGGTTTTCAAAAATTACAGCTTTGGTCCCTGTGGTTTCAAATGAGTTAAATGGTGCCCAAAGTTTAGGTTTTGTTTTTAAATAAATTACACTTTAGTTCCTTCAGTTTAAATGTTAATATTTTATGTACAAAGCTTATTATTTATAAGTTTTTAACTTATATATAGCTTATTTGTTTTCATCTATTACAAAATTAAGCACTAATCAAGCTTATTATTATTATTATTATCATTATTATTATTATTTTTATTAATTATTTTCCTTGTTCATATTATTATTATTATTTTTATTATTATAACTTAATGTTAAGTTTCATATTAATAAATAAAAGTTGTAATTACCATTGTTATTGTTATTATTTAATAAATTAATTTATTAACTTTTAAGTTAACATAGAAACAAGTATAAACGAGCCCTCAAAGTATTAAATGCTAGAAAGGTCCTTATAAGAACATAACGAAGTTAACTTTAATTAACAAAAAATACGAGATGTTACAAGCTGCGCGGTGATAGTAATTGCCTCCTCCAAAGTTGTAGGCCTACTACCCACCACGACATCTGGAATTTGAGGTGGCACCCCTTGATGAATTTCTTAATGTTACGAGGTACGGTGTCCACCATGTGTGGTAGAAGCATACTCAATTCATGATGTCGGGTGGAATATGCCAAGTGATTCCCACCATCTTGTTTGAGGTTCCAGAACTCATCCTTTAACTTTTGCAGGTCGCTCCTTGGGCAGAACTTTTGGATCATGATATCCTTAAATTCTTCCCAGGGCAACGCCAATGCAACCTCAGTTCCACGGTTTCTCTTTTCGCTATTCCACCATGTTAGTGCCCGTTGTTGAAGGACACTTGCAGCATAGCGAACTTTGAACTCATCGGGGCACTCACTAACGATAAAGGTGTTCTCCATACTTTCAAACCACTCGAGAAGTCCAATGGCTCCTTCTTTTCCACTAAAACTAGTGGGTTTGCACGAGTTGAAGTGTTTGAAGGTGCAAGTACGAGTGTTCCGTTATTGATTGTTGCTATTCTCTCCATGAGCACCGTTATTGTTCCCATTGGTGTTGTTGTTGCTATTAGCCATTAAGGTGTTATTAAGTTCAGCAACCGTGGTTGGGAGCACAACAACCATTTGTCGGGCGATCATTGCTGCAAGTTTGCGGTCGGAACTTCCACGCTTTCCATGATGACACGACATGCTGGATATACAAAAATGAGTTAGCTACAGGAATGAGAATAACAAAGGATAGTAGTTTAGACAAAGACAAGTTAAGGGTTGTAAGGTACACAGAATGATTCCATTTGGTAACGCATTACCATTTGAAAACGTTGACACGTCAAGGTGAATTGACCCATTTGCCTTAGAAATTTATGTATATTGACCGTAGTTTATCACTCATCCCAGAAATCCCCAGGTAAGCATGACTAGTCCCGTAGGATTTATGCAAAATGCTTGCCTTATCCCGAAGGCCTTTTGCCAGGAAATCCAGAATACATGTGTCTATGTGTCACACAATATTTCTCAGGTTCATGAAATCAAAACCTTGATGAGATTTATATAGATTAGATATAACGTCTAAAGATCCAAGTCATAAGCATAAGTATACGATTCCACGTGTCGTCGAGAATGAGATTAAGAGGTTTCATGTTCGGGGAGAGTCAAAGGGTCAAAGATAAGTTTAGGGAGACAGGTAACAATATTTAGGCAATCCTATGCTGAGGCATCAAATTGTACATAAGAAGGCATAGCATTATGTAGCATGCAAACCATATAATTTACAAGATAGGAATGTAATTCTATAAGGTTCATGCATATGCTATAGTCCAGGTCACCATTTCTAATAACCTAAATCCCTATAGTTATGGGCTCTGATACCAATTTGTCACACCCCAACCTTGACGGCGGAAACGTCGAGGTGTGAGGGTTAAGATCGTTCACAGCCACATAACGCTATTGATAACCCAGATATATATTAATCATAAGTGCCAATTGTACCATTACAAACAAAAGTCTCAAAAAGTAAATAACATAACACAAGATGTAACAATCCAATTTATTTCGTTTATTTAGCTAGGTCCATTCCTAGATATGAAAGCACTTCAAGATATCAATCAAACTTGAGCATTTCCTGAAATATGTTAAAAATAAAAGGTCAACAATAATGTTGATGAGATTTTCATAGTTTTCAATACATAAGTATATAAAAGATGGCAATTCATGTTGTAAATTAGAGAACAAAGTAACTAGGGATGTAAGACAGAATGCACAATCAAACCTTGACAAAGTTTTACAAGTCTCAAACGTTTACAAGTATATACGATTAGCTAAGTGTACTTGGATCAACCAAGCAGGCTTGTCAGGCCCATAGATCTATGACGTCGTCAGGCTAGCAATAGTATTCGACATTACATGGTAGCTACAAGGTTCAACTAACCACAACACACAAGTAAATTGCCATAAGTTTATAAGAATCAAACGTGTTTACAAGTGCAATGTTTATAATGTAACATATTTCACCCAAAAGTGTGAAAATAATAAAATGGATATAGAAATACTCACTTGGCAAATAAGTATATGATTAACGATTAATAGAATAATAAGAGACGTTCCAATGTAAACCTTCACGAGATACCTAAGAATATATATTTACAAGATTTAAGTTTAGTTATAATAAGCTTAACGTTTTAACGGGAACTAGGGTTTCAATAAGAATTTGGGGTTTTTATAAATAAGATCAGTTATCGAAATCATATATACTTTAATACAATGAAAGAAAACTTAATTAACCCTTTTATAATAATTTATGAAATTATAAGAAATTAAATCCTTATAATGATTAAGTTATGAAATAAAAATTTATAATTAACATAATTAATATATAATCAAAGATAACATAATGCCTAATAATATTTTAGTAATTTCAACTATTTAAAGTTTATTTTTATAAAAATAAACTAATTATAACATTTGTTAATATTTTATAAAAATTGTTAAGGTGTTTAAAGAAATAAATTTACAAAAAATAATTAGATAACTTTTGAAATAAACAAAGTTTATAAAAACTGATTTTTAGAATTTTTAGAAATTTTATATAATTGTTTTAAGGCTGAAAAGGCTTAAAAAAATAGGATGAGGGTGCCCGGGTTCGAACCCGGGACCTCATGCTGAGAATGCAAGCGCTTAACCAGTGAACCAGGGCCGCGACCTTGGTATCACTTGGTTTTAAATTCATTTAAACATAAGTAAGAAACAATCCCCAACTCTCAAGAACCCTAATTTTATTTTTGATCAAATTGATGGTCAATTTGACTATGGAAATGTTGATAATCATGGGGCTTTCGTTCCCCATGTAAAAACGAGTGATTAGATGTGCTCAATTACCTGGTTTGCTTTGAAATGATGTTAAGAACAAAAGGCGATCAAGCCGCGGTCGTACGTATCCAATGGATGAGAAATCCTCAATGGTAATCAAATTAACCTCGTGGGTAGCTTCTTCGAGAGTTAATGATGATTTCCCTCAATCAATTTGGATCAAAAGAGCTCGGAAGGTTGATTTTGTCAAGGTTGCAGGTTGCGGGTAAAGGGGAGATCGAAGAAGATGTTTGTGTGAGTTTCAGGTGTAATCTAGTGTTGTAATCGATTAGGATTAGTTAAATCATTGCATAGGTTCGATTAATTAGATTTTAATTGTGGTTTAAAGCTCGAACGGCTATGTAGTTTAATGTGGATCGGTTATGTACTCGATTAGGCCAGAAACCGACGTTTAAACGCGATTAAAATGCGCATTCAAGTTCGAATCACACTCTGGAACGTTACGAAACGGTTTTTGGGGTTAAAATAATTGAATTTCGGGCGTTTTGGGCTCGCCGGCGCCGCGCAGGGCTTGGCCGGCAGGCGACCGGAATTACGGGGAGAGAGAAATGGGTGGGGGTTGGGTTTTTGATAAATTACACTTTGGTCCCTGCGGTTTATTCTTATTATTTCATGCACAACTTTAATATTTAAAGTTTCAAAATTTCCATACTATCCCCCTGGACTTCAATATACTTTAAGTTTATTAAATTTTCAAATTATTGTTATTTGTAACAACATTATTATTATTATTATTATTATTATATTATTATTATTATTATTATTATTATTATTATTATATTATTATTATTATTATTATTATTATTATTATTATTAACTTACCTATATTTTCTTGTTGTTATTATTATTATTAATAAGATTGTTATTTAATTATCATGTAATAATTTACATTATCAACTCTCAAGTTTAAAGAATTAAAGATAAGCTAACCAATGAGCATAAGTAATCCATGAGTTTCATATATGTCAATAAAGCCCTTACAAGAATTAATAAAACTCACTTTCAATTAATACTAAAAATACAAGATGTTACACATACTCACATACTTTTAGGGAATCCACTATGAATGCTCTAAAAGAAGGCAACTTATATTGGACCTTTTAGTGTGATTGCGTGGTGTATCAGTTCCAGTTGATACATACAATACCTTCATTTATATATTCTAGTATCTTGTTAGTTTTATAAAACCTCCATCGTTATAGATAAAACATAATATCTAATAACTACCACCATAAATGTATATGAAATAACTATTATTTTGTAAATACGCATTAAATATATCATACAAAAATATAAAATATAATGCATGCTTAGATGCTCAAGCTTAGTAGTCTACTCAAGCTCGATACGTGAAACTCAAGCACAAGTTTTTTTTATTGTTATATAAGAGCTCAAACTCATTTCCATCTTGATTCAAGTTTCTAACAAACCGATTTCAACCAACAAACGAGTAACTCAGACTCTTTTACACTTGTTCCGTGCTTCATGAACCCTTCGGATGTCGGAAGTAAAAATTTAATGAATAGAAATTACAAAAACCAAAACTATATGGGGTCAAATTACAAAAATTAAAACTTGTATCCCTTATATGTATTGCTTGCTTGGAGAAGAATTAAACCTGCAAATAACTTCTCATTTTCAGCCGTTACACCAAAAGCTTCGATCCGCCATTGCTACACTACAGGTGAAACCTCCATCTCTCTCAACAACACTTGTGCACTTGTAAAACCTCTAATTGTATGTATTCATCATCATCTCCTTCAGTAATTTGCCCTAATTCGTTCTCTTTTGTAATGTTATTTGTTCGTTCTTTGTTGGTTATGAGTTTCGATGTTGGTGTGTAGAGTTTCTTGAGATGTAGGTTGAATTTGATTGATGTGTATGCAGTATGCTTGATTGTAGGCTTTGGTGGTTGATTGTCAAAGATTTATTGCTTGCGATTTTGATTTCTAGGTTTTTAGTTTACTGTATTTCGAACCGAAAGGATGTGATTAGGATCGGAATGAAGTCTTTCGCCTTTTGTCGTTTCGATTGATTAACTTTCTTTAGTTTTGATTTCTGTGATGTGTTAGCATCTCGTAAGATGTCTCTGGGGTTAATATGTTCGTGCATTTTTCTATGAAGCAGTCATCTGGTAGTCTTAACTCTTTATGGATTAGTATATGTTTGTGTAAACTCGTAGATGTTTGATCCCTAGGTTTCCCCCTTTCTTTTAGCTAGCTGTTCTGTATAATATTGATTTGAAGGTTGTTATCAGTGTTCTTTAGTTGATCTTAATGATTCCGCTATAAATTGCATCATTCCACTATGAATATGTAAAGTGGGTCTTATTTTGATTTATGATTTCAAGAAGACAAGTAGCAACAACTTGAATTCCTATCTTTATACCTGGTCATTACTGAACATGCAAATTGTAAATTCAAAAACTATGGTTATTGAATTTGAAAGTATGGTTATTTAGATATGTTGGATCCTAAATTATGTAAATTTGCCCCCAACTATAAACAAGGATACGATACTAGAATCAGCAAATATGTGTTGCGATTCCTTTCTTTCTTGCAGATCATAGGAGTCTGTCATAGACTCATTATAAGGGAACTGATGTAAAAGATGCATTTTTATCTGTCAGTTTTGATCTTTGAAACCTGTTAATGTTCAAAGCCCATACAATGTGTGAATGTGGTAAATGGGAAAACACCCTAAAAGAAAAAAAAAACATGTCGGAACGATTTTTTATCCAAGAAAAGAATCTGATAATGGCAGTGAGTGTTGTAGGTTGATTGCAATATCTTTATTTACTATTAATTTAGTGATAACTTTTTTCGTGCTCTGTATACATGTAGTGTTTGCAGATATGGTTTCTTCTCGAAATGAAAGTAGTTTATTGAGCTCAGAAGGAGATTCACAAAGGACTCAGTGAGTATACTCCTCTACCTGTACTGTCTTATGCAAATAACATCATATCTTAGTTTTTCTGCTGTAATGGGAATGGTATATATCATAATGTTTATAATCGATTCTTATTTTGAAACAGGTACCCATATGTTACAGGTACATCTGTGATTGGGATCAAATACAAGGATGGTATTCTCATGGCTGCTGACATGGGAGGTTAGATACCTTGCTATTAATCAATTAAATTTATCGACTTTAAAGACGAATACATGATGAATGAACAAAGGGTTGCTAATTCAATGCACATATAGCATCTTTTTAACCCATGGCAACGTATTCATGGTGATAAATAAGTTTGTATTGTATGCACATGTGTAGTATTTGGGTCATATAATGAAAAAATATTTGAAGTTACAGACAACCAAAAGAAAAGGATATGTTCATTAATTAACTATACTTAATTATCAACTTATTTATAAAAAAATGATTTATCAATTCATCTAATCTGTCATATAATGAAAAAATATTTGAAGTTACAGACAACCAAAAGAAAAGGATATGTTCTACTTAATTATCAACTTATTTATATAAAAATGATTTATCAATTCATCTAATCTTTGCCTTCATTAGGGTCCTATGGATCCACTATACGCTATAAGAGTGTGGAGCGGTTGAAGCAAGTGGGCAAACACTCTCTCATTGGTGCAAGTGGAGAAATCAGTGATTTTCAAGAGATTTTACGTTACCTTGATGAACTTATGTAAGCATATTTGGTGATTTCGACAAACTATAGTTTGAAACCATCTAATATTGGTTATGTTCTTTATAAATATATAGCAAGTTCTGACCACCACTTTACTGCTGCTTTACACAGCTTGCATGACAATATGTGGGATGATGGGAACTCACTTGGTCCTAAAGAGGTGCACAATTATCTAACTCGAGTGATGTACAATCGTCGAAACAAGTTTGACCCATTATGGAATTCACTTGTACTTGGTGGAGTAAAAAACGGGAAGAAGTACCTAGGATCTGTAAGTTGGACCCTGTATTATTTCTTGACCTTTTTGTATCACTTTTCTAGTGGAAAGATGTGAGAAACTGCACCTGAAGAGGCTATTTAGATTTAGACATGATTACATTTAGTTTAAATGGGTAAAAACAATAAATGTAGCTAAAAAAGAAGCTGGAAACGAACTAATTCTCACACTGTATTGTTAATGTAGACACCCTACTAATTCACTTGTACAAAAAGTTACTTTATCCTTGTAATATTCTTTGTAAGTTATATAAAACACATTATTTGTAAAAAATTTGGACAAAATGATTCAGGTTAACCCAACCTGGTCCTTAACCAAGTTGACCAGTTGGTTTCACTGTTTCCAGTTTTATTTCATAAATTCACAAGAACCTATTTATCCTCATGAGTTTTTTGTTGTAAAATTATCTTAAACAATTGAGTTAGTTTATTATTATAGATTTATAATAATATTTATTAAAACAAAACAATTCATATCAGCCCGATCCAACCCACACCATAAATGACCTGTTTTGCTTCTTTCCTTTGTTGGTTTTGTTTTTTCGGATCATTCTGATAGTTTCACAAGAACGGATTTTTTCCCAAATTGCAACTTTGAACATTGCTTACATTTCATATTATCTGGTAATTATGTGCAGGTTAGCATGATTGGGGTGCATTTTGAGGATGATCATGTTGCCACTGGGTTTGGTAACCACCTAGCCCGCCCGATTCTTCGTGAAGAATGGAAGGAGGATTTGACTTTTGAGGAGGGGGTCAAGTTGCTGGAGAAATGCATGCGTAACCTTTTGTATCGTGATAGATCTGCTGTCAACAAGCTTCAGGTGTGAATGCATACATTGCCTCTTTCGGCCTCTTTGGGTTCACGTTTAATTTCAAACAGTCATGTGTCAGCAACCTCGTGTACCCGTTAACATAAAACACAACCCATTTGACATGTTTGGGTTGTGTTTTATCCATAACAGGTCTAAGTGACAACCTTCTGTACTCTTTCGAGATGAAACACCACCCATTCACCCTTTCAATATGAAGGGGTCCCTGTTTGGATCTTGTTTTATCTTGAAGTGGTCAGATTAAAAATTAGATAAAAGAGCAATGGTCACAGGTTTGAAGTCATCCGAAGTCTATTTTTAATGCAAACAACATCCTAACTTTTTTTATATTCAAAAGTTAGTTTATTATCACAAAATATAGTTTTTTTAATCATAAACCGAATCTGTTTCAACCAGTACTAAAAGTGACCTGTTCAAAAGTTGGATTCTCACTGTACTAGTACTATTTTCAATCTTAAGTAATTCATTTACAGGGAAGAGTTTGTTTGCAAACTAATAAACTAAATCATCACCTTTAATGATTAAAGATCAATGGTTCTTGTTATTTCACTATAATGACCTGTTAATTTATATTTACAAAAAATTTAAAAGGACAGAGTGCCAGTCAATCCAACCCAACATGGCTCGTTTCAACTTGTAATACAAACAACTTGGTCAACCCAAACTCACTTTGACCCATTACCCGATCTGTCCGACCAGTCCATCATGCCACACTTACGTGCTATCCTTCATATTATGTTATCTAAATCAGCGTTAGAAGTATTTTTGACGCTAACATTTGAAATCACAGATAGCGAAGATCACAGAGGAAGGGCTGACTATTTCTGAACCATACTCTTTGAAGACTTTTTGGAATTTCGCTGCTTTTCAGAACCCAACTGTTGGTGCCGAGGGATCATGGTAGGAATCTGGCTTTGAATGCTTGAAACATGTTTTACTACTTTACTATGATGTGTTGTTGGATGATTTAAGATGTTAAGCTTTATTAAACTTCTTTCAGTTTCACATGATGGATTCTAATGTTTGCGCATAGATATTTGATCGGTTTGATCTCTTTATTGGACGTTATTATCTTTTTAAAGAAAGTTTAGATGAGCACTTTTGAGGGTATTCCCTTTTAATATCTAACATTTTACATGTGACGGCACCTACTAGCTGAATTAAGATTGACATAAGGCCATGTTTAATGTGGTTGTTTAGAAAGCTTGTGTTTTGTGGCTCGTTTGAAATCGGCTTGTTTATAAACAAGCGAAGGCGGCTCGGTGCCATTTGTAAACAAGCTGATTCGGAGCCCATGTTTGCTTGGCTTGCTTGTTAGGTGTCTTGTTGGCTTGCTTCTTGTCTCATTTGTCTCATTTAAATTAAAGCTCAAATTATAATCTTTATAAATTATAAACCAAATGTATGTTTTGATATTTAAATAGACTATAAACATATGAAGATTTCAATATTTTTTAATAAAAAAACTTAAGTCAAAAAAATATAAATGATAATCTTAGTTAATAAAATACTAATTTCGTATATTTTATTTTTATATACACCAATGTATAAAAGAGGACAAAATAATTCAACATTTAAGGTAACCAAGTTGGCTCATAAATAGCTTCGCTTGACTCGTATGTAAACGAATCGAGCTCGAGCCCTCAGTTTTGAGCTAGTTAAAATAAACGAGCAGACACGGCCCAACTTGGCACTACAAGGAATAAGTCCATTAGCGGCGACAGTTGTCGCCGCTATTGATAGTCGTTGTCGCCGCTATTAGTATTAGCGGCGACATGTCGTCGCTAAATAGTCGCCGCTAAATAGTCGCCGCTAATGATTCAACGCTAATGTGGACTTCGTCGCCGCTAAAGAGTCGCCGCTAAAAGTGTCGCCGCTAATGGCTCCTTTTGCGGCCACACATGTCTGAGCTCACGGTAGCTTAGTTCGGCTTGACTAGATACACGCCTACCATTACCAAACAACACGGTGCACATTAATTTAATGTCACCTCAGTACACCACGGTTCTTCTTTCCACCGTTTTAATACATTAACGTCACACAACCAATTTATTATTATTTTATCCTCTAAAATTAATACTAATAAATTAAAAGCAACATTCACAAATAAAAGAACAATACTAATAAATACCAAAATGGGTATATTCATTCTCATGGCTAGTAGATGCTGTTGCCGATGATGTGACACTATATCGTTGGTAGATCCATGACCTACGGAAGAATTAGCGGAATTCGAATTCCTCCTACTCATTGAATTTAATGTCATCAAATGAATATTAATGTTTTACTTTTGTAAATACTAAATAGACTATCCCAATTCATGGATGTATTTCAACTAAATATATAGTATGCATTTCAATCTTACATCATACAAATACATTTTTCACCATTGTTTAGAACATAAAAGGAAACAACCAAGTGAAAGTAGAAAGCCATATCAAACTCAACTTGAGGATGAGGATGAGGATGCGTATGCCCTAGCTCAACATCCTTGTTTGGCTTGAAAACGGGCTCGAGATAATTTCCTAGTTGAGTCGACAATCCAACCTTATCGATGGGTTCACAATGATATGACTTGCAGACAAGGTAAAGCATCGTTTGAGCCACATACCCGACCAGAAACAAGTTCATTAGTAGGAAAAGACATACGAGTCCGATGATTATGGAGAAAAACGTAAAGTTCCACATGAACACATAGAATAAGATCAATATACCCGCAAAGGCACAATATAAGACGAAGAATACGAACCACGATAACAACTTGTTCCCTTTAATAAGACTATTGCCTTTCATCATTGCTTTCAATCCATACGAGCTTTCCAAAACAGTAACCACACTAGCGAGCTGCCAGATTACTGTTATATAAACAAAACCAATGCAATATAGTATAAACAACACCCAAAACATGATGTAACCAAACGTGGAATATGATATGGTGGTTGCCCAAATGCCCGCCACCACCCCCGCCACCACGTTGTATATAAAGAAAGCAAAGTAAGTCCACAAGAAAGTCAAAGCAAGTCTTTTCCAAACCCTAGGCACAATTTTCAAGACTTTCTTGAATGCCACATCGCCACCTGTGTACGCCGTGGCTATGGTGTAAACGACGGCGGCTGTGGAGAGGAGAGAGAAGAGGAAGAGGAGGGTTAAATACACAAACTTAAAGATCCAATAACGAATCCATGTAGAGGTTTCACGACGATAATAGTCGTAGTGATTGTTTTCATATCTCGCATAGTGCTCAATACGCCAATCGATTATGTCAGCGATGATTATATGAGCCAAGAAGATAAAAGAGAGTGGTAGGATGAAAGTTAAGGTGATTTGGGCAAAAATTTTCTTCCATGAGAAGATGGTTTTGAAAGATTCTTTGTAGAGGCCAAAGAAGCCTACATTTTGCATCTCTTCTTGATCTTTATCCATGGGAAAAGTGTTGGGAATAAAGTGGGGAGATCGATGTGGAGATGAATGGATGTATTTGATGCTAAATTTATATAACAAAATTATTCCTTGAATTGAAGGGACTCTTACTTTGTAAAGAACTCAAGAATATAATAATATTCATCATGAGACAAAAAGGTTAGATGGCCGTAGTTCTTGACGAGAAAGCTACATGTTGTGTTGATGTAACCATAATGTGTGATTGTATAATATAATCCAATATAGCTATCTATAACTAATTGATTGATTTACACATTTTAGGCGTATTATAATACAATAAAAAGTGTTTATAATTATAAAGTACAAGCTTATCTTTTATATAGAAAAATCTAGCTTCCGACCTATTAATATCGTGCTAACCAATGAGAATATTAGAGAAACATGGCCTATGCAAGATAGGTGGTTTTTAAAGAAGTCAAATACAAAAACGTAGCGAAAAATATAAATTAATATAAAAATTCTAACTATATCTAGATTACTTATTACTGTGTGCCATACGACCCATTATCAAGAAGAAGATGTGTAGTCCTCGAATCCTTAATTCTGTTGTAAATTCTTGTTAAACAATTTTGATGCAAGTATAAATTTTAAGAGGAATTGACATGAACTTTTAAATATTTTTTTTTAAAAAAAAAGTAGATGATGAGATGCCAGGTTTGATAATTAAGAGATTTTTAGAAGTAATTATTTTCTATAAATTCTAAAACTAATCTTCTAATTTTATTACTTTAAAGTATATTTAATCACTCTAAAGTGTATGAATTTTTTCCTGATAATAATAAAAAATAAAAATCATTTGATAAGAGCAAACTAAAATATAATTTGTCAAAACCTGGAATAATTCTTTTATATACACTGGTTTTTGTAAGAAATTGGTTTTTTCATGCGAAGCATACACACGTGTAGCTTAATGAAAGTACAAACATTCATATAATAACAAAATGTTATAATCACGATCTATTTATAATCAAGCAACATAAGGATAAAATGAGTCACCACCATTATGATAAATATGTATCAACATTACATTATTACATAAGTAATTTTATAATCACCCAACGTTATATCAAGAGTGTATCAACGTTTTTTAAAGTTGTTTATTTTATTAAAAAATATAATACACCTGTCTCTTGCTTTCAACCGCCCAATTATACCGATCACAATAAGAACACTTGTTAATAATCCACGATCTTTGTTGTTTGAAAAAATAATAATAAAACACGACAAAACATTATATTCTTGAATTATTGTTTATTGATAATAACCAGGCAAGCTACTTTTTATTATTATTATCATCATTATTTTTTAATCGTATATATTTCCAATATAATATTCTTCACCTATTTGTTATTGTTTATATCAATGCATTTTCGTCTATTTCATGTTTTTTAATTAATATACAAACAAAATACCGATACATATCGTCATTTAGAATCTTAACATAACATCGTACGTCAAGTACTATTCATCGTCCATTCAATTCTATCATTTATCATTGTAATTAACGTGCAAGACAAGTTATTATGCTAGGATCCAAAGTCTAGTTCGTCATTAGTCGGTTCAATTGACAACCATGTTATCTACATTGAACTATTTTATTCGTAGATATCATTGAGTACAGTAAAACACTGTAGTACGTATTGATTTCACAAACTGTATATTTACCGGTGAATGCATAATTATTGTTAGTCATTCAACAAATAGTATATTCACTTATGACGGGTTAATATAAATGATTTTGACTAATGTTTGAACTTTAAGTTCTTTTATGTGAAGTTCAACTATCTTGGCTATCTTTAATACTTGTTTTCTATCCTCTATAACGAATAGTTTTCATATTGATTACTATGTAACCCGATCTTTTAAGCTAGTCCAACCACTAGGGTTTGGTTTCCGGTTCATCTTTTAAACCGGCTCAACCAATAGGGTTTGGTTTCCGATTCAGTCCGACGGTCAAACCCTAAGCAACACTCTACATTTGTGGATCAATGTATCAAACTATGAAACGGGCTAATTAATGGTGAGTGGCCTTAATATAAGCCCATTTATGAGAAAGCTCGGCCCATCATATTAAAACAATTCACAAGTACGGAGGTGTACAAACCGGTTTTTTTTGCCAAATCGGTTCGGTTTTTAAACCAGACCGGCTTTATATGAATATGTAAAATTGTTTTTTTACCAAACTTGTTTCATCATGAATTCTCAAACCGCTAAAATCGGTTTGCACCAGTTTGCAAATTGTTTTTTTAAACAGGTTTTTATCCCGGTTTAACCAGTTTTTTTTAATTAAAACCCGTTTTGGGGCAAGGCTACCAAAACGGTAAACAAACCGCCGGTGCTAGTCGGGCTTGGAACCGGTTTGGCTCACACCGTTTTTTTTTCCAAACCGGTTCGTTTTTTCTTTTACCAGTTTTTTTTCATACCTGTTTTTTTATACACCAGGTAGTACCTAGAGGTAGAAAAAGTCTTCATGAAGCGTAACTGGTTTGTAACTCGAAACCAAAACATTGGTTATACTTATAGTTTTGGTTTTAACCTATGATCGCTCGACATACATGAAAACATCTCTTCTCTAGAACAATTTACAATGATTATGATGGGTGTACTACTAGTTTGGTGATGGCGTGTGTAATTGGTTCGATAATAATTCATAATAGAGTTTAAAAGTGTAGTTCATGACATGATCGGGTTAATAGGAACATATCAAATGAATATTTGAATCATTCATAAAGTCTTAATCAATATCTTATTTGTAAAATAGTTAAACCACTTTAGGGTGATGGGGGTGCTCATGCTACACTCACCACACTACACCACACAACCACCAATCAAAACATGTCACGTCACGTATCCGGACAATTGACGTTTCCATTCAAGGACGTTTTCAACATCGTTTCGGAGACATTATCATGTGATTTAAGGGAATTCTCCATGTCCCGATCTAAACGTTTCACGAAGCAACTTTTCTTGTTTAACTCGAGTAAAACCAATTTAGATTCGGTTACTTTAATGCGAATCGCTTCTCGTTCTTTTTTCTTCTTCCCTTTCTTTCTCACGCATCGCTTTATAGTCGTTAATGCCCTCACTCAACGTTGGTTTGCTTGAAGGAGACTCCCCTGTTGTTTTGCCTTTGCGCCTCGGCCCGGTCGGTGTGTCATTCTCATTGAGGTCAGGGAATGGCCTTGAAACTGGCTCATTAGAGCTTACGTATTGACCCGATTCCAAAGTTTCTCTTTTTTTCTATTTGAGTACCAAACTCTGGACTATCCACCGAATCCTATTTTACGTGGTTTCTTAACACCCTCCAAGCCCGGATGCTAGTAAAGTCTTTTTTCTCGTAAACTTTCTTGTATTCGCTTAATGCTTTTAGAATGATATCCTTATCATTGCTTCCGCTCGTCCAATGATTTTTCTACATTTTTAAAACAAAAAATGAATAATAATTATATAAGTGTAATATATAAATGTAAAACTAATAAATTTACTGTTTGAATATATATTCCGTTAAAACGCGTCATCGTGTGGCTTATTCTTCCCCACTTTTTTGAATATATTATTCGTCATCAACTAAACTAACAAGTTTAGTTGATCAACGGTTCGATTGGTCGAACCAACAGTGCGGTTAAGAGTCGAAAAATCTTCTTTCAAAACGAGTCACTTTTTGGTGATCTCCAGTTATATGATATTCGGTGCGTATATCCAACTCTTCGCCAACGCCTCCTCTTCATTTTCATCCCAATTCTTATTAGCGGCACGGGTTGTCGATTTTCCTTTCGACTTAGAATTCGGTAGGGGTGTTTATTCGACGCGAATATCTTCATCTTCGCTTTCAAAAACTTGAAGATCATCGAACGGTTAATTTTCTTCTTCTTCATTTTGTTCGGTTTCTTTTCTTGTACGTATTGCGGTGGATTTTCAAAAGAGTTTGGGATGTTAGTGTAGTAAGAAAATTGTGGCCGGTTTTGAAATGGGGCATAGTTGGGTGGTTATGGTGGGTTGAATGCTTTGGTAGAAGATGCCGGTTCACTTGGACCCGACTGTACCTTCGTTTGATATTTTTTTAGCTTTGGCCTCGGGATTTTGATAATTTTTTGGTGGGATCTATTTTTTGGAAGTTAATTAAGAATTTGTATAAGAGAAGATAAGAAGTATTTGAGAATGATGTAAAATTTACGAGTTGAGTTTGGTATTTATATTATAATTTTTTTAATGACATATAGCCATTGGGGTGGGGGTGGGGGTGGGGGTGACATCTCAAACGGTAAAAAAATGACCCGTTCTCAACGATCAAAAAGTGGGTTTTATGGTGGAGTGACCCCGCGTTGGAATTTCACAGCGTGGAAGATCTGCGGGCAGTGATGCCGCACGCCCCCCCCCCCCCCCCCCCAACCCGGTAAGGCCACGGCGACAGTGCCCCCTGGTTTGGCAACCGTTGAGCATGCCGGTTCCTGGTTAACTAGTTCATCTTTCCAGTTCAGTCCAACTTTACAATGATTGAAATGTATACGGGTGGTTTGGCAACTTTTACATTCTCATGATTCTCGCACTAATTTCTATCAAAAATAATCATTTTGCATTTTCGAGTTATACAATTTCTTTCAAAGATATTTCTTTTCACTTTAAACGCAATCATTTTTGCGACTAATTTAAAGCTAAGAGTATACAATTTTAACACATTAAAATCGTTAGAAAGTTGTCTTCACTATAGTAAATAAGGGCATATCACATAATCGTGTGATGCAAAAAAATAATAGGTTACTATGTGAAATTAGTTCAATAGTTGTTCCTCCTGACCAGTTGAAAAATCTTTTGTTATCAAGTTGGTTTTCTAGTCATTTTTATTTAAATTTGTTTATATATGTACGGGTGTACGGTGTATAGGTGATTAAGGAATGACAAGCTTTAAGATAAGTAGAACAGGATAAAATAGCTCGACTATTTTACCTTTAGAAACATCCACCCGGCCACCTCTTCTCTCTTTTCAAGTCACTATCAGTAATTTATAGTTATGAGTTTAAAGTCTAGAGTTTAGGGTCGGTCCCATGAATAAATTGAATATTGAATATGATTATAAAAAAATGTTATAAAATAACAAAAATAGCAAGGCCGAAATCCTTAACTCAATTTTAGCCAACACTGAAAAAAGACTACAATTGTTACAAGTATGTATAATTTTATTTATATTCACATTAATATGGAAAAAGACTTTAAAATGTTTGTGTTTATTCGATTCATTCAGATATCTGATAAGGCTAGATAAAAAAACTTGAACTCCATATAATTTAATGTAATTTTCATAACCTTATCTATTTTTACCTGACCAGTTCATTGTTACTAAAGAAAATTTCTGAATTCGTCACTTATTATACGGAAATATTATTTATTTACATAGATTGATGAAGGTGTTTGGCTAAAATCTAAAACAAGTCAATTGTCAACATAAGGGTTAGGTTTGTGTGGAGAACCTCGTTTAATACGTCAACGTTTCGATTTAACAAAGAGCCAACGAAGATAACGATGGCTAACCAAACCTCGATTAAAAAGATCTAAAAAATTATTGTATTCAACTCGTATAATAATAATCAATTAAATATGGATACTAATTACATAATAAACAATTTTGTATCTTTGCTAATGAAAATGGGTACAATAACATTTTTATTATGTTTGATACTTAGACGAGGAGAAAATTTGCTTACAACGTACATGATTCAAACACGATATTGCTCTAATTGAACATCTTTCCCGTTAAGAGGTTCGTACTCGCCTAGATAACTTTCAAGATGATTCGACAAATCGCCTTTATCGATGTTTTCATGATGATACGACTTGCACACGAGATAGAGTATCGTTTGGATCACGAGCCCGAAAAGAAAGAAAGTCAGAAGCAGTACGAAACACAAAACACCAAACCCGACTCGCTTCCACGCCTCTAACGAGCTCCCGTGTATAACGAATGACCCGAATAATATTTGTATGAGTATGAGTGACATATTTAGCAAAAAGAAAATCGCGATTGCAACCACGCGGTTTCCTTTGATCAAATCCATGCTCTTTGTCATGGCTTTAAGCCCGTATGAGCTCTCTAGAACCGAAACCACACTAGCTAGTTGCCAGATCACGCTCATGTACACGGACCCCATCAAGTATATGATCAAGATCAAGTATAAAACGATGGCCCCGAATGCGTTATAAGGTAAAAGCAACAAAAAAGTAACTGCGACGAACGCTGCTAACAAGTTGTAGACAAAGAAAGCCGCAAACATGCACAAGAAGGTGATCATGAGTCGTTTCCAGACTTTTGGGACGACGCTTATAACTTTCTTGAAAGTTAGCTCGCGTCCCGTGTAGACAGATGCAATTGTGTAGACAACTGCAGCTGTCGACAGCAGGGACAAGATTAAAAGAAGAGTGAAATATGCAATCTTGAAAAGCCAAAAAGTGATCCATTCAGATGACAACGTGTCAGAGAGATTGTTGTATCTTTTGGTGCCTGGGCGTGTGACTTGTTTCTGGAATTCGGTGTGTTTGATGTCCCTGAATAGCGAGTGCGAGATCTCGAGTTGTGCTAAGAAGATGAAGGTAAGAGGGAGGATGAGGGTTAGGGTTATTTGGGCAAATATTTTTCTACATGAGATTATGATTTTGTAGCTTTCTTTGAAGATACCAAAGAGGCCAAGAAATTGCAATTCCTCTTGTTCTCTATCCATCTTTCAAGAAAAAATGGATGAAAGTGGAATTGCAAATATGATGCATGCAATTGGGTTATAAAAATGGAATATGGAGGTTGAGTCTAGACTTAGACTTTCTACCAACCCACAGATTTCAACATAATTACCATATGTACCACTCTTCCCTTTGTTCTCGCTTCTCACTCAAAGCAATAATATCAAATACGAGAGAATTGCATAAAAGGTTCATGTGATTTAACTAGATTACAAGTTTAGCTCTTAAGTTTTAAGAATTGTAAAGTTACTTTAATTTTTATATTCTCATTGCACTTTTGGTTCATGATATTTAATTCATTCAGTTTTTATGCATTTTATAAAATTTGGAATAATTTTTAAATTTAATTTTAGAGGCCAAAAGTCGACGATCACGTAAAATTTTAGACTAAATTTGTAATTTGAACTTTGGGGAGTAAACTTGCAATGACTCTATAAAATCTTAGACTAATTTTGTAATTTTCAAAGTCTATAGATCAAACATACAATCTAATCAAACTACAATGATCATTTATGCAATTTTTTCTATCAATAACAATATTTAAATCACTTTGAACTAAAACAAATAATAAAGAAAGTATAAAGATATTAAACATAACTAATACTTAATTTAATTAGATTAACTACATTATTAAATTAGATTAACTACAATAAGATGTATTAAACAATACTAACATGTGTCAAAAGGGGTGGGTTTGGATCAAACCAAACGGTCATCTGCAGTTATAAATAATATCAAAGGTTTAAGTTCCGTCAAAAACAACTGGCGAATATTAGTTGTGGTGTAAGATTATAATTAAATTAAATTGTGTGTGTCGCTCTAAAAACTTTTTGCCACGTTCGAGTCATTTAATACATTAAATAATAAGTTTAATACATAGCGTAAACCCTATTAAGATATTAAATAATAGTGTTGACTATGAAACATTGAAGTCTTTTTCTTGGGTAGTTTTGTAAATAAATTGAAATCTGAGGGTATTTGTGTAGGAAGATAGTTCCACAATTGCCGTCTAGGAGGGGTTTGATTAGGTCATATGGAAGCTTCCTCAAAGTCCTTACGTTGACTAATCAACGCATCATGAACTTTCAATCCATTGTTCTAAACCCATCTTATACTCTTGACCATTTCAAGTACTTGCCTTGGTTGATTTATAACCATATCGGTTAGTTTTTCTAAACGGTAGATATACGGCTATGTTTCGTAGGATATGTGCTATTTTAATGGGATTTGTCTATTCATTTTACATCTGGAATCATACCTCTAAACCCACAGGATGAAACTCGTAACTAGGAAAAACCCATTGGGTTAACCCTGAGCTTTTTTGCTCAGAGTGAAACTCGAACTCAAAACCTTTTCATTTATAATTAATTGTCTTGAGTACCTCATCTCAACCATTTGGATTAAAGATCAAGGTATTAGACCGAAATCCATGCATCAGTTGAACTGATTTTAGAAACCAAATAATATTATAAGATAATTAAAAAACTAAAAGTATAATCTAACTAATTTAAAACAAATACTAAACTATTTTATTTTTTGTGTGTATTTGTATACACAGTATTATACGATGATTAAAGTGGTAAACATAAATGAGATTTTAAAAGAGATGTTAAAATGAATAAATAAATATTAAAAAGCCGAGCTGCTCATCCTATCCAATTCACCGGTTCAACTGGTAACAGTGAGTTCAAAGGGTATACCCTTAACCGGACTGCTTCTATAGTGGGTCTTGGATTCGGTTTTAAAAACATTTTGCAAATAAATATCAAGTCTCATTTATTACAAGGTATAATACATAACACATGCTTAAAGATTGTAAAAAAATTTGAATAGATTGCGGTTATTGCTGTAAAAATGTTAAATTGGCCATCACTATGGTTTTAAGTTGGTTTTCTCTTATCAGAATTTCAATAAGTTATTTCAAACCATAAGAAATATTGAGAACAAACCAGGTTCACTGAAACCCAATTCTCCGCATCCACATTCAAATGGATAAAACATGATTTGGTTTACGGTTTATACTTGGAGACAGTCGTAAAAACCATACCGGACCATATCATTAGACTATTTTTAAACTTCTAAGATATTTCATATCAAGTATGTTGTATTATTTATATTGTGCTTAATTGAAGTGAAACCCGGCTAAGTGACGACCTACTAGGCTTAATTGAGACCACAAATCAATTTAGATATTGATAAAAACGTCAGAATCGCATATAGTCACAATAAGTTAAAGTTTTTATTCTTCATTTCTTGGTCAGGAAATTCAGTGGCGGATCTAAAAAGTTAGTTCAGGGGTAACGTAATACAAGTTAAATTTTCTCAGGGGTAACGTAAAACCATAAAAAAATATTTTCTATATAAAATTTTTTTTTCTACACTACGCGTAAAAATTTGAGGGGTAGCGGAGGCTACCCCTCAACCCTTAATAGGTCCGCCCCTGTCAGGAATAGTGTAGCAATTTAATTATTCCTTTGGTGTTTGGTTTTATTTAGGATTTTACACTACGTAACAGATTGGGCATAATCACATTTATGTTATGATGGTATTTTATCTTTTTTAAATATAAAGGCTTTATAAACGCAAACATGAAACTATAATTCAGTGTCATTCAGTTTGGTTAGATTTTAATTTCCAATAGTTTGGTTTTGATCTATGATGGTTAAAGGTAATTACCAACAGTTTGATTTCGACCCAAAAAACTGTTAAATCCAAATCATAAACAACCATAAATTGTCTCGATTAAACTAAACAAGACGCTCCACGACCAATTTAAATACTCACTAACATGTAAAAGGGCGCTAGAATGATTCTATATACGTCAAAGTTATCAAATTTTTGAGAAATTGTTAAACGCAGAACGTAAACAACCGTAAATTGTTTGGTTCAAACTTGACACTCCACGACCAATATAAATACTTACTAACACGTAAAAGGTGTTGGGAAACAAGCGGTCTCAAGGATCCCCAACAACCCTCCCAATGCTAACAATAGAGAAATATAACTGAACACAATAATATACGTGGGAACTCTAAAACCGGAGAAAAACCACGGGCCTCCAGAGAGAAAGATCCACTATGCGAGAAATTGTTACAATCACATAGACTAATCTCTCAAGCCTCCCCCCGCCCAATTACACCCACACTCTCCAAAGTGTTTAACTAAAAATTTTCTACACTCTAAGACAAGAGAACTAAAAAGAAAGAACCAAACACTTCAAGTGTGTTTTTGGTTGGGGCACATTGAAACCAAAGCCTTGGACTTCTTTTATAGGCTTGGAGTCCTCCCTAGCTTTCATCCTTGCACCAATATAGGATGGGAACATTTTCATATAGCCAAAAATCCTAACAATCTCCACCTTGGATATATGAGAAACAACCACATTAAAGTAACACCGTCTTCAACCGACGATCATACTCCACCATAAAAGAGTATCGCCACTTAGAATAGACCATTCTAAGAATTTTTTCTCGGCACATGTTGAAAAACCTGCTGAAAATTTATGGTGCGACTTCCCCCCTTGGCATACCTGAAAGTTCATCAGCCATCAACATCAATTTTTCACCACACATCTTGCATCTATGCCAACCCAATGCCCATGTGTAAATCCGTGAACCCGCTAACAAAATTGCATCCCCTTTCATGGTAGCACGGGCATACCATAGGGATGACATAACCTCAAAGGAAATCATCATCATCAACAACGACGGAGACATTGTTAGCTGACTTGGAGCTGCTAGCCGAATCTGCTCCACCTGGACAATTTCTCTTGACATGCCCAGACTGTCCACACTTCCAGCATACAGGAATCTTCTGTGAGTGCTTCTTCTTCCCGTTCCCGCATATTAAAATTGTTCCTTCTGACGAAGTATGACCGCTACTTCCTAGTCTTTTCTCTTCAGACAATAGCTTCTCAGTAACATCCGCTGCTTCAGGGTTTCTTTCCCATACATCAGAATGGGCTTCATATGCTCATAGGAAGATGTCAAAGATAATATGAGTCTTAGTGCTTTATCCTCATCTTCAACCTTCACTCCAATAGCCTCCAGTTCTGACACGATATTATTAAGAACACTTAGATGATCTGAAATTTTTGTATCTCCATCCATACGAAGGGTATGAAATTGTTCCTTGAGATACAACCGATTTGAGATGCCTTTACCTTGATACAACTGCTCAAGCTTCTCCCACAAATCCTTTGCAGTTGATATCCCATGCACATTTGCAAGAATATTCTTTGCTAGACACAAACGAATCGCACTTGCTGCTCTCAAATCCAAATCTTCCCATTCTTCATCATCGTCTTTACTGGTTCCGCTTGAATCCTCGCTTGAAACAGGGGTCGGTTTCCCCTTCAACGCCTTGTGTAACCCAGATTGAATCAACAAATCCTTTACTTGAACTTGCCACAAACCAAAGTTGATTCTTCCATCATATTTCTCTACGTCGAACCTCATGGGACTGTATTTCGACATCGTATCCGTATCTTCAAAAAACAATATTGTATACTAGAAAATATACACCAAGCCTATAAGCAGTTACCCAACAAAGGATTCCCAGGAAAGAGAGGTGGGTCACAATGGACACACTTAAGTACCAAGTCTTTCCTAGCCAGAACCTTCTCAGGACAAATGTGTATATCCGGCTCCTGTATAATTCTATCGTATACAAAACAGTCAACCGAATCCTCGTTTCTGATGTGGAAGATCAGATTAAGCTGCAACCACAGAGCATACTACGAACCTTCTAAACCGAGACCTCCCCCAAAACCTGGAGCTCTGATACCACTTGTTGGGAAACAAGCGGTCTCAAGGATTCCCATCAACCCTCCCAATGCTAACAATAGAGAAATATAACTGAACACAAGAATATACGTGGAAACTCCAAAACCGAAGAAAAACCACGGGCCTCCAGAGAGAAAGATCCACTATGCGAAAAATTGTTACAATCACATAGACTAATCTCTCAAGCCTCCCCCCGCCCAATTACACCCACACTCTCTAAAGTGTTTAACTAAAAACTTTCTACACTCTAAGACTAGAGAACTAAAAAAAGAACCAAACACTTCAAGTGTGTTTTTGGTTGGGACACATTGAAACCAAAGCCTTGGACTTCTTTTATAGGCTTGGAGTCCTCCCAAGCTTTCATCCTTGCACCAATGTAAGATGGGAGCATTATCATATAGCCAAAAATCCTAACAAAAGGGCACTAGAATGATTCTATATATGTTAAAGTTTTGATATTTTTGGAAAATGATTAATTCCAAACCGTAAACAACCTTACATTGTCCAGTGACACTCCACTACCAATTTAAATACGACCAATTGGCATTAGAATCTTATCTTACTACTTTAATAAAATGGTATTAGAGTTGTCACATATCATTTTTTTAACTCATCTAATGCCACATGGCATATTGACATTTAACAATAAATATTTTTCCCGCCCAAAAGAATTCAATCTATATTTTTGTATTAATTTTTTTAAATACATATTTTGTTTCCAAATATATTTCCATCCAAAATTAATCAGATATAAATTAAAACCATTCCATTTTAAACTAAAAAACATATATCTTTTAATTTTTACTCAAGCAAACTCTATTGGTTAATTTTTAAAATAAGTCATAATTTTAAGATAAATGTTTACTTTAAGATTGTATAGTACCATTTAAAGGCACACTAATTATAATGTTTTATATGTTTTTTCTAAAGAAACTACTATTAGTAAAAATAAAGAATTGCTTTTAGAAATTAAAATAAAATACTATTAAAAATGTATTTAAATTAGACATCAATATTTTCAATTGTCTTTTATTTTATAACCATCTCTTTTTCTTTTCTTTTTTTATTTGTTACTATCAACAAAATCATTATTTTCCAAAATTTAAGATGTTTTTAACTAATTTTTGAAACATAGTGATTTCTTTAATTTATTAGATAACATTTTTTCTTTTATTATTATCCAGTTTTATTATATTATTTTTTATTTAGATAGAACTCTTTAATCAAGTCTATTAAGATATAAAGTAGCCATTTTTTAGTGTGAAATTTAGAAGGTTCTTTTAATTGATTTTTGCATTGTCCAAGCTTAGTTGTATTATCATGTGAGTGTAAGTTTAGTAGTAAACTCAACTAAATATGTGAATGATTATGGGTTATAATTAGTGTCAAAAGGCATCACGGAGCCTTATTTCTATAAGGCTCTTTTTTTAGTAAATTTCCATGCAACTTTTACTTACGCTATCATATTTTACGGTTTTTTATCATTTACAATTGCTCGAGACAAGATTAGTCAATATTTTATTTTTTTAATTGTCACGTTAGGTTATTTAATTAAAATTTTAAACTCATGTACATATCAATGGTTTTCTCATACAAAACTTTGATAAAAATTTGATATAATTGTTTATTACTTACAGTTTTTGCTCATATGTAATTTTAATCGTATATTTTAAAATATCGTTTTATAATTAATAAAATTTTTATTTTATTTAATATTTTATTTATTTAACCCTTATAATAATACACGGGTTTACTAAAACTACCGATTCTATATATACCGATTCTATATATGTCAAAGTTGTCATATTTTTGGTATAGTATTAAAAAAGCAAACATTGCAAGAACTCACCAGAACCAACTTAATATTTAATTCATCATTAGAAACTAAATGAAAAAATATATATTAATAATTGCCTCCCTAATTAATTAGGTTACACTAATTCATCTTCATAATAAGTTTCATACACATGTGCAACTTAGAGAATTATAAGAGAATGATAGTAAACCTACAAAGCTGTAAATGTTTTTAATCTTCTATATATACATAATAATAATAATAATAATAATAATAATAATAATAATAATAATAATAATAATAATAATAATAATAATAATAATAATAATAATAATAATAATAATAATAATAATAATAATAATAATAATAATAATAATATAATAATAATAATAATAATAATAATAATAATAATAATAATAATAATAATAATAATAATAATAATAATAATAATAATAATAATAATAATAATAATAATAATAATAATAATAATAATAATAATAATAATAATAATAATAATAATAATAATAATAATAATATAATAATAATAATAATAATAATAATAATAATAATAATAATAATAATAATAATAATAATAATAATAATAATAATATAATAATAATAATAATATAATAATAATAATAATAATAATAATAATAATAATAATAATAATAATAATAATAATAATAATAATAATAATAATAATAATAATAATAATAATAATAATAATAATAATAATAATAATAATAATAATAATAATAATAATAATAATAATAATAATAATAATAATAATAATAATAATAATAATAATAATAATAATAATAATAATAATAATAATAATAATAATAATAATAATAATAATAATAATAATAATAATAATAATAATAATAATAATAATAATAATAATAATAATAATAATAATAATAATAATAATAATAATAATAATAATAATAATAATAATAATAATAATAATAATAATAATAATAATAATAATAAAAGAAAATAGGTTGGACACTTATCAACATATTAAGACACCATTGCCACATGTCAATTACTTAAACCACCAATATTGCCACTTGTCAACGTCTCCTTTATTTTTAATTTTAACCTATTTTGAAATTTTTATTTGCATCACAAAATAACAACTAGAACGTTATCTTAAAGAATAACTATTTTAAATTGTGCAAATACATTTCATGAATATAACTAACTATCAAATATCTTTTAAAAAATGAAAAAGATTCCAAAAGTAACTAAAAAACAATGTAATTTACAATTTTGATTGAAAGGCAAGGGTATAAAATTTACACCTTATATGTATGTTGTTAATATATTAAAATGTTATTTGTTTAACCCTGGTATATAGAGTAGTATATAAATATATAAACTTACACATATGAGCTCATTGACATTCACATAATAATGTTGTATTTTAATTATTATTCTAGGATTATACTAAATTGCAGAAAAAAATAAGTTTAAATTGGTTCTCACAATTTCTCGTAATATTTGTAATCATGTAAAGATAGGCCTGTAAATGAACCGAACGTTCATGAACTGTTCGGCGGGAAGTTGGTTTATGTTCGTTTATTTAAAAAATGAACGAACATGAACAAAAAAATCGTGTTCGTTTAATTAAACGAACAAACATGAACACATGCTTTGTTCGTTCGTTTACGTTCATGAATGTTCATTTATGTCCGTTCATATATGTTCGTTCATTTACGTTCGTTTATGTTTGTTCATTTATGTTTGTTTATTTATATATATGAACATGTTAATAAAAGGGTATTAGGTGTTAACATTTGAAACATAGGTGTATTAAGTTATGCTAAAAACTTATAAGTTTAGTGAGAATTTAATTTCCACTAATACACCTAAAAATTTCAAAATGATCATTTAAGGTTTTTTCTGTTTAGTTTTGTTTGTTTATTATTGTTCATTTATGTTCATTTATGTTCATTTATTATTGTTCATTTGTGTTCGTTTATGTTCGGGAACTGTTCATTTAGCTTCTTAACGAATAAACATGAACGAACACGAACATTTTTATTTCTTAATGAACGGACATAAACAAAAAAACGTGTTCGATAATGTGTTCGTGTTCGTGTTCGGTAAAAGTTAAATGAACGAACACGAACATACTGATATTCGTGTTCGTTCGGTTTATTTACAGGCCTTGTAAAGAAACCTCTCATATTACAGCTTAAAAGTGGTATGGAAAAGAAAACTAAATCACATGGATGCTTAATCCATCATATTTTTTGTACGATAGAACTAGAATCACATAAATATAAATGTATTTATATGATAATAATAATAATAACAATAATAATAGTGTATGCATTTGGCATGCCCCATCTCAAAACTAATAAGATCAAGCCCATTAATACATGGTCAAAACTACATGAGGCATGCACCATGCTCTATCATCCATCAAGGTTGTGAACTTTCCACACAAGACAAGCTTAACATGAAATTTACAGGTTTGAGTTTAGCTTAAACGGGTGTGCGACAGTTTTCGGTCAAACCCCCGAACATTTTTAAGCTAAGTAGGCCGCTCTTGAGTCAACCCGAAAAGGTGAAGTGTTTTTTTGTATGGCTTGGTGTCAGGTTCTCTAGCTTTGTTCTTGTTTCAGAGGCATTTGTGTTTTGGTTGTAGACTCGTAACTTTTCAATGATAATCATGATATGAGAAAGAAATCAGGTTAAATAGGTTGTGTATGTGTACGTGTCTACTCGCTAATACATGAGTCGTCTTTGGGTGAAAATTTTCAAGCTTATGACGAATTCAACTAGTCGACTCATAAACACAACCCATTAACACCCTTAACAGGAGTGTGACTGGTTATTCTTTTAAACCATTTCTCTTGTTATTCTCTAATCTATATACTCTAGAATCATTAACAGTTTTATATTATGTTGTATTTTCATAACCAATTAAACATAAATTATCAAACAAATTACAATATTATAACTCATAATACAAGTTATTAATTAATAACTAAAACTTAAAAAAATATTTCTAATTTATTGAAGGATCAGACCCAAAGGCCCAATCTTTAACCAGATAGGACTCTGCTAGACCTAAACATATCTAAAAGGCAGGGTCTTTGATCTCAACATACTTTTGGCAAAGAACTGTGAACAAAAGTCAATCCCACTGTAGAAATCAAAGACCCTTTGACCAACGAAAGCAATAAGCTATCAATCTTTCTCAAATCTCTACCAAAATGTGGATCTATGTTCAAACCAACATGAAACAGACCAAAATTTATGGAAAAACATAGGTTTCAACAACAGAAAATTTAGAATCACTAACCGAAACGTTGAATAATTAGCCGCTTCTTTCTTCACATCCTTCGGTTGTGATCATCTTCATCAAATCAGTCGCTGCACAAACAATAAAAAGATATATTATCAAGATATTATAACATATAACGGTCAAAATGCACATATGCTAAACTAAAGGACCTGTTTCATAATTCTCAATCTTCTTCTTCAGATGCTTCATTCAACCACTGAACAAACTTTTCTGATTGTTTAACAAAAATTTTATCAGATTCATCTGCACCTTCTTTTTCATCAGCCCACTTAAGAACAGCTTCTTCTTGAATAATATCTTTATCATACAACAGATGCAATACTGGTACAAAAACCGGTGCAAACTCGTTCCCAGTCTCCAAACACATTTCTTCAAATTTCATTATCACTTCGATTTCATCATCTATACCTTGAAGATATGGCTTGAGTAATTTCGCCCAACGTGAAATCACGTCGTTTACATTTTTTACCAAATTTGCAGGTGAGTTATGTGGTGTGTCGAGTGCTAATTTCATCATAGAATAAAACAATGCACTAGCACAATTCTCAAGAGCCATATTGTATGATAATCGAAGTGAGTTGACTTCTAAGATTATATGGTCTTCTTTGACTTGTTCTTGAACACCCCTTAAAAACGTCGCTTCAATCTCTTTTTCAAATATCTGATATTCATCTCTAATTTCATCATCAGATTCATTACCCGAATCCTGTTCATCAGGTAGTCGAAAAACATTGTCATCTTGAGTATTGATTTCAAGATTCTCAAATGCAGTTTGAGTAAGCTCGATGAGTTTTGATTCAGGTATTGGTGCAACCGAATGGCGCCATTCTTCTTCATGGTCAACTTCACTGATTGACCAAATGAAACCCCGCCCACCTATACCAACATCAGATGGTTCCAATTCACTACTTGAATACCCATTCTCAGGGGTATCAGCAAACGGTATGATTCCAGTATTGTTATCAGCATATTCAAGCTCCTCATCACTGTCTTCTTCGACAGGCTGCAGGAGTAAAGAAACTTTTGAATACGCTGGGACCACGAATCCTTGTCCAACAACAACATTAAAAGACAAAACTACCCCTGGTTCAAGAACCGACTCAGATTTCATAACCACACCGTCACATAAGATCGCATGCTTTAGTTTACAACCATCTTCTATCGTAACATTGTTCCAAATATAACAACCGTCAATCAAGACATTACTCCCGATTTTACAACCCTCCCCAATAACCGAATTTGAAATTACCGTTCTACCACCAATACTACTTCCTTCCCCAATATATGTAAACCGGCCAATTTTAGCCGAATAGGATTGTGATATTTCTGACGCCCGATAGATCCCGTGTCTTTCAAGATTGGTGGAACTACTCGTTGAAAACTGTACATCTGGCACAAACGGATACGTCCATCTCTGAATTATATCTTTACTTACTGAATCATAGCTTCGGAAATTATCAACTCTCGCAGCATAATCTGAACGGATTTCATGAGTGAAGATTTTATAACCCATGATATCATCAACAAGCAAACCCTTAACAAAGTGACGCCGTAGATGCTGATAATCGAAATTGTCTGTGAATAAACTAAGGACTTCTTCAGAGCAAATGTCAATATAACAATCCTGTTTATCATTGTGTAAAGAAATAGAAGGATTTTCAGCAAGAAATGTTTTATCAAGAGTTATATTTCCTTTGAGATCGTCAGATTTATCTTCATAGTGTAGCAACTGTTGTGTAGTGGGATCGATTGCCATAAACAATTCATCAGTTCCTAACCGGGTTTGGCGAGTGATTTGAGAAGGCTTTGACCGTTTGATCACCATTGTCATTACAGCATTGCTGTCTTTTTGTCTTCTTTCCTTGTGTTCATCAAGTGCTTGTTTCAGCGCCATGTTGCTGACTGTATCACCACTAATGAGTATGAAATCACCATTAATCACATTACGTTCATATATCAAACGTAAAGCATCGCCAGCACTGATGCAATTGTGGGATTCAATTGTTGTGACCGAAAAATTTGGCTGGTTGACCCACTTTGACTTGTCTAGATAGTCGATTATCTTTTTAGAATGAGAACAACAGAAGACGAAAACTTCATCAACTTCTGCAGATTCAAGCCATGCTAATGTGTAGTCGATCATCGGCGTGTTGACTAATGGTAAAAGTACTTTTGGACACTCGAGAGTGATCGGGCGGAACTTTGTGGTGAAACTGTCGGCCAATAGGATGGCTTTCAAGGGAACATGTGGCATATCCTCTACAGCATCTTCTTGTTTTCCACCTTTCTTAGCTCCCATTGTTTGTTAAGTTTATTTTCAAGCCTGTAACTAAAGAAAGCAACATACAGAATATGTTTTCAACATATAATCATGGTAAATCAAGAAGTTTGAACGCCCAGGGACACCAAATGGCGATTAACTACCATTGTTTTTTAAAAAAGTCAAACAAATAAACAGCTCAAAGAGCTTTTTACCATAACAGACACTCGTTACTCAAAGTTTGAACGCGCAGGGAAACCAAATGGCGATCAATTACCAATGTTTAAAAAAAATCAAACAAATAAACAGCTCAAAGTTCGAACTTTTAACCATAACAGACACTCGTACTCAAAGTTGAACGCGCAGGGACACTGAATTGCGATCAACTACCATTTTTTTTTAAAAAGTAAACGAATAAACAGCTCAAAGTTCAAACTTTTAACCATAACAGACACTCGTTACACAAAGTTTGAACGTGCAGGGACACTGAATTGTGATCAACTACCATTGTTTTAAAAAGGTAAACTAATAAACGGCTCAAAGTTCGAACTTTTAACCATAACAGACACTCGTTGCTCGAAGTTTGAACGCGCAGGGACACGGAATGGCGATCAACTACCATTTCTAATAATAGTTCATAATTTGAACTTTTGACGATAACAGACTCAGTTACTGGCAGATGACCTAAAAAACACAAAATCAATTACTTAACCATATGATTCACTGAAATCAACTAACTAACTCATGCTAAGCTATCGATTCAAACCAATTCGAACAAACCCCCAAGTAAACCAGTTCAAAGAACGCCGATTCAAATTTCATAAAACCCTAGAATCAAACGAAACCCTAACAATCAAACAGCACAGACGTGTGCATCTCAACAATCAAATTAACTCATCAGACATACTGCATATGATCTGAAACCATAAGTTAATCATTATTTCATGAAGTTTACATTAGATTATCTGATTAAGAGCCAAAACAATTGAGAAAAATTGGAAAAAATTGGCGATTAAGGAGGAAAGAAGTACCAGCTAATGGTGGATTCAGTGGAGTATAGAGAACGATGACTTCGGCTTGACGGCGGTGACGTCCGGCGAGTTTCAACGGCGAATGTCGCCGGAGATAGAATCTGAAGAGGGAAACAAGAGATTAAAGTAACAAGCAAAGAGACAATGATAGATTATGTGTATGGAATTAGGTCATTTTTTTCACATTAAACCTTTAACTTCTTGTGTTTTATATAAGAAGCACTATAACTTGCTAGTATTGACAAACCCGTCCGCTCAGGATTCACGATTCGATTAGGGGTGTTCAAAGTCGGATGCCCGAAATTTCAGATAGTAGAAATCATTATTCGTATCCAAAATTTTGGATATTTGAAATTTCAGTAATGGATACGGATAGTGGTTCAGATATTTTAAATTCATTTTCTATTATATTTATTTTTTTATTTTTTATAATAATCAGACATATGCTATTAAAATAATATAAAAAATCAACTCATATAATAAAATTCCTAATATACATTAAAAATCTCAACCTAAAATAAAAATATGTTTAAAATTGGAAAAAATTGAAAAAAAATTAAAAATTTAAAAAAATATTTTTAGTTTTCGGATATCGGATATCCGAATATCCAAAACTTTTAAAAAAACACTACCCTAATCCAAATTTGAATTTTAGATATTCAAAAGTTTGGATATTTCGGGTTCATATTTTCAGATCGGATTCTCGAATTCAGATATTTTGAACACCCCTATACTCGATGGCAATTCGGTGGTGGTGTTTAGTAGAAGTGTGAAGGAGTTGAGTTGTTTGTGAGCAGCTCGAAATTGTCTTATTAAAAGCTTAATTTAAGTCGAGTTTAAACTAACTCAAGTTGAAGTAGAGTTCGTATAATGAATAAGGTGAAGCTCAAGGTTCATATACCGAACTTGGTTAACATAGATGAGTTCCGTCACATAATAGGACTCGTTCATTGGGTTTGTAGGTTTAGAAGTTACTAGATTTATGAGAAGAAATAATTGGGTTTTTATTACATGCATTTATATTTATAAACCAAGTGAACGAGTAGGGATGTTTTTGGTATTTGAGTTTCATCCACATAACTTATCATGTTTTGCACTTTGTTCCTTTTAATTGATACAACTTGAAATGCGTTTGGTACAAGTTTGAATAGATGCCCTTCGCCCCCTTTAAGTATGAAAACGCTCCTCTCTCTTTTCTACAGAAAGATATGCTATAAACGGGTGGTGATGGCGGTGGGGGTGGACATGGTGGCGTTTCCGGCTGTCGTTGCTAGCAGACGCGATGGCGGACGCATTTTTATGATGTTTACGCTTTGATGTCGGGAGGGTCGCTTTTGTTAGACGATGTCGAAGGGATGCTGCAGACCGCCTTTAATGGCGTTTGTGTCTTGGCGTGGTCGGATGGTCACCCAAGGGTTACGACACAAATAAAGGTTATGGACCGTAACCACATAACTTATGGCTCGTAACAATGAGACGATCCCTAGCTTTACACTCTGTAACAACACTAGATGAGCTCATTCATTTGAGAATTTCATGCAAGAAGTCGAGAAGTATTTTAAACACTCCGTTGAGTGAAGCCAAACTGTGATAGTTTTGTTCTATCAAAAAGTGTAGATAAGAGAAGACTAGTGTACATCTAGGTAAGGATTCTCTCTTAGAATAGGATTAGGGTTGGTTAAGAAATGCAATAGTAACAATACAAGTAGGGTGTATTTGTTAATTACCTGAGAAATGCGAGAATACATTAGAAAAGTCACATACAACTAGCATATTTAACACTTGTGAAGTTGTAAGACTTTTGCGTTATTATCCTTAACCTATGTGTCACACCCTCAATTTCTACAAACAGGGTTTTACCGTTAGGCGTGTGATATAACCAGGATCTCAGATAAGTATCAGTTACACCAAACGACTCGATAGTTACAAAACATATAAGTTGCTTAATAGAACGAAATAAACCAATTTGTATTTAAGTATTGCGGAAGCAAAATCAGAAAACATTTAAACAAGTGTTAAAACTGCGCAACACGCGCCCAAACCAATTTAAATAATGTAAGTGTAATTAAACCATGAAATCAATTTAAAAATGAATGCCAAATGATATGCAATGGATGTTGTGCTCCTAAACGTGCCACATCAACGACCTGAGAGAAAACATACTAAAGTCAGTACAAAGACTGGTGAGTTTACAGGTTTATCAGAAAACAATAATTAATAGTATTGAAATTCCAGATTTAGTAATCAAAGCATATAATGGGTAGCTAGCCCATAGCAATCACTATGTGTATGAAGTTGTGACCGAGCTGACATGTAATCAATAGTAATAATGTAGGCCCGGCTGTGGTTTCCCCACCACAACACTGTAAAACAGGCTGACCATTCACCCGTTTGACCTCCAGTCAAGCTAGCGCGACTAGCCCGGGTGGGGCATGTCAAACCCAGTAGATCTACTAACAGTCACCTTGCTATTTGCATATTAACGGTCCGAAGGGCAAAGTATAACACCATAGTATCAGGTATATGCAGTATTACAAAAATCTAATGTAACGTAACGTTTATGAAAGCAGCATGTTTCTCTCCCCCAAAAAGAGTGTAAAGTAAAAGTGGGGCTGTAAACTCACCTTAATTTCACAGCAACAGAGATAATGCAGAGAGCAAGTAATTAAGTTTCTGAATAACTGAATTTCAGTTAATATATAACTAACATCAGTTACTTATTAGTAACGCAAAGATTGCACAGTTTTGCGTTTCATGATTCGGTTGTGCTGCCGGTTATCGGTTGTTTCCCATCACGTATAACACACTCAAATGTCAATTCACTTATAATACATCAACCCAACTATCACGCACAAAAAATAAATAAATAAATATTATGTATATTCTAATTATTTCCCTTATTGTAATTATTATTATTATTATTATTATTATTATTATTATTATTATTATTATTATTATTATTATTATTATTATTATTATTTTACCATACATTTAGTGGCACGAACCAAGTAATACATCTCTACATATACTAATATATGTTACTCACACCTATATATATTAGTTATATGTAACACCCCTTATAACATAATATATAATAATGTATATACACACTAAATATATATGTAACCCCACTCATCCTTACCTAGCATGCATATCATACTATATTCATGCATATTAACAAACTATTACAACCAAGCCCCTCCCTTTAAACCCCAATACTCAACAAAAGTCATACACACATGCACACATTATTGTAAAAAGAATAAACACACCCACACCCATACGGATGACAACACCAATTAACATCCATGTAACATATTTAATCCTCACATTAAAAACCCAATTACACCAATCCAAACCATGCTCTCTGTCCACCATACACACCCACACATACATACACATTTAAGAACAACACATGCAAGGAACTTCATGCATACATACGGCCTTGCATACATATATATATAACTGCCTCATGTAATTCACATACATAATTGTATATATATCTATACGTACATCCACATACAAACCACCACGGACACCTATCTAACCATAACTTGGAACCCGATGCACCACCGTTCTCAACCGAGGCTTACGCAACCATAACACAAACCGGACCCGCAACCTTACGCATACGAATCGAACCAAGAATTGAAATCATCAAGGAGGATTACCTGTCAAATGTGACACAATGAACCAAGTGGGCTATCACCAAGATTCGTCAGAACGATGATCTGCCGGAATTTTTCAAACTAGAACCGAGTGGTGGGCGACTTGCGGTTTCACGATGGTTGACGGTTACGAAAGGAATGTCACCGCCGGGGGGAAGCAGCCGCGAAAGAGAAGTGTCGCCGGTTCACCGGAGTGACGGGAGTAAGGTGGTCACGAATAGTAGACTGCGGGAGAAACTTGTGCGTGTGATTAGGGTTTCGGGTGGAGATGAAATTCACGGGTGAAGATAGGTCGATGGGGGGGGGGGGGGGTTATTTAATAGAATTTCTACTTTGCAATTTGTCTAAACAAACCCCTCTAAACATATAGTTAACAAGTTGAGTAATTTAAGTTTATTTGTAATTATAGGTTAGTTATGTTTAACTAATAATTATAGTAATAATTGTTATTATATAATATTAGAAATTTGATTAATCGTACGTAACGGAGGTTAGACAATGTAAACAGTGTTAACCTGAAAAAAAACTCAGGTTGTCACATCATCCCCTTGTTGAACGGAATTTCGTCTCGAAATTAAAAGAAATGATATCTTAAGAATGAATACCTTGGGAAGTAGGTGCCTGATCCTGGAACAGTTGTGGATATTTCTGTAACATTTCGTATTTTACGAATAATAATAATAATAATAATTATAATAATAACAATAATAATAATAATAAATAATAATAATAATAATGATAATAATGATAATAATAATAATAATATTAATAACAATAATAAACAATAATAATAACATTAATAATAATAATAATAACATTAATAATGTTAATAATAATAATAATAATAATAAAGTCCAGGGGTCATTTCTGTCAATTTGGAAACTTAATAAGAAGTTTAAGACATAAAATATCAAAGTTGAAACCGCAGGGACCAATTGTGTAAAATTTTAAAAACCCACTGCTTTCCCCCTCGATTTTCCGGCGAGACTCCGGCCGAACTCCGGCGAGGCCAAATCGATAAAATTACTCAATTTTAACTTACAAAACCGGTTCTAATGCATTCGTGGACAAGATTCGAACCCAATGCACCCATTAAAAACGATTAATCATCGGGAAATTCGAATCCAAAGCTTCCACATCGAAACCATTGAATTCCCGACCAAATCAACCAATTTATTCAATTTTGAACCCCACAATCTAACCCAAAGCTTTCTTGGATCCATTTCGAATCGAATTCCAACATAAAAATGGGTTGAATCAGTCAAACAAACGGCTATAATCTCCACTTTTATCTCGGATTCGATACAGCTCAATAATACACTCAAACAACAATAATAAACAAATTAAAGCTACCAACACGATCATTTATAAACACCTAATCGAACTCAGGATCCAATTTCACCAAAAACAAACACAAACACAGAAATCAATCATCATCTTCATCGCGACCTGCAACTTTCTTAAAACCCAACTTTCGATCATTTTTAATCAAATTTGATAAGGGGCTATTGTTCCAGATCACCATTCGAAGCTAACATCAAGTTTAATTTGATTATACTCACTGTTTGCTCATCCATTGATCATCACATCAACTACGACCTGTTCTTCATCTATTCCTGTCGAATTAGGTACCCAATCAAGTAATTAAAACCATCTTTATGCTCGATTTCTCATGGGGATCAAAAGCCCCATGATTTAAATCTTTAACAACACCGATCCGAGCTTCAATTTTGGACCTGTTCGAGTTAGGGTTCATAGGATTTGGGATTGGATCGCGGGTTGTGTTTAAAATATTTGGGAACCATTCATAACCGCGGCTTAGGCCTTGGTTCACTGGTCCCTGACTCACCATCCTACACAGGAGGTCCCGGGTTCGACCCCGGGCACCCCCTTACATTTTTTTAAATGCCTTTTTTAGCCTCTAATTAAATACATAAAAATTCTTAAAAATTATAAAAATAAATTTTATAAACTTTTTCTATTTTTAATATTACAAAATGATTTTCTGTAAATTTATTTGGGTTAAAAACATTTAAAAATATTTATAAAATATTATTTATAAATATTATAAATAATTATTTTATAAAAATGGACATTATATCACGTTTAATTACGAAATAATCATGGAAATTGTAGAAACTATACATCTTATAATTTCATAATTATTTACAAACATAATTTATTATAAAATATACTTTCACAATTAATTTAGATTAATAAATTATCGGATAATACGTTATTGTAACGATATTTATTACAAAGAATATATACAAAATATATTCAAACATTATCCGATATTAAACCTAATTTCATTTCTAGATTAAAACACTTAAAAGATATATTTCTTCCGAATAAATATAATACACAGAACTTCAAAATCCTAAAACCTTAGTTCACGTTTAATTGTTAAACTTATTATCAAACTTAATCTTGAAATAAATATGTTTTAGGTACCTTGTAAAGGAATTCGTTGAAACAACGCGCGTTATTATTTCTTATTAAACATCCATTATATACTCAATCGCCAAGTGAGTATTTCTATACCCATTTTATTATTTCACACACTTTTGGGTGAAACATGTTACCTTATAAACGTTACACTTGTAAACACGTTTGATTCTTGTAAACTTACGGAATTTGCTTGTGTGTTGTGATTAGTTGAATCTTGTAGCTACCATGTAATGTCGAATACATGTACAATCATTAACTATTGCTAGCCTTGCGACGTCATAGATCTATGGGCCTGACAAGCCTGCTTGGTTGATCCAAGTACACTTAGCTAATCGTATATACTTGTAAACGTTTGAGAACTTGTAAAACTTTGTCAAGGTTTGATTGTGCATTCTGTCTTACATCCCTAGTTACCTTTTTCTCTAATTTACAACATGAATTGCCATCTTTTATATACTTATGTGTTCAAAACTATAGAATGCTCACCAACAATATGTTGACCTTATTTTTAACATGTTTCAGGCAATAGCGTTATGTGGCTGTGAACAATCGTAACTCTCACGCCTCGACGATTCCGCCGTCAAGGTTGGGGTGTGACAGATTGGTATCAGAGCCCATAACTATAGGGATTTAGGTTATTAGAAATGTTGACCTAGACTATAGCTTATGCATGCACCTTATAGTATTTGTTATCTTGTAAATACATGGTTTGCATGTTACATAATGCTATGCCTTCTTATGTGCAATTTGATGCCTTAGCATAGGATTGCCTAAACTTAGTTACTTGTCTCCCTAAACTCATCTTTGACTCTCCCCGAACATGAAACCTCTTAATCTTATCTTTGACGACACGTGGAATCGTATACTTATGCTTATGACTGGGATCTTTAGACGTTATGTCTAATCTATATAAATCTCATCAAGGTTTTGATTTTATGAACCTAAGAAATATTGTGTGACACATAGACACCTGTATTCTGGATTTCCTGGCAAAAAGCCTTCGGGCTAAGGTAAGCATTTCGCATAAATCCTACGGGACTAGTCATGCTATTTGGGGATTTCTGGGATGAGTGATAAACTATGGTCAATATACACAAATTTCTAAGACAAATAGGTCAATTCACCTTGACGTGTCAATGTTTCCAAATGGTAATGCGTTACCAAATGGAATCATCCCATGTACCTTACGACCTTTAGCTTACCTTTGTCTAAACTAATATCCTTTGTTATCCTTACTCCCGTAACTAGCTCATTTTTGTATATCCAGCATGTCTCGTCATCATGGAAAGCGTGGAAGTTCCGACCGCAAGCTGGCAGCAATGATCGCCAAACAAATGGCTGCTGTGCTCCCAACCATGGTTGCTGAACTTAATAGCACCTTGATGGCTAATAGCAACACCACCACCAAATGGAACAATAGCGGTGCCCATGGAGAGAATAGCAACAACCAAAACGGGAACAATCATACTTGCAATTTCAAACACTTCAACTCGTGCAAACCCACCAACTTTAGTGGAAAAGAAGGAGCCACTGGGCTTCTCGAGTGGTTTGAAAGTATGGAGAACACATTCATTGTTAGCGAGTGCCCCAACGAGTTCAAGGTTCGCTATGCTACAAGTGTTCTTAAACAACGGGCACTAACATGGTGGAATAGTGAAAAGAGAAACCGTGGAACTGAGGTTGCTTTGGCGTTGCCCTGGGAAGAATTTAAGGATATCATGATCCAAAAGTTCTGCCCGAGAAGCGAGTTGCAAAAGCTAGAGGAGGAGTTCTGGAACCTCAAACAAGATGGTGGGAATCATTTGGCTTATTCCACCCGGCATCATGAGTTGAGTATGCTTCTACCACACATGGTGAACACCGTGCCCCGTAACATTGAGAAATTTATCAAGGGGGTGCCACCTCAAATTCAAGATGCTGTGGTGGGTAGTAGACCCACAACCTTGGAGGAGGCAATTACTATTGCAGGATCGATTATGGGTGGTTTTTCTCTCAACTCACTGTGAATAACACTCAGCAAGTAGTCTATGAAGAGTTGATCATAATATACCAAGTATCAAGCAGTAAGAAAATAAACACAGCAAGTAAATTTTTAAGGTACTTTTATATATTGCCTCTCAACTCAAAGGATTACAAGACTCTTGGACTCAAATCACTTATCTAAAGAGTTACAAGGAGAAGATATATATAATACTACCTACAGCCGGATATACTTTGATACCAGCTGGACACCTCTAACCTTACATCTATACTACAAGACTCTAGGTGAGGTCTTTCAGACATTTTGCCTGAGAGTTGGTAGTCAGGACATGTCCCTGACTTACCTTTTGTCACCAACTAAAGTTGGTAACATGTACTATCATAAAAAGGTGAGCAGTAGAATAAAGTATGGTCAACAACATGGCTTTTTAGGAAGATGCCATGCTGTATCAGAGGTCTGCAGCGGACTGTCAGGGACCATACTTTTATCTGCTGGTCATAGCAATGTCTTCCAAAGGATAAAGTGCTTCGGAAGAATAACTTCTTCCGAAGGCACTTATACTTCGGAAGACTGCTTCTTCCGAGGCTTGGAGTCTTCTTTGTCTTTGGAAGCAGACTTTGTCTTCAGCTCTTTCATCAGACTTTGTCTTCGGAAGCTCTTTCAGAATTTGTCTTCGGAAGCTCTTTCAGACTTTATCTTTGGAAGCTCTTTCAGACTTTGTCTTCGGAAGCTCTTTTAGACTTTGTCTTCGGAAGCTGTCATTCTGACTCTCGGAAGATCTCTTGCTCAGCTTTGAAAGCCTTTGAATGTAGTACCAAAAATGACTATGTGAAGTAGTTTTGGTTGCACCAGCCTCATCATGATCCAACAAACTCCCCCTAGGCTGATGCTACCAAAACTTCATTTCCCTCTTCTTCTCAAAGCTCTCAGCACCATGGAAAGTAGGTGTTTATCAGTGTCTTTATTCTTTCCTCCTGTGGTGCTGAGAATCTTGTACAGATCCTTGGTAGACAAAACCTCCACTCTGTCTCCTTGGATTATATGTACCCTCTGTTATGGCCCTCTGAAGAGAGTTAGTTGATGGGAACTATAGTCATATTCCCATCTAACTATTGGTTCCAATTCAGGACCTTCCACCATCTGTAGAAAGGCTGTGCCTTTGGTGGTTGGTCTTTCCTTGTCTTCCGCTCTTTTCAGCTTCAACTCTTCTTCAATCTTGGCTCTTCTACTTTGTTCAGCCAAGTGGAGACCACTGATGTGATTTCTGATGTGTGCAGCAGTCTTAGAGTTGGAGGGATTGGAGAATGGCTTCTCAGCAAGCTCAGCAAGGTCGAATCTGCTGAGATGCAATAGAGATGTGGCATTAAACCTGTTGGTTTCACCATTCTCCCTTTCCACAACAAAGTTGTGAGAAGGTTCATCGAACCTCCACTGGATTATAGCATTCCTAGGTCCAGGAGATTGACTAGAAATCCTGTCCTCTTTCCTGGTATCCAGCAGAGTCACCAGTCTCCTTCTTCGTCTCTTCTCCTCAGCATTAGGGTATCGGAGTTGAGACCAAGAAGTCTTGCAGCCTGGCCTAAGGTGTCTCTAGGCAACTCAAGAAATTGTCCTAGGGTGAGGGAGCTTGAAGAGTTATCAACATAGGTGATGTTGATAAGCTCTCCCTCACAGGAGATGCTGCTCAAAGTGGTGCAGTTGATGAGCCTCGTCTTGAACTCCTTTATTTCCTCAAAGGAGAGATGTTGAGGAGGCTGAGGGGATGGTCTTGGTTTTTGTTGGGTAGGCTTAGGTTTAGTGGTTTTGGGTTGTGTTTTGGGTTTTAGGATGGGCAGTTTGGGTGGTTGAGGTGATGTGGTAGGTTTGGGTAGAGTTGTGGGTTCAGGGGTGAAGGTTTCATCAGTGGGTTCGGTTTTGATGGGGAATGGGGTTGGTTCTTCTGGTGTGGGTTGTGGTTTAGTGGTTGGCTGTGGTTGAGTGGCTGGGGTGAAGACCATTCCCTTTACCCTCCTGTACATCTTCTTCCTTTTCCCCAAACGGATGTCAGCTTTTATTTCACTGACAATCCGCTGGAGTGTCCTTTCGGACATAGGTCCCACCTGCCTACCAGAGAAGCCATGAGCCCGGAGATAGTCTTTCATCCAGGCTTTGTCATTTGACTTCTTGGCGGCAGTGACCCCTTTCTCTTCTTCCTTCCTCTTCTTCTCCCTCAACTTCTCCCTAGCAGCCTTCTTCCTTTCCTTCTCCATTTGATCCTGTATTTTGTTGTGGGGCAGCAGGATCATGTCATCATCATGAGGAGATAGTTCAGGAAGATTGAAGCCTCTTGAGAGTAGGAACTTGATCCTATCCTCTCTCAGCTTCAGGGCTGCCTCCCTACGCTCTTCTTCTTTTCTCTCCAAGGCCAACCTGGCTTCTTCTTCTTGTTTTAGCCTGGTTGACCTCTCCAAAGTCACCAACTCCTCTAGTGGTAGCAGGAGTATCTCCTCATTGGCAGCTCCTAGACTGATGAGCTGGTCAATGAGTGTTGTTCTTCTCCTTTGGTTGATTTCTTCCTGATTGGCTGCAGCTGCCTTAGAACTAGCAGCTAGCAGCTTTTCAGTAGGAAACATGCCTTTCTTTTGGAGCTTCTCAATCCTCTCCTCCTCCTGAGCTCTTCCGCAGTCAATTTTCTTTTTCCTTTGTATTTGGCGGTGCTTGACTGTGGTGGTTCTTGGATGGAGTGTTGTGATTGAGAGAGAAGTTCAGCTGGTGTTTGGGTTGGAGGAATGTCAGAAATGTCCTCCCTGCTCACCTCAGATGCTATTTCAGCAATAACATCTGTGATGGTCAGTTCCTCGGACATCTGAAATAAGCCTTCCGCAGCTTCTATTTCGGCTTCGGAAGAATTTTCTTGTTCTTCCGAGGCTTCCATGTAGGCTTCGGAAGCTTCAGCTTGAGCCTCGGAAGATGAGACAGCTACAAGTTCTGTCCCAACTTTTTCAGTTGCTGGGCCATCAGTCCCCATTTCCCCTTCGAAGCTAATCTCAGGTTCCATGTGGACCTTAGGTTGACCAACTTCTTCCACAGTGGTAGAAGGGGCAGTCAGTCTTTGAAGCTCCTCAGCCCCAAAATATATGAGTGTGGTGTCGGGGCTGGGCTGTTCTAGGGATGATCTCAATACAAACTTTGTGAAAAGTTTGTAGAGATCTTGAAGCATCTTTGAGTCAATCTCTAGAAAAGATTGAGATGACTCAGGTAGTGTGATGATTTGGGAAGTTGGAGATTGGGTCTGTGGTTCCTCAAGTGTTTGTCTCTGAACTTTCTCCCCCTTTTTGGTAGCATCATCTTGAGAGCTAGATGAGCTAGAGGAAGAAGTCAGTGAGACCTGAATTGGTACATGCCTAACAGACCTCTCCGTCTGTTTCTCAGCTAGTTTAGCCTTGAGGTTGTTAATCTCAAGTTGCTGAGTGGCAGTCCTTGATTCTAAGATCCTCACCTGTGATTCCAGGTTGGAGACCTTAGAAAGCAAGTACTGAAGTGTTAGTTGCATACTTCCCTCATCTTCATAAGAAGAATCAAGGGGAGATGAGATAACATACCTAGTATGCTCAGTCTCACCACCAGATGTGGCTTCTTGGCACCCTGGTTTCCTTTGCTCAGAGTCATCTCTTTCAGAGATGTCAATGCGCAAAGTTGCCGTAAACTCAGTCCTAATTATGTTACCACTGTCCTGAGAGCTCAATGAGAGACTCTGAGTAGTGGCAGCTGAGCCGACATGAGTCCCCTCCACATTAGTGGGACTCACCTCAGTAATTGGCTTCTGATGAGGGCTAGAGACAAGGGATCCCTCTTGGCTCTGTTGATCTTTTAGAGGGTGTTGTAGATCAACTTCATGGCCATGGAGAGATGTAATCTCTTCATCAGTGCGGAGTAAAAGGTCAGTGAAAGAGAGGGTGGTTAGTCCTATTGACCCGGGACCTAGATCAATGTCTACATGCATTGAGCCTATGGTGGGGCTGTCCCTAGAAGGCTGCACAGGGGAGTGTAGAGACTCACCCTATGGGCTTAAGGCTTGGGGTTCGGGCTCAGGGGTTTGAGACTGAGGAGGCTCAAAACCCACATTGAGGTCAATTGTGAAGGATGGTGTGACCTCGGACTGAGTGGGAGCCCATGATTCCACTCTAGCCCTTTGGGTGTGAACAGAAAGAGCTTGTTCAATCAGAGTAGATTGAACAAGGGTTCGTTTTGGACGTCTCTGATATGTAGCTTTGATGGGTAAAGAAGGTTTTGGCATTGTGGTGGATGTTGCTGGTGTGGGTTCATCACCTGTGGGGATAACAGGGATGTCACCAGGAGCTATGCGCTCAGTCATCTCTGGAGGTAGTGGAGTGTACCTTCCAGTGAAGTTGGCGAACATCTTCTTCAGTATCTTGAAGATGGTAGGTCTTACTTGTGGAACAGTAAGAGCAGCTGCGCAGACAAGCTTGCTCGGTTCCATCTCACAGTTGATTATGTGTTGAATAAATCGGGGATACATGAAGAATGTATCCCTACTCAGATTTCCGATAATGTTGGTCAACACAAATCGTGAGAAGTTGAAGCGAAGACCTCTTACCAACCCATGAACTAGGCATCCTAGTTCATATGGGATTTGATCCCAACCCCCTGATTTGTTGGAGAGGCAATGCGGGATACTATGCAGCAGGAACTTCCAATGGTAAGAGAAATTAAACTTGTACACGGTTGATCTGCTGACATCTCCTCCATATCCCATGAGGATATAAGTGCCTTCCAAGTCTTCTTTGGGGAACTCAGTGGGAGCCCCATCATCATGGAGCTCGAGATGCTTCCTGATGAGCTGTTCAGTGATGACCAACTCTTGGCCACAAATGCAGGTTCTCAGGACTCGAACCCCATTCAGAACTGCAGTTTGACCGTTGCTCCAGAATTCGGACATATGGTTGGAGTATACGGTAGGGTTAACTGTAAGTGCAGTGAGGTATGTGGATTCGGTAAGAAAGGTGATGATTTGGGTGAAGTCGGCATCCCTTGACGAATCAAGTAATGCGACTTGGTTGTGCTGAGGGTTTAGCGCCATTGAAGAAAAGGTAAGCTTGAAATTTGGGTGAAATTGAAGGTTTGACAGTGAAGGGAATAGTTAGGGCTGTAAAGTGGTAAAAGAAGATGAAATTGATCAGTCAAGATTATTTAAAAGGGTATGAATTGTTGTAGTGGCGGTAATAGGGTGACTGTTTGGGGTTACTGTGGGTGGTATGGTGGTTTACGGCGGAGAAATGATGGTGGCGGCAAGGATAATTTTAAATAATCTGACCATCATGGACAAAATCTTTACTGTTTACAGAGTGGGGCCCAAAAGATATCCGTTACATATAAAAACCTTTTCTTCCGAATGTAAAACATTTTCGAAGGTAATTGTCTTCCGAAGTCTATTTCTCTTCCGAAGCAAGGCATTGCTTCCGAAGGTAAAATTGTCTTTTAAAGATATTTTCTTTTCCGAAGCAAAGCATTGCTTCCGAAGGTAAGGTTATCTTTCCGAATGGAGAGTTTTATAAGCTTCGGAAGTAGATCTGATGTAAAATCAATCGCTTCTTCCGAGACCAAAAACTCTTCCGAGAAGACCATTTCCATTGAGGAATTTTGGCTTCGGAAGATATTCAGGAATATCTTCCGAGAGTTAGTTCCTCTTCGGAAGGAATTTACACTTAGAATAATTTAAAGATCTTTTTGTAACAGGGCTTAAATTGTATTAACACAAGACATTACACATTTAAAAACCTTTTCAAAAGAGGTAGTTAATCAATATTTATCATCCCAATAGCTGATATGAGATACTTAAATCTTTGTTCATCAAATGCCTTTGTGAACAAATCAGCATATTGTTCATTTGAGTCAACTTTGATTAACTTGATCAGATGTTTCTCATGAATATCTCTAATGAAATGATACCTGATATCGATGTGCTTTGTCTTGGAGTGCTTCACCGGATTCTCAGTAATGGAGATAGCACTATTGTTGTCAATATGAATAGGAGTAGTCATGAAGTTGAATCCATAGTCTAACATCTGATTTTGAATCCATAGCAGTTGAGCACAGCAGCTAGAAGCAGCAATGTATTCAGCTTCAGCAGTTGATGTAGAGACACAGGATTATTTCTGGCATTGCCATGAAATAATCCTTCCACCAAGAAATTGACATCCTCCTGATGTTGATTTCTTGTCAATGTTGCAGCCACCATAGTCACTGTCAGAGTATCCATAGAGATTGAAATCACTATTTTTTGGATACCAGAAACCTAGTTTAAGTGCTCCTTTAAGGTATCTGAGGATCCTCTTTACAGCAGCTAGGTGAGACACCTTTGGAGCAGCCTGATATCTTGCACAAATGCATGTGGCAAACATGATATCTGGTCTACTAGCAGTAAGATACATCAGAGAACCAATGATTGCTCTATACTGATGTTGATCAGTATCCTCCCCCTCAAGGTCAGGGCAAAGATTATGGTTTCTGGGTATGGGTGTCTTGGCTGGTTTACAATCCTTCATTTCAAATCTATCTAAGATGTCTGAGACATACTTAGATTGACTTATGAAGAACCCTTCCTTCATTTGTTTCACCTGAATTCCAAGGAAAAAGTCCATTTTTCCCATGGAACTCATCTCAAACTTCTGCTTCATAATGCTTTCAAAGTCCTTACACATTTGATCATTTGAAGAACCAAATATGATGTCATCAACATAGACTTGTACTAGCAAAATGTCTTCTCCACTCTTTCTGATGAAAAGAGTCTTGTCAATGGTACCTCTAGTGTATCCATTCTTCAGGAGAAACTGAGACAAGGTCTCATACCACAGCCTAGGTGCTTGGTGCAGCCCATATAGAGCTTTATCCAGTTTGCACACGTAGTTGGGGTGCTGTGGGTCTTTAAATCCTGGAGGTTGACATACATAGATTTCCCTATCTATATCTCCATATAGAAAAGCACACTTGACATCAAGTTGGTAGACTATGAAGTTCTTGGATGCAGCATAAGCAAGGAAGATCCTAACTGCCTCAAGTCTTGCAACAGGTGCAAAGACATCAGTATAATCAATTCCCTCCTCCTGGGTGTATCCTTGAACTACTAGTCTTGCCTTGTTCTTGATAATCAAGCCTCTATCATCTTTCTTGTTCCTGAACACCCATTTAGTGCCTATGGGTACTTGACCAGATGGTAGCGGGCATAGATTCCAGACCTTTTGTCTTCTGAATTTAAGCAGCTCCTCCTGCATTGATTCAACCCAACTACTATCCTTTAAAGCATCTTCTACCTTCTTTGGTTCCATCTGAGACAAGAAGCGTGAATACAAGCAGACATTCCCATGATGAGTTTGTCCTCTTGTTCTCACACCCTCAGAGACATTCCCTATGATGTTCTCAGTTGGATGAGTGTTGTGAATCCTAAGACGAGGAATCACTTCCAGTTGTAGAGATAAGTCTAGGTTAGACATATTCTGATCAGGAACTGGATCACTCTGTCCAACTGCTGTTTCAAAGTCATTCAATGAGGACTGATTGAATGATTGAGAAACATCATCAATGGTTGGTTGTGGAGTAGTATTAACAGTTGCCTGTTCCTTCAGAATACTACTTCCCTCAACCTGGTGTTGTAATGGATCACCTAAAGAACTTTGAGGTTGATCAAGTGATTCACTTGTTGAAGCTTCATTATTCCTGGAGATAGTTACACTATCAGATCTGTGAATGGTTGAAGTTTGTTGTCTTTCAGCTCTTGGAGAATTTGGAAAAGGTCTGGGAAGCTCAAACAGTTGACTTGCATCAGCATCTGCATCAGCATTCTCTTGAGCACCTGTTCCAGCTGAAACATTCTCACAAGATGGATTAGAATAGTTTGGAAACAATTCTAAATCAAAGATATACTCAGGTCCATTCCCCCTAACACAAGGAGTGTGCTCATTAACAACTATATTGGATGATTCCTCAAATTGTTGATTCTTGATATTGTATACTCTATAAGCTTTAGAGCTAGAAGAGTATCCAATAAAGATAGCATCATCCGACTTCTCAGCAAACTTTGCTAAGTTGTCCTTTGTGTTAAGTATGGTACACCTGCAGCCAAAGGACCTTAGAAAGCCAATGAACGGTGGCCTCTTGTTCCATAACTCATAAGGGGTTTTTCCATGGGGCTTAACTACAAGAACCCTGTTCTGCACATAGCATGCAGTGCTAACTGCCTCTGCCCAGAATGTTAGAGGCAGCTTTGAATCAGCTAACATGGTCCGAGCAGCCTCAATAAGTGTCCTGTTCCTCCTCTCAGTAACACCGTTTTGTTGAGGAGTTCTGGGAGTACTATATTGTCTGGCAATCCCTTTTGAATCAAAGAATGAGTCAAGAACAAAGTTCTTAAACTCAGTCCCTTGATCACTTCTAATGATCTTAACCTTGTGATCAATTTGATTTTCTATTTTAAGAATAAAAGATTTTAAAGTTTCAGCAGCTTCATCTTTACTTCTTAAAAAGAATACCCATGTAAATCTTGTAAAATCATCAACTATCACAAGGCAGTATGATTTCCTTCCAATGCTCATTATACTTGTGGGTCCAAAGAGATCCATGTGTAATAAGTGTAATGGAGTAGTGATAGAGTTAACACATTTGGATTTATGAGATGATCTGTGTTGTTTCCCTCTCAGGCATGCAACACAGTTATCTTTGCAGAAAAATTCCTTTTTAGGCAAACCATGTACCAAGTTATTTTTAGCCAATTTATTCATTGTTTTAAAATTCACATGACACATGCGTTTATGCCATAGTGTTGACTCATCACTATCAGCTTTGGAAAGAAAGCATGATACTTCACCCATAGGAGAAGCATTGTTCATATCCAGCTTGTACATATCCCCTTTCCTGGGAGATCTGAGAAGCACCAATTCCGGAGGAATTGTCATCCCTGGTTTGAGGATAATGCACTCATGTTCTGTGAAAAGCATCTGATGCTTCTGGTCACAGAATTGAGAAACACTTAACAGATTGTGTTCAAGCTGTTTGACAAAGTGAACTTTGTCAATGTTTATTCTGCCATTGGATATACTTCCTCTGCCAGAAATATATCCTCCGGCCTCACCTCCAAATTGGACAGGTCCTCCATCAAAGTTCTGGAATTGTTGAAGGAGAGATCTGTTTCCTGTCATGTGCCTGGAGCATCCACTATCTACAATCCAGACATTGTTGTTCTTGTCAAATGGACGTCCCTGCACATAAGATGAGATGGTTAGTTTCGTTTGGAAGCCCAAGCCTTGCTGGTCTTGGGCTCTTCCAAAGATAGTGACATTATTGAACCAAAAGATATGCATTGGGGTTCAATAGAGGTCGTTGTTGAAGAAGAGGTTTGGGCTGCAACATCTTCCTTGATCTTCCAATCCATCCCTTGGTTGATCTTTGAAGATGAGCTTGTTGAAGCTTGTGCAGCATGATCTTCTTCTGAAGCTTCCTTTTCAGAAGAAGCCTTCACTACCTTTTCTTCCGAAGTAGTCTTCTTCTGAGATGGTTTCAAGGGAGCCTTCTTGCTCTTCCGAACCTTAGAAGGTTTGGCTTCCGAAGCCATTTTCCCTTCGGAAGAAGTAGTTTCTTCCGAAAGCAACTTGGCTTCCGAGACCAACTTTCCCTTTTTCATCATCTGGACCTTTTGAAGTGGTCCAACTGAGAAACCTTCTCTGACTCCTTCTTTCTAACATTATTTGCATAATGTGTGCTTGCTGGATTGTAGTAACAATCTTTAGCCATGTGGTTGTGCAGACCACACATTATGCAGGCAATGTTAGTCTTCTGGGAACTTGCAGGTTGCTGTTTCTTGGGTTTCTTCTATTCATCAGCAACTTTTCCTTTCAACTTCTGATCCATCAGTAGGACAGGAGTGCTGGTATTACACTCCTTTCCTGAATCAGAAGTACCTACCACTTGAAATCCGGCAGAAATGAAGACACCCTTTTGCTTTGGGTCGATCTTAAGCTTGGACTCTGCAACCTTCTTGGCAGTCCTTCTAGCAGCTTTAGCTCTGCTTCTTCTTGCCTTGGTGGTTAGGATTTGGTCTTCACAGGTGGAGATGAGTGTATCCTCCTGTTTCTCCCCTGTGGTGGCCACTATTTTTGCCTCATCCTTTAGTTCCAATGGAGAAGGGTCAGCAGTTGGAACCTCTTGCTCTTCAGTACCACATCTAGGTAGTCTAATAGACTCATAAGAGTGTGGTGGAGCTATTTCACTGGTTCCCAACCCTTCTTTGTTTTGATAAAACATTTTGGAATGAGAGGTTGATGCAAGAATAGTTTGGAAGCTTTGCTCAGCAATAGCTTGCTTCCTGGCCTGAGCCTCAGCTGTGACCAACTGGGCTTGAACCTCAGATAGTTTGGATATCAGATCTTTAATTTGAGTCTTATAATTAATCTTTTCATGTTTTAAAAGAGACACAGTTTTCTCTAACTCCTCAATTTTCTTTTGGTAGTCAGATTCAGCTCTCTTAAAATCAGATTTTAGCACATTTAAAGACTCAACCTCAGATCTGATTTTCCGAAATGTAATCCTTATAGAGTTTAACTTTAGCAATACAGGCAGCAGTACAAAGATGTTCATATACCTGATCATCATCTGTTCCGGCCATGAGAGCTTGAGCAGGAGTCACATCCTGTACCATGAAGCTCCAGTCAACTTCTTGAGCCACAACAGCTGTTTCAGTTGACTTTTCTTCATGCTTTGAAGCAGTGGGATGTGTGGAGGCCTGTGGGGTTCCCGGGTTGTTCTTGGGAGCCTTGCATTCCCTAGCAAAGTGACCAAGTTGGTTTCAGTTGTAACACTTTGCTTTGCTTTTGTCAAACCCAAACCTGCTGTTAACTGGGTTTTGAGGGAATTGCCTTCTAGTTCTCTTGAAGAACTTCTTCGCTCTGTAAGTTAAAAGAGCCATCTGCTGGACAATATCCATATACTCCACATCATCTGGACTGAAGCACTCAAGATCATCAAAGCAGTATTGAAAATCACCAGAGTGTCCACTTCCAGAGACAAAGGCACAACTATCCTGAGAGGAGTTGTGTTGAACCTTTTGAGACTTTGGAGTCTCAGGTAGAGTAATGTAAGGTCCGCTGTGTGAGTTGTCAGGGTAACACAGCAACTGATGTTGTGGTTCCGTGATTTCCCTTTCAACCACATGAAGGGCTGAACTCAGTTGGTTATTGGAGTGACCAGAGGAGTTCTGCATGTTCATCTCCATCTGGAATGCACTTAGGATACCATACAACTCTGTCAGAGTAAGAGTCTTAAGGTCCGAAGTTCTCTTGATTACCACACAGTAAAGTTTCCATAGTTTAGGAAGGGAAGACATGAACTTCCTAACTATGTCTCTATTCTCAAGAGCTACTCCAATATCCTCCAGAGTATCTACTAGCTCAACATATCTGAAGTATTGTTGAGTCAAGGTCTCACCAGCCTTGAAAGTAAAGTTCTCAAACTACTGCTTCAAGAGATCATTCTTGTTCTCTTGGGTTTCCTTGGATCCTTCATACATAAGCTTCAGTGCTTCCCATAAATCTTTAGCAGTTTTGCACTTCTTGAAGCGTCTGTAGACGGAGTTGGGGAGAGCAGTTTGGAGAGAAGTCATAGCCCTTTGATCCAGCTCTATTCTCTTCCTATCTTCTTCTGAGTAATCATCAACATCTTTTAGAATGATGCGATTACCAGTGGCAGAAGTGGTGCTTGGTATGAAAGGACCATTGACAATGGAGTCCCACATCCTTGAATCTTGACACTTGATAAAGCCTTCCATTCTGATACACCATGTGTCAAAGTCTTCAGGGGTGATCAGTGGGGACTTGTTCATGGTACCGGTTTCCATATCAGCCTTGGAGAGAGCAGCCATTTGAGTGAGTGGTTTGTAGTGAGGAGTGAAAAACAGGTTGATTTGGATGGTAAGATCTCATAATCAAGAGCCTGGAGCTCTGATACCAATTGCAGGATCGATTATGGGTGGTTTTTCTCTTAACTCACTGTGAATAACACTCAGCAAGTAGTCTATGAAGAGTTGATCACAATATACCAAGTATCAAGCAGTAAGAAAATAAACACAGCAAGTAAATATTCAAGGTACTTTTATATATTGCCTCTCAACTTAAAGGATTACAAGACTCTTGGACTCAAATCACTTATCTAAAGAGTTACAAAGAGAAGATATATATAATACTACCTACAGCCGGATATACTTTGATACCAGCTGGACACCTCTAACCTTACATCTATACTACAAGACTCTAGGTGAGGTCTTTCAGACATTTTGCCTGAGAGTTGGTAGTCAGGACATGTCCCTGACTTACCTTTTGTCACCAACTAAAGTTGGTAACATGTACTATCATAAAAAGGTGAACAGTAGAATAAAGTATGGTCAACAGCATGGCTCTTTAGGAAGATGCCATGCTGTATCAGAGGTCTGCAGCGGACTGTCAGGGATCATACTTTTATCTGCTGGTCAAAGCAATGTCTTCCGAAGGATAAAGTGCTTCGGAAGAATAACTTCTTCCGAAGGCACTTATACTTCGGAAGACTGCTTCTTCCGAGGCTTGGAGTCTTCTTTGTCTTCGGAAGCAGACTTTGTCTTCAGCTCTTTCATCAGACTTTGTCTTCGGAAGCTCTTTCAGACTTTGTCTTCGGAAGCTCTTTCAGACTTTGTCTTCGGAAGCTCTTTCAGACTTTGTCTTCGGAAGCTCTTTCAGACTTTGTCTTCGGAAGCTGTCCTTCTGACTCTCGGAATATCTCCTGCTCAGCTTCGGAAGCCTTTGAATGTAGTACCAAAAATGACTATGTGAAGTAGTTTTGGTTGCACCAGCCTCATCATGATCCAACAACTATCACCGCGCAACTCACCGAGAATCATATTAGAGCTGGCACTATGTCGGCAAAGGGTTCCAAGGCTACTGCAAAGGTGACACCTGAGGCAACAAAAGAGGTACGGGCCGAGTCATCTTCCCAAAACAAGAAGCGCAAATTCACACCGGCACGCAACTATGCCGTGTCTACACCAGCAACACAAATGCCCGTGGCAAGGGCTTATGCGGGTCCTCTGCCAATGTGTAACACGTGCAAGTACCATCATGTGAGCAACATTCCATGCCGAATCTGCTCGTTGTATGGAAAGTATGGCCACTTGGTGACTACTTGTCTTCATGCGCCAAACAACGCTGCAATGCTTGCCAACCAAACATGCTATAACCGTGGCGAGCCTGGTCATTTTCGTCTGCAATGTCCTCGCAATGCGAGCAACGTGCCACCAGCTCGTGGAAGGGCTTTCAATATCAACGCCAACCAGGCACAAGTCAGCAATGACGTTGTGAATGGTACAACGTTGAACCCCGTTTAAATCATTTCTTGTATTATTGATGTTTCCATCTTTGTAATCATCGTATCAATAATAAATTTTTTTTACCGAACAGGTACGTATCTTGTGAATGATCATTACGCGTCTGTATTATTTGATTCGGGTGCGGATAAGAGTTTCGTGTCGTTAGAATTCGAGCCCATACTTTCTAAATCACGTGTTAATCTGGAAAGACCTTACACGGTCGAAGTCGCCGATGGAAAACCTATTGTCGTTGACGTCATAATACGTGATTGCATCATAAGCTTTAACGAACACGAATTCTCCATTGATCTTATTCCTTTGAAACTTGGAAGCTTCGACGTCATCATTGGTATGGATTGGCTAGCCAAACACTATGCCGAGATCGTTTGTTTTGAGAAGTGTATCCATATACCGTTACCATCTGGGGATACTTTGAAAGTGTTCGGCGAGAAACCATCCCAAGGACTCAAACTCATGTCTTGCACTCAAGCCCGAAAGTGCTTAAGCAAGAAGTATATGGCCTTCTTGGCTTACGTGGTCAACACAAAAGCCAAAGGGAAAGAACTTAAGGATGTCCCTATTGTACGAGACTTTCCTGAAGTATTTCCCGATGACCTTAGTGGTTTACCTCCCGTGCGTGAAGTTGAATTTAAAATTGATTTGATACCGGGAGCAAACCCCGTGGCTAAGTCACCATATCGGCTTGCACCATCGGAATTGCAAGAACTCTCTAGCCAACTCCAGGAATTATCCGAAAAGGGGTTTATCCGCCCTAGTTCTTCTCCTTGGGGTGCACCTGTCTTATTTATGAAGAAGAAAGATGGGTCATTCCGTATGTGTATCGATTACCGAGAGCTCAACAAGTTGACCATCAAAAACCGGTATCCTCTTCCTCGTATCGACGATCTGTTTGATCAACTTCAAGGAGCTACTATATTCTCAAAGATTGATCTACGTTCTGGATATCATCAATTACGAGTCCATGATGATGACATCCCAAAGACCGCGTTTCGTACTCGTTATGGGCACTATGAGTTTACGGTGATGCCTTTTGGCTTGACTAATGCTCCTGCTGTTTTTATGGATCTCATGAATCGAGTATGCAAGCCTTATCTAGATAAGTTTGTGATCGTCTTCATTGATGACATTCTAATCTACTCCAAAACCAACGCCGAGTATGAACTGCATTTGCGACAAGTTCCTGAATTGTTGAAGAAAGAGCAATTGTACGCGAAGTTCTCGAAGTGTGATTTCTGGCTCAAGGAAGTGCAATTTCTAGGACACGTGGTGAATAACCAAGGAATTCATGTTTACCCTGCAAAGGTGGAAGCTGTGAAGAATTGGTGTGTTCCCACGACACCGACCGAGATTCGTTCTTTCCTTGGTCTTGCTGGTTATTATCGGCGATTCATCGCCAACTTTTCGAGGATCGCAAAGCCGCTCACTTCCTTAACACAAAAGAATAAGCCATTCGAGTGGGGGCCCGAGCAAGAGGAAGCTTTTGAAACATTAAAACACAAACTAAGAAATGCTCCTATCTTGACCCTACCCGATGGAAACGATGATTTCACCGTATATTGTGATGCTTCAAAACAAGGTCTGGGTTGTGTTCTTATGCAACGAGGAAAGGTGATAGCTTATGCATCAAAACAATTAAAGGTTCACGAGGTGAATTACACAACTCATGACCTTGAACTCGGTGCTGTGGTTTTCGCCTTGAAGATCTGGCGACACTATCTCTATGGGACGAAATGCATAGGCTACACCGACCACAAAAGTCTCCAACACGTGTTCAACCAAAAAGATCTCAACATGAGACAAAGACGTTGGATCGAGTTAATCAGCGACTACGACTGTGACATTCGCTATCATCCTGGAAAGGCGAATGTTGTAGCCGACGCGCTGAGTCGCAAGGTCCATAACAAAACCGTCTCACTACAAGAAATCCGAGATCTAAGACAGTGGTTTCACACGTTAAGAGAATTTGATACCGAGGTTCGTGTGGATGTTAACGAGGCTACTATCATGCTCCAAAACATAAGGATTGATAGTGATCTCGAGTTATGCATTCGCAAGGCTCAACAAGCGGCAATAACCGATGAAGGAAGTGATGAGGATTTGTTGTCTAACGTTCGATCACAACTGGAGGAAAAACCAAACGGCCTATGGTACTTTCTCAATCGACTTTGGATCCCAAATCGTGATAACCTTCGACACATCATTTTGAACGAAGCTCATCACACCCGATATTCTATTCATCCTGGCTCCGATAAAATGTACATGGACTTGCGTGGTCAATATTGGTGGCCTGGAATGAAGAAAGATATCGCGGTTTATGTCTCCAAATGTCTCACGTGTGCAAGAGTCAAAGCCGAGCATCAACGACTAAGTGGTTTACTTGAACAACCTGAAATCTCTATGTGGAAATGGGAACATGTATCCATGGATTTCATAACCAAGTTACCATGTACTCCTCGTGGTCATAATAGTATATGGGTGATTGTGGATCATTTGACCAAGACGGCATATTTCATACCTATACGAGACACCTACAAGGTTTCAAGACTAGCTCGTATATACATTGACGAAATTGTGAGTTGTCATGGCTTGCCATTGCACATTATTTCTGATCGAGATGCTCGTTTCACTTCGCACTTTTGGTCATCTATGCAAGAACTTTTGGGTACTCAGTTGGATTTGAGTACGGCTTACCATCCTCAAACTGATGGCCAAACCGAACGAACAATCCAAACCCTCGAGGATTTGCTATGACTATGTGTCCTTGACTTTGGTGGTAATTGGGATACGCATTTACCGCTCGCGGAATTTTCGTATAACAATAGTTATCACTAGAGTATCAAGATGGCACCGTTCGAAGCACTTTATGGTCGTAAATGCCGATCACCGATCTGTTTGATCGACATTGGTAAAAACTTTATCACTGGTCCTGAACTCATACAAAAAACGACCGATAAAGTCGCTACAATCCGCAACAACCTTGAAGTGGCAAGAAATCGACAAAAGAGTTATGCCGATAAGCATAGTAAACCGTTGGAGTTTCAAGTTGGTGATATGGTTCTTCTTAAGGTTTCACCATGGAAAGGTGTTATTCGCTTTGGAAAGAAGGGCAAATTAGCTCCAAGATTTGTAGGACCTTTCAAAATCCTGAAAAGGATTGGGAAAGTGGCTTATAAACTGGAACTACCTTCCGACCTTAGTGGAGTTCATCCTGTGTTCCATGTCTCAAATTTAAGAAAGTGTTTGGCCGACGAGAGTCTGCATATTCCACTGGAAGACATTCAGATCAACGAGTCATTGCATTTCATTGAAAAACCTGTTAAAATTATGGATCGCATCATGAAGAAGACTAGAACCACAACAACTCCAATTGTCAAGGTTCGTTGGGAGAACAAGTGTGGAGCTGAGTTCACGTGGGAGCGGGAGGATCATATGAAGGAGAGATACCCGTATTTGTTTGTTTAGTTCATTCTTAAATTCTAAACGAAATTCTTTAAAGTAGGGGAGACAGTAACACCTTGTATTTATACGATAATTAACGTTTATTCTTAATCAATGAGAAAGCTTATAATGTTAACTAGAAGCCACACACTTTAGACTCTCTTTTTACCTCTAATGGCTCTGCCGTTGCACATAAAGTAAACACTAAAGCGGTCAGCTTAATCGATGATGAATTTTCTCCTTTTGATACCTTATCAAAACCTGAAAGTTCTTCAAAGTGTACCTCAGAAAAAGAGAATCACTATAATCTATCTGTGGCTTCATGTTCACCTTCTGATTCACTTGAGAACATGAGGATCAAATGAAATCCAAGCGTCCTCATCTTGTCGTCTCAGCCTCCTCGTAAACAAATTTTGGGACAAAATTTCGTAAAGTAGGGGAGACTGTAACATTTCGTATTTTGCGAATAATAATAATAATAATAATAATAATTATAATAATAACAATAATAATAATAATAAATAATAATAATAATGATAATAATGATAATAGTAATAATAATAATAATATTAATAATAATAATAAACAATAATAATAACATTAATAATAGTAATAATAACATTAATAATGCTAATAATAATAATAATAAAGTCCAGGGGTCATTTCTGTCAATTTGGAAACTTAATAAGAAGTTTAAGACATAAAATATCAAAGTTGAAACCGTAGGGACCAATTGTGTAAAATTTTAAAAACCCACTGCTTTCCCCCTCGATTTTCCGGCGAGACTCCGGCGAGTCTCCGGCCGAACTCCGGCGAGGCCAAATCGATAAAATTACTCAATTTTAACTCACAAAACCGGTTCTAATGCATTCGTGGACAAGATTCAAACCCAATGCACCCATTAAAAACGATTAATTATCGGGAAATTCGAATCCAAAGCTTCCACATCGAAACCATTGAATTCCCGACCAAATCAACCAATTTATTCGATTTTGAACCCCACAATCTCACCGAAAGCTTTCTTGGATCCAATTCGAATCGAATTCCAACATAAAAATGGGTTGAATCAGTCAAACAAACGGCTATAATCTCCACTTTTATCTCGGATTCGATACAGCTCAATAATACACTCAAACAACAATAATAAACAAATTAAAGCTACCAACACGATCATTTATAAACACCTAATCGAACTCAGGATCCAATTTCACCAAAAACAAACACAAACACAGAAATCAATCATCATCTTCAACGCGACCTGCAACTCTCTTAAAACCCAACTTTCGATCATTTTTAATCAAATTTGATAAGGGGCTATTGTTCCAGATCACCATTCGAAGCTAACATCAAGGTTAATTTGAGTATAATCACTATTTGCTCATCCATTGATCATCACATCAACTGCGACCTGTTCTTCATTTGTTCCTGTCGAATTAGGTACCCAATCAAGTAATTAAAACCATCTTTATGCTCGATTTCTCATGGGGATCAAAAGCCCCATGATTTAAATCTTTAACAACACCGATCCGAGCTTCAATTTTGGACCACTTCGAGTTAGGGTTCATAGGATTTGGGATTGGATCGCGGGTTGTGTTTAAAATATTAGGAACCATTCATAACCGCGGCTTAGGCCTTGGTTCACTGGTCCCCGACTCACCATCCTACATAGGAGGTCCCGGGTTCGACCCCGGGCACCCCCTCATATTTTTTTAAATGCCTTTTTTAGCCTCTAATTAAATACATAAAAATTCTTAAAAATTATAAAAATAAATTTTATAAACTTTTTCTATTTTTAATATTACAAAATGATTTTCTGTAAATTTATTTGGGTTAAAAACATTTTAAAATCTTTATAAAATATTATTTATAAATATTATAAATAATTATTTTATAAAAATGGACATTATATCACGTTTAATTACAAAATAATCATGAAAATTGTAGAAATTATACATCTTATAATTTCACAATTATTTACAAACGTAATTTATTATAAAATATACTTTCACAATTAATTTAGATTAATAAATTATCGGATAATACGTTATTGTAACGATATTTATTACAAAGAATATATACAAAATATATTCAAACATTATTCGATATTAAACCTAATTTCATTTCTAGATTAAAACACTTAAAAGATATATTTCTTCCGAATAAATATAATATACAGAACTTCAAAATCCTAAAACCTTAGTTCACGTTTAATTGTTAAACTTATTATCGAACTTAATCTTGAAATAAATACGTTTTAGGTACCTTGTAAAGGAATTCGTTGAAACGACGCGCGTTATTATTTCTTATTAAACATCCATTATATACTCAATCGCCAAGTGAGTATTTTTATACCTATTTTATTATTTCACACACTTTTGGGTGAAACATGTTACCTTATAAACGTTACACTTGTAAACACGTTTGATTCTTGTAAACTTATGGCAATTTGCTTGTGTGTTGTGATTAGTTGAATCTTGTAGCTACCATGTAATGTCGAATACATGTACAATCATTAACTATTGCTAGCCTGGCGACGTCATAGATCTATGGGTCTGACAAGCCTGCTTGGTTGATCCAAGTACACTTAGCTAATCGTATATACTTGTAAACGTCAGAGAACTTGTAAAACCTTGTCAAGGTTTGATTGTGCATTCTGTCTTACATCCCTAGTTACCTTTTTCTCTAATTTACAACATGAATTGCCATCTGTTATATACTTATGTATTCAAAATTATAGAATGCTCACCAACAATATGTTGACCTTATTTTTAACATGTTTCAGGCAATAGCTTTATGTGGCTGTGAACAATCGTAACTCTCACGCCTCGACGATTCCGCCGTCAAGGTTGGGGTGTGACAATTTCTTCTTCATCTGGTCCTCGCGTTCCCAAGTAAATTATGGTCCATGCTTCGAGTTCCGCCAAACACGCATAATTGGAATCTTGCTACGTTTTAGGGTTTTGACTTCTCGATCCATGATCTCCACCGGTTCTTCGATGAAACGAAGTTGTTCGTCGATTTCTAGTTCCTCTAATGGAACGACAAGTGATTCATCGGAAAGACGCTTCCTTAGATTTGACACATGAAACACATTGTGAATTCCACTGAGTTCGTCAGGTAAGTTCAGTTGATAAGCTACCGGGCCAACCTGTTTGACAATATCAAACGGCCCCACGTATCTAGGGTTTAATTTTCCTCGCTTTCCAAAGCGTATTACACCCTTCCAGGGTGAGACTTTCAACAGTACTTTGTTACCAATCTGAAACTCCAATGGCTTACGACGCTTGTCGGCGTAACTCTTTTGTCGATCACGTGCTGCTGCCATACGGTTACGAATTTGCACGATTTTCTCAGTCGTTTCGTGCACAAGTTCAGGTCCTGTAAGTTGGCTTTCTCTTACTTCTGCCCAACAGATAGGTGATCGGCACTTAGATCCATACAGTGCCTCAAATGGAGCTGCCTTGATCGAGGTGTGATAACTGTTATTATAGGAGAACTCAACCAATGGTAAATGAGTTTCCCAGCTGCTACCAAAATCAATCACACAGGCACACAACATGTCTTCCAGTGTCTGGATCGTACGCTCACTTTGACCATCGGTCTGCGGGTGATACGCAGTACTCATATCCAGCCGTGTTCCCAATGATCGTTGTAGTGATTGCCAGAAGTGATAAGTGAACCGAGCGTCACGATCAGAAATGATAGATATCGGCACGCCATGCCGAGAGACTATTTCCCTTAATTAGATACGTGTCAGTTTCTCCATTCGATCAGTCTCTCGGATTGCCAGAAAGTGTGCGGATTTCGTTAAGCGATCTACTATAACCCAAATGGTATCGCATCCGCTGGGAGTCCTAGGTAACTTTGTGATAAAGTCCATTGATATCTGCTCCCATTTCCACACTGGAATTTCCGGTTGTTGGAGTAAACCGGATGGTCTCTGGTATTCTACCTTAACCTTGGAACAAGTTAGGCATCTGCTTACGTATGTGGCTATCTCCGCTTTCATGTTCGGCCATCAATAAATTCCTTCAGATCCTAATACATCTTGTCTGAACCTGATGAATCGAATAACGTGACTTATGAGCTTCATCTATTACCAGCTCTCGCAAGTTCCCGTACCGTGGTACCCAGATTCGATCCATAAAATAACGGATTCCATCAGCTTTAATCTCCAGTTGTTTTTCCATGCCTCGCATAGATTTTGCTTTCAGATTCTCAGTCTTCAAGTCCTCAGATTGAGCAGCCTTGATTTGCGCTGGTAGGTCAGATTGGATAGTCATTTGCAATACGCGCACCCGACGAGGCTTTAGGATTTCCTTACGACTAAGGGCATCGGCTACCACATTAGTCTTAACCGGATGATACTTGATCGCACAATCATAATCATTAGGTAATTCTAACCACCGTCATTGCTGCATATTCAGTTCCTTCTGGTCATATATGTGCTGGAGGCTCTTATGATCTGTATAGATCGTGCACTTGGTTCCATATAAGTAGTGCCTCCAGATCTTCAAGCCAAACACTACAGCTCCCAGTTCCTGATCATGCGTTGTGTAGTTCTTCTCATGCACATTGAGCTGTCTAGATGCATAAGCTATGACTTTGTCGCGTTGCATCAGTACACATCCCAAACCCTGGATGGATGCATCACAGTAAACAACAAAGTCATCAGTTCCTTCTGGTAAGGCTAGGATTCGTGCGCTGCAGAGTTTGTCTTTAAGTGCCTGAAACGATGTTTCCTCTTTGCTACCCCACTTGTAAACGGTTCCCTTATGAGTTAGGGCAGTCAGAGGTTGCGCCAATTTTGAGAATCCTTCGATAAACCTCCTGTAGTAGCCTGCCAAACCAATGAATTATCGCACCTCCGTAGGCATCTTTGGTGCCAGCCAATCCTTGATTGCTTCAATCTTTGAAGGATCTACATGTATACCCTTTTCATTCACCACATGCCCAAGGAATTGGACTTCACGCATCCAAAAGTCGCATTTTGAGAACTTCGCGTAAAGTTGTTCATTCCTCAGCAAATCCAGAATGGCTCTCAAGTGCTCCTCATGATCTTCCTTATTCTGAGAGTAGATCAGTATGTCATCAATAAAGACAATGATGAACTTATCCAAATAAGGCTTGCAGACACGGTTCATGAGGTCTATGAAAACTGCTGGGGCATTGGTCGTTCCAAAAGGCATTACGGCAAACTCGTAGTGCCCATAGCGAGTTCAGAACGCCGTCTTGGAGATGTCTTCCTCTCGAACCCTCAATTGATGATAACCCGATCTCAAATCAATTTTGGAATAGTAGCTTGATCCTTGTAACTGGTCAAACAAGTCATCAATGCGTGGAAGTGGATACCTGTTCTTGATCATCACCTAGTTCAGTTCGCGGTAGTTAATACACATCCTGAAGGTTCCATCTTTCTTTTTAACGAAAAGCACTGGAGCTCCCCAGGGTGAAGAGCTGGGACATATGAATCCCTTGTCTAACAATTCGTGCAATTGCTTAGACAACTCTTGTAGTTCGTTCGGTGCCAGACGGTACGGCGCCCGAGCTATTGGAGCTGCTCCAGGTGCTAAATCAATCTGAAATTCTACCTGCCTGTGTGGAGGAAGGCCAGGTAGGTCTTTAGGAAATTCCTCCGGAAAGTCTCTAACGACTGGAATATCTTCGACACGCTTTTCATCAATCTTCGTTTCAGTAACAAGTGCCAACAAGGCAAAGTGCCCTTTCCTTAGACATTTCTGAGCCTTCAGATATGAAATGATTCCTACCACAGCACCAACCTTATCACCTTCAACTGTAAGAATCTCATCATCCGAAATGGGTAACTTGATCAACTTCTCCTTGCAAATGATCTCAGCTCTGTTCTTGGATAACCAATCCATTCCGACTACTACATCGAAGCTACCGAGTGTGACCGGAACAAGGTCTATGTGGAAGGTGTGACCAGACAAACCTAGCTTACAGTTCCTAAACACTTGGGTTGCCGTTATCGTCCTACCATCAGCTATTTCTATGGCATACTCAGAACTCAAGTCAGTAGGTACCATTCCTAGTACTTTACTAAACTTAGTGGACACATAACTCTTATCAGCACCGGAGTCAAATAGAATAGAGGTATAACATCCATTAATAGTGAATCTACCAGACACTATCGTAGGGTCATTTCAAGCCTCACCTGAACCCATGATGAAAGCTCTGCCTCTACCACCGCCACCACCATTATTGTTGTCTTTAGGCTTATCAGCAGCACCATTGTTACCATTTCTTTTCAGTTTCGGACATTCCCTTTTAAAGTGACCGGGTTGTCCACATTCATAACACCCAGTCTGATTGTAGTTTTGCTGCTGTTGAGGTGCCTTTCCCGAGAGGTTTACCCTGCAATTCAAGGAAACATGTCCAAACTTTCCGCACCTCTCACAAGTGTTCCTTGTGCACTGCCCAGTATGATGGAACTTACATTTGTTGCATTTTGGAAGATTTCCATGATAGCCGCCCGAATTGCCCGTCTTAAGACTGTTATGACTGGTTGAACTTCTTGTATTGCTGTTGCTGATGAGTGGAGGATGAAGATTGCTTCCCACTGGCAGAAGGTTCCTATTTCCTCTTGTTATCATTGGAACCCGATGCAGCACCTCGTGAGGGCAGCTTGCCCTGCACGACGGCCTGATCCGTCAGCTTGTACGCTAGTCGGATAGCCTCCTGTATGGTAGCTGGTCTAGTAGTGGTGACCATGCTTTGTATTTCCGGAACTAGCCCATCGATGTACCTCTCAACCCGTTTGTAAGCCGGGTTAATCATAGTAGGGCACAGAGTAGCCAACTCGTGAGAACGAGTTGTGTAGGCTTTAATTTCAGAACCTACCATATTCAGGTTCTAAAATTCGGCTTTCAATTTTTGTACTTCATCTCTGGAACAGTACTCCTCTTTCAGCAAGTTCTTGAATTCTTCCCATGTCATGGCATTTGTAGCTTCAACACCCAACATCTGAACTTGTGTGTTCCACCAGCTCAGAGCAGCACCATCCATTGTGCCAGCAGCATATTTCACCCTACTCACAGCAGGGTAGTTACCGATCTCAAACACCGACTCCAGCTTTTCAAACCAACGGAGCAGTCCCACTGCTCCCTCAGTTCCCTTAAAGGGATTAGGCTTGCAGTCCATAAAGGACTTGTAGGTGCAAGCTGGTTGTCCTGAAATTGGATCGAGTATAATGATTAGATATTGGAATTGAGATCAGGTCTTGGAAAGCTATTACGTGGATCGGGATGAGGGGTAAGGAAACCTTTACTTACCAATAGGGTTCTGCTGTGGGGGGTGTTGTGTAACATCTCGTATTTTCGTTAACTTAAAAGTTAACCTTGTTAAATCTTAAAAGGGACATTTTATGTTATTTTTGAAGCATTGGAGATTTATTACACTTAATTTGGGTGTTTAACAAATTAATTAAATAATGAATAATAATAGCATTATAAGAATTATAATGTTTACTTATTATTCTAAAATTTAAAGTAATAATAATCTAAAAAAAATATAATTATTATTATAGTAATAATAATGAGTTTATTATTACTATTATTAATGATAATAATGTTTATGGTAATAATAATGTTAATAATAATAAGAATATTAACAATAATAATGATATTGTTACTAATAACAATAATTTGTAAAAAAAAATTATTAAACTTAAAATGTATAAAACTTTAATTCAAAAGTCAAGGGTTAGTTTTGTAAATTTATAAACCTTAAAACAAAGTTTAAAACATAAAATGATAAAAACAAAAATCAAAGGGGCCATTTGTGTAAATTTCGAAAATCAAATCTTTTCCTCTTTCTCTCTCCCCGCAAAACCAGCGAGTTTGCCGGCGGAGCTCCGGCGAGCTCCGGCGGCCGGTTAACCCACTAAAAACATCGATTTGTGATCCGAAACTGAATCAAACCGCTTCGTGAATGTTAATCGAATGTTAACGTACCAAAAATCGAGAATTAAACACGGATATCACTCAATCGAAAACATAACCATAGCGTCTTAAATCTCTTAGCCGTTCGAGTATTAAACGTCTATAATAATGAAATTAACTCAACTTAAACGGTCATTTATCTACCCTTAATCGATTGCAACCCTCAATTACACCTGAATCAGCTCCAAACACTAAATTTGATCAACCTTTACATCGCGACCTGCAACCAACCGAATACTATAATAAAAGCTTCAAAACTAGAATTTACTAGAGGGCTTTTCATTCTTAAGTTCATAAGAAACTACTGGTGCAACGAATTTGATTAACATCGGTGTTTGGGTACTCAACCAGTGCTACGTTAGTCGCGCTTTTTGTTGTTCTTGTTCCAATCGCTTCGTCATCTAATCAGGTAATTAAACCCCATCATACACTCGATTTTACATAAGGATTAAAAGCCCTAACATTAATTCGGCTATCTTACACGAATTGATCCTCAATCTTGGGTTCGTTTGATCTAGGGTTCATATGGAAATTTGGGGGTTGTTTGAACTTTAGTATTAAACAATTAAAAACCAAATCTAAACGTGGCTGCGGCCATGGTCTACTGGTTCCCCGTCCACTTACAAACCTTGAGGTCCCGGGTTCGAACCCGGGCTCCCTCATTATTTTTTAATAGATTTTCAAACTTTAAAAACTCATAAAATTTTCTAAAAATTATAAAAAACAGTTTTATAAATCTTGTTTATTTTAAAAGTTATACAAATATTTTCTGAAAGTTAATTCTTATTATATCTTAACATTTTATTCTATTATTTTATTATTATTATTATTATTATTTTTTAAGCAAATAACATAACTAGTGTAATATTTTGTAAAATAGTTTCTAAATATGGTTTAATTTATTAAATCATGATGTGTTCAATAATACAATTGGATTATGTTCTTACCTTAGTTTATTATTTATTATTTGTTTCGAATGATAAATAATAAATTGATTTTGGCCCTAACGCTACCTTTTAAAATATTGATTGGTTTAAAATATTTATTTAACTTGTATATTTAAACTTTATAGGTTGTTCCAAATGGTTTCTTTTAAAATAATTAAATAATTATTTATATAAAATTGAACTTGAATCAATAATTTAAAAATCATCTAAAATATTAATGGACATAATATTATAATTGTTCTTTAAAGATTTAAAGTTTTAATGATTGTGGAAATTATATATTATAATGTCACAAGTTATTTGCAAATATTATCTTCCTTATAAATTATACTAATTGATGGTGTAGATTAATAATTTATTATTAATCAAAACATTATTCCTTTTAATTTTAATTAATTATCAAGCTTTATTAATAGTGAACCATATCAATATTTATACTTAAAGACATTTTTAAAATATTTACATATATAATTCTTTTAATGGAATAAAAATGTAAATAATTACTTTATTATTTATTGAGAACCTTTAAACTATTGAAATCCTAATCCTTACTTGAACATTAATCTTATTGTTAACCTAAACTTGTAATACATATTTAGGTGCCTTGTAATGAGTACTTTGGGATTATCTTTTGGATCATACTTTAACCTTTTATATCATCTTGTAATGCCTACATCAATGTGAGTTTTCCTTGCCCCTTTTTATGTTATTTTACACCGTTTTAGGGTGAAACATGTTACATTATTCAACATACACTTATAAACGTTTAAATCTTATAAAAGCACATGCAATTCATACTTTTATTTTGTCATGGTTATTTGTGTTGATGTAAGTCTTATATGATATACATATATTGTTTACAATCATTAACTATTGCTAGCCTGGCGACGTCTTAGATCTTTGGGCCTGACAAGCCTATTTGGTGCTAAAGTCGATGTATTGCCGACTCCTAGGAGCCGTATGCTTGTGCACTAGGGAACCAAGTACACTTAGCCAATCATATAAACTTATAATCTAGTCGAGGTTTGATTGTACTATATGTGTTCTATAAACTTGCTAACTCATAACCTATGACATGAATTGCTACTTGAAACCCATAGGATATTATGTATGTGAAACCCTTGGAAACTCACCAACTTTATAGTTGACCCGTTATTTTTAACATGTTTCAGGAAATGCCCAAGTTTGAAGTTATCATTTGAAGTTTACACAAAACTAGGATTTGGACCTAGATTAAAGATTAAAAAGCTTTGGAATACTTTTGTTTATGTATTGACTTATTTCATGTTAAGACTTATGGTTGTAATTGCATTTGAAACTTATGATAATAAAATTTACATTTAAGGATAGCGTTATATGGCTGTCAACAATCTTAACTCTCACATCTCGACGTTTCCGCCGTCAAGGTTGGGGTGTGACATGTTGGCTTGCCAACGCTGCGGTGAGATTTTGATTTATTAGCGCTGCCAATTCCGCATGCGTTATGGTGATGTTACCTCCGCCACGTCCACGACCTCTTCCAGACATTCTTTAAAAATCACAACATACATAAATAAGTAAATATTTCAACATATTTAACTTTATTCCATTATAAGCAATTAAAGAATTTAGCACACACAACTAAATGTTCAAATAATAATTTCTGGCAAAATAAATTGTAAATACGTCTACAATTAATCAAACCAAATATCAAAATTCAAAAACATAAGTCGGATGGAAACAACCCTTCCCATCTAGGTGTGAAAAGAATAAAGTCCAATGTATAAGAGAAATAATGAAAGGAAAGGAACAAGCAAGGGAATCAGTGAGAATCGACAGATCCGTCACTGTTTTCCGCTTCGTCATAAGGCTGTTCCTCAGGTTCTTCTTCTGGTTCTTCATCCTCTTCGGGTGCCTTTTCTGGTTCTTCCTCGGGGTCTTCTTCTTCTTCGGGTGCCTCCTCTGGTTCTTCCTTGGGGTCTTCTTCTTCTTCGGGTGCCTCCTCTGGTTCTTTCTCAGGGTCTTCTTCTTCTTCGGGTGCCTCCTCTGGTTCTTCCTCGAGGTCTTCTTCTTCTTCGGGTGCCACTTCTGGTTCGGGTACTGCGTTCAGAGCGAAGACGTGGGACACCAGATTTTCAAGTCGTTGGTCGCCGCTATCAGTCCGCCCGACCAATCCATTAAAACGATCCACCAGGCCGTTGTGTATCCCATGAAGTTATTGAATCGAGTCCTGAGTCGTTCGAGTTCCTTCGTAGTCTCACTTGATGCCTTCTTCAGTTCTTTGTTTTCCTTCTCAAGTTCGGCTACATGCTCACGTTCTAAATGTGTTGTGGCTGCCAAAGCAGCTATGGCTTGCTCTGGAGGGCAAGGAAGTGCTGGTAACATAGGGGCATTAGGGTCCCTACCAAAAGTAGACCTAGTACGAGGTCGGTTCTCAGGAGGTGGGGGTACATGCTTCTCTAAGATGAGATCGGTTATGTACTGGGGGTAACACTCCCACCTATGAACCGGTGGGTACTCAGGTAAAGCAAAAGGCTGGTTATAGTCGAGTCTCTCGTTATTATTATAACGTAATGGCCAAACGCATGAGTTCTCAGAGGAAGGAACATGATCGTAGTAGATAGGCCTTTTGCCCCGAGAAGAAGACGAAGGAGCAGATGATGAAAACACTATTCCTATAGTAAATCCTTACAGAATTAAGCCCAAGCAAGTAAACAGCAAGCAAGCATAACATAACAGTCTATGTGTGTGTAACTAATGCAAATCCAGCTATACTCTAAAATGTAACGCAAATGAGATGCAAAAGTCCATTTTAGTTTGCTATAACTAATGCTCTGATACCAATCTGTCACACCCTCAATTTCCACGAACGAGGTTTTACCGTTAGGCGTGTGATATAACCAGGATCTCAGATAAGCATCAGTTACACCAAATGACTCGATAGTTACAAAACATATAAGTTGCTTAATAGAACGAAATAAACCAATTTGTATTTAAGTATTGCGGAAGCGAAATCAGAAAACATTTAAACAAGTGTTAAAACTGCGCAACACGCGCCCAAACCAATTTAAATAATGTAAATGTAATTAAACCATGAAATCAGTTTAAAAATGAATGCCAAATGATATGCAATGGATGTTGTGCTTCTAAACGTGCCACATCAACGACCTGAGAGAAAACATGCTAAAGTCAGTACAAAGACTGGTGAGTTCACAGGTTTATCAGAAAACAATAACTAATAGTAATGAAATTCCAGATTTAGTAATCAAAGCATATAATGGGTAGCTAGCCCATAGCAATCACTATGTGTATGAAGTTGCGACCGAGCTGACATGTAATCAATAGTAATAATGTAGGCCCGGCTGTGGTTTCCCCACCACAACACTGTAAAACAGACTGACCATTCACCCGTTTGACCTCCAGTCAAGCTAGCGCGAGTAGCCCGGGTGGGGCATGCCAAACCCAGTAGATCTACTAACAGTCACCTCGCTATTTGCATATTAACGGTCCGAAGGGCAAAGTATAACACCATAGTATCAGGTATATGCAGTATTACAAAAATCCAATGTAACGTAACGTTTATGAAAGCAACATATTTCTCTTCCCCAAAAAGAGTGTAAAGTAAAAGTGGGGCTGTAAACTCACCTTAATTTCACAGCAACAGAGATAATGCAGAGAGCAAGTAATTAAGTTTCTGAATAACCTGAATTTCAGTTAATATATAACTAACATCAGTTACTTATTAGTAAACGCAAAGATTGCACAGTTTTGCATTTCATGATTCGGTTGCGGTGCCGGTTATCGGTTGTTTCCCATCACGTATAACACACTCAAATGCCAATTCACTTATAATACATCAACCCAACTATCACGCACAAAAAATAAATAAATAAATATTATGTATATTCTAATTATTTCCCTTATTGTAATTATTATTATTATTATTATTATTATTATTATTATTATTATTATTATTATTATTATTATTTTACCATACATTTAGTGGCACGAACCAAGTAATACATCTCTACATATACTAATATATGTTACTCACACCTATATATATTAGTTATATGTAACACCCCTTATAACATAATATATAATAATGTATATACACACTAAATATATATGTAACCCCACTCATCCTTACCTAGCATGCATATCATACTATATTCATGCATATTAACAAACTATTACAACCAAGCCCCTCCCTTTAAACCCCAATACTCAACAAAAGTCATACACACATGCACACATTATTGTAAAAAGAATAAACACACCCACACCCATACGGATGACAACACCAATTAACATCCATGTAACATATTTAATCCTCACATTAAAAACCCAATTACACCAATCCAAACCATGCTCTCTGTCCACCATACACACCCACACATACATACACATTTAAGAACAACACATGCAAGGAACTTCATGCATACATACGGCCTTGCATACATATATATATAACTGCCTCATGTAATTCACATACATAATTGTATATATATCTATACGTACATCCACATACAAACCACCACGGACACCTATCTAACCATAACTTGGAACCCGATGCACCACCGTTCTCAACCGAGGCTTACGCAACCATAACACAAACCGGACCCGCAACCTTACGCATACGAATCGAACCAAGAATTGAAATCATCAAGGAGGATTACCTGTCAAATGTGACACAATGAACCAAGTGGGCTATCACCAAGATTCGTCAGAACGATGATCTGCCGGAATTTTTCAAACTAGAACCGAGTGGTGGGCGACTTGCGGTTTCACGATGGTTGACGGTTACGAAAGGAATGTCACCGCCGGGGGGAAGCAGCCGCGAAAGAGAAGTGTCGCCGGTTCACCGGAGTGACGGGAGTAAGGTGGTCACGAATAGTAGACTGCGGGAGAAACTTGTGCGTGTGATTAGGGTTTCGGGTGGAGATGAAATTCACGGGTGAAGATAGGTCGATTGGGGGGGGGGGGGGTTATTTAATAGAATTTCTACTTTGCAATTTGTCTAAACAAACCCCTCTAAAACATATAGTTAACAAGTTGAGTAATTTAAGTTTATTTGTAATTATAGGTTAGTTATGTTTAACTAATAATTATAGTAATAATTGTTATTATATAATATTAGAAATTTGATTAATCGTACGTAACGGAGGTTAGACAATGTAAACAGTGTTAACCTGAAAAAAAACTCAGGTTGTCACATCATCCCCTTGTTGAACGGAATTTCGTCTCGAAATTAAAAGAAATGATATCTTAAGAATGAATACCTTGGGAAGTAGGTGCCTGATCCTGGAACAGTTGTGGATATTTCTGTAACATTTCGTATTTTACGAATAATAATAATAATAATAATTATAATAACAACAATAATAATAATAATAATAATAATAATAATAATGATAATAATGATAATAATAATAATAATATTAATAATAATAATAAACAATAATAATAACATTAATAATAATAATAATAACATTAACAATGTTAATAATAATAATAATAATAAAGTCCAGGGGTCATTTCTGTCAATTTGGAAACTTAATAAGAAGTTTAAGACATAAAATATCAAAGTTGAAACCGCAGGGACCAATTGTGTAAAATTTTAAAAACCCACTGCTTTCCCCCTCGATTTTCTGGCGAGACTCCGGCCGAACTCCGGCGAGGCCAAATCGATAAAATTACTCAATTTTAACTCACAAAACCGGTTCTAATGCATTCGTGGACAAGATTCGAACCCAATGCACCCATTAAAAACGATTAATCATCGGGAAATTCGAATCCAAAGCTTCCACATCGAAACCATTGAATTCCCGACCAAATCAACCAATTTATTCGATTTTGAACCCCACAATCTCACCGAAAGCTTTCTTGGATCCATTTCGAATCGAATTCCAACATAAAAATGGGTTGAATCAGTCAAACACACGGCTATAATCTCCACTTTTATCTCGGATTCGATACATCTCAATAATACACTCAAACAACAATAATAAACAAATTAAAGCTACCAACACGATCATTTATAAACACTTAATCGAACTCAGGATCCAATTTCACCAAAAACAAACACAAACACAGAAATCAATCATCATCTTCATCGCGACCTGCAACTCTCTTAAAACCCAACTTTCGATCATTTTTAATCAAATTTGATAAGGGGCTATTGTTCCAGATCACCATTCGAAGCTAACATCAAGTTTAATTTGATTATAATCACTGTTTGCTCATCCATTGATCATCACATCAACTGCGACCTGTTCTTCATCTGTTCCTGTCGAATTAGGTACCCAATCAAGTAATTAAAACCATCTTTATGCTCGATTTCTCATGGGGATCAAAAGCCCCATGATTTAAATCTTTAACAACACCGATCCGAGCTTCAATTTTGGACCTGTTCGAGTTAGGGTTCATAGGATTTGGGATTGGATCGCGGGTTGTGTTTAAAATATTTGGGAACCATTCATAACCGCGGCTTAGGCCTTGGTTCACTGGTCCCTGACTCACCATCCTACACAGGAGGTCCCGGGTTCGACCCGGGCACCCCCTTATATTTTTTTAAATGCCTTTTTTAGCCTCTAATTAAATACATAAAAATTCTTAAAAATTATAAAAATAAATTTTATAAACTTTTTCTATTTTTAATATTACAAAATGATTTTTTGTAAATTTATTTGGGTTAAAAACATTTAAAAATCTTTATAAAATATTATTTATAAATATTATAAATAATTATTTTATAAAAATGGACATTATATCACGTTTAATTACGAAATAATTATGGAAATTGTAGAAATTATACATCTTATAATTTCACAATTATTTACAAACATAATTTATTATAAAATATACTTTCACAATTAATTTAGATTAATAAATTATCAGATAATACGTTATTGTAACGATATTTATTACAAAGAATATATACAAAATATATTCAAACATTATCCGATATTAAATCTAATTTCATTTCTAGATTAAAACACTTAAAAGATATATTTCTTCCGAATAAATATAATATACAGAACTTCAAAATCCTAAAACCTTAGTTCACGTTTAATTGTTAAACTTATTATCGAACTTAATCTTGAAATAAATACGTTTTAGGTACCTTGTAAAGGAATTCGTTGAAACAACGCGCGTTATTATTTCTTATTAAACATCCATTATATACTCAATCGCCAAGTGAGTATTTCTATACCTATTTTATTATTTCACACACTTTTGGGTGAAACATGTTACCTTATAAACGTTACACTTGTAAACACGTTTGATTCTTGTAAACTTATGGCAATTTGATTATGTGTTGTGATTAGTTGAATCTTGTAGCTACCATGTAATGTCGAATACATGTACAATCATTAACTATTGCTAGCCTGGCGACGTCATAGATCTATGGGCCTGACAAGCCTGCTTGGTTGATCCAAGTACACTTAGCTAATCGTATATACTTGTAAACGTTTGAGAACTTGTAAAACTTTGTCAAGGTTTGATTGTGCATTCTGTCTTACATCCCTAGTTACCTTTTTCTCTAATTTACAACATGAATTGCCATCTTTTATATACTTATGTGTTCAAAACTATAGAATGCTCACCAACAATATGTTGACCTTATTTTTAACATGTTTCAGGCAATAGCGTTATGTGGCTGTGAACAATCGTAACTCTCACGCCTCGATGATTCCGCCGTCAAGGTTGGGGTGTGACAGATTGGTATCAGAGCCCATAACTATAGTGATTTAGGTTATTAGAAATGGTGACCTAGACTATAGCTTATGCATGCACCTTATAGTATTTGTTATCTTGTAAATACATGGTTTGCATGTTACATAATGCTATGCCTTCTTATGTGCAATTTGATGCCTTAGCATAGGATTGCCTAAACTTAGTTACTTGTCTCCCTAAACTCATCTTTGACTCTCCCCGAACATGAAACCTCTTATTCTTATCTTCGACGACACGTGGAATCGTATACTTATGCTTATGACTGGGATCTTTAGACGTTATGTCTAATCTATATAAATCTCATCAAGGTTTTGATTTCATGAACCTAAGAAATATTGTGTGACACACAGACACCTGTATTCTGGATTTCCTGGCAAAAAGCCTTCTGGCTAAGGTAAGCATTTCGCATAAATCCTACGGGACTAGTCATGCTATTTGGGGATTTCTGGGATGAGTGATAAACTATGGTCAATATACACAAATTTCTAAGACAAATAGGTCAATTCACCTTGACGTGTCAATGTTTCCAAATGGTAATGCGTTACCAAATGGAATCATCCCGTGTACCTTACAACCTTTAGCTTACCTTTGTCTAAACTAATATCCTTTGTTATCCTCACTCCCGTAACTAGCTCATTTTTGTATATCCAGCATGTCTCGTCATCATGGAAAGCGTGGAAGTTCCGACCGCAAGCTGGCAGCAGTGATCGCCAAACAAATGGCTGCTGTGCTCCCAACCATGGTTGCTGAACTTAATAGCACCTTGATGGCTAATAGCAACAACACCACCAAATGGAACAATAGCGGTGCCCATGGAGAGAATAGCAACAACCAAAACGGGAACAATCGTACTTGCAATTTCAAACACTTCAACTCGTGCAAACCCACCAACTTTAGTGGAAAAGAAGGAGACACTGGGCTTCTCGAGTGGTTTGAAAGTATGGAGAACACATTCATTGTTAGCGAGTGCCCCAACGAGTTCAAGGTTCGCTATGCTACAAGTGTTCTTAAACAACGGGCACTAACATGGTGGAATAGTGAAAAGAGAAACCGTGGAACTGAGGTTGCTTTGGCGTTGCCCTGGGAAGAATTTAAGGATATCATGATCCAAAAGTTCTGCCCGAGAAGCGAGTTGCAAAAGCTAGAGGAGGAGTTCTGGAACCTCAAACAAGATGGTGGGAATCTTTTGGCTTATTCCACCCGGCATCATGAGTTGAGTATGCTTCTACCACACATGGTGAACACCGTGCCCCGTAACATTGAGAAATTTATCAAGGGGGTGCCACCTCAAATTCAAGATGCTGTGGTGGGTAGTAGACCCACAACCTTGGAGGAGGCAATTACTATTGCAGGATCGATTATGGATGGTTTTTCTCTCAACTCACTGTGAATAACACTCAGCAAGTAGTCTATAAAGAGTTGATCACAATATACCAAGTATCAAGCAGTAAGAAAATAAACACAGCAAGTAAATTTTCAAGGTACTTTTATATATTGCCTCTCAACTCAAAGGATTACAAGACTCTTGGACTCAAATCACTTATCTAAAGAGTTACAAGGAGAAGATATATATAATACTACCTACAGCCGGATATACTTTGATACCAGCTGGACACCTCTAACCTTACATCTATACTACAAGACTCTAGGTGAGGTCTTTTAGACATTTTGCCTGAGAGTTGGTAGTCAGGACATGTCCCTGACTTACCTTTTGTCACCAACTAAAGTTGGTAACATGTACTATCATAAAAAGGTGAACAGTAGAATAAAGTATGGTCAACAACATGGCTCTTTAGGAAGATGCCATGCTGTATCAGAGGTCTGCAGCGGACTGTCAGGGACCATACTTTTATCTGCTGGTCATAACAATGTCTTCCGAAGGATAAAGTGCTTCGGAAGAATAACTTCTTCCGAAGGCACTTATACTTCGGAAGACTGCTTCTTCCGAGGCTTGGAGTCTTCTTTGTCTTCGGAAGCAGACTTTGTCTTCAGCTCTTTCATCAGACTTTGTCTTCGAAAGCTCTTTCAGACTTTGTCTTCGGAAGCTCTTTCAGACTTTGTCTTCGGAAGCTCTTTTAGACTTTGTCTTCGAAAGCTCTTTCAGACTTTGTCTTCGGAAGCTTTTTCAGACTTTGTCTTCAGAAGCTGTCCTTCTGACTCTCGGAAGATCTCTTGCTCAGCTTCGGAAGCCTTTGAATGTAGTACCAAAAATGACTATGTGAAGTAGTTTTGGTTGCACCAGCCTCATCATGATCCAACAAACTCCCCCTAGGCTGATGCTACCGAAACTTCATTTCCCTCTTCTTCTCAAAGCTCTCAGCACCATGGAAAGTAGGTGTTTATCAGTGTCTTTATTCTTTCCTCCTGTGGTGCTGAGAATCTTGTACAGATCTTTGGTAGACAAAACCTCCACTCTGTCTCCTTGGATTGTATGTACCATCTGTTGTGGCCCTATGAAGAGAGTTAGTTGATGGGAACTATAGTCATATTCCCATCTAACTATTGGTTCCAATTCAGGACCTTCCACCATCTGTAGAAAGGCTGTGCCTTTGGTGGTTGGTCTTTCCTTGTCTTCCGCTCTTTTCAGCTTCAACTCTTCTTCAATCTTGGCTCTTCTACTTTGTTCAGCCAAGTGGAGACCACTGATGTGATTTCTGATGTGTGCAGCAGTCTCAGAGTTAGAGGGATTGGAGAATGGCTTCTCAGCAAGCTCAGCAAGGTCTAATCTGCTGAGATGCAATAGAGATGTGGCATTAAGCCTGTTGGTTTCACCATTCTCCCTTTCCACAACAAAGTTGTGAGAAGGTTCATCGAACCTCCACTGGATTATAGCATTCCTAGGTCCAGGAGATTGACTAGAAATCCTGTCCTCTTTCCTGGTATCCAGCAGAGTCACCAGTCTCCTTCTTAGTCTCTTCTCCTCAGCATTGAGGGTATCGGAGTTGAGACCAAGAAGTCTTGCATCCTGGCCCAAGGTGTCTCTCGGCAACTCAAGAAATTGTCCTAGGGTGAGGGAGCTTGAAGAGTTATCAACATAGGTGATGTTGATAAGCTCTCCCTCACAGGAGATGCTGCTCAAAGTGGTGCAGTTGATGAGCCTCGTCTTGAACTCCTTTATTTCCTCAAAGGAGGGATGTTGAGGAGGCTGAGGGGATGGTCTTGGTTTTTGTTGGGTAGGATTAGGTTTAGTGGTTTTGGGTTGTGTTTTGGGTTTTAGGATGGGTAGTTTGGGTGGTTGAGGTGATGTGGTAGGTTTGGGTAGAGTTGTAGGTTCAGGGGTGAAGGTTTCATCAGTGGGTTCGGTTTTGATGGGGAATGGGGTTGGTTCTTCTGGTGTGGGTTGTGGTTTAGTGGTTGGCTGTGGTTGAGTGGCTGGGGTGAAGACCATTCCCTTTACCCTCCTGTACATCTCCTTCCTTTTACCCAAACGGATGTCAGCTTTTATTTCACTGACAATTCGCTGGAGTGTCCTTTCGGACATAGGTCCCACCTGCCTACCAGAGAAGCCATGAGCCCGGAGATAGTCTTTCATCCAGGCTTTGTCATTTGACTTCTTGGCGGCAGTGACCCCTTTCTCTTCTTCCTTCCTCTTCTTCTCCCTCAACTTCTCCCTAGCAGCCTTCTTCCTTTCCTTCTCCATTTGATCCTGCTCTTTGTTGTGGAGCAGCAGGATCATGTCATCATCATGAGGAGACAGTTTAGGAAGACTGAAGCCTCTTGAGAGTAGGAACTTGATCCTATCCTCTCTCAGCATCAGGGCTGCCTCCCTCAGCTTCAGGGCTGCCTCCCTACGCTCTTCTTCTTTTCTCTCCAAGGCCAACCTGGCTTCTTCTTCTTGTTTTAGCCTGGTTGACCTCTCCAAAGTCACCAACTCCTCTAGTGGTAGCAGGAGTATCTCCTCATTGGCAGCTCCTAGACTGATGAGCTGGTCAATGAGTGCTGTTCTTCTCCTTTGTTGATTTCTTCCTGATTGGCTGCAACTGCCTTAGAACTAGCAGCTAGCAGCTTTTCAGTAGGAAACCTGCCTTTCTTTTGGAGCTTCTCAATCCTCTCCTCCTCCTGAAGCTCTTCCGCAGTCAATTTTCTTTTTCCTTTGTCTTTGGCGGTGCTTGACTGTGGTGGTTCTTGGATGGAGTGTTGTGATTGAGAGAGAAGTTCAGCTGGTGTTTGGGTTGGAGGAATGTCAGAAATGTCCTCCCTGCTCACCTCAGATGCTATTTCAGCAATAACATCTGTGATGGTCAGTTCCTCGGACATCTGAAATAAGCCTTCCGCAGCTTCTATTTCGGCTTCGGAAGAATTTTCTTGTTCTTTCGAGGCTTCCATGTAGGCTTCGGAAGCTTCAGCTTGAGCTTCGGAAGATGAGACAGTTGCAAGTTCTGTCCCAACTGTTTCAGTTGCTGGGCCATCAGTCCCCATTTCCCCTTCGAAGCTAATCTTGAAGGAATTGATCTGCCCAAGATACATATTAAATTGATGTGGCTAGTGTGATATGATCCAAGTCGGGTCATACCCAATAACAAGCTTGTCAAACACCAATAGATAATTTATTTGTAGATAAGATCATACAAATAAATAATGACACCAATTTAGAAAAAAATGGATTTTCTAAATTATTGCTTATGCAAATGAACATTATTATGTGAATAATTGTTCATGAGATATTATTTATTTTTCATTATTTAGTGTTACTAAATAATAACAAATAATAGAATGTTTAGTTTATAAAGTTTAAAAATTAGTTTTTAAATTTTATAAACTTGAGATAAGTGTGTGTTTTAGTTGTGTTTAAGAGTTAAAAGGGTAGGACCCTTTCTCTTAAAAAACTCGGCCGCCCACAAGGGGCATTATGGTGCCATTAAGTTTGTCTTGTAAATAGACAAAGACTACACATGCTATCTCTTCCCAACACATTCCATATTCTCTTTTGCATGCAAGAAATTCTCCTCTCAACTCTCTCTCTCTTGTTCACGGGTTTGGAGAAGAAGAAGAGAAGAATTTCAGCTTTCAAAATCGGGAAGAGAAAGATTTCAGCCTTCAAAATCGTTTTGGATTGCTGAAAATTGGTGTCAAGGGATCCCTAGCAATCAAGGTGTTTGAAGAAGCTTCGGGTATAGCCTCTTGAGAGCTTCTTCTTTGAAGTTTCAGCCACGAACTCATCTTTCACAGCTCATATCTTTGGTTTTTAGGAAGCTACAAAGGTTGTAGATTCTTGACTATCTTGTGTTCTTATTATTGTATGCATTGTGTATAAAGATCCATGGGTTGGGGTTGTTTGTTAAAATGGTTTAACAACTAAATTAATAACATGTTTTAAATATAAATCCGCTGCGTTTTCATATAAACTAAGTTGTATGAAGCTTTGATAAACATGTTAAAACCCCTACAATGGCATCAAGAGCCACTTATACATATGCATACATATATTACACTTACTAGTTCACGTTTTTTTTGGTGCTAGACACCACAAATCCGTGAGTTAGTGGGCTGTTTTGGTACCCCCTTTTGATTTCTTAAAGATGTTACTTATGCATGTAATGATTTTTAAAAAATCTAGATTATAAGATGTTTGTTTGTTTAGACAAAACCATATGTTCTTGGTTAATGTTGGCCAAGAAAATGGGTTAGAAGGGGCTGCCAAAAACCGTGACATATGATGTGTTTGGATATGTTGTTGTTGATTATGCATAACAAAGCCTAGACCATTTGGATTGAATGATTGGTTGTCATGTTATATTCATTTGGGCATGTAATAATTTAATTTTGTTTCAAGTCTAGTCTTGTAATTTATTTATTCATATGATGTTTGTAATAAATAGATTAGGAGTTTATCTTTACTAGAAAAATGTATTAGGATACATATCTTGTAAGGAAGCTCAAGATCAAGACTTGAAGAAAAGATGGACAAAGAGGATTCTTGAAGATATGGTTTCAAGTGGGAGTCCCTTTGGTCAACCATGTGTCATGATTCTAAACCCTTAGGACATGACCATTTGACACACTTGTTTTGGCTAAACAAGTGTGATCAACTTAGTATGCTTTGTTATGCATATATGACTTGTTTTGTTTATGTTTGGTTGAATGCATATGATGATGTTTGTTTTGAATATTTGGATGTGATTAACAAACCGTCAACTAAAACAAACAATAAACAAGTAATTGGTTCTCAAATCATTAAGCATAAATAGAATAGTTCTATAAAAGGAGTTAATGGTTTGCAAAATAAAATGGGTTTTATTTAAAAGAACCAATAGGGTACCATATGGTTGAATGCATACAATCATATGGTACATAGACTTTTCTAAACAAGAATTATGAAATTATAAATCCCTTTTGAAAACAAGTTAAACACCATCCTTTTACACAACACTTAGGTTACTTGCAAACTCTTAGTGGGATAAAGGTCACCTAACCACTTTGAGGGAACTTGTAACTTGAGGTGATAACACCATGTTTGTGGGATAAAGGTCACCTAACCACTTATATAGTAAACTCACACGTGTATGTAAGTAGGACAACTTGATTTGTAAAATATATTGAATGGATCACCTAAAATATGTTTTACAAAAGGTGTTGATGGGATAAACATGCCGTTATAAACATGAGATGTTCAAACGATCCCATACCACTAGAAGTTACAATAGGTTGTAATTGTCATTTATGACTACCTTGTTTATTTAAATAATGGGATAAAGGTCACCTAACCAATATTTAAATATAACGTTGGATTCTAAAATTTTATTTATTAATGGTCTATGAGACATAAAGGGTATTGATAAATGAAATATAATTATATCAACGATTACTAATAGAACTTTGTAAAATCTTGTAGATGGCCGACAACAACAACGCTAATAATGATGTACCAAACCAAAACAACCAATCCCTAAGGGCGATCCTTCAAAGGGATCGTCTAACACCTAACAATTTCATGGATTGGTACCGCAACTTGAGAATTGTTCTCAAGCAAGAAAAGCGGGCCTACATCCTTGATGACCCCATCCCCGATGAACCTGACGAGGAAGATTGGAAGCGTATAATGATTGGGTTAGATATGTGGAAGACTCCGTCCAAGTCTCTTGCCTAATGTTAGCAAGTATGACACCCGAACTCCAAAAGGAGTATGAGCTCCATGGAGCTTACGCATGATCACTCAGTTGCGGGAAACGTTCCAGCAACAAGCTAGAGTGGAGCGCTACGAAACGGTTCAAGCGCTTAATGCATGTCGGATGGAGGAATCCCAATCAGTTTCATCTTATGTTCTTAAGATGAAAAGCCACATCGACCGCCTTCAAAGGCTAAACTGTCCCGTCTCAAAAGAGTTGGCCACGGATTTGATTCTTAATGGCCTAACTAAAAGGTTTGAGGAATTCGTCATGAACTACGACATGAACGGATGGGACAAGAGTATAAATGAACTTCATTCTATGCTCAAATCAGCTGAGGCGGGAATGGGTAAAAGGGTTTTACCTGTTCTCACCATAAATGAAGGTGGAAGAAAGAGAAGGTCTCTACCCCCTCCTAAGGCAACTGTTGCCAAAGGAAAGGGGCATGTTGGGGGAAAAGGGAAGATGGCTGTTAGGGCGCAACCTCCGAAGCCCAAGGAGAAGAAGCAAAAGGTTGCTGTGAACGACCCATGCTTCAAATGTGGTGAGATAGGGCATTGGATGAGAAATTGTCCAGTCTATCTCAAAGAGTTGAGAGAAAAGAGGGATGCGGGGCAAACCTCAGGTATAATTTACATGATACATGTTGAGCTGAATGTTATTTCTTCTAACACATGGGTATTAGATACCGGATGTGGAACTCACATTTGTAATTTGTTGCAGGGGTTCAGAAGAAATGAGCATTATGAAAAAGGGGAAATAAGTCTCTTCATGGGCAATGGTGCAAAGGTTCACGTGGAAGCCCAAGGAGACTACATTTTGAAGCTTCCAAGTGGTTTGGAAGTTATTTTAAATAATGTATTATATGCTCCTAGCTTGACTAGGAACATAATTTCTGTTTCCCGTTTAAGACAATATGATTATGATTTCAAGTTTGTTGACAATGATATTCATGTTTCTTTAAATCATATATTTTATTTTAAGGCTATACCTTGTAATGGTATTTATGAATTGGTTTATGAAAACGCAACATATGATAGCTCTATATACCAAGCAACCACCAAAAGACTCAAATTAGATTTGAGTGATACCTACCTTTGGCATTGCCGTCTTGGTCATATAAACAAGAAACGTATACAAACGCTTCAAAAGAATGGTCTTTTAAAAACAAATGAATGTGATTCATTTGATGTATGTGAATCTTGTTTACAAGGAAAAATGACTAAGGCACCCTTTAGTGAAGTAACGAAAGGGCGAAAGATTTATTAGGTATCATACATTCGGATGTATGTGGTCCTTTTAAGCCAATGACTAGGAATGGTGAGAGATAATTCATTACCTTTACCGACGATTATAGTCGCTATGGGTATGTGTACTTATTAAGGCACAAAGATGAAGCTTTTGAAATGTTCAAAATCTTCAAGAATGAAGTAGAAAATCAACTCACTAAATCAATTAAAGTTCTCCGTACCGATAGAGGCGGTGAATACCTAAGTGATGTTTTTCAAGATCATCTTAGGAGTTGTGGGATCGTCTCACAACTCACTCCACCTGAAACACCACAACATAATGGTGTGTCTGAGAGGAGGAATCGAACCCTATTGGATATGGATCGATCTATGATGGCTAGAAGCACATTGCCTCTATCATTTTGGGGTTTCGCTTTGCTCTCCGCGGCCCGTATTTTGAATATGGCCCCAACCAAAAAGGTGGAAAAGACACCTTTTGAGATATGGCATGGAAGAGTTCCATCCCTATCATACTTAAGGGTCTGGGGTTGTGAGGCTTATGTTAAGACTCCCACCCCAAACAAATTAGATGTCCGATCCACCAAGTGTATCTTTGTTGGATATCCTAGAGATTCTATGGGATATTATTTCTATGATCCACTGGAACAAAAGGTGTTTGTTGCCAGAAAGGGTGAGTTCTTAGAAACAAAGTTCCTTATGGAAGAAACTAGCAGTAGAACAGTGGATCTTGAGGAGGATCAAGGTTCACAGCCCGATGCACGTTTGGTTGAAATTAGCACTCAATATGAGGATGTTGAGAATGATCAAGCGGTTGATCAATACACACAAAACGTTCGCAGAAGTGGTAGAACTAGTAATCCACCTGAAAGATACGGATTTTTCATGGATGGATGCTACGTGGTAGATTCAGATGAACCAACCACATATCATGATGCAGTGTCCAATTTGGATTGTGACAAATGGCTTGAGGCCATGAACGTTGAGATGCAATCCATGTATGACAATCAAGTTTGGGAACTTGTTGTACCACCTCTTAATTCCGAAGTGGTTGGAAGTAAATGGGTTTTCAAGAAGAAAACCGATATGCATGGAAACTTGGATACTTACAAAGCTAGACTTGTAGCAAAGGGTTTCACTCAAACTCAAGGGGTTGATTATGATGAAACCTTCTCACCTGTTGCAATGCTAAAGTCTATAAGGATATTGTTTGCCATAGCTGCTCATTATGACTATGAGATTTGGCAAATGGATGTCAAAACCGCTTTCCTAAATGGACATCTTGAGGAAGATGTCTATATGGTTCAGCCTGAAGGTTTTGTCGATCCAAAACATCCTGATAAAGTATGCAAGTTAAAGAAATCAATCTATGGATTGAAGCAAGCATCGAGAAGCTGGAATTACCGTTTTGATGAGAAGGCTAGTGGGAGCATAATAACCTTCCTAGTATTGTATGTTGATGACATACTACTATTTGGAAATGACATCCCAACCTTGGAAGGTGTAAAAACCTGGCTTGGAAGTTGTTTTTCCATCAAGGATCTTGGCGAAGCTGCCTATATTCTGGGAATAAAGATCTATAGGGATAGATCAAGGCGGCTGATTGGTTTGAATCAAAGTGCATACATTGACAAAATCTTGAAAAGGTTCAAGATGGAAAACTCTAAGAAAGGTAGTGTACCTATTCAAAGAGGGACAATATTGAGTACGACTCAATGTCCAAGCTCAAAGGAGGAGCAAAATAGAATGAAGGCAATCCCATATGCATCTGCTATAGGATCCATCATGTATGCAATGATATGCACTAGACCAGACGTGTCATGCGCTTTAAGCATGACAAGTAGATACCAGCAAAATCCTGGTGATAGTCATTGGATGGCTGTCAAGAACATTCTGAAGTACCTAAGGAGGACTAAGGATATGTTCTTGATCTACGGGTCTGGTGAAGAGGATCTCATTGTAAAAGGTTACACGGACGCGAGTTTCCAAACCGATCGAGATGATTCACGATCTCAATCAGGGTACATCTTTATTCTGAATGGCGGAGCTGTTTCTTAGAAAAGCTCAAAGCAAGAAGTCGTAGCGTTGTCCACTACAGAGTCAGAATACGTCGCCGCTTCAATGGCAGCACAGGAAGCTGCATGGCTGAAGAAATTCATAGCCGATCTAGGGGTAGTCCCTTCCATTCAGGATCCCCTAGAGATCTTTTGTGACAACGAGGGTGCGATTGCTCAAATCAAGGAACCTCGTGCTCATCAAAAGACTCGGCACATTGAACGGAGATTCAACTACATAAGGGATGAAGTTGAAAAAGGAAAGATATGTATTCGCAAAGTCCACACTGATAAAAACATTGCGGATCCACTCACAAAGCTCCTTGAAAGGGCAAAGCATGAAGGCCATGCTTGTGCCATGGGACTTAGATATTCAAGTGACTGGGTTTGATGTTGTATTTTGTATTTAGATATTGGAACTTATGTTATTTGACTTAATTATATGGTTATAATTTCATTTTTCTTCTATTTTAGCATGTTTAAATCCGTGAATAAATAAGTTATTCTAAACGTCCGTAGTCGATCATACTTGTGGGAACAATTATGAATGTAAGACTATAATGAAATTGGATTGGTTGATATTCATAAGGTATGAATATAGAGCAAGAGGTTGCTACCAAGGTTCATTGATATCTATGGGATATAGATATTGGACTGACCCGCTCTCAATTATTTCTGCATGGAATCTTTGTGATTAGTCATAAGAGATATTGAGTAAAGGCGAATATCATTGTATCCTCAGACCTGAGATATATATTGGGTCTTGACATTCACCAAGTATTGTACTTTGACTTAGCACTTTGCTGTTCTGAAAAATTGGCAGTACATAAGGCTGAGTTCAGGTATGATATGAGGTGATTGTGAGAGACGTATGTAGTTAAGATGGAATTTGTTCCTCTTATTCGTTGAGAGTAAGATGTCTAAGGCCTGTTAAAGTTAAATCATCAGAGAATGACAATTCTGTGTCTCTTGGATTTAGCATGACATCTGCAACAAAAGGATAGATGATTAATTCACCTAAATCATATTCAAGTAAGGTACTTGGAAGGGATGATGTTATTGAATGGCACTTAGTCATATACATTAGGGGTAGCAAACCGTTGCTAGGCGTTATTTGCTGCTTACATCAATCTTCTATGAATCTTGTGCAAGTGGGAGATTGAAGGAATTGATCTGCCCAAGATACATATTAAATTGATGTGGCTAGTGTGATATGATCCAAGTCGGGTCATACCCAATAACAAGCTTGTCAAACACTAATAGATAATTTATTTGTAGATAAGATCATACAAATAAATAATGACACCAATTTAGAAAAAATGGATTTTCTAAATTATTGCTTATGCAAATGAACATTATTATGTGAATAATTGTTCATGAGATATTATTTATTTTTCATTATTTAGTGTTACTAAATAATAACAAATAATAGAATGTTTAGTTTATAAAGTTTAAAAATTTTTTAAATTTTATAAACTTGAGATAAGTGTGTGTTTTAGTTGTGTTTAAGAGTTAAAAGGGTGGGACCCTTTCTCTTAAAAAACTCGGCCGCCCACAAGGGGCATTATGGTGCCATTAAGTTTGTCTTGTAAATAGACAAAGACTACACATGCTATCTCTTCCCAACACATTCCATATTCTCTTTTGCATGCAAGAAATTCTCCTGTCAACTCTCTCTCTCTCTTTTCACGGGTTTGGAGAAGAAGAAGAGAAGAATTTCAGCTTTCAAAATCGTGAAGAGAAAGATTTCAGCCTTCAAAATCGTTTTGGATTGCTGAAAATTGGTGTCAAGGGATCCCTAGCAATCAAGGTGTTTGAAGAAGCTTCGGGTATAGCCTCTTGAGAGCTTCTTCTTTGAAGTTTCAGCCACGAACTCATCTTTCACAGCTCATATCTTTGGTTTTTAGGAAGCTACAAAGGTTGTAGATTCTTGACTATCTTGTGTTCTTATTATTGTATGCATTGTGTATAAAGATCCATGGGTTGGGGTTGTTTGTTAAAATGGTTTAACAACTAAATTAATAACATGTTTTAAAATATAAATCCGCTGCGTTTTCATATAAACTAAGTTGTATGAAGCTTTGATAAACATGTTAAAACCCCTACAAATCTCAGGTTCCATGTGGACCTTAGGTTGACCAACTTCTTCCACAGTGGTAGAAGGTGCAGTCAGTCTTTGAAGCTCCTCAGCCCCAAAATATATGAGTGTGGTGTCAGGGCTGGGCTGTTCTAGGGATGATCTCAATACAAACTTTGTGAAAAGTTTGTAGAGATCTTGAAGCATCTTTGAGTCAATCTCTAGAAAAGATTGAGATGACTCAGGTAGTGTGATGATTTGGGAAGTTAGAGATTGGGTCTGTGGTTCCTCAAGTGTTTGTCTCTGAACTTTCTCCCCCTTTTTGGTAGCATCATCTTGAGAGCTAGATGAGCTAGAGGAAGAAGTCAGTGAGACCTGAATTGGTACATGCCTAACAGACCTCTCCGTCTGTTTCTCAGCTAGTTTAGCCTTGAGGTTGTTAATCTTAAGTTGCTGAGTGGCAGTCCTTGATTCTAAGATCCTCACCTGTGATTCCAGGTTGGAGACCTTAGAAAGCAAGTACTGAAGTGTTAGTTGCATAATTCCCTCATCTTTATGAGAAGAATCACGGGGAGATGAGATAACATACCTAGTATGCTCAGTCTCACCACCAGATGTGGCTTCTTGGCACCCTGGTTTCCTTTGCTCAGAGTCATCTCTTTCAGAGATGTCAATGGGCAAAGTTGCCGTAGACTCAGTCCTAATTATGTTACAACTGTCCTGAGAGCTCAATGAGAGACTCTGAGTAGTGGCAGCTGAGCCTACATGAGTCCCCTCCACATCAGTGGGACTCACCTCAGTAATTGGCTTCTGATGGGGGCTAGAGACAAGGGATCCCTCTTGGCTCTGTTGATCTTTCAGAGGGTGTTGTAGATCAACTTCATGGCCATGGAGAGATGTAATCTCTTCATCAGTGCGGAGTAAAAGGTCAGTGAAAGAGAGGGTGGTTAGTCCTACTGACCCGGGACCTAGATCAATGTCTACAGGCATTGAGCCTATGGTGGGGCTGTCCCTAGAAGGCTGCACAGGGGAGTGTAGAGACTCACCCTGTGGGCTTAAGGCTTGGGGTTTGGGCTCAGGGGTTTGAGACTGAGGAGGCTCAAAACCCACATTGAGGTCAATTGTGAAGGATGGTGTGACCTCGGACTGAGTGGGAGCCCATGATTCCACTCTAGCCCTTTGGGTGTGAACAGAAGGAGCTTGTTCAATCAGAGTAGATTGAACAAGGGTTCGTTTTGGACGTCTCTGATATGTAGCTTTGATGGGTAAAGAAGGTTTTGGCATTATGGTGGATGTTGCTGGTGTGGGTTCATCACCTGTGGGGATAACAGGGATGTCACCAGGAGCTATGCGCTCAGTCATTTCTGGAGGTAGTGGAGTGTACCTTCCAGTGAAGTTGGCGGACATCTTCTTCAGTATCTTGAAGATGGTAGGTCTTACTTGTGGAACAGTAAGAGCAGCTGCGCAGACAAGCTTGCTCGGTTCCATCTCACAGTTGATTATGTGTTGAATAAATCAGGGATACATGAAGAATATATCCCTGTTCAGATTTCTGATAAGGTTGGTCAACACAAATCGTGAGTAGTTGAAGCGAAGACCTCTTACCAACCCATGAACTAGGCATCCTAGTTCATATGGGATTTGATCCCAAACCCCTGATTTGTTGGAGAGGCAATGCAGGATAATATGCAGCAGGAACTTCCAATGGTAAGAGAAATTAAACTTGTACACGGTTGATCTGCTGACATCTCCTCCATATCCCATGAGGATATATAAGTGCCTTCCAAGTCTTCTTTGGGGAACTCAGTGGGAGCCCCATCATCATGGAGCTCGAGATGCTCCCTGATGAGCTGTTCAGTGATGACCAACTCTTGGCCACAAATGCGGGTTCTCAGGACTCGAACCCCATTCAGAACTGCAGTTTGACCGTTGCTCCAGAATTCGGACATATGGTTGGAGTATACGGTGGGGTTAACTGTAAGTGCAGTGAGGTATGTGGATTCGGTAAGAAAGGTGATGATTTGGGTGAAGTCGGCATCCCTTGACGAATCAAGTAATGCGACTTGGTTGTGCTGAGGGTTTAGCGCCATTGAAGAAAAGGTAAGCTTGAAATTTGGGTGAAATTGAAGGTTTGACAGTGAAGGGAATAGTTAGGGCTGTAAAGTGGTAAAAGAAGATGAAATTGATCGGTCAAGATTATTTAAAAGGGTATGAATTGTTGTAGTGGCGGTAATAGGGTGACTGTTTGGGGTTACTGTGGGTGGTATGGTGGTTTACGGCGGAGAAATGATGGTGGCGGCAAGGATAATTTTAAATAATCTGACCATCATGGACAAAATCTTTACTTTTTACAGAGTGGGGCCCAAAAGATATCCGTTACATATAAAAACCTTTTCTTCCGAATGTAAAACATTTCGAAGGTAATTGTCTTCCGAAGTCTATTTCTCTTTCGAAGCAAGGCATTGCTTCCGAAGGTAAAATTATCTTTTAAAGATATTTTCTCTTCCGAAGCAAAGCATTGCTTCCGAAGGTAAGGTTATCTTTCCGAATGGAGAGTTTTATAAGCTTCGGAAGTAGATCTGATGTAAAATCAATCGCTTCTTCCGAGACCAAAAACTCTTCCGAGAAGACAGTTTCCATTGAGGAATTTTGGCTTCGGAAGATATTCAGGAATATCTTCTGAGAGTTAGTTCCTCTTCGGAAGGAATTTACACTTTGAATAATTTAAAGATCTTTTTGTAACAGGGCTTAAATTGTATTGACACAAGACATTACATATTTAAAAACCTTTTCAAAAGAGGTAGTTAATCAATATTTATCATCCCAATAGCTGATATGAGATACTTAAATCTTTGTTCATCAAATGCCTTTGTGAACAAATCAGCATATTGTTCATTTGAGTCAACTTTGATTAACTTGATCAGATGTTTCTCATGAATATCTCTAATGAAATGATACCTGATATCGATGTGCTTTGTCTTGGAGTACTTCACCGGATTCTCAGTAATGGACATAGCACTATTGTTGTCAACATGGATAGGAGTAGTCATGAAGTTGAATCCATAGTCTAACATCTGATTTGAATCCATAGCAGTTGAGCACAGCAGCTAGCAGCAGCAATGTATTCAGCTTCAGCAGTTGATGTAGTCTAACATTGATTTGCATTGCCATGAAATAATCCTTCCACCAAGAAATTGACATCCTCCTGATGTTGATTTCTTGTCAATGTTGCAGCCACCATAGTCACTGTCAGAGTATCCATAGAGATTGAAATCACTATTTCTTGGATACCAGAGACCTAGTTTAGGTGCTCCTTTAAGATATCTGAGGATCCTCTTTACAGCAGCTAGGTGAGACACCTTTGGAGCAGCCTGATATCTTGCACAAATGCATGTGGCAAACATGATATCTGGTCTACTAGCAGTAAGATACATCAGAGAACCAATGATTGCTCTATACTGATGTTGATCAGTATCCTCCCCTCAAGGTCAGGGCAAAGATTATGGTTTCTGGGTATGGGTGTCTTGGCTGGTTTACAATCCTTCATTTCAAATATATCTAAGATGTCTGAGACATACTTAGATTGACTTATAAAGAACCCTTCCTTCATCTGTTTCACCTGAATTCCAAGGAAAAAGTCCATTTTTCCCATGGAACTCATCTCAAACTTCTGCTTCATAATGCTTTCAAAGTCCTTACACATTTGATCATTTGAAGAACCAAATATGATGTCATCAACATAGACTTGTACTAGCAAAATGTCTTCTCCACTCTTTCTGATGAAAAGAGTCTTGTCAATGGTACCTCTAGTGTATCCATTCTTCAGGAGAAACTGAGACAAGGTCTCATACCACAGCCTAGGTGCTTGGTGCAGCCCATATAGAGCTTTATCCAGTTTGCACACGTAGTTGGGGTGCTGTGGGTCTTTAAATCCTGGAGGTTGACATACATAGATTTCCCTATCTATATCTCCATATAGAAAAGCACACTTGACATCAAGTTGGTAGACTGTGAAGTTCTTGGATGCAGCATAAGCAAGGAAGATCCTAACTGCCTCAAGTCTTGCAACAGGTGCAAAGACATCAGTATAATCAATTCCCTCCTCCTGGGTGTATCCTTGAACTACTAGTCTTGCCTTGTTCTTGATAATCAAGCCTCTATCATCTTTCTTGTTCCTGAACACCCATTTAGTGCCTATGGGTACTTGACCAGATGGTAGTGGGCATAGATTCCAGACCTTTTGTCTTCTGAGTTGAAGCAGCTCCTCCTGCATCGATTCAACCCAACTACTATCCTTTAAGGCATCTTCTACCTTCTTTGGTTCCATCTGAGACAAGAAGCATGAATACAAGCAGACATTCCCATGATGAGTTTGTCATCTTGTTCTCACACCCTCAGAGACATTCCCTATGATGTTCTCAGTTGGATGAGTGTTGTGAATCCTAAGACGAGGAATCACTTCTAGTTGCAGAGATAAGTCTAGGTTAGACATATTCTGATCAGGAACTGGATCACTCTGTCCAACTGCTGTTTCAAAGTCATTCAATGAGGACTGATTGAATGATTGAGAAACATCATCAATGGTTGGTTGTGGAGTAGTATTAACAGTTGCCTGTTCCTTCAGAATACAACTTCCCTCAACCTGGTGTTGTAATGGATCACCTGAAGAACTTTGAGGTTGATCAAGTGATTCACTTGTTGAAGCTTCATTATTCCTGGAGATAGTTACACTATCAGATCCGTGAATGGTTGAAGCTTGTTGTCTTTCAGCTCTTGGAGAATTTGGAAAAGGTTTGGGAAGCTCAAACAGTTGACTTGCATCAGCATCTGCATCAGCATTCTCTTGAGCACCTGTTCTAGCTGAAACATTCTCACAAGATGGTTTAGAATAGTTTGGAAACAATTCTAAATCAAATATATACTCAGGTCCATTCCCCCTAACACAAGGAGTGTGCTCATTAACAACTATATTGGATGATTCCTCAAATTGTTGATTCTTGATATTGTATACTCTATAAGCTTTAGAGCTAGAAGAGTATCCAATAAAGATAGCATCATCCGACTTCTCAGCAAACTTTGCTAAGTTGTCCTTTGTGTTAAGTATGGTACACCTGCATCCAAAGGACCTTAGAAAGCCAATGAACGGTGGCCTCTGTTCCATAACTCATAAGGGGTTTTTCCATGGGGCTTAACTACAAGAACCCTGTTCTGCACATAGCATGCAGTGCTAACTGCCTCTGCCCAGAATGTTAGAGGCAGCTTTGAATCAGCTAACATGGTCCGAGCAGCCTCAATAAGTGTACTGTTCCTCCTCTCAGCAACACCGTTTTGTTGAGGAGTTCTGGGAGCACTATATTATCTGGCAATCCCTTTTGAATCACAGAATGAGTCAAGAACAAAGTTCTTAAACTCAGTCCCTTGATCACTTCTAATGATCTTAACCTTGTGATCAATTTGATTTTCTATTTTAAGAATAAAAGATTTTAAAGTTTCAGCAGTTTCATCTTTACTTCTTAAAAAGAATACCCATGTAATCTTGTAAAATCATTAACTATCACAAGGCAGTATGATTTCCTTCCAATGCTCATTATACTTGTGGGTCCAAAGAGATCCATGTGCAATAAGTGTAATGGAGTAGTGATAGAGTTAACACATTTGGATTTATGAGATGATCTGTGTTGTTTCCCTCTCAGGCATGCAACACAGTTATCTTTGCAGAAAAATTCCTTTTTAGGCAAACCATGTACCAAGTTATTTTTAGCCAATTTATTCATTGTTTTAAAATTCACATGACACATGCGTTTATGCCATAGTGTTGACTCATCACTATCAGCTTTGGAAAGAAAGCATGATACTTCACCCATAGGAGAAGCATTGTTCATATCCAGCTTGTACATATCCCCTTTCCTGGGAGATCTGAGAAGCACCAATTCTGGAGGAATTGTCATCCCTAGTTTGAGGATAATGCACTCATGTTCTGTGAAAAGCATCTGATGCTTCTGGTCACAGAATTGAGAAACACTTAACAGATTGTGTTCAAGCTGTTTGACAAAGTGAACTTTGTCAATGTTTATTCTGCCATTGGATATACTTCCTCTGCCAGAAATATATCCTCCGGCCTCACCTCCAAATTGGACAGGCCCTCCATCAAAGTTCTGGAATTGTTGAAGGAGAGATCTGTTTCCTGTCATGTGCCTGGAGCATCCACTATCTACAATCCAGACATTGTTGTTCTTGTCAAATGGACGTCCCTGCACATAAGATGAGATGGTTATTTTGTTTGGAAGCCCAAGCCTTACTGGTCTTGGGCTCTTCCAAAGATAGTGACATTATTGAACCAAAAGATATGCATTGGGGTTCAATAGAGGTCGTTGTTGAAGAAGAGGTTTGGGCTGTAGCATCTTCCTTGATCTTCCAATCCATCCCTTGGTTGATCTTTGAAGATGAGCTTGTTGAAGCTTGTGCAGCATGATCTTCTTCCGAAGCTTCCTTTTCAGAAGAAGCCTTCACTACCTTTTCTTCCGAAGTAGTCTTCTTCTGAGATGGTTCAAGGGAGCCTTCTTGTTCTTCCGAACCTTAGAAGGTTTGGCTTCCGAAGCCATTTTCCCTTCGGAAGAAGTAGTTTCTTCCGAAAGCAACTTGGCTTCTGAGACCAACTTTCCCTTTTTCATCATCTGGACCTTTTGAAGTGGTCCAACTGAGAAACCTTCTCTGACTCCTTCTTTTCTAACATTATTTACATAATGTGTGCTTGCTGGATTGTAGTAACAATCTTTAGCCATGTGGTTGTGCAGACCACACATTATGCAGGCAATGTTAGTCTTCTGGGAACTTGCAGGTTGCTGTTTCTTGGGTTTCTTCTCTTCATCGGCAACTTTCCCTTTCAACTTCTGATCCTTCAGTAGGACAGGAGTGCTGGTATTACACTCCTTTCCTGAATCAGAAGTACCTACCACTTGAAATCCGGCAGAAATGAAGACACCCTTTTGCTTTGGTCGATCTTAAGCTTGGACTCTGCAACCTTCTTGGCAGTCCTTCTAGCAGCTTTAGCACTGCTTCTTCTTGCCTTGGTGGTTAGGATTTGGTCTTCACAGGTGGAGATGAGTGTATCCTCTTGTTTCTCCCCTGTGGTGGCCACTATTTTTGCCTCATCCTTTAGTTCCAATGGAGAAGGGTCAGCAGTTGGAACCTCTTGCTCTTCAGTACCACATCTAGGTAGTCTAATAGACTCATAAGAGTGTGGTGGAGCTATTTCATTGGTTCCCAACCCTTCTTTGTTTTGATAAAACATTTAGAATAAGAGGTTGATGCAAGAATAGTTTGGAAGCTTTGCTCAGCAATAGCTTGCTTCCTGGCCTGAGCCTCAGCTGTGACCAACTGGGCTTGAACCTCAGATAGTTTGGATATCAGATCTTTAATTTGAGTCTTATAATTAGTCTTTTCATGTTTTAAAAGAGACACAGTTTTCTCTAACTCCTCATTTTCTTTTGGTAGTCAGATTCAGCTCTCTTAAAATCAGATTTTAGCACATTTAAAGACTCAACCTCAGATCTGATTTCCGAAATGTAATCCTTATAGAGTTTAACTTTAGCAATACAGGCAGCAGTACAAAGATGTTCATATACCTGATCATCATCTGTTCCGGCCATGAGAGCTTGAGCAGGAGTCACATCCTGTATCATGAAGCTCCAGTCAACTTCTTGAGCCACAGCAGCTGTTTCAGTTGACTTCTCTTCATGCTTTGAAGCAGTGGGATGTGTGGAGGCCTGTGGGGTTCCCGGGTTGTTCTTGGGAGCCTTGCATTCCCTAGCAAAGTGACCAAGTTGGTTGCAGTTGTAACACTTTGCTTTGCTTTTGTCAAACCCAAACCTGCTGTTGACTGGGTTTTGAGGGAATTGCCTTCCAGTTCTCTTGAAGAACTTCTTCGCTCTATAAGTTAAAAGAGCCATCTGCTGGACAATATCCATATACTCCACATCATCTGGACTGAAGCACTCAAGATCATCAAAGCAGTATTGAAAATCACCAGAGTGTCCACTTCCAGAGACAAAGGCACAACTATCCTGAGAGGAGTTGTGTTGAACCTTTTGAGACTTTGGAGTCTCAGGTAGAGTAATGTAAGGTCCGCTGTGTGAGTTATCAGGGTAACACAGCAACTGATGTTATGGTTCCGTGATTTCCCTTTCAACCACATGAAGGGCTGAACTCAGTTGGTTATTGGAGTGACCAGAGGAGTTCTGCATGTTCATCTCCATCTGGAATGCACTTAGGTACCATACAACTCTGTCAGAGTAAGAGTCTTAAGTTCGAAGTTCTCTTGATTACAACACAGTAATGTATCCATAGTTTAGGAAGGGAAGACATGAACTTCCTAACTATGTCTCTATTTCAAGAGCTACTCCAATATCCTCCAGAGTATCTACTAGCTCAACATACCTGAAGTATTGTTGAGTCAAGGTCTCACCAGCCTTGAAAGTAAAGTTCTCAAACTGCTGCTTCAAGAGATCCTTCTTGTTCTCTTGGGTTCCTTGGATCCTTCATACATCAGCTTCAGTGCTTCCCATAAATCTTTAGCAGTTTTGCACTTCTTGAAGCGTCTGTAGACGGAGTTGGGGAGAGCAGTTTGGAGAGAAGTCATAGCCCTTTGATCCAGCTCTATTCTCTTCCTATCTTCTTCTGAGTAATCATCAACATCTTTTGGAATGATGCGATTACCAGTGGAGAAGTGGTGCTTGGTATGAAAGGACCATTGACAATGGAGTCCCACATCCTTGAATCTTGACACTTGATGAAGCCTTCCATTCTGATACACCATGTGTCAAAGTCTTCAGAGGTGATCAGTGGGGACTTGGTCATGGTACCGGTTTCCATATCAGCCTTGGAGAGAGCACCATTTGAGTGAGTGGTTTTGTAGTGAGGAGTGAAAAACAGGTTGATTTGGATGGTAAGATCTCACAATCAAGAGCCTGGAGCTCTGATACCAATTGTAGGATCGATTATGGGTGGTTTTTCTCTCAACTCACTGTGAATAACACTCAGCAAGTAGTCTATGAAGAGTTGATCACAATATACCAAGTATCAAGCAGTAAGAAAATAAACACAGCAAGTAAATTTTCAAGGTACTTTTATATATTGCCTCTCAACTCAAAGGATTACAAGACTCTTGGACTCAAATCACTTATCTAAAGAGTTACAAGGAGAAGATATATATAATACTACCTACAGCCGGATATACTTTGATACCAGCTGACACCTCTAACCTTACATCTATACTACAAGACTCTAGGTGAGGTCTTCCAGACATTTTGCCTGAGAGTTGGTAGTCAGGACATGTCCTGTGACTTACCTTTTGTCACCAACTAAAGTTGGTAACATGTACTATCATAAAAAGGTGAACAGTAGAATAAAGTATGGTCAACAACATGGCTCTTTAGGAAGATGCCATGTGTATCAGAGGTCTGCAGCGGACTGTCAGGGACCATACTTTTATCTGCTGGTCATAACAATGTCTTCCGAAGGATAAAGTGCTTCGGAAGAATAACTTCTCCGAAGGCACTTATACTTTGGAAGACTGCTTCTTCCGAGGCTTGGAGTCTTCTTTGTCTTCGGAAGCAGACTTTGTCTTCAGCTCTTTCATCAGACTTTGTCTTCGGAAGCTCTTTCAGACTTTGTCTTCGGAAGCTCTTTTCAGACTTTGTCTTCGGAAGCTCTTTTAGACTTTGTCTTCGGAAGCTGTCCTTCTGACTCTCGGAAGATCTCTTGCTCAGCTTCGAAGCCTTTGAATGTAGTACCAAAATGACTATTTGAAGTAGTTTTGGTTGCACCAGCTCATCATGATCCAACAACTATCACCGCGCACTCACCGAGAATCATATTAGAGCTGGCCCTATGTGTCGGCAAAGGTTTCCAAGCTACTGCAAAGGTGACACCTGAGGCAACAAAAGAGGTACGTGCCGAGTCATCTTCCCAAACAATAACCGCAAATTCCACCGGCACGCAACATGCCGTGGCTACACCAGCACACAAATGCCCGTGGCAAGGGCTTATGCGGGTCCTCTACCAATGTGTAAACACGTGCAAGTACCATCATGTGAGCAACATTCCATGCCGAATTTCTCGTGTATGGAAAGTATGGCCACTTGGTGACTACTTGTCTTCGGCGCCAAACACGCTGCAGCTTGCCAACCGAACATGCTATAACTGTGGCGAGCCTGGTCATTTTCGTCCGCAATGTCCTCGAAATGCGAGCCATGCCCAGCTCGAGGAAGGGCTTTCAATATCAACGCCACCAGGCACAAGTCAGCATGACGTTGTTAATGGTACAACGTTGAACCCCCGTTTAAAATCATTTCTTGTATTATTGATGTTCCATCTTTGTAATCTCGTATCAATAATAAAATTTTTTTAACCGACAGGTACGTATCTTGTGAATGATCATATGCATCTGTATTATTTGTTCGGGTGCGGATAAGAGTTTTCGTGTCGTTAGAATTCGATCCCATACTTTCTAAATCACGTATTAATCTGGAAAGACCTTACACGGTCGAAGTCGCCGCTGGAAAACCTATTGTCGTTGAAGTCATAATACGTGATTGCATCATAAGCTTTAACGAACACGAATTCTCCATTGAAAAAAAAATCTTATTCTGGAAACTTGGAAGCTTCGACGTCATCATTGGTATTGATGGCTAGCCAACTATGCCGAGACGTTTATTTTGGAAGTGTATCGTATCCGTTACCATCTGGGGATACTTTGAAAGTGTGGTGAGAAACCATCCCCGGACTCAAACTCATTCTTGCACTCAAGCCCGAAAGTGCTTAAGCAAGAAGTATATGGCCTTCTTGGCTTACTTGGTCAACCCAAAGCCAAAGGGAAAAACTTAAGAGGTCCCTATTGTACGAGACTTTCCTGAAGTATTTCCCGATGACTTAGTGGTTTTAACCTCCGTGCGTGAAGTTCAATTTAAATTGATTTGATACCTTGGAAAACCCCCGTTCTAGTCACCATATCGGCTTGCAACATCGGAATTGCAAGACCATCTCTAGCCAACTCCAGGAATTATCCGAAAAGGGGTTTCCGCCCTAGTTCTTCTCCTTGGGTGCACTTGTCTTATTTGTGAAGAAGAAAGATGGTCATTTCTGTATGTGTATCGTTACCGAAGCTCAAGAGTTGCCTCAAAACCGGTATCCTCTTCCTCGTATCGACGATCTGTTTGATCAACTTCAGGAGCTACTATATTCTCGAAGATTGATCTACATTCTAGATATCATTAATTACGAGTCCGATGATGACATCCCAAAGACCAACCGCGTTTCGTACTCGTTATGGGCACTATGAGTTTACGGTGATGCTTTGCTTGACTAATGCTCCCTGCTGTTTTCATGGATCTCATGAATCGAGTATGCAAGCCGTATCTAGATAATTTTTTGATCGTCTTCATTGATGACATTCTCATCTACTCCAAAACACGCCGACATGAACTGCATTTGCGACAAGTTCTTGAATTGTTGCAGAAGAGCAAATTGTCCGAAGTTCTCGAGTGTGATTTCTGGCTCAGGAAGTGCAATTTCTAGGACACGTGGGATAACCAAGGATTCACGTTGACCCTGCAAAGGTGGAAGCTGTGAAGAATTGGTGGTTCCCACGACCCGACCGAGATTCGTTCTTTCCTTGGTCCTGCTGGTTATTATAGCGATTCATCGCCACATTTTCGAGGATCGCAAAGCCGCTCACTTCCTACACACAAGAATATCCATTCGATGGGGCCCGAGCAAGAGGAAAGCTTTTTGAAAACATTAAACACAACTAAGCATGCTCCTATCTTGACCCTACCGATGGAACGATGATTTCACCGTATATTGTGATGCTTCAAACAAGTCTGGTTTGGTGTCTTATGCAACGAGGAAAGGTGATAGCTTATGCATCAAGACAATTGAAGGTTCACGAGGTAATTACACAACTCATGATCTGAACTCGGTGCTGTGGTTTTTCGCATTTTAAGATCTGGCGACACTCTCTATGGGAGAATGCATAGTCTACACCCGACCACAAAAGTCTCCAACACGTGTTCAACCAAAAAGATCTCAACATGAGACAAGACGTTGGATCGGTTAATCAGCGCTACGACTGTACAGTCGCTATCATCTGGAAAGGCGATGCTGTAACCGACGTGCTGAGTCGCAAGGTCCATACAAAACCGTCTCACTACAAAAATCGAGATCGAAGATAATGTTCACACGTTAAGGAATTTGATTCCGAGGTTCGTGTGGAATGTTAACGAGGCTACTATCATGCTCCAAACATAAGGATTGATAGTGATCTCGAGTTATGCATTCGCAGGCTCAACAAGCGGCAATAACCGATGAAGGAAGTGATGAGGATTTGTTGTCTAACGTTCGATCACAACTGGAGGAAAAACCAAACGGCCTATTGTACTTTCTCAATCGACTTTGGATCCCAAATCGTGATAACTTCGACACTCATTTTGAACAAAGCTCACCACACCCGATATTCTATTCATCCTGGCTCCGATAAAATTACTGACTTGCGTGGTCAATAATGGTGGCCTGGAATGAAGAAGATATCGCGGTTTATGTCTCCAAATGTCTCACGTGTGCAAGAGTCAATCCGAGCATCAACGACTAAGTGTTTACTTGAACACCTGAAATCTCTAATCTCTATGTGGAAATGGGAACATGTATCCATGGATTTCATAACCAAGTTACCACTACTCCTCGTGGTCATAATAGTATATGGGTGATTGTGGATCGTTTGACCAAGACGGCACATTTCATACCTATACGAGACACCTACAAGGTTTCAAACTAGCTCGTATATACATTGACGAATTGTGAGTTGTCATGGCTTACCATTGCACATCATTTCCGATCGAGATGCTCGTTTCACTTCGCACTTTTGGTCATCTATGCAAGAACTCTTGGTACCAGTTGGATTTGAGTACGGCTTACCATCCTCAAACTGATGGCCAAACCGAACGAACAATCCAAACCCTCGAGGATTTGCTACGACTATGTGTCCTTAACTTTGGTGGTAATTGGGATACACATTTACCGCTCGCGGAATTTGTATAACAATAGTTATCACTCGAGTATCCAGATAGCACGTTCGAAGCACTTTATGGTCGTAAGCCGATCACCGATCTGTTGGACCGACATTGGTAAAACTTTATCACTGGTCCTGAACTCATACATAAACGACCGATAAAGTCGCTACAATCCGCAAGAACCTTGAAGTGGCAAGAAGTCGACAAAAGAGTTATGCCGATAAGCATCGTAAAACCGTTGGAGTTTCAAGTTGGTGATTGGTTTTCTTTAGGTTTCACCATGGAAAGGTGTTATTCGCTTTGGAAAGAAGGGCAAATTAGCTCCAAGATTTGTAGGACCTTTCAAAAATCCTGAAAAGGATTGGGAAAGTGGCTTATAACTGGAACTACCTTCCGACCTTAGTGGAGTTCATCCTGTGTTCCATGTCTCAAATTTGAGAAAGTGTTTGCCGACGAGAGTCTGCATATTCCACTGGAAGACATTCAGATCGACGAGTCATTGCATTTCATTGAGAAACCTGTTGAAATTATGGATCGCATCATGAAGAAGACTAGACCACAACAACTCCAATTGTCAAGGTTCGTTGGGAGAACAAGTGTGGAGCTGAGTTCACGTGGGAGCGGGAGGATCATATGAAGGAGAGATACCCGTATTTGTTTGTTTAGTTCATTCTTAAATTCTAAACGAAATTCTTTAAAGTAGGGGAGACAGTAACCACCTTGTATTTATACGATAATTAACGTTATTCTTAATCAATGAGAAAGCTATAATGTTAACTAGAAGCCATACACTTTAGACTCTCTTTTTACCTCTAATGGCTCTGCCATTGCACATAAAGTAAACTAAAGCGGTCAGCTTAATCGATGATGAATTTTCTTCTTTGATACCTTATCAAAACCTGAAAGTTCTTCAAAATGTACCTCAGAAAAGAGAATCACTATAATCTATCTGTGGCTTCATGTTCACCTTCTGATTCACTTGAGAACATGAGGATCAAATGGAATCCAAGCATCCTCATCTTGGTCTCAGCCTCCTCGTAAACAAATTTCAGGACAAAATTTCCTAAAGTAGGGGAGACTGTAACATTTCGTATTTTTGCGATATAATATAATAATAATAATAATAATTATAATAATAACAATAATAATAATAATAATAAATAAATAATAATAATAATAATGATAATAATGATAATAGTAATATAATAATAATATTAATAATAATAATAAAGAATAATAATAACATTAATAATAATAATAAAAAATTAATAATGTAATAATAATAATAATAAAAAGTCCAGGGGTCATTTCTGTCAATTTGGAAACTTAATAAGAAGTTAAGACATAAAATATCAAAGTTGAAACCGCAGGGACCAATTGTGTAAAATTTTAAAAACCCACTGCTTTCCCCCTCGATTTTCGGCGAGACTCCGGCGAGTCTCCGGCCGAACTCCGGCGAGGCCAAATCGATAAAATTACTCAATTTTAACTCACAAAACCGGTTCTAATGCATTCGTGGACAAGATTCTAACGCAATGCACCCATTAAAAACGATTAATCATCGGGAAATTCGAATCCAAAGCTTCCACATCGAACCATTGAATTCCCGACCAAATCAACCAATTTATTCGATTTTGAACCCACAATCTCACCGAAAGCTTTCTTGGATCCAATCGAATCGGATTCCAACATAAAAATGGGTTGAATCAGTCAAACAAACGGCTATAATCTCCACTTTTATCTCGGATTCGATACAGCTCAATAATACACTCAAACAACAATAATAAACAAATTAAAGCTACCAACACGATCATTTATAAACACTAATCGAACTCAGGATCCAATTCACCAAAAACAAACACAAACACAGAAATCAATCATCATCTTCATCACGACCTGCAACTCTCTTAAAACCCAACTTTCGATCATTTTAATCAAATTTGATAAGGGCTATTGTTCCAGATCACCATTCGAAGCTTCCAGATCACCATTCGAAGCTAACATCAAGTTTAATTTGATTATAATCACTGTTTGCTCATCCATTGATCATCACATCAACTGCGACTGTTCTTCATCTGTTCCTGTCGAATTAGGTACCCAATCAAGTAATTAAAACCATCTTTATGCTCGATTTCTCATGGGGATCAAAAGCCCCATGATTTAAATCTTAAACAAACCGATCGAGCTTCAATTTGGACCTGTTCGAGTTAGGGTTCATAGGATTTAGGATTGGATCGCGGGTGTGGTTAAAAATTTGGGAACCATTCATAACCGCGGCTTAGGCCTTGGTTCACTGGTCCCCGACTCACCATCCTACATAGGAGGTCCCGGGTTCGACCCGGACACCCCCTTTATTTTTTTAAATGCCTTTTTAGCCTCTAATTAAATACATAAAATTCTTAAAAATTATAAAAATAAATTTTATAAACTTTTCTATTTTTAATATTACAAATGATTTTCTGTAAATTTATTGGGTTAAAAACATTTAAAAATCTTTATAAAATTATTTATAAATATTATAAATAATTATTTTATAAAAATGGACATTATATCACGTTTAATTACAAAATAATCATGAAAATTGTAGAGATTATACATCTTATAATTCACAATTATTTACAAACGGAATTTATTATAAAATATACTTTCACAATTAATTTAGATTAATAAATTATCAGATAATACGTTATTGTAACGATATTTATTACAAAGAATATATACAAAATATATTCAAACATTATCCGATATTAAACCTAATTTCATTTCTAGATTAAAACACTTAAAAGATATATTTCTTCCGAATATATAATATACAGAACTTCAAAATCCTAAAACCTTAGTTCACGTTTAATGTTAAACTTATTATCGAACTTAATCTTGAAATAAATACGTTTTAGGTACCTGTAAAGGAATTCGTTGAAACAACGCGCGTTATTATTTCTTATTAAACATCCATTATATACTCAATCGCCAAGTGAGTATTTCTATACCTATTTTATTATTTCACACACTTTGGGGTGAAACATGTTACCTTATAAACGTTACACTTGTAAACACGTTTGATTCTTGTAAAATTATGGTAATTTGCTTGTGTGTTATGATTAGTTGAATCTTGTAGCTACCATGTAATGTCGAATACATGTACAATCATTAACTATTGGTAGCCTGGCGACGTCATAGATCTATGGGCCTGACAAGCCTGCTTGGTTGATCCAAGTACACTTAGCTAATCGTATATACTTGTAAATGTTTGAGAACTTGTAAAACTTTGTCAAGATTTGATTGTGCATTCTGTCTTACATCCCTAGTTACCTTTTTCTCTAATTTACAACATGAATTCCATCTTTTATACTTATGTGTTCAAACTATAGAATGCTCACCAACAATATGTTGACCTTATTTTAACATGTTTCAGGCAATAGCGTTATGTGGCTGTGAACAATCGTAACTCTCACGCCTTGACGATTCCGTCGTCAAGGTTGGGGTGTGACAGATTGGTATCAGAGTCCATAACTATAGGGATTTGGTTATTAGAAATGGTGACCTAGACTATAGCTTATGCATGCACCTTATAGTATTTGTTATCTTGTAAATACATGGTTTGCATGTTACATAATGCTATGCCTTCTTATGTGCAATTTGATGCCTTAGCATAGGATTGCCTAAACTTAGTTACTTGTCTCCCTAAACTCATCTTTGACTCCCCGAACATGAAACCTCTTAATCTATATTCGACGACACGTGGAATCGTATACTTATGCTTATGACTGGGATCTTTAGACGTTATGTCTAATCTATATAAATCTCATCAAGGTTTGATTTCATGAACCAAGAAATATTGTGTGACACATAGACACCTGTATTCTGGATTCCTGGCAAAAAGCCTTCGGGCTAAGGTAAGCATTTCGCATAAATCCTACGGGACTAGTCATGCTATTTGGGGATTTCTGGGATGAGTGATAAACTATGGTCAATATACACAAATTCTAAGACAAATAGGTCAATTCACCTTGATGTGTCAATGTTTCCAATGGTAATGCGTTACCAAATGGAATCATCCCGTGTACCTTACAACCTTTAGCTTACCTTTGTCTAAACTAATATCCTTTGTTATCCTCATCCGTAACTAGCTCATTTTGTATATCCAGGATGTCTCGTTATCATGGAAAGCGTGGAAGTTCCGACCGCAAGCTGGCAGCAATGATCGCCAAACAAATGGCTGCTGTGCTCCCAACCATGGTTGCTGAACTTAGTAGCACCTGATGGCTAATAGCAACAACACCACCAAATGGAACAATAGCGGTGCCCATGGAGAGAATAGCAACAACCAAAACGGGAACAATCGTACTTGCAATTTCAAACACTTCAACTCGTGCAAACCCACCAACTTTAGTGGAAAAGAAGGAGCCACTGGGCTTCTCGAGTGGTTTGAAAGTATGGAGACACATTCATTGTTAGCGAGTGCCCAACGAGTTCAAGGCGCTAGCTACAAGTGTTCTTAAACAACGGGCACTAACATGGTGGAATAGTGAAAAGAGAAACCGTGGAACTGAGGTTGCTTTGGCGTTGCCCTGGGAAGAATTTAAGGATATCATGATCCAAAAGCTCTGCCCGAGAAGCGAGTTGCAAAAGCTAGAGGAGGAGTTCTGGAACCTCAAACAAGATGGTGGGAATCATTGGGCTATTCCACCGGCATCATGAGTTGAGTATGCTTCTACACACATGGTGAACACCGTGCCCCGTAACATTGAGAAATTTATCAAGGGGGTGCCACCTCAAATTCAAGATGCTGTGGTGGGTAGTAGACCCACAACCTTAGAGGATGCAATTACTATCACCGCGCAGCTCACCGAGAATCATATTAGAGCTGGCACTATGTTGGCAAAGGGTTCCAAGGCTACTGCAAAGGTGACACCTGAGGCAACAAAAGAGGTACGGGCGACGAGTCATCTTCCCAAAACAAGAAGCGCAAATTCACACCGGCACGAACTATGCCGTGGCTACACCAGCAACACAAATGCCGTGGCAAGGGCTTATGCGGGTCCTCTTCCAATGTGTAACACGTGCAAGTACCATCTGTGTGAGCAACATTCATGCCGAATTGCTCGTTGTGTGGAAAGTATGGCCACTTGGTGACTACTTGTCTTCGTGCGCCAAACAACGCTTGCAATGCTTGCAACCGAACATGCTATAACTGTGGCGAGCCTGGTCATTTTCGTCCGCAATGTCCTCGCAATGCCTTAGGAAACCGTGGAACTGAGGTTGCTTTGGCGTTGCCTGGGAAGAATTTAAGGATATCATGATCCAAAAGCTCTGCCCGAGAAGCGAGTTGCAAAAGCTAGAGGAGGAGTTCTGGAACCTCAAACAAGATGGTGGAATCATTTGGCTTATTCCCCCGGCATCATGAGTTGAGTATGCTTCTACCACACATGGTGAACACCGTGCCCCGTAACATTGAGAAATTTATCAAGGGGGTGCCACCTCAAATTCAAGATGCTGTGGTGGGTAGTAGACCCACAACCTTAGAGGATGCAATTACTATCACCGCGCAGCTCACCGAGAATCATATTAGAGCTGCACTATGTTGGCAAAGGGTTCCAAGGCTACTGCAAAGGTGACACCTGAGGCAACAAAAGAGGTACGGGCCCGAGTTCATCTTCCCAAAACAAGAAGCGCAAATTCACACCGGCACGCAACTATGCCGTGGCTACACCCACAACACAAATGCCCGTGGCAAGGGCTTATGCGGGTCCTCTTCCAATGTGTAACACGTGCAAGTACCATCATGTGAGCAACATCCATGCCGAATCTGCTCGTTGTGTGGAAAGTATGGCCACTTGGTGACTACTTGTCTTCGTGCGCCAAACAACGCTGCAATGCTTGCCAACCGAACATGCTATAACTGTGGCAGCCTGGTCATTTCGTCCGCAATGTCCTCGCGCAAGCCTTTTGGCACTCGTTATGGGCACTATGATTTACGGTGATCGCCTTTTGGCTTGACTAATGCTCCTGCTGTTTTTATGGATCTCATGATCGAGTATGCCAAGCCTTATCTAGATAAGTTTTTGATCGTCTTCATTGTCTCATTCTCATCTACTCCAAACAAACGTCGAGCTGAACTGCATTTGCGACAGTTTCTTGAATGTTGCTACGAGAAAGAGACAATTGTGTACGCGTGAAGTCTTGAAAGTGTGATTTCTGGCTCAAGGAATTCACGTTGACCCTCAAGGTGGAAGCTGTGAAGATTGGTGTGTTCCCACGACACCGACCGAGATTCGTTCTTTCATTGGTCTTGCTGGTTATTATCGGCGATTCATCGCCAACTTTTCGAGGATCGCAAAGCCGCTCACTTCCTTAACACAAAAGAATAAGCCATTCGAGTGGGGGCCCGAGCAAGAGGAAGCTTTTGAAACATTAAAGCACAAACTAAGCAATGCTCCTATCTTGACCACCCGATGGAACGATGATTTCACCGTATATGTGATGCTTCAAAACAAGGTCTGGGTTGTGTTCTTATGCAACGAGGAGAAAGGTGATAGCTTATGCATCAAGACAATTGAAGGTTCACGAGGTGAATTACATAACTCATGATCTTGAACTCGGTGCTGTGGGTTTTCGCTTTGAAGATCTGGCGACACTATCTCTATGGGATGAAATGCATAGCCTACACCGATCACAAAGTCTCCCACACGTGTTCAACCAAAAGATCTCAACATGAGACAAAGACGTTGGATCGAGTTAATCAGCGACTACGACTGTGACATTCGCTATCATCCTGGAAAGGCGAATGTTGTAGCCGACGCGCTGAGTCGCAAGGTCCATAACAAAACCGTCTCACTACAAGAAATCCGAGATCGAAGACAGTGTTTCACATGTTAAGAGAATTTGATACCGAGGTTCGTGTGGATGTTAACGAGGGTACTATCATGCTCCAAACATAAGGATTGATAGTGATCTCGAGTTATGCATTCGCAAGGCTCAACACGGCAATAACAAAGACGTTGGATCGAGTTAATCAGCGACTCGACTGTGAACATTCGCTATCATCCTGGAAAGGCGAATGTTGTAGCCGACGCGCTGAGTCGCAAGGTCCATAACAAAACCGTCTCACTAACAAGAAACCGAGATCGAGACAGTGGTTTCACATGTTAAGAGAATTTGATATACCGAGGTCTCTGTGGATTTTAACGAGGGTAATCATGCTCCAAAACATAAGGATTGATAGTGATCTCGAGTTATGCATTCGCAAGGCTCAACAAGCGGCAATAACCGATGAAGGAGTGATAAGGATTTGTTGTCTAACGTTCGATCACAACTGGAGGAAAAACCAAACGGCCTATGGTACTTTCTCAATCTACTTTGGATCCCAAATCGTGATAACCTTCGACACATTCATTTTGAACGAAGCTCATCACACCCGATATTCTATTCATCTGGCTCTGATAAAATGTACATGGACTTGCGTGGTCAATATTGGTGGCCTGGAATGAAGAAAGATATCGCGGTTTATGTCTCCAAATGTCTCACGTGTGGCAAGAGTCAAGCCGAGCATCAACGACTAAGTGGTTTACACTTGAACAACCTGAATCTCTATTGGAAATGGGAACATGTATCCATGGATTTCATAACCAAGTTACCACGTACTCCTCGTGGTCATAATAGTATATGGGTGATTGTGGATCGTTTGACCAAGACGGCACATTTCATACCTATACGAGACACCTACAAGTTTCAAGACTAGCTCGTATATACATTGACGAAATTGTTAGTTGTCATGGCTTACCATTGCACATCATTTCCGATCGAGATGCTCGTTTCACTTCGCACTTTTGGTCATCTATGCAAGAACTCTTGGGTACTCAGTTGGATTTGAGTACGGCTTACCATCCTCAAACTGATGGCCAAACCGAACGAAACCCATAACCCTCGAGGATTTGCTACGACTATGTGTCCCTTGACTTTGGTGGTATTGGGATACGCATTTACTGCTCGCGGAATTTTCGTATAACAATAGTTATCACTCGAGTATCAAGATGGCACCGTTCGAAGCACTTTATGTCGTAAATGCCGATCAACCGATCTGTTGGAACCGACATTGGTGAAAACTTTATTCACTGGTCCTGAACTCATACAAGAAACGACCGATAAAGAGTCGCTACAATCCGCAAGAACCTTGAAGTGGCAAGAAGTCGACAAAAGAGTTATGCCGATAAGCATCGTAAACCGTTGGAGTTTCAAGTTGGTGATGTGGTTCTTCTTAAGGTTTCACCATGGAAAGGTGTTATTCGCTTTGGAAAGAAGGGCAAATTAGCTCCAAGATTTGTAGGACCTTTCAAAATCCTGAAAAGGATTGGGAAAGTGGCTTATAAAACTGGACTACCTTCCGACCTTAGTGGAGTTCATCCTGTGTTCCATGTCTCAAATTTAAGAAAGTGTTTGGCCGACGAGAGTCTGCATATTCCACTGGAAGACATTCAGATCGACGAGTCATTGCATTTCATTGAGAAACCTGTTGAATTATGGATCGCATCATGAAGAAGACTAGAACCACAACAACTCCAATTGTCAAGGTTCGTTGGAGAACAAGTGTGAGCTGAGTTCACGTGGGAGCGGGAGGATCATATGAAGGAGAGATACCCGTATTTGTTTGTTTAGTTCATTCTTAAATTCTAAACCAAATCTTTAAAGTAGGGGAGACAGTAACACCTTGTATTTATACGATAATTAACGTTTATTCTTATCAATGAGAAAGCTTATATGTTAACTAGAAGCCACACACTTTAGACTCTCTTTTTACCTCTAATGGCTCTGCCATTGCACATAAAGTAAATACTAAAGCGGTCAGCTTAATCGATGATGATTTTCTTCTTTTGATACCTTATCAAAACCTGAAAGTTCTTCAAAGTGTACCTCAGAAAAAGAGAATCACTATAATCTATTTGTGGCTTCATGTTCACCTTCTGATTCACTTGAGAACATGAGGATCAAATGAAATCCAAGCGTCCTCATCTTGTCGTCTCAGCCTCCTCGTAAACAAATTTCAGGACAAAATTCCTAAGTAGGGGAGACTGTAACATTTCGTATTTTGCGAATAATAATAATATAATAATACAATAATAATAATACAATAATAATAAATAATAATATAATAATAATAATATAAATAATATAATATAATAATGATAATAATGATAATTAATAATAATAATAATATTTATAATAATAATAAACATAATAATAACATTAATAATAATAATAATAACATTATATGTTAATAATAATAATAATAAAGTCCAGGGGTCATTTCTGTCAATTTGGAAACTTAATAAGTTTAAGACATAAAATATCAAAGTTGAAACCGCAGGGACCAATTGTGTAAATTTTAAAAACCCACTGTGACAGGATCTCAGCCTCTCATGTTGATCAATTAGATTATGTTTGCAGCGGATTTAGCACATTAATTAGCAATTAAAACAAGAACATAAAAGATATTGCGATTAAAGCATAACATAGAGAGAGAAAGAGTTCTGCGAAGCAATAACTGTTCTATTGGTCGCACGTTCGGCATTTAAACTGTATGGCTTGCCATCCTTATATAGGCGGCAATAGCATGGTGTGATGTCCTTTTCTTTTCTGACATCAATGAATATTTAAATTACAGTTGTCAAAACATAAACTACTGAAGATGTCAACAACTGACATCCTCTTACAAAGTTCCTAAGTGCTGACAAAAGTAAACTACTGAAATCCTACAACGCTGAAGAAACAAACTCTTCAGTCGTTTATAACTACTGATACTATAACAACTGAAGAACATGCTCTTCAGTTGTTGGTCAACTACTGAAATGAATAACTACTGACTGAAAAGGAAAAACCTTCACAACAACTGAAGAAGACTTCTTCAGCTGTTGTGACAAACTCTGAAACTTCAGCACTTGGTCTTCAACTTTGGTCTTCAGATGTTTCCATCAGCTGATGACTTCAGTAGTTGTCATCAGCTGATGTCTTCAGTCGTTGTCTTCAGACTTTGTGCATCAGCAGTTGTTCATCAGTTCTTCAGTTCTTCAGACTTTGATCTTCAGCACTTGTCTTCAGTACTTGAGTCTTCAGTACTTGTGTTTATCAGTACTTTAGACTTCAGTACTTGTCTTCAGTACTTTGGGATCTTCAGCTGTTGTACTTCAGTTCTTTGAACTTCAGCTGTTGATTCTTCAGACTTTGTCAGAACAGCTGATGGAGTCTTCAGCTGTTGTTGTGATGTCATGTGGGACTTAGAGGTTTTCCTGATCTTGGCTCATTGGTTCTTTTGGTCCAACAACTCCCCCTGAACCAATGCAGCCAAAACCTCTAATTATTGGATGTCCCACTTATTGGTGGCATAACGATTGGTCTATTTCCTCCTAGATCAGATTAGGAGTTGACCCAGATTAGCACTGGCCGGAGAGGTAGTCTCAATTTTTGTTTGGCTAAGTATGGATGGGAGCTCTGTCTTGGGGAATTGGACACAGAGCTGTTACCCCATCCATGAGATCTACCTCCCATGTACAAGTCGGTAGGATTCTCGGGTGTAGGCCTGAAGAAAGATCAATTGTTCTTCTTTGGACAGGTCTTCAGGCATACCATCAAATAATCCCTCCCGACCGTACAGCTCTAAGATGAACTTGACCTGTTTACCATTATTGAGCTCAATTGTTTGTTATTTGCCTATAAGCAAACTCATCAGGTGTTTTACCCTCCAACAACAGGTTGAGCTCATTTCTCTGGAAATTCTCAAGCTTCTTATAGACCAGACCCTTCCTAACCACCCTATGATCTAGCATTGAAAGGGTGATTGGCCGGCTCTATAAGCTTTCTCGAATTCCTCTACTATTTCCCAGGGTGGTATTACAAGAGCCACAGAGATCTCTTCATCTACAATTCTCTTTAATTGGCTCTTGTACCTCACAGGCATGTCCTTCTTGACTATCCTGTGAGCCACCCTTGGGTCAGGCCAGTTCTCACCTTATCCTTTTCATATTGAAAAGTTTGTTTCAAGGTGAATAATCTCAGAGCCTCTTTCTGCATGTTTTATATAGAGGTCGAAGCAGCATAACATTTGTCAATGCTTTTCAGCATTTCCTCATCATGTTTCTTTTGCTGCTCCTCCTCCTCTTCTCCTTAACCCTCACAGTGTCCGGCTGTGGTGTGGAGTGATGGTTTGTGGTTTAGCTTTGGGTAGAGGTATAACTGCTGAAAGTGGCAGACTATCCTCCTCATCCTCCTCATCTCTTCTTCTTGCAGCCTCAACACCCTTCTCTTCTTCACCAAGGGTGTCATTGGCTGCGGGGTTTTGATGGTGAGGGGTTGGTTTTGTGGTTGTTGTGGTTTGGTTGTTTGGTGTGGGAATGTTGGCAGGCACTACTAGCAGCCTGGAGATAAGGGCTGGTTTTGGTAGCTTGACTAGTTGTCCTGTTCCCAGCACCGGCTTCAGATAAGGCCTCTGCGACCACCCTTTGTAAAATCACCAGCCGAACAAATCTTGGTGGTTATTGCCAAGAGTTTCTCCCTGGTCCATGCCTTAACATCAAGGACTGGTCTGCCCAGGTACTTCGAAGTGAACCTACTCATAGCCTCAAGTTTTTGTCTTTCCTCTTGGCTATGAGTAGTCCATCGGTACTCAATCTCTCTCCTCTCCATATTCCTGATCTCTTGATCTAGCAAGGCAGTGTCTTGTCAAAGCCTTGCCTGAACAGCTGTTCAATGACTTTGTTCATTGAACGGTTATGTTCAGCATCAGCCTCCTTGACAAGGGCTGCTAGATCAGGATCAGCCACCTTCTTTCCCTCCCCTTATTCTTATCAGTGCTACTGAAATCCTTTTGGATTTCAGCCACTTCTATATGCTCTACCTCCCTCACTTTCCTCCTCTTCCCCTTCTCCCTCACCCTACTCTTATTAGTGACACTGAAATCCTTTTGGATTTCAGTCACTGCTATTGGCTCTACCTCCCTCTCTTTCCTCTTCCCCTTCTCCCTCACCTTCCCAGTCTCCTCAACCAACCCCTCTCAACCACCACCTCTTTCTCTGCCTCTTTCTCTTCCTCACCCCTCTTCCTCTTGACTTGCACTGATGTCTCCCCCTTTTTGGGTGCATTAGTTGGGGTTTGACTATCAGCAAGTGCCTTAGAAATGGCAACCTCCACCATGGGTTGTATGTATGTGGGAAGCCTCTCATCAAGGGTCTGAATTACTATGTTTTGAAGTATGGGTGTGATGAGAGGTAGGGATTTCTGGAAGATAGCATCCAGCTGCTCAGGGGGGTTCTGACCCTTAGAGCTAGTGCCAGAAGCAGGGGCTGGTGGCTGAGTTTGTGGGGGTTGGCTCAGTGTTTGTGAGACCTTCGGGTGAAGGTGCCATCTGTTGGGTAGTGGTGGCAGATGGACTTCTATCCTGAGTCATCTGAGCAAGCAGCTCTTTGAGTCTGCTTATCTCATCCTCAAGGATAGTGTTTTGAGCAACTACATCGTAGAAGAAGCTCAGGTCATCATCAGTATGAGCTGAATCACCTGACCTCCTGACATTGTCAGGATGAACATGTCCTGAGTGTGGCTCAGTAAAGACATGTGCCCCTTGTTCTTGGTACTGGGGACTTCTGGCCTCAGGATTGGATCCATCATCGGCCATTGCCTCTGGGAGGTCTTAGAGATGTTACCAGCTTCACCCTGCTCAGATGTTGATGCAGGGGAAGTGGCAGCCTCACCAGATTGTTCGCTCTCCCTAGCCACACTGGGAGAGTGAACTGATTCTCTGTGCTGTGGGCTCTGATCAGCACTTGTGCCCACCCCCTCTTCGGTTGGAGTCTCCCCAGTGGTAATAGGTTTCTGGGGAGAAGGTGGAGTGCTCAGATCAGTCAGCACTTTGGCTATAACCAATGTTGGGCTTAGTGGGGCGGTCTCCTCTGTATGTGGGCTAGAAGCAGTAGGCACATGGGGAGGACTGTGCTCTTCAATGGCAGCCTCCTCAAGTGAGGAAGACCCCAGTAATGTGGTTGCCCCAAAATTGGTTGCATCAGGCTCCTGTTGAGAGGAAGCCTGTGCGGTTGTGGTGGGTGGAGTCGTTGTACCTGCTGGGAGAATCAAACCAGCAGGCACATCCTGCCTTTGTGTGGCGGGGCATCCTCAGGGGACTCATCTCCCTGAGTAGCCTTTGTGGGCTTCTTTTGGCTTTTGGCTTGGTGGGGACTTTGGATTTGGGGGTGGAGGCTGTGGGTTCCAGCTGCGTGGGTTTTCGCAGCCGGCCAGCCTGTTTGAGTGTGGGGTCAGTGTTGTGCCTGGAGTATACCTCAGCTTGAACAGCCATGGCAGGGACCCCAGTGCCAACTAGTCCCTCAGCCTGAAGCTGGTATTCGATCATGGCCATTATGAACCGTGGATATAAATTCCAACGGTTAGAAAAGGTTTTGTGGCCATGTCCTTGAGTTCCAAAAATAAAGATCAGTAAAATTTAAAGGTTGTTTCTCAAGGATAGAATACAATACCTGCTGCCACCTTGTGGACATCTGGTCCCACGAAGAGGTCTTGGGAGCCAGACATACATTCACCATGTGGAAGATCAAGCGTTGAGGATCAGGAAAGTGTTTCTTCAACAAGGTAGAGGCGGAGAGGTTACCCTGATAGTCATGAGATGTGAAGGAGAGATCAAGGGTACCTTTGGGGTAGGAGTTGGGTAGTGGCATCATCCAGCTCTAGGGTTTGGCGTAGAGCAGCTGGAGTGATAACCACGGGTTTGCCGTTGACGGAGGACCGGAGAGAGACCTCGTCATTCTGCTCTCCGGTTTGGACAGTGACATTGGTCCAAAACTCCGTCAAGGAGTCAGTGTATAGTGTGGGGTTCAAGAGAAAAGCCGTTTTGTATGGTGAGTCATACATAAGGTCGACGGCTTGGTGAAATTTGGGCCATAATGGCGATTTTGTAAGGTGGGCGACACAGTTGTGTCGAGGTTTCAGTTGCATGTTCGCCATTAATGGTGTATGGGAATTTCAGAGGTTTTTAAGGATTAGGTCAAGTGAGGAGTAAATGCTCTGAAGGTGGGGTATTTATAGGGTAGGGCAAAGGTTGAAAGAAAACTACTGAAGGTTTTGGTGTTAGTGATCAGTTGTTGTAACAGCTGATGACGTGGTTTTAACCTTCAGTGGTTGTAACATCTGAGGACTTGGTGTTAGCCTTCAGTAGTTGAAACTACTGAGACCTTGGTTTTGTCCTTCAGATGTTGTGAACGTCTGAAGAGTTACTGTCAGTCTTCAGTAGTTATAAACTACTGATGACCTAGTATTCTTCTTCAGACGTTGTAACAACTGAAGACTTGGTTTTAGCCTTCAGTAGTTGTGAACTACTGAGATCAGTAGTTGTGAACTACTGAAGACATGGTATTGCTTCAGTTGTTGTAAACAACTGAGGACTTGGTGTTAGCCTTCAGTAGTTGTGAACTACTGATATCAGTAGTTGTGAACTACTGAAGACATGGTTTTGTCCTTCAGTTGTTTGTGTATGAAACATCAGCTGTCGTTATCAGCTGATGAGAAATTGCTCATCAGCTGTTTCCGTCAAATCAGTTGTTTCATACTAGCCTCCACATTACTCATCAGCTCTTTGGCTGACTTTCAGATGTTTCATTGACCCTTCAGCTCTTGGGAATATGCCTTCAGCTCTTGGGATCAGATGTTCACAAGTGCTGATGAAATTCTTCAGAGCTGGTGAACAAATTTTGTCTTCAGTATTTGTGTAAGATTACACATCAGTACTTGTGAGCAAAATTTGTTCTTCAGTACTTATTTATTGAAAATCATACATCAGTAGTTGTAATCCACTTCACTACAGTGTTTTTTCAATAAATAATGTACATCAGTACTTTGAGTCTGTTTAGTCTTCAGTAGTTGTAAAAGAGCTGAAGACTAAATTACTCATCAGTACTTATATTTGACCTTTGCTCTTCAGTAGTTGTGAACTAAGAGTACCAGCATAGGTCAAATCATTCAAGCTGCAGCATACCAAGCCTTAGTACCAAATTTTGGAATGTGGCACTATCTAAAGGCTTAGTAAAAATGTCTGCAAGCTCATCAGCACTAGGCACAAACTTAGGATCAATCAGACCTTTCTCATAGCAATCCCTGATAAAATGATGTCTGATCTCAATATGCTTGGTCCTAGAGTGCTGGACTGGATTCTTAACAATACAAAGAGCTGAAGCACTATCCATTAATAATGGAGTCTTAGTCTCAGTAATGCCATAATCCAGAAGTTGGTTCTGAAGCCAGAGTATTTGAGAGGTACAACTTGCAACAGCAATATACTCAGCTTCAGCAGTGGATGTAGCAATTGATGTTTGTTTCTTACTCTGCCAAGAAACTAAACAATTGCCTAGGAATTGGCAACCACCAGAAGTGGATTTTCTGGTGACTTTGCATCCTGCATAGTCATTATCAGAGAAAGCAACTAATTTGCATGAATGCCCAGCTGAATACCAAAGTCCTAGTGATTGGGTACCTTGCAGATATCTAAAGATCCTTTTGACTGTAATCAAATGGGATTCCTTAGGTGCAGCCTGAAATCTAGCACAAGCACATGTTGAAAACATGATGTCTGGTCTAGAGGCTGTAAGGTACATCAAGGACCCAATCATACATCTGTAAAGGGTTTCATCAACCGCTTTACCTTTCTGATCAACATCTAGTTGTGTGATGCTGCTCATGGGAGTAGAACAGGCTTACAGGATTGTAAATCAAACTTATTCAGCAACTCTTTGGTATACTTGGACTGATGGATGAAGATTCCATCATCCAGTTGTTTGATTTGCAAGCCCAGAAAGTACTGTAATTCTCCCATAGCACTCATTTCAAATCTCAGCTTCATAAGCTTTGTAAATTCATAACACAACTTTGGATCAGAGGATGCAAAGATGATATCATCAACATAAATCTGAACAAGGAGCTTATGTTGTCCCACAGTCTTGATGAATAAGGTTTTATCAATGGTGCCTCTAGTGAACTTGTTCTCTAGAAGAAAGGTTGAGAGTGTCTCATACCAGGCTCTAGGTGCTTGCTTCAGCCCATAAAGAGCCTTATCAAGCTTGTACACCCAATCAGGATGTTTATTGTCCTCAAAGCCTGGTGGTTGACACACATAAACCTCTTCTTTGATTTTTCCATATAGGAAGGCACTTTTGACATCCATTTGATAAACCTTGAGACTGTGAAAGGCAACATAAGCTAAGAACAGTCTAATTGCTTCTAGTCTGGCCACAGGTGCAAAGGTCTCATCATAATCGATTCCTTCCTCCTGTGCAAACCCTTGAACAACCAGTCTGGCCTTGTTCTTGACAATTTGGCCCTTCTCATCTGTTTTGTTCCTGAATACCCACTTGGTGCCTATAGCACACTTACCTTTGGGTAATGGAACAAGCTCCCACACTTGCTGTTTCTTGAATTGAAGTAGCTCAAGCTGCATAGCTTCCACCCATCCATTGTCTCTTAAAGCAATATGATAGTTCTTTGGTTCTTGCTGACTGATGAAGAGAGCATAGAAGCAGAAGTTGGACAATTGATTCCTGGTTGAAACTCCAGCATGAATATCACCAATGATTTGTGAAGTGGGGTGATTCTTGAGCTCTTGATAAACTATGATATCTGTGCAAGTGTTTGTAGACCCATCAGCAGCAACAGATGGTGATGGAGATTCCTGATACCATGTAGAGGATGGCAGCTCAAATGAAGTAGAGCAAGCAGAAATCTCATCAGCATTTGTAGTGGATGGAGCTGCTGAGGCTACAGGAGCATCAGGTTCAGTGGAATTAGGCAGGTTGTCACTGAACTTGAAGAGGTGAGTACTGACTTCATCATCTTCAGTACCACCAGGTGGAGATCTGTTGACAGGCTTAACAGATGGAGGTTGATAAGGAACATATTGCAGTATGTCCAGATCAAACAGCTCCACAGGGTTTTGTGGAATCTTGTCCTTTGGAGATTCATTGAACTTAACATGCAAAGTTTCTTCAACCCCTTTGGTTCTACAGTTGAAGACTCTGTATGCTTTGCAAGTTGATGAATAACCAACAAAGTACCCTGCATCCACCTTACTAGCAAACTTATGGAGTGGGTTGCTAGTGTTGAGAATGAAACAAGGACACCCAAAGGCTCTAAAGAATGAAATAAGAGGGGCCAAATGATGAAGAACTTCATAGGGAGTCTTCATCAACCTCTTATTTACTAAGGCTCTATTCTGTACATAGCAAGCTGTATTGACAGCTTCAGCCCAAAAGGTCAGTGGCAGCCCTGAGTCAGCCAACATTGACCTTGCTGCTTCAATGAGGGTCCTGTTCTTTCTCTCCACCACTCCATTCTGTTCAGGAGTTCTTGGAATGCTAAACTGCCTTCTAATTCCCTTGGACAGGTAGAAGTCATCAAGTGTGTGGTTTCTAAATTCTGTTCCATTGTCACTCCTCACACACTTGACCTGTAGGGAATACTGCTTTTCTACTTGTAACACAAAGTTCAATATTGTCTTTGCTGCTTCATCCTTGGAGTGCAAGAAGAAAGTCCATACAAACCTGGAGTAATCATCCACAATTACCAGGCAGTATTTCTTCTTTGCCATGCTCATTACTCTGACAGGACCAAAGAGATCCATGTGCAGAAGTTGTAAGCAGGCAGTGGACTTTGGTTCTTCTATTGAAGGGAATGAAACTTGTGTTGTTTTCCTTTCAAGCAAGCAGTGCAGTCATCTTCACACTTGAACTCCTTCAGAGGCAATCCTCTTACTAAACCATGGCTTATAAGCTGATTCATGTTCTTGAAATTAACATGACCCAGCCTTCTATGCCATAGTGTAGACTCTTGAGGAGATGCCTTGGAGAATAGGCAAGGATGGCCTTTTAGATCCATCTTTTTGGAAAGATCTAAGGCATACACTCTTCCTGTCCTGTTGGCCTTCAGGAGAGTGTGTTCATCCAATGCCTTGTCAATCAAACTCAGAACTTTGGATGACAGAATCCTACAGTTCTGGCTTGTGAAAAGGGCAACATGGCCTTTGTCACACATTTGACTGACACTCAAGAGGTTGTACTTGAGATTCTCCACATGGTTAACATCATCAAACCTTTTCCCCGTTGGAAACAAAGCCTTTTCCGACGATGTAACCCTTTGCATCATTGCCAAAAGAAACAAATCCCTTCTTTCCTTGAGAGTAGTCATTAAGAAGGGAGCTCCTTCCAGTCATATGCATGGATCCTCCACTGTCTACATACCAGATGCTTCTATGGCATGTTGAAGAACCCTGCAAACACAACCATGTGTTAGTTAGTCTTGGAGACCCAAACCTGCTTGGCTTTGGGTCTGTTCTCAGCTACAGGTGTAGCACTAACAGGTGTGTTGTGAGTGACAGCTTGAGGTGAAGAAGATGGTACAGAAGAGGAACCCTTTGGCTTGGACTTCCTTTTCTGTGGTTTCAACACAGGAGCATCTAAGTGGTTGACTCTTCCCACTAGCTGCTGAACCATCATCACCAATTGTGTCTGATTCTATGATAGGGCTTTCAGCTCTTCAGACATATTGGAGTTTGCTGATGATGAGTTCCTATGTTGTACCATCTTTTTCTGAGCAACCTCAGCTGTTGCCTGAGTAATCCCTACCTTCTTGGATTTAACTTTGGCCCTAGGGATTTCAGGCTTGGATGTTGCCAGTACAAACTTGGTTTCAAACTCATTCTTCATTTTATTGATGCTCTCAGTAATTTGCTCCTTCTGTTTGAGTTTGGAACCCCTTTTGTACCAGCAATCATCAGTAAGATGATTGAACAAGCCACATATCTCACATGGCTTTTTCTTCATCTTATGCTGATCATCAGCTGAAGAGGATTTAACTGCTGAAGACTTGTTCTTCAGCTGTTTGTCATCAGTACTAGCAGTTTTCTTCCTAGTGACTGCTTTCCTGGTATCCTCTCTAGCTGTCTTCAAACCTTTCCTACTGTTAGTTTTCTTCTCTTTAGTGCTAACAGTATTTGAGGTTTGAACTTCAGATGTTGTCACTTGCTCTCCAGTACCTTCAGTACTTCTAGTGACAACTCCTGAGTTGATCAGCCTTTTGGTCATGTGATAGTCTATCTCTGATGATGCTGATTCAGAGGATAGTAAGTCACATGATGAGAAGGATTGGTTATTGCTCTCCCCATCAGATTCAACTTCTGCTCTTGAAATGAAGTCTGGGAGGAGCAGTGTGATTATAACCAATGCCAAACTTCACATTGGAAGCTGTTTGCTTGCTAAGAAGCATTCAAAACCCTTGCAAGATTGCAACCCATCGATCACACTCAACTTGGGTGGTCGCAAGAGTTTCCTTGAGGTCCTTGTACTTCTCTAGAAGTACAATCTTCCCTAGCTTTACTATCTTTGATTTGGCAGTTGAGCTTGTAAATCTCATCATTTTTATCTTTTAGAACAACCTCAAAATCAGCTTTTCTTTTGGAAATAGTGTGCTCAAGCTCAAGATTTTTATCTATTAAAGCTACATTTGCTTCTCTAATAGAAGCAAATGCTGCTATGCATGACTCTGAACAAAGCTTGGCTTTTGCCTCAGTGGATACCTGAGATGAGGCATTGGATGATGACCCTTCAGCAGAATCAAGGGCCATCAGAGCAAGATTTCCAAAAGGTTGATCACCACCATGTTGACCAGCACCTTGGAGTAGTGGTTCCTGACCAGATAGCTCTTCTGGTAGACAACTCCAGTCAACAGCAGTTGGGGTGAAAAAGCTTTGTTGTTGAGGTTGTGTGTGGTGATGAGATTGGGAAGAATGAGGCTCTGGAAGAGCATGAGGTGGTTGAGCCGGGGGTGCTTGAGGTTGACCAGGCTGAGGCATGTAGTAACAGGGGTAAGGATAAGGCATATGACCCTGTGGCACAAAATAAGCAGGTGGTGCTTGTGCTTGAGATGGATGGGGAGAACTGTAGGAAGGTTGCCCTTTGTGCTGTGAGCTATTGCTGGGAAAAGTCACAAAGGGTGCAGATGAGTTAGATCCAGATGATCTACACTCTCTTGCAAAGTGTCCAAGCCTTTGGCACTTGTGACACCTCAACTTGCTCTTGTCAAAACCAACTTTGGTTTTGCCAGAGAGTCCTGGGAATTTCCTACCAGTTCTTTTGTAGAACTTCTGAGATCGGATATTTATCATTGCCATTTGGTTCAAAATATCCATCTCTTCCAGATCATCATCTGGAATGCCCTTCAAATCCTCCATCAGAAAACACAAGTTGTCACCACTCCTCCTGAACTACCGACACCAACAAAAGCTTGTTCTGAGTTTGTAGAGAAATCAATATGCTCATCATAAGAACTTTCTGATGAAGCATATTCTGACTCATGACTTATCAAGGCAGCATTACCTTGGACAAAGTCATCAGCAAGTTTGCCAGAAGATGACAACTTCCTCTTTTGCTCTACCTCTCTCTCAAAAGTGAGTAGTTTCCCATGAAGTTGGGTGAGAGATAAAGTGTCAAGGTCAGCACTAGAGCGTAGGACAATGGTATATGTGTCCCATCTCTCAGGCAATGACCTGAGGAACCTGTTGTTCATCTGGCTTTTGGAGTACTCTTGTTTAACCATCTTCAGCTCAGAGATTAAACAAGAGAACCGCTCAAACTGCTGGGTCAGAGTCTCACCCTTTCTATATGAGAGAGTCTCATATTGTTGGGCAAGGATTTCCCTATTGTTTGCTAAGACCGAATCAGTTCCTCCAAATTGTTCCTTTAGAGCAACCCATAGGTCATGAGCAGACTCATGATGCAAGAGCCCTGAATATATCTCGTTTGGAATGGCCATGGCTAAAATTCCATGGGCTCTAGCATCAATTTCAAACAGCTTTAGATCTTCGTCCGAATACTGTTCAGGTTTCTTCGCAACCTGTTCATTAGATTCCGGGACGTTCACCATAGGCTTGTATGGCCCATGCACCACTGACTTCCAACAACCAGCACTGTTGACAGCCAAGTGGTGCAGCATACGTCTTTGCCATATGTTATACTCGTTCCTAACCAGCATCGGAGGCTTGGTTGCGGACCAGTATTGTGAGGATCATTGGTTGTGTTGTCATCTCAGGTTTGGTCAAGAACAAGTTTAAACACGACAATCGTAACTCAAAACCACCAAAAGACCTCAAGATTTTGGCCGGAAACAGCAGAAACTCACTCTCTATGACTAACTCTTGCAAATTGCTAATTCGATCAAACTGAGAGATCAAAAGAGCAGTTTCAAATGATCAATGGTAAGATCGATCAATGATTAACCTACTCTGATACCATTTGACAGGATCTCAGCCTCTCATGTTGATCAATTAGATTATGTTTGCAGCGGATTTAGCACATTAATTAGCAATTAAAGCAAGAACATAAATGATATTGCGATTAAAGCATAAACATAGAGAGAGAAGAGTTCTGCGAAGCAATAAATGTTCTATTGGTCGCACGTTTCGACATTTAAAACTGTATGGCTTGCCATCCTTATATAGGCGGCAAGAGCATGGTGGTGATGTCCTTTTCTGACATCACTGAATATTTAAATTACAGTTGTCAAAACTAAAACTACTGAAGATGTCAACAACTGACATCCTCTTACAAAAGTTCCTAAGTGCTGACAAAAGTAAACTACTGAAATCCTACAACGACTGAAGAACAAACTCTTCAGTCGTTTATAACTACTGATACTATAACAACTGAAGAACATGCTCTTCAGTTGTTGTACAACTACTGAAATGAAATAAACTACTGAAAAAGAAAAAACCATCACAACAACTGAAGAAGACTTCTTCAGCTGTTGTGACAAACTCTGAAACTTCAGCACTTGGTCTTCAGACTTTGGTCTTCAGATGTTTCATCAGCTGATGACTTCAGTAGTTGTCATCAGCTGATGTCTTCAGTCGTTGTCTTCAGACTTTGTGCATCAGCAGTTGTTCATCAGTTCTTCAGTTCTTCAGACTTTGATCTTCAGCACTTGTCTTCAGTACTTGAAGTCTTCAGTACTTGTGTTATCAGTACTTTAGACTTCAGTACTTGTCTTCAGTACTTTGGGATCTTCAGCTGTTGTACTTCAGTTCTTTGAACTTCAGCTGTTGATTCTTCAGACTTTGTCAGAACAGCTGATGGGAGTCTTCAGCTGTTGTTGTGATGTCATGTGGGACTTAGAGTTTTCCTGATCTTGGCTCATTGGTTTCTTTTGGTCCAACACTGCTTTCCCCCCGATTTCCGGCGAGACTCCGGCGAGTCTCCGGCCGAACTCCGGCGAGGCCAAATCGATAAAATTACTCAATTTTAACTCACAAAACCGGTTCTAATGCATTCGTGGACAAGATTCGAACCCAATGCACCCATTAAAAACGATTAATCATCGGGAAATTCGAATCCAAAGCTTCCACATCGAAACCATTGAATTCCCGACCAAATCAACCAATTTATTCGATTTTGAACCCCACAATCTCACCGAAAGCTTTCTTGGATCCAATTCGAATCAAATTCCAACATAAAAATGGGTTGAATCAGTCAAACAACCGGCTATAATCTCCACTTTTATCTCGGATTCGATACAGCTCAATAATACACTCAAACAACAATAATAAACAAATTAAAGCTACCAACACGATCATTTATAAACACCTAATCGAACTCAGGATCCAATTTCACCAAAAACAAACACAAACACAGAAATCAATCATCATCTTCATCGCGACCTGCAACTCTCTTAAAACCCAACTTTCGATCATTTTTAATCAAATTTGATAAGGGGCTATTGTTCCAGATCACCATTCGAAGCTAACATCAAGTTTAATTTGATTATAATCACTGTTTGCTCATCCATTGATCATCACATCAACTGCGACCTGTTCTTCATCTGTTCCTGTCGAATTAGGTACCCAATCAAGTAATTAAAACCATCTTTATGCTCGATTTCTCATGGGGATCAAAAGCCCCATGATTTAAATCTTTAACAACACCGATCCGAGCTTCAATTTTGGACCTGTTCGAGTTAGGGTTCATAGGATTTGGGATTGGATCGCGGGTTGTGTTTAAAATATTTGGGAACCATTCATAACCGTGGCTTAGGCCTTGGTTCACTGGTCCCCGACTCACCATCCTACATAGGAGGTCCCGGGTTCGACCCCGGGCACCCCCTTATATTTTTTTAAATGCATTTTTGAGCCTCTAATTAAATACATAAAAATTCTTAAAAATTATAAAAATAAATTTTATAAACTTTTTCTATTTTTAATATTACAAAATGATTTTCTGTAAATTTATTTGGGTTAAAAACATTTAAAAATCTTTATAAAATATAATTTATAAATATTAGAAATAATTATTTTATAAAAATGGACATTATATCACGTTTAATTACAAAATAATCATGGAAATTTTAGAAATTATACATCTTATAATTTCACAATTATTTACAAACGTAATTTATTATAAAATATACTTTCACAATTAATTTAGATTAATAAATTATCGGATAATACGTTATTGTAACGATATTTATTACAAAGAATATATACAAATATATTCAAACATTATCCGATATTAAACCTAATTTCATTTCTAGATTAAAACACTTAAAAGATATATTTCTTCCGAATAAATATAATATACAGAACTTTAAAATCCTAAAACCTTAGTTCACGTTTAATTGTTAAACTTATTATCGAACTTAATCTTGAAATAAATACGTTTTAGGCACCTTGAAATAAAGGAATTCGTTGAAACGACGCGCGTTATTATTTCTTATTAAACATCCATTATACACTCAATCGCCAAGTGAGTATTTCTATACCCATTTTATTATTTCACACACTTTTGGGTGAAACATGTTACCTTATAAACGTTACACTTGTAAACACGTTTGATTCTTGTAAACTTATGACAATTTGCTTGTGTGTTGTGATTAGTTGAATCTTGTAGCTACCATGTAATGTCGAATACATGTACAGTCATTAACTATTGCTAGCCTGGCGACGTCATAGATCTATGGGTCTGACAAGCCTGCTTGGTTGATACAAGTACACTTAGCTAATCGTATATACTTGTAAACGTTAGAGAACTTGTAAAACTTTGTCAAGGTTTGATTGTGCATTCTGTCTTACATCCCTAGTTACCTTTTTCTCTAATTTACAACATGAATTGTCATCTTTTATATACTTATGTATTCAAAATTATAGAATGCTCACCAACAATATGTTGACCTTATTTTTAACATGTTTCAGGCAATAGCGTTATGTGGCTGTGAACAATCGTAACTCTCACGCCTCGACGATTCCGCCGTCAAGGTTGGGGTGTGACAATTTCTTCTTCATCTGGTCCTCGCGTTCCCAAGTAAATTCTGGTCCATGCTTCGAGTTCCACCTAACACGCATAATTGGAATCTTGCTACGTTTTAGGGTTTTGACTTTTCGATCCATCATCTCCACCGGTTCTTTGATGAAACGAAGTTGTTCGTCGATTTCTAGTTCCTCTAATGGAACGACAAGTGATTCATCGGAAAGACGCTTCCTTAGATTTGACACATGAAACACATTGTGAATTCCACTGAGTTCGTCAGGTAAGTTCAGTTGATAAGCTACCGGGCCAACCCGTTTGACAATCTCAAACGGCCCCACGTATCTAGGGTTTAATTTTCCTCGCTTTCCAAAGCGTATTACACCCTTCCAGGGTGAGACTTTCAACTGTACTTTGTTACCAATCTGAAACTCCAATGGCTTACGACGCTTGTCGGCGTAACTCTTTTGTCGATCACGTGCTGCTGCCATACGGTTACGAATTTGCACGATTTTCTCAGTCGTTTCGTGCACAAGTTCAGGTCCTGTAAGTTGGCTTTCTCCTACTTCTACCCAACAGATAGGTGATCGGCACTTACATCCATACAGTGCCTCAAATGGAGCTGCCTTGATCGAGGTGTGATAACTGTTATTATAGGAGAACTCAACCAATGGTAAATGAGTTTCCCCGCTGCTACCAAAATCAATAACACAGGCACACAACATGTCTTCCAGTTTCTGGATCGTACGCTCACTTTGACCATCGGTCTGCGGGTGATACGCAGTACTCATATCCAGCCGTGTTCCCAATGATCGTTGTAGTGATTGCCAGAAGTGATAAGTGAACCGAGCATCACGATCTGAAATGATAGATATCGGCACGCCATGCCGAGAGACTATTTCCCTTAAATAGATACGTGTCAGTTTCTCCATTCGATCAGTCTCTCAGATTGCCAGAAAGTGTGCGGATTTCGTTAAGCGATCTACTATAACCCAAATGGTATCGCATCCGCTGGGAGTCCTAGGTAACTTTGTAATAAAGTCCATTGATATCTGCTCCCATTTTCACACTGGAATTTCCGGTTGTTGGAGTAAACCGGATGGTCTCTGGTATTCTACCTTAACCTTGGAACAAGTTAGGCATCTGCTTACGTATGTGGCTATCTCCGCTTTCATGTTCGGCCATCAGTAAAATTTCTTCAGATCCTAATACATCTTGTCTGAACCTGATGAATCGAATAACGTGACTTATGAGCTTCATCTATTACCAGCTCTCGCAAGTTCCCGTACTGTGGTACCCAGATTCGATCCATAAATAACGGATTCCATCAGCTTTAATCTCCAGTTGTTTTTCCATGCCTCGCATAGATTCTGCTTTCAGATTCTCAGTCTTCAAGGCCTTAGATTGAGCAGCCTTGATTTGCGCTGGTAGGTCAGAGTGGATAGTCATTTGCAATACGCGCACCCGACGAGGCTTTAGGGTTTCCTTACGACTAAGGGCATCGGCTACCACATTAGCCTTAACCGGATGATACTTGATCGCACAATCATAATCATTAGGTAATTCTAACCACCGTCGTTGCTGCATATTCAGTTCCTTCTGGTCATATATGTGCTGGAGGCTCTTATGATCTGTATAGATCGTGCACTTGGTTCCATATAAGTAGTGCCTCCAGATCTTCAAGGCCAACACTACAGCTCCCAGTTCCTGATCATGCGTTGTGTAGTTCTTCTCATGCACATTGAGCTGTCTAGATGCATAAGCTATGACTTTGTCACGTTGCATCAGTACACATCCAAACCCTGGATGGATGCATCACAGTAAACAACAAAGTCATCAGTTCCTTCTGGTAAGGCTAGGATTGGTGCGCTGCAGAGTTTGTCTTTAAGTGCCTGAAACGATGTTTCCTCTTTGCTACCCCACTTGTAAACGGTTCCCTTATGAGTTAGGGCAGTCAGAGGTTGCGCCAATTTTGAGAATCCTTCGATAAACCTCCTGTAGTGGCCTGCCAAACTAAGGAATTGTCGCACCTCCGTAGGCGTCTTTAGTGCCAGCCAATCCTTGATTGCTTCAATCTTTGAAGGATCTACATGTATACCCTTTTCATTCACCACATGCCTAAGGAATTGGACTTCACGCATCCAAAAGTCGCATTTTGAGAATTTCGCGTAAAGTTGTTCATTCCTCAGCAAATCCAGAATGGCTCTCAAGTGCTCCTCATGATCTTCCTTATTCTGAGAGTAGATCAGTACGTCATCAATAAAGACAATGATAAACTTATCCAAATAAGGCTTGCAGACACGGTTCATGAGGTCCATGAAAACTGCTGGGGCATTGGTCGTTCCAAAAGGCATTACGGCGAACTCGTAGTGCCCATAGCGAGTTCGAAACACCGTCTTGGAGATGTCTTCCTCTCAAACCCTCAATTGATGATAACCCGATCTCAAATCAATTTTGGAATAGTAGCTTGATCCTTGTAACTGGTCAAACAAGTCATCAATGCGTGGAAGTGAATACCTGTTCTTGATCATCACCTTGTTCAGTTCGCGGTAGTTAATACACATCCTGAAGGTTCCATCTTTCTTTTTAATGAAAAGCACTGGAGCTCCCCAGGGTGAAGAGCTGGGACGTATGAATCCCTTATCTAACAATTCCTGCAATTGCTTAGACAACTCTTGTAGTTCATTCGGTGCCAGACGGTACGGCGCCCGAGCTATTGGAGCTGCTCCAGGTGCTAACTCAATCTGAAATTCTACCTGCCTATGTGGAGGAAGGCCAGGTAGGTCTTCAGGAAATTCCTCCGGAAAGTCTCTAACGACTGGAATATCTTCGACAAGCTTTTCATCAATCTTCGTTTCAGTAACAAGTGCTAATAAGGCAAAGTGCCCTTTCCTTAGACATTTCTGAGCCTTCAGATATGAAATGATTCCTACCACAGCACCAACCTTATCACCTTCAACTGTAAGAATCTCATTATCCGAAATGGGTAACTTAATCAACTTCTCCTTGCAAATGATCTCAGCTCTGTTCTTGTATAACCAATCCATTCCGACTACTACATCGAAGCTACCGAGTGTGACCGGAACAAGGTCTATGTGGAAGGTGTGACCAGACAAACCTAGCTTACAGTTCCTAAACACTTGGGTTGCCGTTATCATCCTACCATCAGCTATTTCTATGGCATACTCAGAACTCAAGTCAGTAGGTACCATTCCTAGTACTTTACTAAACTTAGTGGACACATAACTCTTATCAGCACCGGAGTCAAATAGAATAGAGGTATAACATCCATTAATAGTGAATCTACCAGACACTATCGTAGGGTCATTTCGAGCCTCACCTGAACCCATGATGAAAGCTCTGCCTCTACCACCGCCACCACCATTGTTGTTGTCTTTAGGCTTATCAGCAGCACCATTGTTACCATTTCTTTTCAGTTTCAGACATTCCCTTTTAAAGTGACCGGGTTGTCCACATTCATAACACCCAGTCTGATTGTAGTTCTGCTGCTGTTGAGGTGCCTTTCCCGAGAGGTTTACCCTGCAATTCAAGGCAACATGCCCAAACTTTCCGCACCTCTCACAAGTGTTCCTTGTGCACTGCCTAGTATGATGGAACTTACATTTGTTGCACTTTGGAAGATTTCCATGATAGCCGCCCGAATTGCCCGTCTTAAGACTGTTATGACTGGTTGAACTTCTTGTATTGTTGTTGCTGATGAGTGGAGGATGAATATTGCTTCCCACTGGCAGAAGGTTCCTATTTCCTCTTGTTATCATTGGAACCCGATGCAGCACCTCGCGAGGGCAGCTTGCCCTGCACGACGGCCTGATCCGTCAGCTTGTACGCTAGTCGGATGGCCTCCTACATGGTAGCTGGTCTAGTAGTGGTGACCATGCTTTGTATTTCCGGAACTAGCCCATCGATGTACCTCTCAACCCGTTTGTAAGCCGGGTTAATCATAGTAGGGCACAGAGTAGCCAACTCGTGAGAACGAGTTGTGTAGGCTTTAATTTCAGAACCTACCATATTCAGGTTCTAAAATTCGGCTTCCAATTTTTGTACTTCATCTCTGGAATAGTACTCCTCTTTCAGCAAGTTCTTGAATTCTTCCCATGTCATGGCATTTGTAGCTTCAACACCCAACATCTGAACTTGTGTGTTCCACCAGCTCAGAGCAGCACCATCCATTGTGCCAGCAGCATATTTCACCCTACTCACAACAGGGTAGTTACCGATCTTAAACACCGACTCCAGCTTTTCAAACCAACGGAGCAGTCCCACTGCTCCCTCAGTTCCCTTAAAGGGATTAGGCTTGCAGTCCATAAAGGACTTGTAGGTGCTAGCTGGTTGTCCTGAAATTGGATCGAGTATAATGATTAGATATTGGAATTGAGATCAGGTCATGGTAAGCTATTACGTGGATCGGGATGAGGGGTAAGGAAACCTTTACTTACCAATAGGGTTCTGCTGTGGGGGGTGTTGTGTAACATCTCGTATTTTCCTTAACTTAAAAGTTAACCTTGTTAAATCTTAAAAGGGACATTTTATGTTATTTTTAAAGCATTGGGGATTTATTACACTTAATTTGGGTGTTTAACAAATTAGTTAAATAATAAATAATAATAGCATTATAAGAATTATAATGTTTACTTATTATTCTAAAATTTAAAGTAATAATAATCTAAAAAAATATAATTATTATTATACTAATAATAATTAGATTATTATTACTATTATTAATGATAATAATGTTTATGGTAATAATAATGTTAATAATAATAAGAATAATAACAATAATAATGATATTGTTATTAATAACAATAATTTGTAAAAAAAATTATTAAACTTAAAATGTATAAAACTTTAATTCAAAAGTCAAGGGTTAGTTTTGTAAATTTATAAACCTTAAAACAAAGTTTAAAACATAAAATGATAAAAACAAAAATCAAAGGGGTCATTTGTGTAAATTTTGAAAATCAAATCTTTTCCTCTTTCTCTCTCCCCGCAAAACCGGCGAGTTTGCCGGCGGAGCTCCGCGAGCTCCGGCGGCCGGTTAACCCATTAAAAACATCGATTTGTGATCCGAAACTGAATCAAACCACTTCGTGAATGTGAATCGAACGTTAACGTACCAAATAATCGAGAATTAAACACGGATATCACTCAATCGAAAACATAACCATAGCGTCTTAAATCTCTTAGCCGTTCGAGTATTAAACGTCTATAATAATGAAATTAACTCAACTTAAACGGTCATTTATCTACCCTTAATCAATTGCAACCCTCAATTACACCTGAATCAGCTCTAAACACTAAATTTGATCAACCTTTACATCGCGACCTGCAACCAACCGAATACTATAATAAAAGCTTCAAAACTAGAATTTACCAGAGGGCTTTTCATTCTTAAGTTCATAAAAACTACTGGTGCAACGAATTTGATTAACATCGGTGTTTGGGTACTCAACCAGTGCTACGTTAGTCGCGCTTTTTGTTGTTCTTGTTCCAATCGCTTCGTCATCTAATCAGGTAATTAAACCCCATCATACACTCGATTTTACATAAGGATTAAAAGCCCTAACATTAATTCGGCTATCTTACACAAATTGATCCTCAATCTTGGGTTCGTTTGATCTAGGGTTCATATGGAAATTCGAGGGTTGTTTGAACTTTAGTATTAAACAATTAAAAACCAAATCTAAACGCGGCTGCGGCCATGGTCTACTGGTTCCCCGTCCACTTACAAACCTTGAGGTCCCGGGTTCGAACCCGGGCTCCCTCATTATTTTTTTAATATATTTTCAACCTTTAAAAACTCATAAAAATTTTTAAAAGTTATAAAAAACAGTTTTATAAATCTTGTTTATTTTAAAAGTTATACAAATATTTTGTGAAAGTTTAATTCTTATTATATCTTAACATTTTATTCTATTATTTTATTATTATTATTATTATTATTTTTTAAGCAAATAACATAACTAGTGTAATATTTTGTAAAATAGTTTCTAAATATGGTTTAATTTATTAAATCATGATGTGTTCAATAATACAATTGGATTATGTTCTTACCTTAGTTTATTATTTATTATTTGTTTCAAATGATAAATAATAAATTGATTTTGGCCCTAACGCTACCTTTTAAAATATTAATTGGTTTATAATATTTATTTAACTTGTATATTTAAACTTTATAGGTTGTTCCAAATGGTTTCTTTTAAAATAATTAAATAATTATTTATATAAAATTGAACTTGAATCAATAATTTAAAAATCATCTAAAATATTAATGGACATAATATTATAATTGTTCTTTAAAGATTTAAAGTTTTAATGATTGTGGAAACTATATATTATAATGTCACAAGTTATTTGCAAATATTATCTTCCTTATAAATTATACTAATTGATGGTGTAGATTAATAATTTATTATTAATCAAAACATTATTCCTTTTAATTTTAATTAATTATCAAGCTTTATTAATAGTGAACCATATCAATATTTATACTTAAAGACATTTTTAAAATATTTACATATATAATTCTTCTAATGGATTAAAAATGTAAATAATTACTTTATTATTTATTGAGAACCTTTAAACTATTAAAATCCTAATCCTCACTTGAACATTAATCTTATTGTTAACCTAAACTTGTAATACATATTTAGGTGCCTTGTAATGAATACTTTGGGATTATCTTTTGGATCATACTTTAACCTTTTATATCATCTTGTAATGCCTACATCAATGTGAGTTTTTCTTGCCCCTTTTTATGTTATTTTACACCGTTTTAGGGTGAAACATGGTACATTATTCAACATACACTTATAAACGTTTAAATCTTATAAAAGCACATGCAATTCATACTTTTATTTTGTCATGGTTATTTGTGTTGATGTAAGTCTTATATGATATACATATATTGTTTACAATCATTAACTATTGCTAGCCTGGCGACGTCTTAGATCTTTGGGCCTGACAAGCCTATTTGGTGCTAAAGTCGATGTATTGCCGACTCCTAGGAGCCGTATGCTTGTGCACTAGGGAACCAAGTACACTTAGCCAATCATATAAACTTATAATCTAGTCGAGGTTTGATTGTACTATATGTGTTCTATAAACTTGCTAACTCATAACCTATGACATGAATTGCTACTTGAAACCCATGGGATATTATGTATGTGAAACCCTTGGAAACTCACCAACTTTATAGTTGACCCGTTATTTTTAACATGTTTCAGGAAATGCCCAAGTTTGAAGTTATCATTTGAAGTTTACACAAAACTAGGATTTGGACCTAGATTAAAGATTAAAAAGCTTTGGAATACTTTTGTTTATGTATTGACTTATTTCATGTTAAGACTTATGGTTGTAATTGCATTTGAAACTTATGTTAATAAAATTTACATTTAAGGATAGCGTTATGTGGCTGTCAACAATCTTAACTCTCACACCTCGACGTTTCCGCCATCAAGGTTGGGGTGTGACAGATTGGTATCAGAGCCCATAGCTATAGGGATTTAGGTTATTAGAAATGGTGACCTAGACTATAGTTGCATGAACCTCATAGAAAGATACTGATACCTTTGTGCTTGCTTATTGTTTGCATGCTACATAATGCTATGCCTTTTGTGCAACTTGATGCCTTAGCATAGGAATTGCCTTATGTATGCCTAAACTTACTTACTTGTCTCCCTAAACTTAACTTTGACTCTTTGACTCTCCCCGATAAATGAACTTCTTAAACTTATTCTCAACGACATGTGGAGGCTACACTTATCGTCGCGGGTTCAATTCCTTAGACTCTATGTCTAATCTATGAAAATCTCATCAAGGTTTTGATTCTATGAACCAATAAAACTTGTGTGACGCATAGACACCTGTATTCTAGATTTCCTGGCAAAAAGCTTTTGGGCTAAGGAAAGCATATCGTATAAATCCCATTGCGAGACCAGTTATGCTTACCTGGGGATTTCTGGGATGAGTGATAAACTATGGTCAACAAACACAAGTCTCTAAGGCAAATGGGTCAACGTGCCAATGATTCCAAATGGTAATACGTTACCAAATGGGATCATTCTCTTTGTATCTTAAAAATCCTTGATTCCTTGAATTGGTTTATAACCAAAGTCTCATTCTTACTGTTGATATTGAACTAATTTTACATTTCAACTCTTATGTTTAAACAACGTTACACGTTGAGCGTTTCATGTAACTATTCTATATCTTGACCAACGCGAACATGGATCCTAATACACCCAAAGAAATTGGGAATCTAAACAGAATGGTCTTCAAAACTTAAAAATCGTTACTTATGGTTTTCAAATCTCCTTAAAAATGTGTCCCATAACTAAGGACATGCAATGCTGAAAGGTGAAATCTCTACATCTCGGGATACTTTGTCTAGGAAAAGTGTAAATGGTGATTTGATTTGATCATTGAATCCGTTCACTTGACTTGGAACCCTTAAGATGAGTGACCACTTATAAGTATGCGTGTCTTCAATGATGTTATGGTCGACCTCATATCTAGAAAAGTTCATGTAATTCCTTTCGATTGTGAATCGAATGTTCACAATTCATTGTGGTGTTGAATAATTCCTGTCCTTGATTTTGTCTTCTTGATTTAAACCCTTTAACATTTGAATACCATCATAACTAATTCTGTTACCTCGAACTTTGACCTTGAATTTTGTAAACATGATTTTCCCTTTTGTTACATTGATGTAACTTGAAATTTTCTGAATTTCTAATCGATATTCTTTTCTTTTTGTTGTCAAGTCGAACTTCATACCGTTCGCACCGTGGGAGATGCAAGAGTTTGAAGGTCAACCTATGAGTATGAACACTCGTATCTCCTAAATGAATCTAACTCATCAAAACAGGGGTGATTCCCTTACTTTGATGATTCTCTATTCATTTCGATAAATGGTTTCCAATCGTGTGTTTTATGAAATTTTATCCTCTGGATTGGGGTGATTACCTTATCTTGAGGATTGACTTCAATTGTTTTCTTTGGAATGGCATTTCACAAATGACATGATCTCACCAAAATAGGATTGAAACCCGTACTTTGGTGACAAATGTCAATCCTTGATTGTTTTCTGGTTATTACAAAATTCAATCATCAAGATAGGCATGAATTCCATACCTTGATGATAATTTCATTCTTGTGGATTGTATTTTCTCAAATGAAACGATCTTATCAAAGTAGGAGTGAATTCGGGATTTTGATGAAGAAGTTCATCTTGTTATATTTTGTTTTTGAAAATTTCACCGTTAAGATAGGAGTGATGTCCCTTACCTTAATGGTGAGTTACCTCGTCTTATTTCTGTGGATCCTCAATAATGAGTTGGGAACGAGCTTTTTGATTGGTAAGTTAGTGGTCATGCCTTGGGAATACACCATCAAGTTAGGAGTGAAAACCACACCTTGATGACTATTCTCATTTCTTGATCTTCAACTTACCAAGGTTGAAATCAAGTGACGAAAAGCATGTAGTAACTTGAAGGGGGAAACTATGTTAGTGTTTCGACCTATGAAGCCAAAGCATGATCTCTGAACTTGAAAGGAGACCCGATCGCTTTAGGTTGATTTTAATTCCGAGCTTGGAGCATGTAAATTCTTAAAACGATTTCTTTCCCTTTATCCTTATGTTTTGATTTGATCCAGCTACATTGAACCATTTATTTCTTACTATTCAACTTTCATTTTGAGTTATCATCAACACATGATTATGTGACGGTAGCCTTCATAAACAATCTTTCTGCTAAATAAAGATATTATCAAATTTGTGATTATGTCTTCCTAGTCATAGGAATGTTCTCGATTGTACTTATGGGTTTGAAGAATTACGTATGCAAAATACATTTGGAAATTTGTTACCTTGCAAAACATGGTTACAAATACCCTTCTTATTGTTTGTGTCACTTCTTGAATCGCTTTCGAACCCGTAACCTTGGAAATCCTTAAACTCTATCTCGATTTCGATCAACGAGACTCGTTATTATTTACATTGTGACGTCGAGGTTCATAAACCTTCGTAACTTGTAGTCATGGGTTTGGCATAAAGGAAAAGACGTAACTTGGTGTGTAACCAAGTGTCTTACCTTCACATATGACAAGACCTAACATTCGTGATCCTATGCATCTCCTGCTTAACTTTTCTTTCAACTAAAATGATTCTTATCTTAGAGGTCATGATGACAATTGGTGCATTATAAACCGATTGACAAATCTCATATTGACTCATGTGAGATAATGGGTTGAGAAATTGACTTGCATCTATCTCAAATAGTTGTATGCTGTGGTATGTCGTTAAACATCAATCGTTAATTTTGAAGATCGATTCATCATCCTGCACTTAGAAATGTTTCAAACTATCATCGTGGACTCATTCCAAAATCTTCTCATATCGTATTATTCTTAGACCGATGGTTGGTCAAAGGAGAAATATATATTCACAAGATATGCGTTGAGATCGTTTCACATAGTGACGTTTGGGATTCTTAAATCCCGACGGTTAATTTTTCTTATCATTGTTGGTCTTTTATTGATTTCTAGACATCATTTTACTACGTTTCATCTCAAAACGTCTCGTATTTCACTGGAAGAGTTCAAGTTGGCATATATTATGTCAAGAATCTTGTAAGATTCCATAAAGTGAAGCGTTTTATTTGTAATCAAACGTCAAACATCGTTCGTTGTACACTTGCCTTGCATCATAATTCCTTTGCTCATCTAAGTTCATTTTTAATTTCGGGATGAAATTCTTTTAAGTTGGGGAGACTGTAACATCTCGTATTTTCGTTAACTTAAAAGTTAACCTTGTTAAATCTTAAAAGAGACATTTTATGTTATTTTTGAAGCATTAGGGATTTATTACACTTAATTTGGGTGTTTAACAAATTAACTAAATAATGAATAATAATAGCATTATAAGAATAATAATGTTTACTTATTATTCTAAAATTTAAAGTAATAATAATCTAAAAAAATATAATTATTATTATACTAATAATAATGAGATTATTATTACTATTATTAATGATAATAATGTTTATGGTAATAATAATGTTAATAATAAGAATAATAACAATAATAATGATATTGTTATTAATAACAATAATTTTGTAACATCCCGTATTTTTATAAACTATTAAATTTTAATGCGTTATTAATTCTAATAATTACAAAAATAATAATAATTATTATAAAAATAATAATAATAATTATAATAATAAAAATAATAATAATGATAATAACAATAATAATAATAATATAATAATAATAATAATAATAATAATAATAATAATAATAGTAATAATAAATAAATAATAATAATAATAATAGTAATAATAATAATAATAATAATAATAATAATAACAATAATAAATAAAGTTCAGGGGGTGTTTTGTAAATCCTAAAACTATAAAAGAAAGTTTTTAAACATGAAATAATAATATCAAAACCGCAGGGACTGTTTGTGTAATTTCCAATTTTTCAAAACCAACCCCCCCGCCCATTTCCCCTTCGATTCTCCGGCGCCGGTTCCGGCGACATTCCGGCAACCACCGACGAACCCCAAAAACCGTGTAAAAACTCAATTTTTGCAGCTCAATTTACATCAAATCGTTTCGTGGGAAGGATTCGAACCCTATGCAATCCTAAAACGCGTATAACGGTAAATTAACGGTAATAACCTTTCCACTTTATTCCCGACCAAATCAAACGGCTAAATCCCCCACTAACACACCACTTTAATCAAATTAAGTCAACATGAACGTTTCTATATCCATTTCCAATCGAATACAACCCGAACTCACACCTGAAACACACCCGAACATTAAAATCGATCACCTCCTTTTTCCGCGACCTGCAACTAATCGAATACTACTCTCCGAGCCTTATACACTAAAATTAACATGGGGCTATTGATCATTAGCATCACTGAAAGCTCTCTGTACAATCAATTCGATTTCCATCAACGTTTGATCAACATTCGATCTCAACTTATACCGCGGCTTGTTCTTCATTGTTCTTATCATCAAATCGAAACCAATCAGGTAATTAAACATATCACCTTACTCTTTTGATCATGGGGAACAAAAGCCCCATGAATTCGGTCATTAATAGTATCGAATTCGTGTCCAATTTCGGGTAAATCAAACTAGGGTTTATCGAGAAAGTGGGAGAAACTGGGGAGGTTGTTTAAAAATATATGGGGTTGGGTTTAGACGCAGCTAAGGCCTTTGGTTTACTGGTTCGGGGTGTGCATACTGACAGTGAGGTCCCGGGTTCGACCCCGAGCCACTGCATTCATTTTTTTTAAAGCCTTTAGAGCTTCTAAAAATTATACAAAAATATCTAAAAATTATAAAATAAATTTTATAAACTTCCTTTAATTTTAAAACTCACAAAATTATTTTCTATAAATTTATTTAATTTAAAAACCTTAAAAAAAATCTTTACAAAATATTATTTATAAATAATATAAATAATTAATTTTTATAAAAATGAACTCTAAATCGTGTTTAATTACGAAATAATCACAAAAATTATAGAAAATTACACATAATATAATTTACAAATTATTTATGAATTTAAATTATAGGCTATATTTTTATAGTTTAATTAATAAATTATTATTGAATTATACAAAGAATACATACATATACTTCTTTCGAATAAATCAAAAATACAAATAATTTCATTATTTGTCCAAAAATCCCACAACTCAATTTAAATCCTAATATCGTTAGGTATAAAATCAAACTCAAATATATATAACTAATCGTGGACGTCAAACCGAACCGACTCGAATTCAATCAAACATATCTATTCGCATTGCATATGTTTTAAAGGCTTAGTTATAATCAATAAGAGGTATTGATCGTGTTTGATCGTGCATTGCTTATTCTGTGAAGTCTTTGTGCATTACAACAATTCAAGGTGAGTTTCGTGGCCCCTTTTTATGTTTATACAAGTTTTCAATGTTTTCAATCAATAGGGGAAAGGTATGCTCACCCGTTTTCAATGCTGTACACTGTATATTCTATTTTCATGCTTGGAATCAACGTGATACTGTTTTGTATGCATACATGGTGTTATTTTTGGGAACACTCATACAACCATTAATTCCCGGGTTTGGGAACCAACGGTTAGGTATTGGTAGTACTACTGGGTTGACACCCCCACCCTTCGACGATTGGTTAACTTACGAGTTACCAACACAGCTGCCAGCAATCCGGCCAAGGGTGAATATATTCCGTCGAATTTATATGCATAACGTCATTAGGGTTTGGTTGTCTTAAACACATGTTATGTGGTTTGTGCTTGCAGTATGATTCCATATTAAATTTTATACAGCATCAATCAAATGTTTTAAATTTAAACCTGCGGAACTCACCAACATTATGTGTTGACATTTTTGAGCATATCTTTTCAGGTGAACATAATCAAGGAGGATAGCTAGTGCAGATGCCTTAGTAGAGACCTCAGGATTTCAATAGATTTGCATATGTAATATTCGTCATTTGTTTTCATATTTGAACATTGTGTATTTTGGATTAGAATCAATAAGACTATGATAGTCGTGGAACTAACTAACCACGACACAAGTCACCATTATGTCGGGCGACGTCATGACACGAGGATTTTGCATGTATTATATCTCTGTTATTATACCAAGTGTTATGACGATCCCGTCCGTCGTATCCTCGTGTTTCCGCTATAAGCGAGGGGGAGTTAAGATCAAAGGATTGCAAAAATAAAAAGAAGCAATTTTTATACTTAAATGAGAAATGATATTACAAAGTTCTAAAAGAGTCTAAGTACTTTCAAAGGCCTAAGTACGAATAGACTTGGATTATGATTGATGTGTTGATAGGCTTTTATAAGGCCCACCTTTCTCAGGGAAGCCTCACAGTTGGTCATTCATAGCAAACATAGATTTAAAGCAATCATTTACTCGTATATATAAAAATATATATTGCAGCGGAAAAATATACTGTAATTCAACCCATTACAACGTAGTTAAATTAAATTATAAACATTGTCTTTAAACATCAAAACTATTTAAAGGTCCTTCTAAGCTTTTCTTCATCGGGGATGCCAGTCTTCTAGTGCCAAGAAGCTTCAGTCCCATGCCTCTATTCCGTAGCTCTAACTGTTACCTGTCAACTGATATGCATACAAAAGTCAGCTTCGCTGAGTGAATTCTAGGTTTACTTTGCTAAATAACTTGCGTAAGAGATATTAGCTTTATCAGTTGAAAACAATCATTGTCTATCAAAATATAAATACACACAAGCTATCACTTTATCATTACTTTATCATTTCTTGCTATTTATTACTCTTCTTTATCCGTCAATTCTCTGTCACTATCGGTGCCTAGGCTCGCCTAGGACTTTACCGACATGCCAATTAAGGACTTACTGCCGTACCTGATCAGGCCATTATTGTCATGCCAATTTAGGACTTACTGACCTGCCTGTTCGAGCATACTTTATCACTTTATCACTGGTGAGGGTACAACGAATGCAACCCTCCTTTATCAATTGCTTGCAAGGCTTTACTTTATCACTTTATCAAGGTACATGTTATGGGCCTCATAACCTTTCTTTATGTTTCACTGTCATGTTTAAGTTATACATAATATAACACAACACAATACATAATAAGAAGCAAACTCTTAGTCTAAGCATTCACATTTCATCAATCATGAGAGATGTACCAGATAACTGACCCTCCGCAGGACAGCGGGGGTTCGGGGGCGGCAGCCCCTGATAGCGGGGTTCTAGGGGCGGCAGCCCCTAGTGGGGTCCAAGGGGCAACGCCCCTGACTGGGGCCGGGCTGCCAGGTCAGCGCGCCCGAAAATTATTTTGAACCATTTAAAGGGCACATTTTTCTTTAGGAAAATTTGCTTTCTTAATAAAAGGGTCTTAAAGACCGTCATCATGAAAGTATGTAATTTAGTATGCATATCACCCCAACACATTGAAAACGGGTAAAGGAGGGGTCTAGAACTCACCTGAACTCGTCCAAGTAACTTAAATTTTAAGTCACTTAAGCTATAGCCTGAATACTCTAGCTGCACGAAAGTTAATATGCAAAAACATCATTTTCTTCATAGTTTCGCCCATAGTTTCGCTACAGCGAAACTACAGTTTCGCTTGCAGTTTCGCTGGGCAGCACTTCTGCTAGTTTCGCTAGACAGATTCGCTGCCTTGAGCGCCCAACTTTCGTTGGAATTCCCTATTCTTGTGAAGTCTATAGGTCAGTCTAGGTCTTAGCGAGATTACCGGCGAAACTATAGTTTCGCCCCAGCGAAACTGTAGTTTCGCTGGAACTTCTCCTAGTCTCGCTGAACTAATGTGCAGTTTCGCTGGATGAATACTTAAATTCGCTGGATCGGGGCCCAGTTTCGCTGGATAAACAAAAACTCAGATCCAGCCCGTTTTTAACCCAAAATCTTAACTTTTTACGTCCAAATCCTTAGTTTACCTTCCATGAACTCAAATCTAAGCTTTTTACACGTTTTCATACGTAAAAATTCGACCTTTATGTGTTTCTTTAAACTTTTCAAAACCCCAAAACCCTAGAATCCGGGTTTGATCTACAGAGGGCCTTAGAGGTCGATTCTTACCTTGTTTTGTTGCTCTTTCCTTGTGTTTTGATGCTCCAATCCACCAGAACTTCAATCCTTCAAACCTTCAAGCTCTAAATCTTGAATTTCTTCATTTTCTCTCTCTACTTTCTCTCTCTACGAATTTGGTGGCTAGGGTTGTAATGTGATGCAATGGGACTGATTTTGCATGTTTAAGGGCTGATTAGGGCCCTTAAACCCACCAAGTCTAGCCCATTAAGGCTAATTTGATCCATAGCCCACTAATTTACCCCTTTATTTCTTAAATTAATCCTTAAAAGCCCATTATTATTAAATGGCTCGTTTCGGGAAATTTCGGGGCGTTACAAGTCTCCCCCCCTTATTTAGGTTTCGTCCTCGAAACCTGTTTCGTCATTAAACAGATCGGGGTATTGGCGTCTCATTTCCTCCTCGGATTCCCAGGTGGCATCCGACCCTTTTCGGTGTCTCCATTGCACCTTAACTTGCTTGACTACTTTATTTCTCAATTGTTTCTCCTTCCGATCCAGTATAGCCACTGGTTGTTCTACATAGTTCAACTTTTCGTCCACCTTGATGTCATCTAGAGGTACGACTGTCTCATTTGGTGCTAAACATTTTCTTAAGTGCGACACATGAAAGGTAGGGTGAATCCCACTTAATTCTTCTGGAAGGTCTAGCCTGTAAGCTACATCCCCAACTCGTGCTAGTACCTCGAATGGTCCGATGAACCTGGGACTCAGTTTCCCCCTCTTCCTAAATCGGATGATTCCCTTCCATGGTGACACTTTCAGCATTACCCTGTCGCTCACGCTGAACTCTATTGGTCTCCTTCTTCTGTCGGCGTATGACTTTTGTCTATCCTTGGCAGCCTTCATATACGCCTTGATTTTCTCCAACTTTTCCGCTGTGGCTTCCACAACTTCTAAGCTTCCAAGCTCCTTCTGTCCGACATCACCCCAACAAATAGGAGTTCTGCACCGTCGACCGTACAATAACTCATATGGGGGCATCTTAATACTGGCGTGGTAGCTGTTGTTATAGGAGAACTCTGCTAGTGGCAGATGATCATCCCAATTACCGCCAAATTCGATAACGCATGCCCGAAGCATATCCTCCAGTGTCTGGATCGTTCTTTCAGATTGCCCATCGGTCTGTGGGTGGTATGCGGTACTAACATGCAACCTCGCACCCATCTCTTCATTGAACTTTTTCCAAAACTTTGAGGTGAACCGCGTATCCCTATCTGAAACAATCGACACGGGCATACCATGTCGCGCCACAATTTCTCGGATAAATAGTTCAGCAAGCTTTTCTGAACTAATTGCTTCCTTGATTGGCAGGAAATGCGCACTTTTAGTCAGTCTGTCAACTATCACCCATATCGCGTCGTGGCCTTTTGCCGTGCGGGGTAGCTTGGTGATGAAGTCCATGGTAACATGTTCCCACTTCCACTCTGGCACTTCTAATGGCTGAACACAACCATAAGGTCTTTGGTGCTCAGCCTTCACCTGTAGGCACGTGAGACATTTATTTACATACACAACCACATCTCTCTTCATCCCGGGCCACCAATAATCTTTCTTCAAGTCGTGGTACATCTTATTTGTGCCTGGGTGAATTGAGTAGCGGGTCTTGTGTGCTTCGTCCATAATCTTTTCCCGCAAGTCACCATGCTTTGGAACCCATATCCTGCCATGGAAGGTCTTAACACCCAAGGTGTTCTCTACCAATTCATCCACTTTTCCCACCATCCTTTCCTTATTGATTTGCTGCTCTTTTAGAGCATCCATTTGAGCTTTGCTTATCATTCTCATAACATCTGGGGTCACTACTATTTGGCACGCCTTCACCCGGATCGGTTCATATCCTTCCTTTCGGCTCAGGGCATCGGCTACCACGTTCGCCTTACCCGGGTGATAATGGATTTCACAGTCGTAATCCTTTATCAACTCCAACCACCTCCTCTATCTCATATTTAGGTCCTTCTGCTCAAAGAAATATTTCAGACTTTTGTGGTCGGTAAATATGGCGCACTTGGTTCCATACAAATAGTGTCTCCAGATCTTCAATGCGAACACTACCGCGGCAAGTTCCAAATCATGAACCGGGTAGTTAACCTCCGTGTCCTTTAACTGTCTGGATGCGTAAGCTATAACCTTTCCTCCTTGCATCAAAACACAGCCTAACCCGGAGTAAGAAGCATCAGAGTATACCGTTAGGTCTTCATCTCCCTCCGGTAGGGTTAGCACAGGAGCTTTGGTCAGTCTATCCTTCAATTCCAGAAACGCATCTTCCTGTTCTTTCCCCCAGTCGAACACCACGTTCTTCCTCGTTAACCTTGTTAATGGGGAAGCTATCTTTGAGAAATCCTTAATAAACCTCCTATAGTAGCCAGCTAATCCCAAGAAACTACGGATTTCGGATGACGTCTTTGGGGAATTCCATTGCATAACTGCCTCGACTTTTGCTGGGTCAACCATGACTCCCTCGGAATTAATAATGTGCCCTAAAAACTGCACCTCCCGTAGCCAGAAGGCACATTTAGAGAACTTCGCATACAGTTTCTCTTTTCGTAAAGTCTCTAACACCTCCTTAATATGACAAGCGTGGTCTCCTTCGTTCTTTGAGTATATCAAAATATCGTCAATGAAGACTATCACTGATCTGTCCAACATCGGGCGACACACGCGATTCATTAAGTCCATGAATGCCGCGGGAGCATTGGTTAGCCCGAAAGACATAACCAGAAACTCGTAGTGGCCATAGCGCGTTCGGAAAGCCGTCTTTGGGATATCTTGCTCCCTTACCCTCAATTGATGATATCCAGATCGGAGATCTATTCGGGAGAACCAGCTTGCCCCTTGTAATTGATCAAACAGATCATCTATCCGGGGTAGAGGGTATCGATTTTTCACGGTCAGCTTATTCAACTCCCTGTAATCTATACACATCCTCATGCTGCCATCCTTCTTCTTCACAAACAGCACGGGAGCACCCCATGGAGAAATGTTGGGCTTAATGAACCCTTTGTCAAGGAGTTCTTGCAGTTGTGACATGAGTTCCTTCATCTCGGAGGGAGCTAGGCGGTAGGGTGCTTTGGCAATGGGTTGGGCTCCTGACAGCAAGTCAATCTGGAACTCTATCTCTCTATCCGGTGGTATTCCGGGAAGATCCTCTGGGAATACGTCAGGAAAGTCCCGCACCACTGGTACATCAGACAACTCTTTCGCTTTATCTTTAACATCCTTGACATACGCTAGATAAGCTTCGCACCCTCGCCTCATACATTTCTCCGCCTTGATCATGGAAATGATCCTTGGAACCTTGCAATCGTTATCACCGTAGATCGTAATCGGACTACCATCTGGAGCTGTTAATCGGATCATCTTTTGCTGGCATACTATGTTAGCATCGTGGGTAGCCAACCAATCCATCCCTAGTACGACGTCAAAACCTCCTAAGGGCATGGCAAACAATTGTGCGGGAAAGTAATGACCTCCTAGTTTAATGTGGCAATCCTCCATCACTCGGGCTATTCTAATGGACTTACCATCGGCCGTTTCTACTTCGAAGGCATCATCTATTTTCTTAGTTTGAGCATCTAGTGTAACACAGAAGGATACAGATACAAAACTCTTACTGGCACCACTATCAAATAATATGGAGGCGCAAACATCATTGATAAGGAACGTACCTGACACTACGTCCGGGTCCTTCCTTGCTTCCTTCTTGTTCATGGTGAAAGCCCTTGCCTTGACCTTGGGCTTTCCATCATCCCCTTTGTCATCCTCCCCGCTTGTTCCCGAGCCTCCCGCCTTAGCTTTCTTGCAATCATTGCTGCGGTGCCCCGACTCGTGGCAGTTGAAGCACTTATCCACTTTCGGGCACTCTCTCGCCAAGTGACCAGTCTTCCCACACCGGTAGCACCCAGGGCTACCCATCCGGCATTCTCCAGGATGCCTCCTCCCGCACTTCCCACATTCCTTAATTTCTTCTACCCCCTTCACGATCGCTTGTTTTGCATCTACTCGCGTTTTCTTGTTTCCCGGTTGGTAGTTACCACTTCCATATCTCTTCCCATTGTTATTGTTCCAAACTTTCCTCGTCTCACCCACTGCCACCGGCCTACGATGATCGTACAACCTCCCACTGAGGTCCACTGCTGACCTAAACGTGCTAGGTCGAGCAGTGACCATGTCCCTACGAATGTCTAGGGGCAACCCTTGTATGTACCTCTTGATCCTTTTGGCTTCAGGAGTTACCAAATCAGGCACCAGACGTGCCATTTCATTGAATCTTGTAGTGTACTCCTGGTGAGTCATATTTCCAGCCTCCAAACTCACAAACTCTTGCTCGACCTTGTCAAGCTCTCTTTCCGGGCAGTACTCCTCTATCACCAACCTCTTCATCTCCGGCCATTTCATCCTCTCAATGGCCTCCTCTCCGTATGACTCAGCAATGTTATCCCACCAACACAGTGCTGGATCCAAAAGGGAATGGGAAGCAAACTTCGCCTTTTGGTTTTCACGACACTCGCTGATCTTCAGTACGGCTTCCATTTCCCTAATCCAACGCTGAGCAGTGGCAGCGTTACCAGTACCATCAAATGTTGGGGCTTACACCTCTGAAAATCCCCGTAGCTGCACCCCTTCGCCCTCTCTTCCACTTCAGGGCCATCATGGTTACCCAGACGATCTCCCTCGTCGCTCAACTCCTCAGTCTTGACTGCCCCTTTCTTATCAACTTTTTCTGAAGCCGTACTCTTCTTACTGTCGCCCTTAACCTGCTCCACAAATTCCGCAAGCAGAGCGGGCATCTCTCCAGACAGGACCTGATGCACCTCTTGGGCAATAGCCTCCTTTACTGTCTCTTTCAGTTTGGCCTGATCAGGGGTAGACCCCTCGGCTCCCGTTCCTAACTCAACCTCCTCCTCCTTAATCGGTTCCTCAACCGGCTTTCTGGTTGACCTTTTTGTTGGCTTCACAGTTGCACTTGCAGTTTCCTTTGCCTTAGTCGGGGGCCTCCCCCTAGTGCTTCTCCGGGTGACCATGGTTGGAACTTCTTTCTTAGGTGCCATTCGTTCTACTTCCTATAAGATTCAGAATGTTAATATGGTCTTTCAAGGCAAGTTCAGTTCACGACAAGTTTTGTAAATTTTTAATAACAGTGGCCAGTTGTGATTAACTACTTACAGAACTTCCCGTGCCATAAACTTTCCTATCCTGGACCACACCAACACCAGAACCTACTATACCTAATCTATGCACGTATAAGTCACATAAATTCAGATAGGCATCACAGATAACATTATCATACTCTACCTCGGCTCTAACTTAAATAAGAAGGCACTATCCACTAGAATAATACCTATAGCATATTTGTTACCTCTGGGCATGGAGCTTCTTGGACTGGCATCCTTGACACTTGGTCCCATTCTCTGTTTAAGTTTAGGTTTATAAAATGGTTTTTCCTAAATCCCTTAAACATTGGCTCTGATACCAACTTGTAAGGCCCACCTTTCTCAGGGAAGCCTCACAGTTGGTCATTCATAGCAAACATAGATTTAAAGCAATCATTTACTCGTATATATAAAAATATATATTGCAGCGAAAAAATATACTGTAATTCAACCCATTACAACGTAGTTAAATTAAATTATAAACATTGTCTTTAAACATCAAAACTATTTAAAGTCCTTCTAAGCTTTTCTTCATCGGGGATGCCAGTCTTCTAGTGCCAAGAAGCTTCAGTCCCATGCCTCTATTCCGTAGCTCTAACTGTTACCTGTCAACTGATATGCATACAAAAGTCAGCTTCGCTGAGTGAATTCTAGGTTTACTTTGCTAAATAACTTGCGTAAGAGATATTAGCTTTATCAGTTGAAAACAATCATTGTCTATCAAAATATAAATACACACAAGCTATCACTTTATCATTACTTTATCATTTCTTGCTATTTATTACTCTTCTTTATCCGTCAATTCTCTGTCACTATCGGTGCCTAGGCTCGCCTAGGACTTTACCGACATGCCAATTAAGGACTTACTGCCGTACCCGATCAGGCCATTATTGTCATGCCAATTTAGGACTTACTGACCTGCCTGTTCGAGCATACTTTATCACTTTATCACTGGTGAGGGTACAACGAATGCAACCCTCCTTTATCAATTGCTTGCAAGGCTTTACTTTATCACTTTATCAAGGTACATGTTATAGGCCTCATAACCTTTCTTTATGTTTCACTGTCATGTTTAAGTTATACAAAATATAACACAACACAATACATAATAAGAAGCAAACTCTTAGTCTAAGCATTCACATTTCATCAATCATGAGAGATGTACCAGATAACTGACCCTCCGCGGGACAGCGGGGGTTCGGGGGCGGCAGCCCCTGATAGCGGGGTTCTAGGGGCGGCAGCCCCTAGTGGGGTCCAAGGGGCAACGCCCCTGACTGGGGCCGGGCTGCCAGGTCAGCGCGCCCGAAAATTATTTTGAACCATTTAAAGGGCACATTTTTCTTTAGGAAAATTTGCTTTCTTAATAAAAGGGTCTTAAAGACCGTCATCATGAAAGTATGTAATTTAGTATGCATATCACCCCAAAACATTGAAAACGGGTAAAGGAGGGGTCTAGAACTCACCTGAACTCGTCCAAGTAACTTAAATTTTAAGTCACTTAAGCTATAGCCTGAATACTCTAGCTGCACGAAAGTTAATATGCAAAAACATCATTTTCTTCATAGTTTCGCCCATAGTTTCGCTACAGCGAAACTACAGTTTCGTTTGCAGTTTCGCTGGGCAGCACTTCTGCTAGTTTCGCTAGACAGATTCGCTGCCTTGAGCGCCCAACTTTCGTTGGAATTCCCTATTCTTGCGAAGTCTATAGGTCAGTCTAGGTCTTAGCGAGATTACCGGCGAAGCTATAGTTTCGCCCCAGCGAAACTGTAGTTTCGCTGGAACTTTTCCTAGTCTCGCTGAACTAATGTGCAGTTTCGCTGGATGAATACTTAAATTCGCTGGATCGGGGCCCAGTTTCGCTGGATAAACAAAAACTCAGATCCAGCCCGTTTTTAACCCAAAATCTTAACTTTTTACGTCCAAATCCTTAGTTTACCTTCCATGAACTCAAATCTAAGCTTTTTACACGTTTTCATACGTAAAAATTCGACCTTTATGTGTTTCTTTAAACTTTTCAAAACCCCAAAACCCTAGAATCCGGGTTTGATCTACAGAGGGCCTTAGAGGTCGATTCCTACCTTGTTTTGTTGCTCTTTCCTTGTGTTTTGATGCTCCAATCCACCAGAACTTCAATCCTTCAAACCTTCAAGCTCTAAATCTTGAATTTCTTCACTTTCTCTCTCTACTTTCTCTCTCTACGAATTTGGTGGCTAGGGTTGTAATGTGATGCAATGGGACTGATTTTGTATGTTTAAGGGCTGATTAGGGCCCTTAAACCCACCAAGTCTAGCCCATTAAGGCTAATTTGATCCATAGCCAACTAATTTACCCCTTTATTTCTTAAATTAATCCTTAAAAGCCCATTATTATTAAATGGCTCATTTCGGGAAATTTCGGGGCGTTACAGCTTTGCTTTCAGAAATGAAAAGATCATAATTGAGTGACTACACTTGAATTAAAGAGATATGAATTGGTGGAGAACATATCAGGATTCTGTGACAATGACAAAAATGTTCTAACACAGACTGAGAGATATAATCTTGTCATACTCAAGCTTGTATGTGTTTGATTCAGTGATTATCATAACTATATATATATATATATATATATGAAAGATAAAAATACAAAAAGACAAAAAGAAAGAAAAATAAAAAGAAAATAATTGAGCAAAAAGATGCCAACAAAGGCCATATAGGATATAAGATGCCAAGAAGCACAACAAATCAAAAAGATATGTCTAAAAGACATACATACTATATGATATATATTTTCTATTTTGAGAATATGTTCTGACCATGGAAGGCAAAATCAAAAGATGGGGCATGTAAGTCCGGATGGCTTGTAAGTCCTAAACATCTTGAGAGGGCAGACGTAAGTCCGGATGGCTGTCAGTAAGTCCTTAAACTTGTTAATATTCCGCGTTAAGAAATATTTCTCAGGTTAGTTATGCTCAAATAGTTATATATTAGGAATAAATAAATGGTATCACTGATCAACAATGCATGGTTTAAGTCAAATTGGGATGACTTGAAATCTCGACAGTGTCTTGAAGGATAATAATTATATTACAGAAGTTCTGATTGTGGGATTCACTGACTTATATTAAATCAACACAAAACATGATATATATCACTCATTATGATTCTGAGTAAAACCTGAAGTATAAGTTCAGAGGGACAAAAGATATTGACAATCAACTTAACCAGTTATTTTAAATAAAGCCGGACAGAGTCTTAACTTGATAAAGAACTATATGATCTCATTATGAAAATTCTTACAAAACAAACAAATCTGATCTTGATTCTTTAATTGTCTTTATATTTATTTTGTTATTTTGTTTGTTTGTGCTCTTCATTTTAATTTTGTTTTGTTTTATTTTTTTTAAGACAAATAAATAACAAATAAAATTTTGAAAATTGAAGATCCATTAAATTAATTGATCTCTTGGTAAATAAAACTTTATGTTGACATAATTAATTAAGAATAAAAGGATTGAGAGTTTTGAAAAATAAGAAAGATTTTAAAAGTTGAAAAAATCTGAAAAAACAGTTCATCTCGCGCGAAATGGAGAAGTCACGCGAAAAAGTCTGTCTCGCGAAATGACTTGTCGCGTGATATGTATGGGGTTTAAATATCACAGTGTTCTAGACGAAATCACTTTTCGCTCAAACCACACCCGAAAACCCTCTTCGCTTCGCATTCAAAAACATTTTTCGCTTCACATCTGAAAATCAAATTCTGTGATCTTTTAGTTCGTATTTGATTGTTCTGATTCTCATATTTGTTCACATTACAATCAGAGTGTGTTTTAAAGGTATAACATGTTTGGTTTGGTTACTATAGAGATTTAATGTAAAAGGAACTTAACAACTTGAAATTAAAATCTTAAAAAATGGACTTAAAAGATGAAATTGAAAGATTAAATAGATCTAATGGACTTAGGCGACAGTGATGGAATGAATTTAATGAATTAAAAACGTGTTTTGGACAGTTAATTTGAGTTTTGGGTTGCGCGAATTGCAAAGAAACCGAACAGTTTCGAAAAGGAGATGTCGCGTGAGAAAGCTTTTCGCATGAAACAAAACTTTTCGCGTGAAAACAGTTTTAGCAATATGTTTGAATTTCGCATGAGATTCAATTTTCGCTTGATTCATGTTTTCACATGATAAACCTGTCGCGTGATAATCTTATTTGCACAGATAGAATTTTCGCATGAAGAATGCTTTCGCGTGAATGATACTCTTATGCAAATTTTTCTAAGTGATGATGTTCATTGTCTCACAAATGGACTTATCGCATGCACCTTGTTTTCGCATAATAAAACTTTTGTTGCTAAAATTTTAAGTGTCGAATATGTATTCTCACGTGACTGACTTGATAATTGTCGAAATTTTCTCAGTGTAGAAATTTTTCTTGTGAACGATTAAGTTATTTTGAAGTGTTCTAATCATGATTTTTTATGACAATGCAGATGGCACAAATGATTTTTAATAAAAATCATAATTGTGTAGCATACTTAGATGATGTTCCAGAAGGAAAGGAACTGTTTACATCGATGATTGAAGGACTGAGGAATTCTCGCATAGTGTATGCTATATCTGCTGACCCAGCTATATATTCGGAGTTGATAGATTCTTTCTGGAGCACTGCTGCTCTGGAAAAGGAACAAGCTGGAAATCAAGTTATCACTGCTACTGTCAAGGATAAACGAGTGACAGTTTCCCAATCTATACTGAACCGAGTTCTTCTGTTTGATGATCAAGAGGGTGCACCTACACGACTGGATGATGATATAGTGATTGACTGTCTGACTCGTATGGGATACGAGTACAGATATCCCAGTCTGGAAAAGAAGTGGCTACCACCGTCTTGGAAGTATCTTTTTCATGTGGTGATTCACTGTTTGAGCAATCTTAAAGCTGGCATGGATAGTTTGAGTGCTGTTTTTGGCTCATTATTAGTATCTCTGGTTGATGATCTACCTTTCAGTATCTCTGGGGTAATCTTCCAGGAGATGGTGAAAAATGCAACAGCCAATCCAGGAAGAAAGTTTATTATGTACCCTAGATTTGTTCAGCTAGTGATCAATGATGCTTATCCTGAGCTTGCTACTCAGAGGTCTCCTAAATACGTTGTACAGACTATTAAGAAGGAGATTTTCACACATCTCACTGGAGCCAGAGGAAACAAATGCTCTGGTGAAAGTTTTGCTAAGATTGGAAAATTTTCTGAGATTGAAGAAGATATTGGTGAGTTTGGAGAAGGTGCTCAAACTGATGAAGCACAGACTGGCACTTCTACATCTGGTGCAAGAGATGACTTAGATGAGGAGATTGAAAAGTTATTTGAAGATGAGCCTATAAATGAAGAAATAATGGAAGGAATAGTTCATTCTGCTTCTAGTTCAGAGACGGCTAGTGATCATATAGGGAATGTTCCCTATGTGATCCAAACTGATCAAACACCATCTACGCCAACCTCTTCACGACCTAATGTTGAAGACAGGGATACTGATTATGCCCCGGAGGATTCTCCTAGTACATCAATGAGGAAAAAACGTATGGCAAAGAGGAGAGATTTCCCAGCAAGAAAAAGAGGTCGAGGTATTATTCCCAGGAGACCACGAACTCATGTGGTTATTACTGAGTCTGAACAAGAGCAGACTGCTGTTGAGACTACTTCTGCTCCTGAAACAGAAACAGTTCCTGTTTCTAAAGCAACTAATATTTCTGAATCTAGTTTCTCTACTCCTCCTAGACAAGAAAATCTGGAATTTGATGTTGACTCGTTTTTGAATACTCCTCCAGATTTTCAAGGGAGAGAAGAATCAACCAGTACTCCTCGTTCGATCATATTAGAAGAAAGAGTAAAGAACTTGGAGAAAGAAAGTTTTGAGAATGTTAAGTTGATTGCTGGATTGAAAAAGGATAATGAAGAAAAGACAAAGCTGATTAATATGATTCATCTTGACTCAGCAATTAAAGATACAAGGATAGTTTCTCTCGAACAACAAGTGAAAAGCATGTTTGACTATACTTTAGGATTGGAGAGACAGCTGAATGAGCTTAGAGAACTTATCTCTCAGACTTATTTTCATCAACCACCTGTCATAAGGTCTACTACGGTGATTGGAGAGTCAAGTAGGCGTTCTCCAAGCCCATCCCCTGCTGAAAATGTTCAAGAAAAAGAAACGGTCAACGAAGCTCAAACTTCTAATGAACAGCCAAGTGTTAGTACTACTGAAGATGTTCAAATTTCATCTGAAGTACCTATCACTGAAGCTTTCACTTCTACAGCTTTTGTTGAGCCAGAACATATGATGCCTTTGCCTGTTGTTAATGAAGAAGAGGACGAGGATTTGATTGATTATGGGGATTCAGATGATAATGAGGATGATGATGATGAGGATGATGATGATGAGGATGATGATGACAATGATGATGATGATGGTGGAGATGATGGTGGAAATGATGGAGGTAATGATGATGGAGGTAATGATGATGATGGAGGTGATGCTGCAGGATTATCTTCGAGTCCAACTGGTGATACTAACACTGATAATGTCAATCGACCAAGTGTTAGTGATCCGGAAGGATATGATCCACTTGACTCTGCTACTGAAAGTTTGTATGAAAAGGAATTGTATTCTTTTCAACAATCTTCATCAGGTGTTGTCAAAGAAGAATTTGATGTGTTTGATGATTTGGATGATCAGAATGAATATACGGATATATTTGGGAACAACCTTCAAGCGTTATTCAAAGATATTAGTCTTGAAGAAGGAGAAATCCCTACCGAGACTGTGAGTGGTTCAACTCCTGCTGTTTCAACCAAGAAAGATTCTACAGGTCAAATTGCATTATACACTAGAGGAGGCTTAATGTTCAAAGCACCACCACCACCTACTGAAGCTCATTTTCTGTTTATTTCAAAGCCAAAGCAGAAGTATGGTCAAATGTCTCATGTTATCAGTTGGGGATATGATGGAGAGAAAAGGTTGTATGTGATAAAAAGAAAGAATGGAGAAATCGATTATTTGAAGAGCACACAAGACTTTCATACTCTACGTGCTGCTGATCTCTACTCTATGGGCAAAACTCCGTTTTTCAATGAAAGTAACCATAGTGAAGCTGAATTGATAAGATCAATGATACGAAGGGAGATGCGAACAAACTTCAAGGACTTTAAAACTGCCAAATCGAAGGTGATTGATGACTCTACAAGAATAGATGAAAAGACTAAAGCTTCAATGAAAATAAGAGTCTATCAACATCCAAAATTCATCAGAAAAGTCCCAGTGCATGCTCCAGTTCCTCCCAATTCTTTGAAGCAATTACTTTCATGGAGATGTGAGAAGGATTCAGGTCATGCTGTGATCAGATGTACTGACAGGACATTTAGAATCATTGATCCAGCTGACTTAATGAAGTTTGGCAAAGACGACTTAATCAAGCTCTTACACTGCCCCATTTCAGCTGATGAGTCAGTTTATTTTCTATCTTTCCAGTATGTATGGATGACGGATCGAATCCTTCGGAACAAATGGTATGCTTATTCAGGATCTTACAAAAGGGCTAACGTTGATTTTGATTGATTATGTTTCACCGAGCCTAGGGGGAGATTGTAGAAGACTAATCAAGGCTCGACAAAACATTTGAAGACTGAATAAAGACTAATTCTGAAGACAGCTTGTGCGAAAGACAAATTCACGCGAGAAGCAGCTCTCACACGACAACTGTCTCCACGCGAGAAGGACTTCCTCGCGAAAGGATTAGCCGCGCGAAAAGCAAGTCGCGCGAGAACTCTGTGTTTAGTATAAATAGCTTAGTTTTCATTTTGTAATTAAGCTTTTGATCATTTATCACTTTTGTACTGTGCGATTTCGCACAAGACCTGTAATAGGTTGCTTTTGTTCAATACAATATCATTTTGTTATCAATTCGTTTCTTCTTTCAATCCAATCAAGTTTACATTCCGCATTCACTTGATTGAGTTCGTGGTTTGATTGATTTTTGGGAGAATTCATGGTTTTACAAGTTCATAAGAAACTACTGGTGCAACGAATTTGATTAACATCGGTGTTTGGGTACTCAACCAGTGCTACGTTAGTCGCGCTTTTTGTTGTTCTTGTTCCAATCGCTTCGTCATCTAATCAGGTAATTAAACCCCATCATACACTCGATTTTACATAAGGATTAAAAGCCCTAACATTAATTCGGCTATCTTACACGAATTGATCCTCAATCTTGGGTTCGTTTGATCTAGGGTTCATATGGAAATTTGGGGGTTGTTTGAACTTTAGTATTAAACAATTAAAAACCAAATCTAAATGCGGCTGCGGCCATGGTCTACTGGTTCCCCGTCCACTTACAAACCTTGAGGTCCCGGGTTCGAACCCGGGCTCCCTCATTATTTTTTAATAGATGTTCAACCTTTAAAAACTCATAAAAATTTCTAAAAATTATAAAAAACAGTTTTATAAATCTTGTTTATTTTAAAAGTTATACAAATATTTTCTGAAAGTTTAATTCTTATTATATCTTAACATTTTATTCTATTATTTTATTATTATCATTATTATTTTTTAAGCAAATAACATAACTAGTGTAATATTTTGTAAAATAGTTTCTAAATATGGTTTAATTTATTAAATCATGATGTGTTCAATAATACAATTGGATTATGTTCTTACCTTAGTTTTTTATTTATTATTTGTTTCAAATGATAAATAATAAATTGATTTTGGCCCTAACGCTACCTTTTAAAATATTGATTGGTTTAAAATATTTATTTAACTTGTATATTTAAACTTTATAGGTTGTTACAAATGGTTTCTTTTAAAATAATTAAATAATTATCTATATAAAATTGAACTTGAATCAATAATTTAAAATCATCTAAAATATTAATGGACATAATATTATAATTGTTCTTTAAAGATTTAAAGTTTTAATGATTGTGGAAATTATATATTATAATGTCACAAGTTATTTGCAAATATTATCTTCCTTATAAATTATACTAATTGACGGTGTAGATTAATAATTTATTATTAATCAAAACATTATTCCTTTTAATTTTAATTAATTATCAAGCATTATTAATAGTGAGCCATATCAATATTTATACTTAAAGACATTTCTAAAATATTTACATATATAATTCTTCTAATGGATTAAAAATGTAAATAATTACTTTATTATTTATTGAGAACCTTTAAACTATTGAAATCCTAATCCTTACTTGAACATTAATCTTATTGTTAACCTAAGCTTGTAATACATATTTAGGTGCCTTGTAATGAATACTTTGGGATTATCTTTTGGATCATACTTTAACCTTTTATATCATCTTGTAATGCCTACATCAATGTGAGTTTTCCTTGCCCCTTTTTATGTTATTTCACACCGTTTTAGGGTGAAACATGTTACATTATTCAATATACACTTATAAACGTTTAAATCTTATAAAAGCACATGCAATTCATACTTTTATTTTGTCATGGTTATTTGTGTTGATGTAAGTCTTATATGATATACATATATTGTTTACAATCATTAACTATTGCTAGCCTGGCGACGTCTTAGATCTTTGGGCCTGACAAGCCTATTTGGTACTAAAGTCGATGTATTGCCGACTCCTAGGAGCCGTATGCTTGTGCACTAGGGAACCAAGTACACTTAGCCAATCATAGAAACTTATTATGTGTTCTATAAACTTGCAAACTCATAACCTATGACATGAATTGCTACTTGAAACCCATAGGATATTATGTATGTGAAACCCTTAGAAACTCACCAACTTTATAGTTACCCGTTATTTTTAACATGTTTCAGGAAATGCCCAAGTTTGAAGTTATCATTTGAAGCTTACACAAAACTAGGATTTGGACCTAGATTAAAGATTAAAAAGCTTTGGAATACTTTTGTTTATGTATTGACTTATTTCATGTTAAGACTTATGGTTGTAATTGCATTTGAAACTTATGATAATAAAATTTACATTTAAGGATAGCGTTATGTGGCTGTGAACAATCTTAACTCTCACACCTCGACGTTTCCGCCGTCAAGGTTGGGGTGTGACATGTTGGCTTGCCAACGCTGCGGTGAGATTTTGATTTATTAGCGCTGCCAATTCCGCATGCGTTATGGGGATGTTACCTCCGCCACGTCCACGACCTCTTCCAGACATTCTTTAAAAATCACAACATACATAAATAAGTAAATATTTCAACATATTTAACTTTATTCCATTATAAGCAATTAAAGAATTTAGCACACACAACTAAATGTTCAAATAATAATTTCTGGCAAAATAAATTGTAAATACGTCTACAATTAATCAAACCAAATATCAAAATTCAAAAACATAAGTCGGATGGAAACAACCTTTCCCATCTAGGTGTGAAAAGAATAAAGTCCAATGTATAAGAGAAATAATGAAAGGAAAGGAACGAGCAAGGGAATCAGTGAGAATCGACAGATCCGTCACTGTTTTCCGCTTCGTCATAAGGCTGTTCCTCAGGTTCTTCTTCTGGTTCTTCCTCCTCTTCGGGTGCCTCTTCTGGTTCTTCCTCGGGGTCTTCTTCTTCTTCGGGTGCCTCCTCTGGTTCTTCCTTGGGGTCTTCTTCTTCTTCGGGTGCCTCCTCTGGTTCTTTCTCAGGGTCTTCTTCTTCTTCGGGTGCCTCCTCTGGTTCTTCCTCGGGGTCTTCTTCTTCTACGGGTGCCACTTCTGGTTCGGGTACTGCGTTCTGAGCGAAGACGTGGGACTCCAGATTTTCAAGTCGTTGGTCGCCGCTATCAGTCCGCCCGACCAATCCATTAAAACGATCCACCAGGCCGTTGTGTATCCCATGAAGTTATCGAATCGAGTCCTGAGTCGTTCGAGTTCCTTCGTAGTCTCACTTGATGCCTTCTTCAGTTCTTTGTTTTCCTTCTCAAGTTCGGCTACATGCTCACGTTCCAAATGTGTTGTGGCTGCCAAAGCAGCTATGGCTTGCTCTGGAGGGCAAGGAAGTGCTGGTAACGTAGGGGCATTAGGGTCCCTACCAAAAGTAGACCTAGTACGAGGTCGGTTCTCAGGAGGTGGGGGTACATGCTTCTCTAAGATGAGATCGGTTATGTACTGGGGGTAACACTCCCACCTATGAACCGGTGGGTACTCAGGTAAAGCAAAAGGCTGGTCATAGTCGAGTCTCTCGTTATTATTATAACGTAATGGCCAAACGCATGAGTTCTCAGAGGAAGGAACATGATCGTAGTAGATAGGCCTTTTGCCCCGAGAAGAAGATGAAGGAGCAGATGATGAAGACACCATTCCTATAGTAAACCCTTACAGAAATAAGCCCAAGCAAGTAAACAGCAAGCAAGCATAACATAACAGTCTATGTGTGTGTAACTAATGCAAATCCAGCTATACTCTAAAATGTAATGCAAATGAGATGCAAAAGTCCATTTTAGTTCGCTATAACTAATGCTCTGATACCAATCTGTCACACCCTCAATTTCCACGAACGCGGTTTTACCGTTAGGCGTGTGATATAACCAGGATCTCAGATAAGCATCAGTTACACCAAACGACTCGATAGTTACAAAACATATAAGTTGCTTAATAGAACGAAATAAACCAATTTGTATTTAAGTATTGCGGAAGCGAAATCAGAAAACATTTAAACAAGTGTTAAAACTGCGCAACACGCGCCCAAACCAATTTAAATAATGTAAATGTAATTAAACCATGAAATCAGTTTAAAAATGAATGCCAAATGATATGCAATGGATGTTGTGCTTCTAAACGTGCCACATCAACGACCTGAGAGAAAACATGCTAAAGTCAGTACAAAGACTGGTGAGTTCACAGGTTTATCAGAAAACAATAACTAATAGTAATGAAATTCTAGATTTAGTAATCAAAGCATATAATGGGTAGCTAGCCCATAGCAATCACTATGTGTATGAAGTTGCGACCGAGCTGACATGTAATCAATAGTAATAATGTAGGTCCGGCTGTGGTTTCCCCACCACAACACTGTAAAACAGGCTGACCATTCACCCGTTTGACCTCCAGTCAAGCTAGCGTGAGTAGCCCGGGTGGGGCATGCCAAACCCAGTAGATCTACTAACAGTCACCTCGCTATTTGCATATTAACGGTCCGAAGGGCAAAGTATAACACCATAGTATCAGGTATATGCAGTATTACAAAAATCCAATGTAACGTAACGTTTATGAAAGCAGCATGTTTCTCTTCCCCAAAAAGAGTGTAAAGTAAAAGTGGGGCTGTAAACTCACCTTAATTTCACAGCAACAGAGATAATGCAGAGAGCAAGTAATTAAGTTTCTGAATAACCTGAATTTCAGTTAATATATAACTAACATCAGTTACTTATTAGTAACGCAAAGATTGCACAGTTTTGCAATTCATGATTCGGTTGCGGTGCCGGTTATCGGTTGTTTCCCATCACGTATAACACACTCAAATGCCAATTCACTTATAATACATCAACCCAACTATCACGCACAAAAAAAAATAAATAAGTATTATGTATATTCTAATTATTTCCCTTATTGTAATTATTATTATTATTATTATTATTATTATTATTATTATTATTATTATTATTATTATTATTATTATATTATTATTATTATTATTATTCATGCATACATACGGCCTTGCATACATATATATATACGTAAATATTATGTATGCCAGGAACTTCATGCATACATACGGCCTTGCATACATATATATATATAACTGCCTCATATAATTCACATACATAATTGTATATATCTATACGTACATCCACATACAAACCACCATGGACACCTATCTAACCATAACTTGGAACCCGATGCACCACCGTTCTCAACCGAGGCATACGCAACCATAACACAAACCGGACCCGCAACCTTACGCATACGAATGAACCAAGAATTGAAATCATCAAGGAGGATTACCTGTCAAATGTGACACAATGAACCGAGTGGGCTATCACCAAGATTCGTCAGAACGATGATCTGCCGGAATTTTTCAAACTAGAACCGAGTGGTGGGCGACTTGCGGTTTCACGATGGTTGACGGTTACGAAAGGAATGTCACCGCCGGGGGGAAGCAGCCGCGAAAGAGAAGTGTCGCCGGTTCACCGGAGTGACGGGAGTAAGGTGGTCACGAATAGTAGACTGCGGGAGAAACTTGTGCGTGTGATGTGATAGCCGGCAGGATACTCTCGGTGATTAGGGTTTCGGGTGGAGATGAAATTCACGGGTGAAGATAGGTCGATGGTGGGGGGGGGGGGGTTATTTAATAGAATTTCTACTTTGCAATTTGTCTAAACAAACCCTCTAAAACATATAGTTAACAAGTTGAGTAATTTAAGTTTATTTGTAATTATAGGTTAGTTATGTTTAACTAATAATTATAGTAATAATTGTTATTATATAATATTAGAAATTTGATTAATCGTACGTAACGGAGGTTAGACAATATAAACAGTGTTAACCTGAAAAAAAACTCAGGTTGTCACATCATCCCCTTGTTGAAGGGAATTTCGTCTCGAAATTGAAAGAAATGATATCTTAAGAATGAATACCTTGGGAAGTAGGTGCCTGATCCTGGAACAGTTGTGGATATTTCTTCTTCATCTGGTCCTCGCGTTCCCAAGTAAATTCTGGTCCATGCTTCGAGTTCCACCTAACACGCACAATTGGAATCTTGCTACGTTTTAGGGTTTTGACTTCTCGATCCATCATCTCCACCGGTTCTTCGATGAAACGAAGTTGTTCGTCGATTTCTAGTTCCTCTAATGGAACTACAAGTGATTCATCAGAAAGACGCTTCCTTAGATTTGACACATGAAACACATTGTGAATTCCACTGAGTTCGTCAGGTAAGTTCAGTTGATAAGCTACCGGGCCAACCCGTTTGACAATCTCAAACAGCCCCACGTATCTAGGGTTTAATTCTCCTCGCTTTCCAAAGCGTATTACACCCTTCCAGGGTGAAACTTTCAACAGTACTTTGTCACCAATCTGAAACTCCAATGGCTTACGACGCTTGTCGGCGTAACTCTTTTGTCGATCACGTGCTGCTGCCATACGGTTACGAATTTGCATGATTTTCTCAGTCGTTTCGTGCACAAGTTCAGGTCCTGTAAGTTGGTTTTCTCCTACTTTTGCCCAACAGATAGGTAATCGACACTTACATCCACACAGTGCCTCAAATGGAGCTGCCTTGATCGAGGTGTGATAACTGTTATTATAGGAGAACTCAACCAATGGTAAATGAGTTTCCCAGCTGCTACTAAAATCAATCACACAGGCACACAACATGTCTTCTAGTGTCTGGATCGTACGCTCACTTTGACCATCGGTCTGCGGGTGATACGCAGTACTCATATCCAGCCGTGTTCCCAATGATCGTTGTAGTGATTGCCAGAAGTGATAAGTGAACCGAGCGTCATGATCAGAAATGATAGATATCGGCACGCCATGCCGAGAGACTATTTCCCTTAATAGATACGTGTCAGTTTCTCCATTCGATCAGTCTCTCGGATTGCCAGAAAGTGTGCGGTTCGTTAAGCGATCTACTATAACCCAAATGGTATCGCATCCGCTGGGAGTCCTAGGTAACTTTGTGATAAAGTCCATTGATATCTGCTCCCATTTCCACACTGGAATTTCCGGTTGTTGGAGTAAACCGGATGCTCTCTGGTATTCTACCTTAACCTTGGAACAAGTTAGGCATATGCTTACGTATGTGGCTATCTCCGCTTTCATGTTCGGCCATCAGTAAAATTCCTTCAGATCCTAATACATCTTGTCTGAACCTGATGAATCGAATAACGTGACTTATGAGCTTAATCCATTACCAGCTCTCGCAAGTTCCCGTACTGTGGTACCCAGATTCGATCCATAAAATAACGGATTCCATCAGCTTTAATCTCCAGTTGTTTTTCCATGCCTCGCATAGATTCTGCTTTCAGATTCTCAGTCTTCATGGCCTCAGATTGAGCAGCCTTGATTTGCGCTGGTAGGTCAAAGTGGATAGTCATTTGTAATACGCGCACCCGACGAGGCTTTAGGGTTTCCTTCCGACTAAGGGCATCGGCTACCACATTAGCCTTAACCGGATGATACTTGATCGCACAATCATAATCATTAAGTAATTCTAACCACCGTCGTTGCTGCATATTCAGTTCCTTCTTGTCATATATGTGCTGGAGGCTCTTATGATCTGTATAGATCGTGCACTTGGTTCCATATAAGTAGTGCCTCCAGATCTTCAAGGCAAACACTACAGCTCCCAGTTCCAGATCATGCGTTGTGTAGTTCTTCTCATGCACATTGAGCTGTCTAGATGCATAGGCTATGACTTTGTCGCGTTGCATCAGTACACATCCCAAACCCTAGATGGATGCATCACAGTAAACAACAAAGTCATCAGTTTTCTTCTGGTAAGGCTAGGATTGGTGCGCTGCAGAGTTTGTCTTTAAGCGCCTGAAACGATGTTTCCTCTTTGCTACCCCACTTGTAAACGGTTCCCTTATGAGTTAGGGCAGTCAGAGGTTGCGCCAATTTTGAGAATCCTTCGATAAACCTCCTGTAGTAGCCTGCCAAACCAAGGAATTGTCGCACCTCCGTAGGCATCTTTGGTGCCAGCCAATTCTTGATTGCTTCAATCTTTGAAGGATCTACATGTATACCCTTTTCATTCACCACATGCCCAACGAATTGCACTTCACGCATCCAAAAGTCGTATTTTAAGAACTTCACGTAAAGTTGTTCATTCCTCAGCAAATCCAGAATGGCTCTCAAGTGCTCCTCATGATCTTCCTTATTCTGAGAGTAGATCAGTATGTCATCAATGAAGACAATGATGAACTTATCCAAATAAGGCTTGCAGACACGGTTCATGAGGTCCATGAAAACTGCTGGGGCATTGGTCGTTCCAAAAGGCATTACGGCGAACTCGTAGTGCCCATAGCGAGTTCGGAACGCCGTCTTGGAGATGTCTTCCTCTCGAACCCTCAATTGATGATAACCCGATCTCAAATCAATTTTGGAATAGTAGCTTGATCCTTGTAACTGGTCAAACAAGTCATCAATGCGTGGAAGTGGATACCTGTTCTTGATCGTCACCTTGTTCAGTTCGTGGTAGTTAATACACATCCTGAAGGTTCCATCTTTCTTTTTAACGAAAAGCACTGGAGCTCCCCAGGGTGAAGAGCTGGGACGTATGAATCCCTTCTCTAACAATTCCTGCAATTGCTTAGACAACTCTTGTAGTTCGTTCGGTGCCAGACGGTACGGCGCCCGAGCTATTGGAGCTGCTCTAGGTGCTAACTCAATCTGAAATTCTACCTGCCTGTGTGGAGGAAGGCCAGGTAGGTCTTCAGGAAATTCCTCCGGAAAGTCTCTAACGACTGGAATATCTTCGACACGCTTTTCATCAATCTTCGTTTCAGTAACAAGTGCCAACAAGGAAAAGTGCCCTTTCCTTAGACATTTCTGAGCCTTCAGATATGAAATGATTCCTACCATAGCACCAACCTTATCACCTTCAACTGTAAGAATCTCATCATCCGAAATGGGTAACTTGATCAACTTTCCTTGCAAATGATCTCAGCTATGTTCTTGGATAACCAATCCATTCCGACTACTACATCGAAGCTACCGAGTGTGACCGGAACAAGGTCTATGTGGAAGGTGTGACCAGACAAACCTAGCTTACAGTTCTTAAACACTTGGGTTGCCGTTATCGTCCTACCATCAGCTATTTCTATGGCATACACAGAACTCAAGTCAGTAGGTACCATTCCTAGTACTTTACTAAACTTAGTGGACACATAACTCTTATCAGCATCGGAGTCAAATAGAATAGAGGTATAACATCCATTAATAGTGAATCTACCAGACACTATCGTAGGGTCATTTCGAGCCTCACCTGAACCCATGATGAAAGCTCTGCCTCTACCACCGCCACCACCATTGTTGTTGTCTTTAGGCTTATCAGCAGCACCGTTGTTACCATTTCTTTTCAGTTTCGGACATTCCCTTTTAAAGTGACCGGGTTGTCCACATTCATAACACCCAGTCTGATTATAGTTCTGCTGCTGTTAAGGTGCCTTCCCCGAGAGGTTTACCCAGCAATTCTTGGCAACATGCCCAAACTTTCCGCACCTCTCACAAGTGTTCCTTGTGCACTGCCCAGTATGATGGAACTTACATTTGTTGCACTTCGGAAGATTTCCATGATAGCCGCCCGAATTGCCCGTCTTGAGACTGTTATGACTGGTTAAACTTCTTGTATTGCTGTTGCTGAGAGTGGAGGATGAAGATTGCTTCCTACTGGCAGAAGGTTCCCATTTCCTCTTGTTATCATTGGAACCCGATGTAGCACCTCGCGGGGGCAGCTTGCCCTGCACGACGGCCTGATCCGTCAGCTTGTACGCCAGTCGGATAGCCTCCTGTATGGTAACTGGTCTAGTAGTGGTGACCATGCTTTGTATTTCCGGAACTAGCCCATCGATGTACCTCTCAACCCGTTTGTAAGTTGGGTTAATCATAGTAGGGCACAGAGTAGCCAACTCGTGAGAACGAGTTGTGTAGGCTTCAATTTCAGAACCTACCATATTCAGGTTCCAAAATTCAGTTTCCAATTTTTGTACTTCATCTCTGGAACAGTACTCCTCTTTCAGCAAGTTCTTGAATTCTTCCCATGTCATGGCATTTGTAGCTTCAACACCCAACATCTGAACTTGTGTGTTCCACCAACTCAGAGTAGCACCATCCATTGTGCCAGCAGCATATTTCACCCTACTCATAGCAGGGTAGTTATCGATCTCAAACACTGACTCCAGCTTTTCAAACCAACGGAGCAGTCCCACTGCTCCCTCAGTTCCCTTAAAGGGATTAGGCTTGCAGTCCATAATGGACTTGTAGGTGCAAGCTGGTTGTCCTGAAATTGGATCGAGTATAATGATTAGATATTGGAATTGAGATCAGGTCATGGAAAGCTATTACGCGGATTGGGATGAGGGGTAAGGAAACCTTTACTTACCAATAGGGTTCTGCTGTGTGGGGTGTTGTCTAACATCTCGTATTTTCGTTAACTTAAAAGTTAACCTTGTTAAATCTTAAAAGGGACATTTTATGTTGTTTTTGAAGCATTGGGGATTTATTACACTTAATTTGGGTGTTTAACAAATTAATTAAATAATGAATAATAATAGCATTATAAGAATTATAATGTTTACTTATTATTCTAAAATTTAAAGTAATAATAATCTAAAAAAATATATTTATTATTATACTAATAATAATGAGATTAATATTACTATTATTAATGATAATAATGTTTATGGTAATAATAATGTTAATAATAATAAGAATAATAACAATAATAATGATATTGTTATTAATAACAATAATTTGCAAAAAATTTTTTATTAAACTTAAAATGTATAAAACTTTAATTCAAAAGTCAAGGGTTAGTTTTGTAAATTATAAACCTTAAAACAAAGTTTAAAACATAAAATGATAAAAACAAAAATCAAAGGGGCCATTTGTGTAAATTTCGAAAATCAAATATTTTCCTCTTTCTCTCTCCCCGCAAAACCAGCGAGTTTGCCGACGGAGCTCCGGCGAGCTCCGGCGGCCGGTTAACCTATTAAAAATTGATTTGTGATCCGAAACTGAATCAAACCGCTTCGTGAATGTGAATCGAACGTTAACGTACCAATTAATCGAGAATTAAACACGGATATCACTCAATCGAAAACATAACCGTAGCGTCTTAAATCTCTTAGCCGTTCGACTATTAAACGTCTATAATAATGAAATTAACTCAACTTAAACGGTCATTTATCTACCCTTAATCGATTGCAACCCTGAATTACACCTGAATCAGCTCCAAACACTAAATTTGATCAACCTTTACATCGCGACCTGCAACCAACCGAATACTATAATAAAAGCTTTAAAACTCGAATTTACCAGAGGGCTTTTCATTCTTAAGTTCATAAGAAACTACTGGTGCAACGAATTTGATTAAAATCGGTGTTTGGGTACTCAACCAGTGCTACGTTAGTTGCGCTTTTTGTTGTTCTTGTTCCAATCGCTTCGTCATCTAATCAGGTAATTAAACCCCATCATACACTCGATATTACATAAGGATTAAAAGCCCTAACATTAATTCGGCTATCTTACATGAATTGATCCTCAATCTTGGGTTCGTTTGATCTAGGGTTCATATGGAAATTTGGGGGTTGTTTGAACTTTAGTATTAAACAATTAAAAACCAAATCTAAACGTGGCTGCGGCCATGGTCTACTGGTTCCCCGTCCACTTACAAACCTTGAGGTCTCGGGTTCGAAGCCGGGCTCCCTCATTATTTTTTTAATAGATTTTCAACCTTTAAAAAATCATAAAAATTCTAAAAATTATAAAAAACAGTTTTATAAATCTTGTTTATTTTAAAAGTTATACAAATATTTTCTGAAAGTTTAATTCTTATTATATCTTAACATTTTATTCTATTATATTATTATTATTATTATTATTATGTAACACCCGTATTTTTTAGCAAGAAATAAAAGAAAAAGGAAGAAAAGAAAAGAAAATAAAAAGCAACTAAAAAGGAGGGACCAAAAGTGCCAAATGGGCAAAGTTGTTATTTATTTTGTACAAAAGGGAGGCATGGTCGCCCATAACCCCTGCACAATTCTTTGCATTCGGTTTTTAGAGAGAGAAACAGCAGGGACTTCGATTCTTAGAGAGAGAAAGAAGAAGAAATCGGATTCAAGGTGTAGAAACGACTGGGAAGTTAAGAAAGGGCATCCAAAACCCGAAGACAAACTAAGATGAGTTCTAGACCCCTTTTACCTGTTTTTAAATGCTTTGGGGCTGGAAAATGCATGTAAGTATGTTTGTATAAAACTTGGATTTTATACCCGTATGATTGAATGTATGAATGTATGTGTTTATGTTAAGTTTTGCCTAGAATCAGGTGAGCATGTTTAGAACTAGGCATTATGATGTTGGGATTTGGAATATGAAATAGATACATGTCCAGGTTGCTAATACGACCAACAGTGTGGTCGTATGACCAGGTGAATTTTTCTAAGTGTGTTGAAGAGTCCAATAGGACTCATACGACCAACAGTGTGGTCGTATGACCAGGTGAATTTTTCTAAGTGTGTTGAAGAGTCCAATAGGACTCATACGACCAACAGTGTGGTCGTATGACTAGGAGATTTTCTAAGTGTGTTGAAGAGTCCAATAGGACTCATACGACCAACAGTGTGGTCGTATGACCAGGAGATTTTTCTAAGTGTGTTGAAGAGTCCAATAGGACTCATACGACCAACAGTGTGGTCGTATGACCAGATGATATTTCTATGTATAGGATGAAAAGTCCAATAAGGTTCATACGACCAGCAGTGCTCTTACGCCTAACAGGGCTCATACGCCCAGGGGGCTTATACGCCCAACAGGGCTCAAACGTCCAGGATACTTAGAATTTTTTTACAGAAATTTCCAGCAAATCCGAAGTTCGAGGTTTTGACCAGGGTTGACTAGGGTTAATAAATTATGATGTTTCATGCATGTAATGATGATTATGATTAACCCTTATTATTACTAATGATGCTATGTATGATTACGTATGATGATGAATGTATGATGATGAATGAATGATGATGAATGAATGATGAGGTTTGAATGTAATAATATCTCTTCTTAATATTATAATTAATATTATGATTAGGGATATTATTAAGAGTATGAATAATATTATTTATAATATTATTAGTATCATTATTATTAATATGCTTATTAATAATAATATTGTATGTTTCTATGTGGAATGATCATGATCAATAATTATTATCATTAATAAAGTGAAAGATTAATGATAAAGAGGAATGGAACGTGAACGAATGAACGAAAGTCTTGCAAGCAAATGAATGGAGGTGCACACCCCTGGCAGGTGTTAGCTCAACTGTGATGCGGGTTCGCTACCCCGAAGGATGCACACAGGATCAATCCTTGAGATTGATATAGAGGTGGGTGACTTGGTGTCACAACAGACTCACAGGAATGTAGGTCAATCTTTGTGATTGGCTTAGAGGTGAGTGACTTGGTGTCACAACAGACTCACAGTATGTAGGTCAATCTTTGTGATTGACTTAGAGGTGAGTGACTTGGTATCACAACAGACTCACAGTATGTAGGTCAATCTTTGTGATTGACTTAGAGGTGAGCGACTTAGTGTCGCAACAGACTCACAGCTTAATTAAAGAGGAATGATAAAAGTACGAATTGAACGATGATGAAGATAATGAAAGTATTACCTATGTGTACGTACGATGTATGATCACCTGTGAAAATGAGGAACGGTTTTTGAATGAAAAGTAAAGTATTTTAACTAAAGCTAGAACTCACTCAGCAACGCTGACTTTTATGTATTTTCCAGTTGGCAGATGACAGGTTGCTGAGGATGGCACACGGGGGTGGCTACTTGGCGGGCAAGACTGACATCCATTTATGTTTTGACGACACTGTTGTTTTGTAATTCATTCAATTAAATATTTTGTGAACTTATAAACTAAAATGTATTGCTTAACAACAGCGTTCTAAATGAAAGAATGGTTTTGTTTAAAATAATTTCCGCTGCTTATATTGTGTTGTGAATGTTTATGCTGTGAATGACCAACTGTGAGGTGCCCGGGAACGGGCCTTACAAGTTGGTATCAGAGCAAAAGTTTAAGTAAAATGGGTAAATTTTCAAAATAAACCTTAACTTAAGCTGAGAATGGGACGGAAAGAGGGATGTCAGCCCGAGTAGCCATGTGCCATCATGTATTGTTTTTCTTAAAAGTTAATCGGTATTAAGTGCGTGTGCTATGTGATTTATGTGTTCTTAGTAGATTTGGATGCTGATGTAGTCAGGATAGGAAGTGCTTGGGGTGTGAAGAGTAAAGTAAGTGGCTAATCACAACTAGCCACTGTAATTAGGGACTTACTATACTTGACATAAACTAAGCTGTTCCTTGAATGACTGTTTTAGTGTTTGAATCTTATAGTGCATAGGAGAATGGCTGGGAAGAAACCTTCTAAGGCTGCTAGAGGTAGAGGTCGTCCGCGTACGACTAGGAACAGTACTAAAGCTCCTGAGACGACTCCTGTGAACCCTGAGGTTCCTGACCGGAACGAAGAAACTGAGAATGCGAGCCTGAATGCCTCAGCTAGGGAGGCGATTGCTGATGAGGTACATCAGGTCCTACAGCAGTTATGCCATCTGTAGTGACCGATGTTATTCGTGCTGTGAGGAATGAGGAGAGAAAGGAGAAGGAGGATCGGAGAGGGTCAACTGGGAAGGAAAGCAAGGGAGGAGATGAACGACGAATCCTGAGGTAGTAGTATCTGATGAAGAGGAAGATGATGTGGTTGGGGTGACGACCAAGGGATGCAACTACGGGGCATTCCAGAGGTGCAGGCCCCCGACTTTTGATGGAAATGGCAATGCTGCGGCTGCCCATCGGTGGGTAAGGGAGATGGAGGCGGTACTCGAGATCAGTGAGTGCCGGGAAGATCAGAAGGTGAAGTTTGCCACCCACTCCTTTACTGACTCAGCCTTATGTTGGTGGGACAATATTGTCCAGGCTGAGGGCAGCAGGGCCATAAGCAAGATGAAGTGGTCCGAGTTGAAGAAGCTGGTAATTGAGGAATTCTGTCCTCACAGGGAACTCGATAAGATTGAGAGGGAGTTCCTACAACTCGAAGCGGGAACCATGAACCACCAGCAATACACTGCCAAGTTAATGAGATGGCGAGGCTGGTGCCAGATCAGGTGACACCGGTATCTCGCAAGATTAAACGGTATATACAGGGGCTACCAGCCGATATTCGTAGGCATTTGATTGCTGCACGACCAAGCACTTTTAGGTCGGCAGTAGATTTGGCTGGGAGGCTTTATGATGAGAGGGAGGTAGCAGATGCGGAGGTGAAGAAGGCTGGTGGTGGTGGTGACCGAAACTAGAATGGGAAACGGTTCGGGCGTGGTGGCTTTACCCTGAACAACAAAAGGATGAGAATGGATGACCGTAGGGTGGGGTCATCAAGCTCGAGGCCCAAAAGGTGTGGCAAGTGCGGGAAGGAGCATACGGGTGAGTGCAAATCGGGACTCAACGTGTGTTTCAAGTGCGGAAAGCCGGGCCACATCTTGAAAGACTGTAAGGAGCTGAGGTGTTATAACTGCGGCGAGGCGGGCCATATGAGCAAAGACTGCAGGAAGCAGAGGGTGGAGAGTTCCGGGGCAAAGAAGACGGCCGGGATTGAAGGGCAGAGGGCGAGTGCCAGAGCTTTCACCATGACCAGAGACGAGGCTAGGACGGACCCCGATGTGGTGTCAGGTACGTTTCTAGTAAATCAAACTCTTGCTTCTGTGTTATTTGATTCTGGTGCTAGTAAGAGTTTCATTTCTGCTACTTTCTGTGCTAAATTGCCTGTTAGTGGTAAATGCATTGATGAGCCCTTTGAAGTAGAAACCGCTATTGGTAAGTCCACTAAAGTTACTGATGTGATAGAGGACTGTACCATAGAGTTAGAAGGCCATGGGTTTGCTGCTAGATTACATGTGATGCCCCTAGGTGGATTTGATGTAGTGCTAGGGATGGATTGGTTGGCAACCTACGAAGCGAATATCGTATGCCGAAAGAAGATGATCAGACTGACGGCATCTGACGGAAGTTGGTAACGATATACGGGGATCGGGTAACGATGATCCCTAAAGTGATCTCGATGGCGGTGGCAGGCAAGTGCATGAGGCGTGGGTGCAGCGCCTACTTATGCTACGTGAAGGATGTGGAAGCGCCAACACCACAACTATCCGATGTTCCGGTTGTGCGTGAGTTTCCAAATGTATTCCCGGAAGACTTATCGGGATTGCCACCTGACCGCGAAATCAAATTTCAAATTGACCTGATACCCGGTGCCCAACCTGTCGCCAAGGCACCGTATCAGTTGGCTCCGACTGAGATGAAGGAGTTGATGGAGCAACTGCAAGAGTTGCTTGACAAGGGCTTCATTAGGCCGAGTATCTCTCCTTGGGGTGTTCCGGTCTTATTTGTGAAAAAGAAGGACGGTAGCATGAGAATGTGTATCGACTACCGTGAGTTGAACAAGTTAACGATAAAGAATCGGTATCCGTTACCGAGAATCGATGACTTGTTCGACCAGCTCCAGGGTGCCAGTTGGTTCTCGAGGATAGATCTTCGATCTGGCTATCACCAGTTGAAGGTGAAGGAGCAGGACATTCCTAAAACAGCTTTCCGTACACGTTATGGACACTATGAGTTTCTCGTTATGTCATTTGGTCTAACTAACGCGCCAGCTGCTTTTATGGACTTGATGAACCGAGTGTGTCAGCCAATGTTAGATAAATCAGTGATTGTGTTCATCGATGATATCCTGATTTATTCGAGGAGCGAAGAAGAGCATGTCGGTCACATTCGGGAAGTGTTGGAGACTTTGAAAAGGGAGAAACTGTATGCTAAGTTCTCCAAATGTGCCTTCTGGCTACGCGAGGTGCAATTTCTGGGTCACGTGGTAAATGCAGAGGGAATCATGGTGGACCTAACAAAGGTTGAGGCTGTGATGCAATGGAAATCACCAAAGACGCCATCCGAGATTCGTAGCTTCTTGGGGTTGGCGGGCTACTATAGGAGATTTATTCAAGACTTCTCCAAGATAGCCTCACCTTTGACAAAATTGACTCGCAATGATGTAAAGTTCGTGTGGGGTCGAGAACAGGAGGATGCTTTCGAGGAATTGAAAACGAGACTGACACAAGCTCCTGTCTTGACATTGCCCGAGGGAAATGAAGACTTGGTGGTCTATTCGGATGCATCTTATTTTGGGCTAGGTTGCGTGTTGATGCAACGTGGAAGGGTAATAGCCTATGCATCCCGACAACTGAAAACCCACGAAGTCAACTACACACACGATCTTGAACTAGCTGCGGTGGTTTTCGCGTTGAAGATTGGCGGCACTATCTATACGGGACGAAGTGCACAATCTTCACCGACCACAAAAGCTTGAAGTACTTTTTCGAGCAGAAAGATCTTAACATGAGGTAGAGGCGATGGTTGGAACTAATAAAGGATTATGATTGCGAAATCATTTACCATCCGCGCAAGGCCAACGTGGTGGCCGATGCCCTTAGTCAAAAAAACGACCTGAGCCGATTCGGGTGAAGGCTTATCAGCTGATCAAGACCCTCGATGTGATGACAAGGTTAAGGAGTTTCAAGACGAGGCTTTGAAAGAAGATCGTCTTAACTCCGAAAGGATGAGAGGCCTAGTTACGGAATTGGGTGAGAACACTCTTGGTGTTAAGACCCGATCTGGGCGAATGTGGATTCCTCGATACGGGGATCTACGTGAAAAGATTATGGACGAGGCCCATAAGACCCGATACTCCATTCACCCCGGTGCTACCAAAATGTACCACGATATGAAGAAAGACTTTTGGTGGCCGGGTATGAAACGCGACGTAGTGGAGTACGTAAGTAAGTGCTTGACTTGCTTACAAGTGAAGGCGGAACACCAGAAGCCCTACGGGAAATCCAACCGTTGGATATACCCGAGTGGAAGTGGGAACACATCACCATGGATTTCATCACGAAGTTACCACGTACCCCTAAAGGGTATGATGCCATATGGGTGATAGTGGACCGTTTGACAAAGAGTGCCCACCTCCTACCAATCCGCGAAACGTACTCATCCGAGAGATTGGCGGATCTATTCATCAAAGAAATTGTAGCTCGTCATGGTGTACCGGTGTCTATTGTGTCCGATCGTGACACCTGGTTTACCTCCAAGTTTTGGAAGAGGTTTCATGATGCAATGGGGATGAGGCTACACATTAGTACAGCATATCACCCTCAGACGGACGGTCAGTCTGAGAGGACGATCCAAACACTCGAGGACATGCTTCGGGCGTGCGTGATCGATTTGGAGGAGGAAGTTGGGACAACCACCTGCCGTTAGCAGAATTCTCGTACAACAACAGTTATCATGCCAGCATTGGCATGCCACCTTACGAGATGCTATACGGTAGGAGATGTAGACGCCGTGTGCTGGGGAGACATTGGGCAGAAAGAGTTGGGAGGGTGTTGAGGTGGTCGAAGCAACGACTGAGAAATTAGAAAGATCAAAGCCTTCATGAAGGCGGCGAAGGATAGGCAAAAGTCGTATGCTGACAAGAGGCGAAGACCGATAGAGTTCAAGGTTGGTGACCGAGTTATGTTGAAGGTCTCACCTTGGAAAGGAATCATTAGATTCAGGAAACGAGGTAAGCTAAGCCCGAGATACATAGGACCTTCCGGATTGTCGCACGGGTAGGAGAGGTGGCCTATCGACTTGAATTGCCAGATGAGTTAAGTGGAATTCATCCTACATTCCATGTATCTCATCTGAGAAAGTGCTTAGCTGATGAAGGCATGGTTGTACCACTGGAGGATATTGAAGTAGACAACGGCTCAATTACGTTGAGCAACCAGTGGCAATCATTGATCGTAAGGAGAAGAGGTTGAGAAATAAAGTGGTTCCTCTTGTGCGTGTACAGTGGAAGCACAGGAAGGGATCCGAGTCTACGTGGGAGACTGAAGAAGAAATGAGACAGCACTACCCACATCTGTTTGAGGAATAACAGGTTTCGGGGACGAAACCTATATAAGGGGGGTGGACTTGTAACACCCGTATTTTTAGCAAGAAATAAAAGAAATAAAAGAAAAAGAAGAAAAGAAAAGAAAATAAAAAGCAACTAAAAAGGAGGGACCAAAAGTGCCAAATGGGCAAAGTTGTTATTTATTTTGTACAAAAGGGAGGCATGGTCGCCCATAACCCCTGCACAATTCTTTGCATTCGGTTTTTAGAGAGAGAAACAGGAGGGACTTCGATTCTTAGAGAGAGAAAGAAGAAGAAATCGGATTCAAGGTGTAGAAACGACTGGAAGTTAAGAAAGGCATCCAAAACCCGAAGACAAACTAAGGTGAGTTCTAGACCCCTTTTTACTGTTTTTAAATGCTTTGGGGCTGGAAAATGCATGTAAGTATGTTTGTATAAAACTTGGATTTTATACCCGTATGATTGAATGTATGAATGTATGTGTTTATGTTAAGTTTTGCCTAGAATCAGGTGAGCATGTTTAGAACTAGGCATTATGATGTTTGGGATTTGGAATATGAAATAGATACATGTCCAGGTTGCTAATACGACCAACAGTGTGGTCGTATGACCAGGGAATTTTCTAAGTGTTTGAAGAGTCCAATAGGACTCATACGACCAACAGTGTGGTCGTATGACCAGGTGAATTTTCTAAGTGTGTTGAAGAGTCCAATAGGACTCATACGACCAACAGTGTGGTCGTATGACCAGGAGATTTTTTTAAGTGGTTGAAGAGTCCAATAGGACTCATACGACCAACAGTGTGGTCGTATGACCAGGAGATTTTTCTAAGTGTGTTGAAGAGTCCAATAGGACTCATACGACCAACAGTGTGGTCGTATGACCAGATGATATTTCTAAGTATAGGATGAAAAGTCCAATAAGGCTCATACGACCAGCAGTGCTCTTATGCCTAACAGGGCTCATACGCCCAGGGGGCTTATACGCCCAACAGGGCTCAAACGTCCAGGATACTTAGAATTTTTTTACAGAAATTTCCTGCAAATCCGAAGTTCGAGGTTTTGACCAGGGTTGACTAGGGTTAATAAATGATGATGTTTCATGCATGTAATGATGATTATGATTAACCCTTATTATTACTGATGATGCTATGTATGATTACGTATGATGATGAATGTATGATGATGAATGTATGATGATGAATGAATGATGAGGTTTGAATGTAATAATATCCTCTTCTTAATATTATAATTAATATTATGATTAGGGATATTATTAAGAGTATGAATAATATTATTATAATATTATTAGTATCATTATTATTAATATGCTTATTAATAATAATACTGTATGTTTCTATGTGGAATGATCATGATCAATAATTATTATCATTAATAAAGTGAAAGATTAATGATAAAGAGGAATGGAACGTGAACGAATGAACGAAAGTCTTGCAAGCAAATGAATGGAGGTGCACACCCCTGGCAGGTGTTAGCTCAACTGTGATGCGGGTTCGCTACCCCGAAGGATGCACACAGGATCAATCCTTGAGATTGATATAGAGGTGAGTGACTTGGTGTCATAACAGACTCACAGGAATGTAGGTCAATCTTTGTGATTGGCTTAGAGGTGAGTGACTTGGTGTCACAACACTCACAGTATGTAGGTCAATCTTTGTGATTGATTAGAGGTGAGTGACTTGGTGTCACAACAGACTCACAGTATGTAGTCAATCTTTGTGATTGACTTAGAGGTGAGCGACTTGGTGTCGCAACAGACTCACAGCTTAATTAAAGAGGAATGATAAAAGTACGAATTGAACGATGATGAAGATAATGAAAGTATTACCTATGTGTACGTACGATGTATGATCACCTGTGAAAATGAGGAACGGTTTTTGAACGAAAAGTAAAGTATTTTAACTATAAAACTAGAACTCACTCAGCAACGCTGACTTTTATGTATTTTCCAGTTGGCAGGTGACAGGTTGCTGAGGATGACACACGGGGGTGGCTACTTGCGGGCAAGACTGACATCCATTTATGTTTTGACGACACTGTTGTTTTGTAATTCATTCAATTAAATATTTTGTGAACTTATAAACTAAAATGTATTGCTTAACAACAGCGTTCTAAATGAAAGGATGGTTTTTTTTAAAATAATTTCCGCTGCTTAATATTGTGTTGTGAATGTTTATGCTGTGAATGACCAACTGTGAGGTGCCCGGGAACGGGGCCTTACATATATATTATTATTATTATTATTATTAATTATTATTATTATTATTTATTATTATTATTTTATATATTATTATTATTATTATTATTTTATTATTATTATTATTATTATTATTTAGCAAATAACATAACTAGTGTAATATTTTGTAAAAAATTTTCTAAATATGATTTAATTATTAAATCATGATGTGTTCAATAATACAATTGGATTATGTTCTTACCTTAGTTTTATTTTATTTGTTTCAAATGATAAATAATAAATTGATTTTGGCCCTAACGCTACCTTTAAAAATATTGATTGGTTTAAAATATTTATTTAACTTGTATATTTAAACTTTATAGTTGTTACAAATGGTTCTTTTAAAATAATTAAATAATTTTATATGAAATTGAACTTGAATCAATAATTTAAAAATCATCTAAAATATTAATGGACATAATATTATAATTGTTCTTTAAAGATTTAAAGTTTTAATGATTGTAGAAATTATATATTATAATGTCACAAGTTATTTGCAAATATTATCTTCCTTATAAATTATACTAATGATGGTGTAGATTAATAATTTATTATTAATCAAAACATTATTCCTTTTAATTTTAATTAATATCAAGCTTTATTAATAGTGAACCATATCAATATTTATACTTAAAGATATTTCTAAAATATTTACATATATAATTCTTCTAATGGATTAAAAATGTAAATAATTACTTTATTATTTATTGGGACCTTTAAACTATTGAAATCCTAATCCTTACTTGAACATTAATCTTATTGTTAACCTAAGCTTGTAATACATATTTAGGTGCCTTGTAATGAATACTTTGGGATTATCTTTTGGATCATACTTTAACCTTTTATATCATCTTGTAATGCCTACATCAATGTGAGTTTTCCTTGCCCCTTTTTATGTTATTTCACCCCTTTTTGGGGTGAGACATGTTACATTATTCAACATACCTTATAAACGTTTAAATATTATAAAAGCACATGCAATTCATACTTTTATTTTGTCATGGTTATTTGTGTTGATGTAAGTCTTATATGATATACATATATTGTTTACAATCATTAACTATTGCTAGCCTGGCGACGTCTTAGATCTTTGGGCCTGACAAGCCTATTGGTGCTAAAGTCGATGTATTGCCGACTCCTAGGATCCGTATGCTTGTGCACTAGGGAACCAAGTACACTTAGCCAATCATATAAACTTATAATCTAGTCGAGGTTTGATTGTACTATATGTTTCTATAAAACTTGCTAACTCATAACCTATGACATGAATTGGTACTTGAAACGCATGGGATATTATGTATGTGAAACCCTTGGAAACTCACCAACTTTATAGTTGACCCGTTATTTTAACATGTTTCAGGAAATGCCCAAGTTTGAAGTTATCATTTGAAGTTTACACAAAACTAGGATTTGGACCTAGATTAAAGATTAAAAAGCTTTGGAATACTTTTGTTTATGTATTGACTTATTTCATGTTAAGACTTATGGTTGTAATTGCATTTGAAACTTATGATAATAAAATTTACATTTAAGGATAGCGTTATGTGGCTGTGAACAATCTTAACTCTCACACCTCGACGTTTCCGCCGTCAAGGTTGGGGGTGTGACATGTTGGCTTGCCAACGCTACGGTGAGATTTTGATTTATTAGCGCTGCCAATTCCGCATGCGTTATGGTGATGTTACCTCCGCCACGTCCACGACCTCTTCCAGACATTTTTTAAAAATCACAACATACATAAATAAGTAAATATTTCAACATATTTAACTTTATTCCATTATAAGCAATTAAAGAATTTAGCACACACAACTAAATGTTCAAATAATTTCTGGTAAAATAAATTGTAAATACGTCTACAATTAATCAAACCAAATATCAAAATTCAAAACATAAGTCGGATGGAAACAACCCTTCCCATCTAGGTGTGAAAAGAATAAAGTCCATGTATAAGAGAAATAATGAAAGGAAAGGAACAAGCAAGGGAATCAGTGAGAATCGACAGATCCGTCACTGTTTTCGCTTCGTCATAAGGCTGTTCCTCAGGTTCTTCTTCTGGTTCTTCCTCCTCTTCGGGTGCCTCTTCTGGTTCTTCCTCGGGGTCTTCTTCTTCTTTGGGTGCCTCCTCTGGTTCTTCCTCGGGGTCTTCTTCTTCTTCGGGTGCCTCCTCCGGTTCTTTCTCAGGGTCTTCTTCTTCTTCGGGTGCATCCTCTGGTTCTCCTCGGGGTCTTCTTCTTCTTCGGGTGCCACTTCTGGTTCGGGTACTACGTTCTGAGCGAAGACGTGGGACTCCATATTTTCAAGTCGTTGGTCGCCGCTATCAGTCCGCCCGGCCAATCCATTAAAACGATCCACCAGGCCGTTGTGTATCCCACGAAGTTATCGAATCGAGTCATGAGTCGTTCGAGTTCCTTCGTAGTCTCACTTGATGCCTTCTTCAGTTCTTTGTTTACCTTCTCAAGTTCGGCTACACGCTTACGTTCCAAATGTGTTGTGGCTGCCAAAGCAGTTATGGCTTGCTCTGGAGGGCAAGGAAGTGCTGGTAACGTAGGGGCATTAGGGTCCCTACCAAAAGTAGACCTAGTACAAGGTCGGTTCTCAGGAGGTGGGGTACATGCTTCTCTAAGATGAGATCGGTTATGTACTGGGGGTAACACTCCCACCTATGAACCGGTGGGTACTCAGGTAAAGCAAAAGGCTGGTCATAGTCGAGTCTCTCGTTATTATTATAACGTAATGGCCAAACGCATGAGTTCTCAGAGGAAGGAACATGATCGTAGTAGATAGGCCTTTTGCCCCGAGAAGAAGATGAAGGAGCAGATGATGAAGACACCATTCCTATAGTAAACCCTTACAGAAATAAGCACAAGCAAGTAAACAGCAAGCAAGCATAACATAACAGTCTATGTGTGTGTAACTAATGCAAATCCAGCTATACTCTAAATGTAATGCAAATGAGATGCAAAAGTCCATTTTAGTTCGGTATAACTAATGCTCTGATACCAATCTGTCACACCCTCAATTTCCACGAACGGGGTTTACCGCGTTAGGCGTGTGATATAACCAGGATCTCAGATAAGCATCAGTTACACCAAACGACTTGATAGTTACAAAACATATAAGTTGCTTAATAGAACGAAATAAACCAATTTGTATTTAAGTATTACGGAAGCGAAAATCAGAAAAACATTTAAACAAGTGTTAAAACTGCGTAACACGCGCCCAACCAATTTAAATAATGTAATGTAATTAAACCATGAATGAGTTTAAAAATGAATGTCAAATGATATGCAATAGATGTTGTGCTCCTAAACGTGCCACATCAACGACCTGAGAGAAAACATACTAAAGTCAGTACAAAGACTGGTGAGTTCACAGTTTATCAGAAAACAATAACTAATAGTAATGAAATTCCAGATTTAGTAATCAAAGCATATAATGGGTAGCTAGCCCATAGCAATCACTATGTGTATGAAGTTGCGACCGAGCTGACATGTAATCAATAGTAATAATGTAGGCCCGGCTGTGGTTTCCCCACCACAACACTGTAAAAAAGGCTGACCATTCACCTGTTTGACCTCCAGTCAAGCTAGCGCGACTAGCCCAGGTGGGGCATGCCAAACCCAGTAGATCTACTAACAGTCACCTCGTTATTTGCATATTAACGGTCTGAAGGGCAAAGTATAACACCATAGTATCAGGTATATGCAGTATTACAAAAATCCAATGTAACGTAACGTTTATAAAAGCAGCATGAATCTCTTCCCTAAAAAGAGTGTAAAGTAAAAGTGGAGCTGTAAACTCACCTAAATTTCACAGCAACAGAGATATGCAGAGAGCAAGTAATTAAGTTTCTGAATAACCTGAATTTCAGTTAATATATAACTAACATCAGTTACTTATTAGTAACGCAAAGATTGCACAGTTTTACGTTTCATGATTCGGTTGCGGTGCCGGTTATCGGTTGTTCCCATCACGTATAACACACTCAAATGCCAATTCACTTATAATACATCAACCCAACTATCACGCACAAAAAAATAAATAAATATTATGTATATTCTAATTATTTCCCTTATTGTAATTATTATTATTATTATTATTATTATTATTATTATTATTATTATTATTATTATTATTATTATTATTATTATTATTATTATTTTTACCATACATTTAGTGGCACGAACCAAGTAATACATCTCTACATATACTAATATATGTTACTCACACCTATATATATTAGTATATGTAACACCCTTATAACATAATATATAATAATGTATATACACACTAATATATATGTACCCACTCATCCTTACCTAGCATGCATATCATACTATATTCATGCATATTAACAAACTATTCCAACCATGTAACATCGCGTATTTGTGTTAAATAAAAAAATTAATTTTGTAAACAATTTATATGTTGATATAAATTGCAATAATTACAATAATTATAATAATAATAATATTAATAATAATAATGTTAATAATAATAATAATAAAATAATAAAAAAATATAACTAATAATTTGTTTACATAAAATAATAACCTTTCAAACTCAAGGGTTAAATTGTAAATTTTTTTAAAACTAAACAAAAACTTTGAATTCAGATGTAAACTGATACAAACCACGGGGACCAATTTTGTAAATTTGGAAAACACACATCACCCCACCTCCATCTTTCCCGTTTCTTTTCTTCCCCAAAATCTCGGCCGATTTGATCCACTAACCGAGCACCAAACTTCAAAAATAATTGAAGAAATCGATAGTGGACAATCATGTATATATAACTAATCTAACTCAGCCTTTAATTTGAACCAAAACAAGCAAAAAAACATTACATTAAAACACCCATCTCATCGCGACCTGCAACTGTTCAAACACCATTAATCGAGCTTCCAACTTCAAAATTAACATAGGGCTTTGCATCAATACCACTACACGAAGCTAACCTCAAGTTTAATTTGATTATTATCATTGTTTGAGTATCAATCGAGCACCATCTGTGCCGCGACCTGTTCTTGACGAGTTCAACACCAAATCGAACACCATATAGGTAATTCGACACACACAACACTCGATTTCTCATGGGGAACAAAAGCCCCATGATTTCAGAAGCTATCGAAATCGAATTGGGCTTCAATTGGGTGAGATTCGATCTAGGGTTCCTCGCGGGTTGGGGGGAAAGCGGGTTAAACAGATTAAAAACATTTGGAAACCAATTCAAGCACGGCTGAGGCCCTTTGGTTCACTGGTTCCTGCGCTCTATTTCAAACAGGAGGTCCCGGGTTCGAACCGGGCCACCTACACATATTTTTTTAGGCTTTTTAAGCTATAAAAAATTTCAGAAAAAAATCTTAAAAATTATAAAATTGTTTTACAAACATAACAAATTTTTAAAACCACATAATTATTTTCTGAAATTTATTTTGACATTTTATTTATTTAATTTATAAATTGTTTAAATAAATAACAAATCTAGTTTATTTTTATAAAATTAGACTGTAAATAACGGTTAAAAATCAGTAAATAATTATTGGATTAAATATATTTATGTAATATTATTTAAATCATGATTATCTCAATCAAACATAAAAGTTTTATATATAAATCTTCCAAAATCATTTTCATTTCTTTAATCATTTAAATAATTAAATATTTTAATTAATTATCACATAATTAATTAATAAAACTAATTATTTGTTTTTCACACTAAATCAAACGATTACGCGTATTAACACATTTATTCCTATAAGTTCTAAACGTAATCACATTCAATAAATTTATTTTATTTAGTTATGGACATTCAAACTAAATAAAAATTAGTTTATTAAACTACCATTCAAGACCCAATGGAAATCCTAATACATTTCCAAATTCCCAAATCATTATTATTCTAATTCGAGACACCGTTCCTTAGGTTAATCGTAAGGAAATCGTTGGTGTCTAATCTATCACATCCAGATTCTAATCTCATCAATCAAGTGAGTATTCATATCCCCTTTTTATATCATTTCTTATTTGGGGGAAATCATGTGATACAATATATTCAATCATGATATTCTATTGTTATTTCATTCTAAATTCAATTCAAGACAGGTTATGTTATTACTTGCAATTATGTGAACATACTATGGTAAACTGGACGACAGTAAAACCCTAATTCAATCAATCAATCCTGGTATCAATGGTAGATCTACTGGTTTGGATAACCCATCCCATATGGCTTTCGAGTGGTGATTGTGCCAGAGGCAGGAGTCAATCTATGGTGTATGTGTGGAGTCTATTATATGCAAGTGTCAAGTCAAGGGGTTGTTATTGTGTCAGTTTATCTATATGCTTACTATTGCAATATAAGTCTTAACGTTACCTTGTAAATTGGATTATTCTCAATCAATCTATATGTATACTCAAAACGTGATTACTCACCAGCTAACTCGTTAGCTGACTTTATTTTCTCACATGATTTCAGGTTAAGCAAGTTAGTGGACTTCTACATGCTCATATAAGACCCGACTTAGTCAAAACAAAAGAAAATTACTATTTGTGACTTTAACTGTTGTATTTGTATCTGTTAAATTCATGTTATCCTGTAATCTGATTTTAATATTATTTTCACTATTAGACAATCATGAGTTATGAACAATCAATCATTCCCTCATCCGCTCCGATGATTCCGCCGTCAGTCGGGGTGTGACAGATTGGTATCAGAGCCATGGTTATAGGGAATTAGGTTATTAGAAATGGAATGACCTAGACTATAACTAAGTACCCTTACACATGAGTCCTCTCATGTATTTTACATGCTTAGATAGGATTTTTATGTGCCTTATATGTTTATATTTGATTGTATGATTATATGCCTTATGTGATTCTTCTTATGCTTTGAATCTTATCAATGTACACACGAATCTTAAATCATATTCTAAGGCATTGTGTGCCTAATTCAAGTGATTTCAAACTCCAAAACTCGATTGTTATTCATGGTTTTTAAATTCTTCAAAGTCTGTGTCTTACAACATGAAACATGCTATGCTGGAAGAGTGGGATGCCTGTATCTCGGGGTGTTCTGTCTAGGCAAGGTATTCGCATAAATCAAAACCAACCGATGGATCTGTCTACCTACCTGGGAACCCTCGGGATGAGTATCTACTTATAGGTACGCATGTCTTCAATGAGGTGTGTTGGACATAACACTTTGATTAGTCAACGTATTCGCTTTGATTTACGAATCAAACGATTACACACGGAACATCTCATTGTTATTATGCCAATTCCTGATTGTCGTTTTCATGTGGTATAACTCCTATTATCCAATTCTCATAAAATATCTTAACGATATTCCAGAATGTCTTCTCGTCAAATCCGTTCACGGTCTAGAAACTCTGGTCGTAAGATTGCTGCTATTGTAGCACGTGAAGTTGCTGCGGTCGTCCCAACTTACTTACCCATTTGAACCAAGGCAATAATGTTGTTCAAAACCCAACTACACCAAACCCTCCCTAAACTTGTACTTACAAGCAATTCAGTTCATGCAACCCCACTAAGTTCAGTGGAACTGAAGGTGCTATTCGAAAGCATCGAGAGCACTTTCTTAAACAGTGAATGCCCTAAAAATCTAAAAGTCCGGTATGCGACAAGTGTTCTCCAGAAACGCGCACTTACTTGGTGGAATGGAGAGAAACGAACCCGTGGAACTGAAACTGCTCTAGCCTTAACATGGACTGAAGTTAAGGATCTCATGACTAAAGAGTTCTGCCCAAGGAATGAAGTTCGGAAACTGGAAGCTGAGTTCTGGGAATTAACCCAAGACAGTGGTGAGAACCTATCATACACTAACCGATTCCACGAACTGAGCCTTTTGGTACTGCATCTTGCTACCCCTACCTCCTGAGCCATCGAGAAATATATTGGTGGACTACCCATGCAGATTCAGGATACGGTGTTAGGAAGAAATCCTTCGACACTAGAAGATGCTATTAGGCTGGCTGCACAGTTAACCGATGATCATGTGAAAGCTGGTTCTTTAACCAGGAAAGGATCGAAGAAGAATACCGATAAACTTCATAACGAAACCGTCAAAACCGATCACCCGAGCTTTCCAAGAACAAGAAGTGGAAGGCTCAATCTCAAAACTTTGCTGTAATTACCCCTGCTGTACCAATTAATCAAGTCCCTCCAACTCGTCAACCAGCAGTAAACAAACAATCGCTAATGAAAAGGCATACGCTGTGTAACATCTCGTTTTTGCTAATTAAAAGGTTAACTTTGTTAAATTTTAAAACATTTAAAACCTAATGGGATAATAATCTTAAAATTATTAATTATTAATAATAATAAACAATAATAATAATAATAATAATAATAATAATAATAATAATTAATAAAGGTTAAACATTAAAACTTAAGTTAAGGGGGCTTTAGTGTCATTTATAAACTTTAAATAAAAGTTTACACATAAAATAATAGAAGTTCCACTTCAGGGAATTTGTGTAACTTCTTTTAATTCACCAAACCACCCCTCCCACCGCCCGCTTCTCCGGCCAAGATCCGGCCACATTCTGGCAAGGCCAAAAACGGCCTTTTGGCCGCGGTTTTGACCCAAATCAACCACCCCACTAATCACGCATGAAGATTCGAACATTTACCCCGCTTTAATTTGAAAATTTGAATCGATAGTGTGATCCTGTTTCCTTCCCCGCGTGTTTGGCCACTTTACAAGCCACGGTCGCATTAACACTCAATAATAATTCAATTAATCCAACCAAAACGATCATTTCACTATCTGTAACCTATTCCTAATTTCAATTTCATCCGAAAAATCCACAGCACCTTCATCGAACACCACCTTCCTCTCGACCTGCAACTTGATTGAAATCAACCTTCGGAGCTCGGTTCATCCAAATTGATTGAGGGCTTTGAACCTTAAACGTTATTAGAAACTACTGGTGCGAGGAATTCGATTATAATCAACTCAACCTATTGAATTCAAAGCTCCCCTGCCGCGACCACATTCGATCTGAAACCATCGATTTCCATTGAAATAATAGGTAATCAGATACTATTTTGATTCGTTTTTACACGGAAACAAAAGCCCCATGAATGTTTCCATTAACATTTGCGAATGATGATCAATTTGGCAGATTTTCGAATTAGGGTTCTTGAGAATTGGGAAGGGTTTGCAACAATGGTTTTTAAAACTTGGGAACCGGAAGCTAACGCGGCCACGGCCCTTAGCTTGACGGTTAAGACATTGCCTCCCATACATGAGGTCCCGGGTTCGAACCCGGGCAACCTCATGAATTTTTTTAAAGGCTTTTCAGCCATATATTAATTTAGAAAATTTTTAATAAATATAAAAATAATTTTTATAAACTATAAATATTTTTTAAACGTCAAACAAATTTCTGAAAATTAATATCTTAACATTTTATTCTATTTGTTAAAACAAATAATATAGCTAGTTAAATAATCTATAAAATAGACTTTAAAATTTGTTTATCTTAACAAAACATTACAATTGGATTATTTTCTTGTTTAGCTTATTAAATTCTTATTCAAATAAAATAATAAAACATTTGATCTAAATGTTATTTTTTTCTTTAAAAAATGTATATCTAACTTTTATTTAATTGTTCCCTTTTAAAATAACTAAATGATTATTGGACATTATATTAATTGAGGTTTTGTCATGATAACTGTAGAAATTATATAATTTATAATTTCACGAATTAATTACAAATATTATTTTTATATAAATATACTAACTAAAGGTTTTGATTAATATTTATTATTAATCAAAACGTTATTTCTATAAATTTTAAATAATTATAAAGCTTGATTAATAGTGAATCATACCAATAGTTTATACTTAAAGTCAATTTTAAAATAGTTACTTATATAATTCTTCTGATGAACTAAAAATGTAAATAATTACATTATAAACTTATTACTTATTAAAAACCATAAAACCATTGAAAGCCAAACTCTTATTTGAACGTTAATTATAATATTAACCTTAATCTTTATCTCGTAAATTATACATTTAGGTGCTTGTAAAAGAATTCGTTGGAGCATCGTTAATTTATAATCCTCTTATATACTTATACGTCATTGTGAATATTTCTATACCCATTTTATCATTTTCACACTTTTGGGTGAAACATGTTACCGTATAAACGTTGCACTTGTAAACACATTTGATTCTTGTAAACTATGGTAATTTACTTGTATGTTGTGATTAGTCGAATCATGTAGCTACCATGTAATGTCGAATACATGTACAATCATTAACTTTTGCTAGCCTGGCGACGTCATAGATCTATGGGCCTGACAAGCCTGCTTGGTTGATCCAAGTACACTTAGCTAATCGTATATACTTGTAAACGTTTAAGACTTGTAAAACTTTGTCAAGGTTTAATTGTGCATTCTGTCTTACATCCCTAGTTACCTTGTTCTCTAATTTACAACATGAATTGCCATCTTTTAAGTACTTATGTATTCAAAACTATAGAATGCTCACCAACAATATGTTGACCCTTATTTTAACATGTTTCAGGCAATAGCGTTATTTGGCTGTGAACAATCGTAACTCTCACGCCTCGACGATTCCGCCGTCAAGGTTGGGGTGTGACAGATTGGTATCAGAGCCAGGGCCGGGCCGTTGTGCCAGCGAGGACGCTGGTCTCACTTCGGTGGGTGGATGGACACATGCCAGAAAATATGGCTATGACTCATCCCACATCGGTTGGGGAGGCGAACTAAGGTCTTTATAAGGGGTTGGATACCTTCCCCATGTGACGCGTTTTAAATCCGTGAGGCTGCGGCCAAAGCGGACAATATCACATTGCGGCTCTAGTACACCTTCCGGGGGGTGTCACAGTGGTATCAGAGCCCATAACTATAGGGATCTAGGTTATAAGAAATGGTGACCTAGACTATAGCTTATGCATGCACCTTATAGTATTTTTATCTTGTAAATACATGGTTTGCATGTTACATAATGCTATGCCTTCTTATGTGCAATTTGATGTCTTAGCATAGGATTGCCTAAACTTAGTTACTTGTCTCTCTAAACTTATCTTTGACTCTCCCCGAACATAAAACCTCTCATTTATTCTCGACGACACGTGGAATCGTTATACTATTACTTATGATCTGGATCCTTAGACTCTATGTCTAATCTATCAATCTCATCAAGGTTTTGATTTCATGAACCAAGGAAATTTGTGTGACACATAGACACCTGTATTCTGGATTTCCTGGCAAAAGGCCTGAGGGCTAAGGCAAGCGTATTCGTATAAATCTCATTGTGAGACCCGTTACGCTACCTGGGGATTTCTGGGATGAGTGATAAACTATGGTCAATACACAAGTCTCTAAGGCAAATGGGTCAATTTACCTTGACGTGTCAACGATTCCAAATGGTAATGCGTTATCAAATGGAACCATCCTTTTATATCTAAAAATCCTTGAATCCTTGAACTGGTTATCATTAAAGTTTAAATAATTTCTCATTCTTAACCTAAATAATGTTCCTGTTAATATTGAACTCATCCTACATTTCAACTCTTACGCTCAACGTGTAACGTGTAACGGTATTGAACTCAGCGTTTCATGTAACTATTTCTATACCTTGATCAACGTGAACATGGATCTTAATATACCTAAAGATATTGGGAATCTAAACCAAATGGTCTTTAAAACTTTAAATCGTTACTTATGGTTCTCAAATTTTCTAAGGGTGTGTCCATGACTAAAGACATTCAATGCTGTAAGGTGAAATCTTACATCTTTGGATACTTTGTCTAAGCAAAGTGTAAATAGTGATTTGATTCGATCATTGAATCCGTTTACTTGACTTGAAACCCTTGAGATGAGAGATCACTTATAAGTACGCGTATCTTCAACAAGGTTGGTTGACCTCATATCCTGAGAAGTCCATGTATTTCCTTTCGATCGAATATTCACATCTCATTGTGGTGTTGAATAATCCTGTCCTTGAGTTCGTCTTCCCAATTTAAACCATCCAAGATTTGAACATCATAACAAATCCTGTTACCTCGAACTTTAACCTGAAATTTTGTAAACATGATGTTCCTTTTGGTTACATTGATGCAACCTAAAATTTTCTAAATTTCTGAGTGATATTCTTTTCCTTTCGTTGTTAAGTCGAACCTTGAACCGTTTGCACCATGGGAGATGCAAGAGTTTGTAAGTCAATCTATGACTAAGAACACTCGTATCTCCTAAATGATTCTAACTCATCAAAACAGGGGTGATTCCCTTACTTTGGTGATGATTTTTCATTTGTTTCAATAAATGATTCCAATTGTGTGTTTTATGAAATTTCATCCTCTAGATCAAGGTTATTTCCTTATCATGAGGATTGACTTCAATTATTCTCATTGGAACTTGCACTTCACAAATGACATGATCTCACCAAAATAGGATTGAAACCCGTACTTGGTGACAAATGTTAATCTTTGATTGTTTTCTTGTTATTATGAAGCTCAATCATCAAGATAGACGTAAATTTCATATCTTGATGATAATATCATTTTTATGAATTATATTTTTCTCAAATGAAACGTCCTCGTCAAAGTAGGAGTGAATTCTGGATTTTGATGAAGAAGTTCATCTGTTATATTTTGTTTTTGTAAAACTTTATCGTTAAGATAGGAGTGATTTTCCTTACCTTAATGGTGAGTTACCTCGTCTTATTTCTGTGAATCCCCAACAATTGGTTGGGATCAAACTGGTTGATGGTAAGTTAGTGGTCATATCTTGGGAATACACCATCAAGTTAGGAGTGAAAACCACACCTAATGACTATTCTCATTTCTTGATCTTCAACTTACCAGGTTGTAATCAAGTGACGAGAAAACATGTAGTAACTTGAAGGAGGAATCAATGTTGGTGATTCGACCTATCAAGCCAAAGCATGATCTCTGAACTTGAAAGAAGACTCGATCGTTTTAGGTTGATTTTAATTCCAAGCTTGAAGCATTTAAATTCTTAAATCGATTTCTTTATCTTCATGTTTTGACTCGATCTAACTACATCGAACAATTTATTCCTTACATATCAACTTTCATCTTGAGATATCATCAAACCCATAAGTATAATCTTCCTAAACAATCCTTTGTCAAAAAAAGATATTATCGAATACCTCCCTTATTGTTTGATGAATTTCGTATGCGATCTGCATTTGGTAATTTGTTACCTTGCATAACATGGTTACAAATACCTTTCTTATTGTTGCGTCATTTCTTGAATCGTTTTTATCTTTAACCTTGAAAATCATTGAAATTCTAACTTGGTTTTGAATAACAAGACTCGTTATTATCCTCACTGCGATGCGGATATAATGGTTCATAAACCTTCGTAACTTGTAGTCATGGTTTGGCATAAAGGAAAAGACGTAACTTGGTATGTATCTAAGTGTTTCACCTTCATTTATGACAAAACCTAACCTCCGTGTTCTCGTAAATCTCATGTTTAACTTTTCATCCACTAGGTGCCTCTTATTTTAAATGTCATGATGACAATTGGTGCATTATAGACCGATTGGCTAAAAATTCAATTCGACCCACCCATTATCTCACAACGTCGAGAAATTGACTTGTATCTGTTTCAACTATTCGTATACCGTGGTATTATGTTAAAACATCGATCGTTATTTGAACGATTGATTCATTTTTCTATTTTAATAATATTCTTAACCATCGTTGTGAACTTATTCCAAGATCTTCACATAACGTATTATTCTTAAACCAATGGGTGGTCAAAGGAGAAAATACATATTCACAATATATGCGTTAAGGTCGTTTCATATGATGACGTTTGGGATTCTTAAATTCCGACGGTTAACCTTGCTTACCATTGTTGGTCTTTTATTGATTTCTAAACATCACCTTACCATGAAATTATATTCTGGAAGTTGTGATTTATAAGTCTAATATACGATGGTAACTCGGCATCGCTTTCCAACATTAACGTCTCACATTTCACTGATAGGGTTCAAATTGGCATGCATTATGCCAAGAATCTTGTAAGATTCCATCAAGTGAAGCGTTTCATCTGTAATTAAACGTCAATCACTGTTAGTTTGAACACTATATTTCATTTTAACCCTTTTGCTCATTTAAGTTCATTCTTAATTTCGAAACGAAATTCTTTAAAGTAGGGGAGACGGTAACATCTTGTATTAACGTTCATTCTTAATCAACGTGAAAGCTTATAATGTTAACTAGAAGCCATATACTTTAGGCTCTCTTTTTACCTCTAATGGCTCTGCCATTGCACATAAAGTATACACTAAAGCGGTCAGCGTAATTGATGATGAATTTCTTCTTTGATACCTTATCAAAACCCGAAAGTTCCTCAAAGTGTACCTCAGAAAATGAAAACACAAACTGCATCAGAAAGAAAAAGAGAATCACTATGATCTATCTGTGGCTTCATGCTCATCTTCTGATTCACTTGAGAACATGAGGATCAAATGAAATACAAGCGTCCTCATCTTATCGTCTCAGCCTCCTCGCGAACAAATTTCGGGACGAAATTTCCTAAAGTAGGGGAGACTGTAACATCTCGTATTTTTGCTAATTAAAAGGTTAACTTTGTTAAATTTAAAACATTTAAAACCTAATGGGATAATAATCTTAAAAATAATTATTATAATAATAATAACAATAATAATAATAATAATAATAATAATTAATAATAATAATAATAATATAATAATAATAATAATAATTAATAAGGTTAAACATTAAAACTTAAGTTAAGGGGGCTTTAGTGTCATTTATAAACTTTAAATAAAAGTTTACACATAAATAATAGAAGTTCCAAACTTCAAGGACCATTTGTGTGTCACACCCTCAATTTCTACAAACGGGGTTTTACCGTTAGGCGTGTGACATACCAGGATCTCAGACACGGTCATATCAAACGACACTATATAAGTTTAAAAATAAATGTTTGACTTGAATCAGAGTTGCATAAATAAAACGAATAACAGTGCGGAAGCGAAAGTACTAAATGTAAACAATACTGATAGTCTAAAAATGCTATGTCAAAACAACGTTTAATACAAAGTGAATAAATCTGATGAATGCATGTCCTGAGTGCGTTCCTTAATCGTGCATCACGAGCTTAAGCGTTCCTGTTACCTGAGAAAACATGCTAAAATGTGTCAACATAAAGTTGGTGAGTTCACAGGTTTAATCAACAAGAAATGTGTTCGTAGCGTTCAATGGTTTGCGTTTCAATGGTTTAGTATATAGAGCATATCGTTAGGTAGCTAGCCTATGTTTTGTTACTTAGCGTTTCGAACCGAAGCTGACTGTTTACATCCTATATGTGTTTGTTGTATCCCGCCACGTCTCACAAGACCGTGACAAATGTTAGGTCAATCAAGCACCCGTTTGACCTCCAATCAAGCTAGCGCGACTAGCCCGGGCGGGGTTGTCAGACCCAGTAGTACTACTCAAAATTACCTCGCTAATCCCATTACTAACGGTTCGAGTGTGTCAGGACATGTTGTGTGTTTGCACTAACGTAACAAGCGATATCAATAATACTACAAACCATTTATGTAAGTCTGTTTTGCATGTCTTCTCCCCCAAAAAGGAAAGATAGTAAATAGGGGCCGTGAAACTCACCTTGAAATGATTAAAAAATAAGCGAGCAAAAACGCTTCCAAACGGTGTGAGCAATGTACGATCGAATACCTATAATAATTATAATTAAAACTTTAAGCACGTTCGATGAGAGAAAGTACGTTCGGTCGGTTTCGGGTCGGTTTCGGGTTTAACGCCCGACACGCACATAATTTGATATACAACCAACACACCATGTCATAATAATGCTAATTATATTGTTAGTAATAATTATAGGTATTTTTATTAATAAAAAATAAGAATAATTAATAATAATAATAATAATAATAATAATAAATAATAATAATATAATAATAATAATAATAATAATAATAATAATAATAATAAAATAATAATAATAATAAAATAATAATAATAAAATAATAATTAATAATAATAATAATAATAATAATAGTAAAACCCATATGTCATGCATTTTTTTTATAATTTAACATATGAATCTATACACCCCAAAACATATATGTATATACATGTATCATCAATACCCATACCTACATACAAGTATATTGCACACATCAAATGTATATATTTGCACACACATACTATGCATTACATAAATTATACACGAACACACAAATCATAGTACTCATAACCATAATGGCTCATACTACTATACAATATACATGTACCCACATACTGCAAGTGAGATTTACAACATGCAAGCACACAAAAATAAATGTCAACTCAATGTAATTTCACTCCCCAAAACAACATCTCTGCACACACTTTTTTTATTAAATGATCATGGCACCACTTGTGTTTGTCACCTACACTTTCACGCATAGAATGCATACACAGGTGCAAAACATACATACACACATAATACACACTGCACACACTGCAACATATACATACACACACTGCACGCACTGCACATATACATACAAACACACTGCGCACACTGCACATATACATACACACACACTGCGCACACTGCACATATACATACACACACACTGCACACACTGCACATTTACATACACACACACACTGCGCACACTGCACATATACATACACACACACTGCGCACACTGCACATATACATACAACACTGCACACACTGCACATATACATACACACGCACTGCGCACACTGCACATATACATACACACACACTGCGCACACTGCACATATACATACACACATATACATCACGTACATAGCAGCGAAGGCTGCTGTGTTCGGCTGCTGGTTTGTCCTTCCTGCGCAACATATATACATACATACACAACCTGCGCACACACAATATACGTACATATATAACAGCATACACATACGAACAGAAACGTATACATACATACGCACGCAGCAACATACAGTCACGCACACAGCAGCATATGTACATACGCAGCAATATACATACATACCCAGCAACATACAGTCACGCATACAGCAGCATACGTACATACATACGCAGCATACATACATACATAAACAGCAACACATACCAAAACAGCAGCATACATACATACGCAGCAACATACATACATACGCAGCAGCATACATACATACAACAGCAGCATACATACATACAACAGCAGCATACATACATACATAAACAGCAGCATACAGTCACGCACACAGCAGCATACGCACATACGCAGCAATATCATACATACGCAGCAGCATACAGTCACGCACACAGCAGCATACGCACATACGCAGCAATATACTACATACGCAGCAACATACAGTCACGCACACAGCAGCATACTACATACGCAACAATATACATACATACGCAGCAACATACAGTCCATTTAAGCAATGGCATGCCACGGTGATTACAACACACCGGGACACGAAACACCAAACCGTGCACCCCGTATCGCTAACCGAGACACAATCAAACCCGAAAACGTGAGGCAAGAAAAGAGGCTTACCAGAGGGCTGTTTCGATCAACTCTTGTGGTTCCGGAGGAGGAGCGGTTGCGTGAATTGAAGGGCTGTCGGTGGTCGTTTGCCGTACACGATTCACCCTGAAGAAGGTGTCGAAGTGTCTGCCGCAAGGGGAGGAAGGGTCACTACAAAAGGGTTGACCACTAGCCGCGAGTTTTTGTCACAGAGGGAAGCTGCCTTAAGGGAGACGGTGCGAAAGTTGAGTTGACAGCGGAGGTGCTGGGGTGCTTGGGTGTTAGGGTTGTGGAATGAAGGGGACGAGGTGGGGGGTTGGGTAGTTATAATATTTGTAACTTTTTTTTTGAAATAGCAGTTAGTCCCTCGACTTTGAATCCATTTACATAACAAACACTTTGTTTAGTTTAACTATATATCAAAGTTAATTAATTAAGTAATTACTACTAATTAATTTTAAACCACATAACAAAGTTAAGTAATTTATTTAAATAAGTCAAAGTTAAATAATTATTAAATAAATTATGTTGAGAAACGTTGAAATAACCAAGTTGAATTGACGGCGTTAACATGGAAATACGGATGTCACATCATCCCCTGTTGAGGGAATTTTCGTTCCGGAAATTAGAATGCTAGGTTCGGTTAGAAAGCGTGAGATTCACGAGTTCAGGGCGGTGAGTTGATTTTCTCCAACTTCCGCCCATAGATAGGTGATCGACACTTACGCCATACAGTGCCTCAAATGGGGCAGCTTTGATCGATGTGTGATAGCTATTATTGTAAGAAAACTCAACTAGCGGTAAGTGAGTTTCCCAACTGCTACCGAAATCTATGACGCAGGCACGTAACATGTCTTCTAAAGTCTGGATCGTGCGCTCACTTTGGCCATCAGCTTGGGGTGGTACGCGGTGCTCATATCCAGCCGCGTTCCTAGTGCTTGTTGTAAGGACTGCCAGAAGTGTGAAGTGAATCGAGCGTCACGGTCAGAGATAACGGATATTGGCACACCGTGCCAAGAGACTATTTCCCTGAGGTAGATACGAGTTAACTTTTCCATACGATCAGACTCCCGGATTGCCAGGAAGTGTGCGGATTTCGTCAAGCGATCCACGATCACCCAAATGGTGTCGCATCCGCTGGGAGTTCGATGAAGTTTCGTGATGAAGTCCATAGATATCTGCTCCCACTTCCATACTGGTATTTCTGGCTGTTGGAGTAAAAGACGGTCGTTGATACTCCACCTTAACCTTAGAACAGGTTAGGCATCTGCTTACGTATGTGGCAATGTCGGCTTTCATATTCGGCCACCAGTAAAGGACCTTGTGATCGTGATACATTTTGTCCGAACCTGGGTGGATTGAGTACCGTGATTTGTGAGCTTCGTCCATTACCAGTTCTCGTAGGTTTCCATACGAGGGAATCCATGTTCGATCCATGAAGTAGCGGATTCCGTCAGGCTTGGTTTCCAATTGCTTCTCCATGCCTCGTAGCGACTCGGCTTTCAGGTTCTTGTCTTTTAACGCCTCAAGTTGAGCATTGCGCATCTGGTCGGGTAAACCAGTGTGAATGGTGAGTTGCAATGCTCGAACTCGTCTTGGCTTGGGTGTTTCCTTCCGACTCAGGGCGTCTGCTACTACATTGGCCTTGCCCGGATGATACTTGATCGTACAGTCATAGTCGTTTAACAACTCGACCCAACGACGTTGTCTCATATTTAGCTCCTCTGTTCAAAGATGTGCTGGAGACTCTTGTGATCGGTGTAAATGGTGCACTTGGTACCGTACAAGTAGTGTCTCCATATCTTGAGTGCAAACACGACTGCTCCCAATTCTAGGTCATGTGTTGGGTAGTTTTCTCGTGCACTTTCAATTGTCGGGATGCGTAAGCAATCACCTTATTGCGTTGCATTAGCACGCAACCGAGGCCTTGAATAGAAGCGTCACAGTAAACTACGAAATCGTCTGTTCCCTCAGGCAGGGATAGAATCGGTGTCGTACAAAGTTTCTGCTTCAGAACCTGAAATGCGGATTCTTGTTTGTCACCCTAATTATACGTAGTGCCTTTATGAGTTAATGTGGTGAGTGGTTGAGCAATCTTTGAAAACCCTTCAATGAACCGTCGATAATAGCCAGCCAACCCAAGAAACTGTCGTACCTCAGTCGGAGTCTTAGGCGTAGCCCAGTTCTTGATGGCTTTTATTTTGCCGGGTCAACATGTATCCCGTTCTCATTGACCACATGACCTAAGAAATGGACCTCTCGTATCCAGAAGTCACACTTTGAAAATTTAGCGTACAATTGTTCTCGTTTCAGCAGCTCCAGAATCAACCTCAGGTGTTCCTCATGTTCTTCCTTATTCATTGAATAAATAAGGATGTCATCGATGAAGACAATGATGAACTTGTCCAAATAGGGTTTGCACACTCGATTCATGAGGTCCATGAAACCGCTGGTGCATTGGTCAACCCGAATGGCATAACCAAAAACACGTAGTTGCCATACCTAGTTCGGAAGGCAATCTTTGAAATGTCTTCATCTCGAATCCGTAGTTGGTGATAACCCGATCTTAGATCTATCTGGAATAGAAACTCGACCCTTGTAGTTGATCAAACAAATCATCGATACGCGGGAGGGGATAACGATTCTTAACCGTCACTTTGTTCAGTTCACGGTAATCAATACATATGCGAAAAGTTCCATCCTTTTTCTTGACAAACAGGACGGAGCTCCCCACGGTGATGAGCTGGGTCTGATGAATCCTTTATCCAAGAGCTCTTGCAGTTGCGTAGCCAGTTCTTGCAGTTCCTTTGGTGCTAGTCGATATGGTGCTCTAGCTATCGGTGCGGCTCCAGGCGTCAAATCAATCTGAAACTCGACATGACGATGCGGTGGAAGACCAGGTAAGTCTTCAGGGAACACTTCAGGAAAGTCACGAACGATAAGGATATCTTTGATCTTCTTTTCTTCAGTGGTCTTCTCAGTGATCATAGCTAAGATAGCAGTATGGCCTTTGCGTAAGCACTTCTGGCTTTCTTATACGAAATGATGCCAGAAACGACACCACTTTTCTCACCCTGAATGGATAATACTTCACCACTAGGGAGGGGTACATGAACGATCTTCTCGCGACAGAAAATTTCAGCTTGGTTTTTCGATAACCAGTCCATGCCAACGACATCGTAGTAACCATGGGTAATAGAAATCAGACTTATATCGAACGAATGTCTAGTCACACCTAGATCACAACTGCCAAGTACACGGGTGGCGGTTATAATTGTACTTGTTGTTTATAATGGAAAGGCAGAGATGAAATGAACGAGGTCGTCATAATATCTTGTTATTTGATCCTACGCCAAACGTAGTTAGCCGGAAAAATCCGATTGTGTCCCACCACTAGGGAACAAGCAAATATAATGTACGCTTAAACACGATAAATATCAAATGAAATGAATGTTGGAACGCTCAAATTACCAAGATTCTAAGTCTTATGATCAATTCAATGAACAAGGACTACATGCGGCAGAGAGTATCACCACTCTATTACAAAATTTGAAGATCCGGTACGTTGTTGATAGATAGTTATGCACGATCACTGAAATGACAGAAAGGGTAACGTCTCATAGAGACTAGGGCTAATGCCATAATACGAATCTCATTAAGGCTCGAGGTGGATGAGAACTTTCATACGAGTAGGAATGAAGGATTTGTTACCATATCACTGTGAGGTTTATGAGAACCGAGACCTCATGTCTCCAAGTATAGAAATTGAAAATTTGTACTGATTATGGCCGTTATCACCCGATAGAGTTGCCAGAATTCTCATGCACGACAAATTACAATTACGTGTGCACCCGTGATTCTAATTTGCTTTGCATGGTCACCCATGGTTCCTCCTATTTGCGATAACCTACCTTGTCGAGTACCGAGTGTTATCAATGGTAGAGGTATCAAAGATATATTTGTTATACCAAGAGTCAAGCAACTGTGGTTGTACTAAGGTTGTACAAAGGATTCGGTCAAGATAACAACGGGGAATCAAGACAATTTGACCCTTTTTCCCTTTGAAGTTCTAGGCGTTTAAATGTTTAAGTCCGATTCTCTAACAGACTTGAATATCTTAGTTGTCCCTCATCTACTGCTCGGGCTAGTGTAGGGGATAGGATATGTTGGGAATGGTAACAAGTGTGAGAGAGTTGGGAGAGTGAGGTATTGTTCTTTTTGTTTGTCATAATTAAACTTGTCGCGTGTGTTTGGAGAGAGTTTCGTGTTCCAATCGTGGAAATGTTGGGTTCAATTCGTTGTTGCTTCCACTCCGAGAGTGAAGGATCAAGTGTAAACGTTGGTAGTGAGCGAGCAGGATTCTCCGCCCCTCTGTCAGCCGGTAATGACACACATGTCATACCCATAATGTTATGTTTGCTCAGCAGCGTACTGTCGGTACACCAGAAGGTTGTTTGCACAACAGTGGTAACCATGTAAAAGTGTCTGTGCAATACTAGTGTTGTGTCTAAGGCTATAGTCTAGATGCAATGCAATCCTAGTTCTCTATAACCTGTGGCTCTGATACCAATCTGTCACACCCTCAATTTCCACAAACGGGGTTTTACCGTTAGGCATGTGACATACCAGGATCTCAGACACGGTCATATCAAACGACACTATATGAGTTTAAAAATAAACGTTTGACTTGAATCAGAGTTGCATAAATAAAACGAATAACAGTGCGGAAGCGAAAGTACTAAATGTAAACAATACTGATAGTCTAAAAATGCTATGTCAAAACAACGTTTAATGCAAAGTGAATAAATCTGATGAATGCATGTCCTGAGTGCGTTCCTTAATCGTGCATCACGAGCTTAAGCGTTCCTGTTACCTGAGAAAACATGCTAAAATGTGTCAACATAAAGTTGGTGAGTTCGCAGGTTTAATCAACAAGAAATGTGTTCGTAAGCGTTCAATGGTTTGCGTTTCAATGGTTTAGTATATAGAGCATATCGTTAGGTAGCTAGCCTATGTTCTTGTTACTTAGCGTTTCGAACCGAAGCTGACTGTTTACATCCTATATGTGTTTGTTGTATCCCCGCCACGTCTCGCAAGACCGTGACAAATGTTAGGTCAATCAAGCACCCGTTTGACCTCCAATCAAGCTAGCGCGACTAGCCCGGGCGGGGTTTGTCAGACCCAGTAGTACTACTCAAAATTACCTCGCTAATCCCATTACTAACGGTTCGAGTGTGTCAGGACATGTTGTGTGTTTGCACTAACGTAACAAGCGATATCAATAATACTACAACCATTTATGTAAGTCTGTTTTGCATGTCTTCTCCCCCAAAAAGGAAAGATAGTAAAATAGGAGCCGTGAAACTCACCTTGAAATGATTAAAAAATAAGCGAGCAAAAACGCTTCCAAACGGTGTGAGCAATGTACGATCGAATACCTATAATAATTATAATTAAAACTTTAAGCACGTTCGATGAGAGAAAGTACGTTCGGTCGGTTTCGGGTCGATTTCGGGTTTAACGCCCGACACGCACATAATTTGATATACAACCAACACACCATGTCATAATAATGCTAATTATATTGTTAGTAATAATTATAAGGTTATTTTTATTAATAATAAAATAAGAATAATTAATAATAATAATAATAATAATATAATAATAATAATAATAATAATAATAATAATAATATATAATAATAATAATAGTAAAACCCATATGTCATGCATTTTTTTATAATTTCTCAACATATGAATCTATACACCCCAAAACATATATGTATATACATGTATCATCAATACCCATACCTACATACAAGTATATGTTGCACACATCAAATGTATATATTTTGCACACACATACTATGCATTACATAAATATACACGAACACACAAATCATAGTACTCATAACCAATAATGGCTCATACCTACTATACAATATACATGTACCCACATACTGCAAGTGAGATTTACAACATGCAAGCATACAAAATAAATGTCAACTCAATGTAATTTCACTCCCCAAAACAACATCTCTGCATACACTTTTTTTATTAGATGATCATGGCACCACTTGCGTTTGTCACCTACACTTTCACGCATTGAATGCATACACAGGTGCAAAACATACATACACACATAATACACACACTGCACACACTGCACATATACATACACACACACTGCACGCACTACACATATACATACACACACACTGCGCACACTGCACATATACATACACACACACTGCGCACACTGCACATATACATACACACACACTGCACACACTGCACATATACATACACACACACTGCGCACACTGCACATATACATACACACACACTGCGCACACTGCACATATACATACACACACTGCACACACTGCACACACTGCACACACTGCACATACACATACACACGCACTGCGCACACTGCACATATACATACACACACTGCGCACACTGCACATATACATACACACACATACATCACGTACACAGCAGCCGAAGGCTGCTGTGTTTGTCCTTCCTGCGCAACATATATACATACATACACAACCTGCGCACACACATATATACGTACATATACAAAAGCATACACATACGAACAGAAACGTATACATACATACGCAGCAACATACAGTCACGCACACAGCAGCATACGTACATACGCAGCAATATACATACATACGCAGCAACATACAGTCACGCACACAGCAGCATACGTACATACATACGCAGCAACATACTTACATAAACAGCAGCATACATACATACATAAACAGCAACATACATATATAAACAGCAGCATACATACATACGCAGCAACATACATACATAAACAGCAGCATACATACATACAACAGCAGCATACATACATAAACAGCAGCATACAGTCACGCACACAGCAGCATACGCACATACGCAGCAATATACATACATACACAGCAACATACAGTCACGCACATAGCAGCATACGTACATACGCAGCAATATACATACATACGCAGCAACATACAGTCCATTTAAGCAATGGTATGCCACGGTGATTACAACACACCGGGATACGAAACACCAAACCGTGCACCACGTATCGCTAACCGAGACACAATCAAACCGAAAACGTGAGGCAAGAAAAGAGGCTTACCAGAGGGCTGTTTCGATCAACTCTTGTGGTTCCGGAGGAGGAGCGGTTGCGTGAATTGAAGGGCTGTCGGTGGTCGCTTGCCGCACACGATTCACCCTGAAGAAGGTGTCGAAGTGTCTGCCGCAAGGGGAGAAGGGTCACTACAAAAGGGTTGACCACCAGCCGCGAGTTTTTGTCACAGAGGGAAGCTGCCTTAAGGGAGACCGGTGCGAAAGTTGAGTTGACGGCGGAGGTGCTTGGGTGCTTCGGGTGTTAGGGTTGTGGAATGAAGGGGACGAGGTGGGGGGTTTGGGTAGTTATAATATTTGTAACTTTTTTTTTGAAATAGCAGTTTAGTCCCTCGACTTTGAATCCATTTACATAACAAACACTTTGTTTAGTTTAACTATATATCAAAGTTAATTAATTAAGTAATCACTACTAATTAATTTTAACCACATAACAAAAGTAAGTAATTTATTTAATAAGTCAAAGTTAAATAATTTATTTAAATAAATTATGTTGAGAACGTTGAAATAACCAAAGTTGAATTGACGGCGTTAACATGGAAATACGGGATGTCACATTGTGTAACTTCTTTTAATTCACCCAAACCACCCCTCCCACCGCCCGCTTCTCCGGCCAAGATCCGGCCACATTCCGGCAAGGCCGAAAACGGCCTTTTGGCCGCGGTTTTGACCCAAATCAACCAGCCCCACTAATCACGCATGAAGATTCGAACATTTACCCCGCTTTAATTTGAAAATTTGAATCGATAGTGCGATCCTGTTTCCTTCCCGCGTGTTCGGCCACTTTACAGGCCACGGTCGCATTAACACTCAATAATAATTCAATTAATCCAACCAAAACGATCATTTCACTATCTGTAACCTATTCCTAATTTCAATTTCATCCGAAAAATCCACAGCACCTTCATCGAACACCACCTTCCTCTCGACCTGCAACTTGATTGAAATCAACCTTCGGAGCTCGGTTAATCCAAATTGATTGAGGGCTTTGAACCTTAAACGTTATTAGAAACTACTGGTGCGAGGAATTCGATTATAATCAACTCCAACCTATTGAATTCAAAGCTCCCCTGCCGCGACCACATTCGATCTGAAACCATCGATTTCCATTGAAATAATAGGTAATCAGATACTATTTTGATTCGTTTTACACGGGAAACAAAAGCCCCATGAATGTTTCCATTAACATTTGCGAATTGATGATCAATTTGGCAGATTTTCGAATTAGGGTTATTGAGAATCGGGAAGGGTTTGCAACAATGGTTTTTAAAACTTAGGAACCGGAAGCTAACGCGGCCACGGCCCTTAGCTTGACGGTTAAGACATTGCCTCCCATACATGAGGTCCCGGGTTCGAACCCGAGCAACCTCATGAATTTTTTTAAAGGCTTTTCAGCCATATATTAATTTTAGAAAATTTTTAATAAATATAAATAATTTTTATAAACTATAAATATTTTTTAAACATCAAACAATTTTTTGAAAATTTAATATCTTAACATTTTATTCTATTTTGTTAAAACAAATAATATAGCTAGTTAAATAATCTATAAAATAGACTTTAAAATTTGTTTATCTTAACAAAACATTACAATTGGATTATTTTCTTGTTTAGCTTATTAAATTCTTATTCAAATAATAAATAATAAAACATTTGATCTAAATGTTATTTTTTTCTTTAAAAAAATGTATATCTAACTTTTATTTAAATTGTTCCCTTTTAAATAACTAAATGATTATTGGACATTATATTAATTGAGGTTTTGTCATGATAACTGTAGAAATTATATTATTTATAATTTCACGAATTAATTACAAATATTATTTTTATAAAATATACTAACTAAAGGTTTTGATTAATAATTTATTATTAATCAAACGTTATTCCTATAAATTTTAAATAATTATAAAGCTTGATTAATAGTGAATCATACCAATAGTTTATACTTAAAGTCAATTCTAAAATAGTTACTTATATAATTCTTCTGATGAACTAAAAAATGTAAATAATTACATTATAAACTTATTACTTATTAAAACCATAAAACCATTGAAAGCCAAACTCTTATTTGAACGTTAGTTATAATATTAACCTTAATCTTTATCTCGTAAATTATACATTTAGGTGCTTGTAAAAGAATTCGTTGGAGCATCGTTAATTCTTATAATCCTCTTATATACTTATACGTCATTGTGAGTATTTCTATACCCATTTTATCATTTTCACACTTTTGGTGAAGCATGTTACCGTATAAACGTTGCACTTGTAAACACATTTGATTCTTGTAAACTTATGGCAATTTACTTGTATGTTATGATTAGTCGAATCATGTAGCTACCATGTAATGTCGAATACATGTACAATCATTAACTATTGCTAGCCTGGCGACGTCATAGATCTATGGGCCTGACAAGCCTGTTTGGTTGATCCAAGTACACTTAGCTAATCGTATATACTTGTAAACGTTTGAGACTTGTAAAACTTTGTCAAGGTTTGATTGTGCATTCTGTCTTACATCCCTAGTTAACTTGTTCTCTAATTTACAACATGAATTGCCATCTTTAAGTACTTATGTATTCAAAACTATAGAATGCTCACCAACAATATGTTGACCCTTATTTTTAACATGTTTCAGGCAATAGCGTTATGTGGCTGTGAACAATCATAACTCTCACGCCTCGACGATTCCGCCGTCAAGGACCATTTGTGTAACTTCTTTTAATTCACCAAAACCAACCCTCCCACCGCCCGCTTCTCCGCCAAGATCCGGCCACATTCCGGCAAGGCCGAAAACGGCCTTTTGGCCGCGGTTTTGACCCAAATCAACCACCCCCACTAATCACGCATGAAGATTCGAACATTTACCCCGCTTTAATTTGAAAATTTGAATCGATAGTGCGATCCTGTTTCCTTCCCCGCGTGTTCGGCCACTTTACAGGCCATGGTCGCATTAACACTCAATAATAATTCAATTAATCCAACCAAAACGATCATTTCACTATCTGTAACCTATTCCTAATTTCAATTTCATCCGAAAAATCCCACAGCACCTTCATCGAACACCACCTTCCTCTCGACCTGCAACTTGATTGAAATCAACCTTCGGAGCTCGGTTAATCCAAATTGATTAAGGGCTTTGAACCTTAAACGTTATTAGAAACTACTGGTGCGAGGAATTCGATTATAATCAACTCCAACCTATTGAATTCAAAGCTCCCCTGCCGCGACCACATTCGATCTGAAACCATCGATTTCCATTGAAATAATAGGTAATCAGATACTATTTTGATTCGTTTTAACACGGGAAACAAAAGCCCCATGAATGTTTCCATTAACATTTGCGAATTGATGATCAATTTGGCAGATTTTCGAATTAGGGTTCTTGAGAATCGGGGAGGGTTTGCAACAATGGTTTTTAAAACTTGGGAACCGGAAGCTAACGCGGCCACGGCCCTTAGCTTGACGGTTAAGACATTGCCTCCCATACATGAGGTCCCGGGTTCGAACCCGGGCAACCTCATGAATTTTTTTAAAGGCTTTTCAGCCATATATTAATTTTAGAAAATTTTTAATAAATATAAAAATAATTTTATAAACTATAAATATTTTTTAAACATCAAACAATTTTTTGAAAATTTAATATCTTAACATTTTATTCTATTTTGTTAAAACAAATAATATAGCTAGTTAAATAATCTATAAAATAGACTTTAAAATTTGTTTATCTTAACAAAACATTACAATTGGATTATTTTCTTGTTTAGCTTATTAAATTCTTATTCAAATAATAAATAATAAAACATTTGATCTAAATGTTATTTTTTTCTTTAAAAAAATGTATATCTAACTTTTATTTAAATTGTTCCCTTTTAAAATAACTAAATGATTATTGGACATTATATTAATTGAGGTTTTGTCATGATAACTGTAGAAATTATATTATTTATAATTTCACGAATTAATTACAAATATTATTTTTATATAAAATATACTAACTAAAGATTTTGATTAATAATTTATTATTAATCAAAACGTTATTCCTATAAATTTTAAATAATTATAAAGCTTGATTAATAGTGAATCATACCAATAGTTTATACTTAAAGTCAATTCTAAAATAGTTACTTATATAATTCTTCTGATGAACTAAAAAATATAAATAATTACATTATAAACTTATTACTTATTAAAAACCATAAAACCATTGAAAGCCAAACTCTTATTTGAACGTTAGTTATAATATTAACCTTAATCTTTATCTCGTAAATTATACATTTAGGTGCTTGTAAAAGAATTCGTTGGAGCATCGTTAATTCTTATAATCCTCTTATATACTTATATGTCATTGTGAGTATTTCTATACCCATTTTATCATTTTCACACTTTTGGGTGAAGCATGTTACCGTATAAACGTTGCACTTGTAAACACATTTGATTCTTGTAAACTTATGGCAATTTACTTGTATGTTATGATTAGTCGAATCATGTGGCTACCATGTAATGTCGAATACATGTACAATCATTAACTATTGCTAGCCTGGCGACGTCATAGATCTATGGGCCTGACAAGCCTGCTTGGTTGATCCAAGTACACTTAGCTAATCGTATATACTTGTAAACGTTTGAGACTTGTAAAACTTTGTCAAGGTTTGATTGTGCATTCTGTCTTACATCCCTAGTTAACTTGTTCTCTAATTTACAACATGAATTGCCATCTTTTAAGTACTTATGTATTCAAAACTATAGAATGCTCACCAACAATATGTTGACCCTTATTTTTAACATGTTTCAGGCAATAGCGTTATGTGGCTGTGAACAATCATAACTCTCACGCCTCGACGATTCCGCCGTCAAGGACCATTTGTGTAACTTCTTTTAATTCACCAAAACCAACCCTCCCACCGCCCGCTTCTCCGGCCAAGATCCGGCCACATTCCGGCAAGGCCGAAAACGGCCTTTTGGCCGCGGTTTTGACCCAAATCAACCACCCCCACTAATCACGCATGAAGATTCGAACATTTACCCCGCTTTAATTTGAAAATTTGAATCGATAGTGCGATCCTGTTTCCTTCCCCGCGTGTTCGGCCACTTTACAGGCCATGGTCGCATTAACACTCAATAATAATTCAATTAATCCAACCAAAACGATCATTTCACTATCTGTAACCTATTCCTAATTTCAATTTCATCCGAAAAATCCCACAGCACCTTCATCGAACACCACCTTCCTCTCGACCTGCAACTTGATTGAAATCAACCTTCGGAGCTCGGTTAATCCAAATTGATTAAGGGCTTTGAACCTTAAACGTTATTAGAAACTACTGGTGCGAGGAATTCGATTATAATCAACTCCAACCTATTGAATTCAAAGCTCCCCTGCCGCGACCACATTCGATCTGAAACCATCGATTTCCATTGAAATAATAGGTAATCAGATACTATTTTGATTCGTTTTAACACGGGAAACAAAAGCCCCATGAATGTTTCCATTAACATTTGCGAATTGATGATCAATTTGGCAGATTTTCGAATTAGGGTTCTTGAGAATCGGGGAGGGTTTGCAACAATGGTTTTTAAAACTTGGGAACCGGAAGCTAACGCGGCCACGGCCCTTAGCTTGACGGTTAAGACATTGCCTCCCATACATGAGGTCCCGGGTTCGAACCCGGGCAACCTCATGAATTTTTTTAAAGGCTTTTCAGCCATATATTAATTTTAGAAAATTTTTAATAAATATAAAAATAATTTTTATAAACTATAAATATTTTTTAAACATCAAACAATTTTTTGAAAATTTAATATCTTAACATTTTATTCTATTTTGTTAAAACAAATAATATAGCTAGTTAAATAATCTATAAAATAGACTTTAAAATTTGTTTATCTTAACAAAACATTACAATTGGATTATTTTCTTGTTTAGCTTATTAAATTCTTATTCAAATAATAAATAATAAAACATTTGATCTAAATGTTATTTTTTTCTTTAAAAAAATGTATATCTAACTTTTATTTAAATTGTTCCCTTTTAAAATAACTAAATGATTATTGGACATTATATTAATTGAGGTTTTGTCATGATAACTGTAGAAATTATATTATTTATAATTTCACGAATTAATTACAAATATTATTTTTATATAAAATATACTAACTAAAGGTTTTGATTAATAATTTATTATTAATCAAAACGTTATTCCTATAAATTTTAAATAATTATAAAGCTTGATTAATAGTGAATCATACCAATAGTTTATACTTAAAGTCAATTCTAAAATAGTTACTTATATAATTCTTCTGATGAACTAAAAAATGTAAATAATTACATTATAAACTTATTACTTATTAAAAACCATAAAACCATTGAAAGCCAAACTCTTATTTGAACGTTAGTTATAATATTAACCTTAATCTTTATCTCGTAAATTATACATTTAGGTGCTTGTAAAAGAATTCGTTGGAGCATCGTTAATTCTTATAATCCTCTTATATACTTATACGTCATTGTGAGTATTTCTATACCCATTTTATCATTTTCACACTTTTGGGTGAAGCATGTTACCGTATAAACGTTGCACTTGTAAACACATTTGATTCTTGTAAACTTATGGCAATTTACTTGTATGTTATGATTAGTCGAATCATGTAGCTACCATGTAATGTCGAATACATGTACAATCATTAACTATTGCTAGCCTGGCGACGTCATAGATCTATGGGCCTGACAAGCCTGCTTGGTTGATCCAAGTACACTTAGCTAATCGTATATACTTGTAAACGTTTGAGACTTGTAAAACTTTGTCAAGGTTTGATTGTGCATTCTGTCTTACATCCCTAGTTAACTTGTTCTCTAATTTACAACATGAATTGCCATCTTTTAAGTACTTATGTATTCAAAACTATAGAATGCTCACCAACAATATGTTGACCCTTATTTTTAACATGTTTCAGGCAATAGCGTTATGTGGCTGTGAACAATCATAACTCTCACGCCTCGACGATTCCGCCGTCAAGGTTGGGGTGTGACAGATTGGTATCAGAGCCAGGGCCGGGCCGTTGTGCCAGCGAGGACGCTGGTCTCACTTCGGTGGGTGGATGGACACATGCCTGAAAATATGGCTATGACTCATCCCACATCGGTTGGGGAGGCGAACTAAGGTCTCTTTATAAGGGGTTGGATACCTTCCCCAATGTGACGCGTTTTAAATCCGTGAGGCTGCGGCCAAAGAAGACAATATCACATTGCGGCTCTCGTACACCTTCCTGCGGGGGGTGTCACAGTTGGTATCAGAGCCCATAACTACAGGGATCTAGGTTATAAGAAATGGTGACCTAGACTATAGCTTATGCATGCACCTTATAGTATTTTTATCTTGTAAATACATGGTTTGCATGTTACATAATGCTATGCCTTCTTATGTGCAATTTGATGCCTTAGCATAGGATTGCCTAAACTTAGTTACTTGTCTCTCTAAACTTATCTTTGACTCTCCCCGAACATAAAACCTCTCAATCTTATTCTCGACGACACGTGGAATCGTATACTATTACTTATGATCTGGATCCTTAGACTCTATGTCTAATCTATATCAATGTCATCAAGGTTTTGATTTCATGAACCAAGGAAATTTGTGTGACACATAGACACCTGTATTCTAGATTTCCTGACAAAAAGGCCTGAGGGCTAAGGCAAGCGTATTCGTATAAATCTCATTGTGAGACCCGTTACGCTACCTGGGGATTTCTGGGATGAGTGATAAACTATGGTCAATACACAAGTCTCTAAGGCAAATGGGTCAATTTACCTTGACGTGTCAACGATTCCAAATGGTAATGCGTTACCAAATGGAACCATCCTTTTATATCTTAAAAATCCTTGAATCCTTGAACTGGTTTATCATTAAAGTTTAAATAATTTCTCATTCTTAACCTAAATAATGTTCCTGTTAATATTGAACTCATCCTACATTTCAACTCTTACGCTCAACATGTAACGTGTAACGGTATTGAACTCAGCGTTTCATGTAACTATTTCTATACCTTGATCAACGTGAACATGGATCTTAATATACCTAAAGATATTGGGAATCTAAACCAAATGGTCTTTAAAACTTTAAATCGTTACTTATGGTTCTCAAATTTTCTAAGGGTGTGTCCCATGACTAAAGACATTCAATGCTGTAAGGTGAAATTCTTACATCTTTGGATACTTTGTCTAAGCAAAGTGTAAATAGTGATTTGATTCGATCATTGAATCCGTTTACTTGACTTGAAACCCTTGAGATGAGAGATCACTTATAAGTACGCGTATCTTCAACAAGGTTATGGTTGACCTCATATCCTGAGAAGTCCATGTATTTCCTTTCGATCGAATATTCACATCTCATTGTGGTGTTGAATAATTCATGTCCTTGAGTTCGTCTTCCCAATTTAAACCATCCAAGATTTGAACATCATAACAAATCCTGTTACCTCGAACTTTAACCTGAAATTTTGTAAACATGATGTTCCTTTTTGGTTACATTGATGCAACCTAAAATTTTCTAAATTTCTGAGTGATATTCTTTTCCTTTCGTTGTTAAGTCGAACCTTGAACCGTCTGCACCATGGGATATGCAAGAGTTTGTAAGTCAATCTATGACTAAGAACACTCGTATCTCCTAAATGATTCTAATTCATCAAAACAGGGGTGATTCCCTTACTTTGGTGATGATTTTTCATTTGTTTCAATAAATGATTCCAATTGTGTGTTTTTATGAAATTTCATCCTCTTGTAAGGCCCCGCTCACCGGGCACCTTACTGTTGGTTCTTCATTGCACATGATACATACATATAGTATATGATCATAAAATAACGCAGCGGAATTGATAAAAATATACATTCACATTCATTAATAAAAGCTTTTACATCATTGTCTTGATTACAAAATACAAGCTTTCCCTACATTGCCTAGCTTTACTATGATTGCTGCTGAAACTCAGCAATCATAGGGTCATATACAGTGACCTCTAATAGAAGATATTAAGTTCAAAAATATCTTCTTTATCTTAAAGGAGATTCCTTAAGTAATCCCGTTTATTAGGATTCTTAGGAAATCTCACACTTGCATGCAACATGATGTGTTGCGTGCATTACGGGCCCGCAACACATGATGTGGCAGCATAATCAAAAGGTGAATGCCATCCCAAAAGAGCTGAGTAGCCGCCTCGTGCCATCCTCAGCAACACTACCTGCCAACTGGAAACACATAAAGTCAGCGTTGCTGAGTGAGTTCTAGTTTTATAATAAAACATACTTTCATTCTTTATAACTGTTCATACATACATATGCTCACACATCATACGTACACGTAGATAATATTATTATTATCTTCATCATTCGTTCATTAATCATTCAATCGTGTACTAATCATCATTCTCGTTCACTTTCATACATACATACTTTACATTCTTTCATTACTTCCGTTCGAACGTTTATTTCATTCATTCATACATTCATTACGTTTGTTCGAACATTCTTTACATTCGGTGACATGTACAATACCCCCTTACATCATACATATTGCTGGTGCTGGACCTGTGGTAATCAACCACGAACGTTGTGCACATATGCTGATCCAGTCACCTGGGGTAGGTACATGCACCACTTATCTTTTCACTTTACTTCTATCATACGTTAGCCAAGTCTGTTGTAGCACTCAGCTGCTCACCTCAGTGGCAATCTCATGATTGCCTGCTAACCGAGTCTGTTGCAACATGTAGTTGCTCACCTCATTATCAATCTCAAAGATTGATCCTGTGTGCATCCTTCGGGGTAGCTAACCCGCATCACAGTTGAGCTAACACCTGCCAGGGGTGTGCACCTCCTTACATATGCTTGCAAGCCTTTCTTACATTCATTCGTTCGTTAATGTATGCATTCATTTATCATGTTCCTTCTTTCATTATCTTTCACTTTACGTTCTTAATACGTTCGTTTCATTCTTTCATTCATTCACGTAAAGTTATTAAAAGATAACATACATTTACATAAGGAACATAGGTGTTTACAAATCATCAATACTCACCACCTATCATGGCCTCATCATACTTAACATACATACCTCATACATACACTGCTCTATACATTCACATCAGCCCTATTCGGGCGACTGAACCTATCCCAGTCGCATGTCCTCCATGCGACTGGACCGTGCGATTGGGCTGTCATGCGAATGGGCATACAATCGTGCGAATGGGCATACAATCGTGCGACTGGACATCCTTCCGTACGACTAGACACTATGCAGCTGGGTTATATGCGACTAACTCTTAACCGTACGACTGAACTACCCTGCGATTGGACCTATGCGACCGAAACCCTCAATCGCATAGCCTATCGTGCGACTGAGGCTCAATCGTGCGTCTGAGCCTCAATCGTGCGATTGGACCCCAACTCATCCTCATTCGGCCGAATGGCCCTTCAGTCGCATAACCCTAACTGGGCAGCGACTGGAGTTCTTCATGAACAGCAGTCGCGAACCAACGCACTCAAACTCCTCATAAACCCATTTTCAGCCCAAATCGACCCTCCCAAGCCTCAGGGATTCATACTAGGACATCATACAAGCATATACAAGTCCTAACTCTTACTATAAACACATTACTCAAGATTTACCTCAAATGGGTCAAATTTACACTATTTCAAAAATAGGGTTTCTATGTGATTCCAGCCCCAAAATCGTTAGAAAACATGTAAATGAGGGGTTCTAGAACTCACAATAACAAGTAGGAGTTGATGAGCTTCGATTTGGCTAGCTTCTCGACAAATCCGGAGCTCGGTCAGCACTTTCCCTCTTTTCTTCCTCTGCTCTCGTTCGCTCTCTGCTCTTCCCGACTGAAATTTCTAAGTGTTGGGAGGAGAATGAGAGTTGCTCCCCTTTTATAGGTACTTCTCAGTCGCATCTGGTCCAGGGGCGACTGGACCTTCAGTCGCATAAACACCATGCGATTGGACCCCAGTCGCATGTGTTCCATGCGGTTCGTTCTTCATTCGGGCGGTTGAACTCCAATCGTACGGTTGAGCTTCAATCGGCCGAATAGCATGCGGTTGAACCTCCAGTCGCATAAATCCCAGGCGACTGAGGCTCAGTCGCACAACCTACCAAAAAGTCAAACTTTCGGGTGTTACAAGTCCACCCCCTTATTTTAGGTTTCGTCCCCGAAACCTGTTATTCTTCGAACAATCGTGGGTAATGCTGCCTCATTTCTTCTTCGGTTTCCCACGTGGACTCGGATCCCTTCCTATGCCGCCACTGTACACGCACAAGGGAACCACTTTATTCCTTAACCTCTTCTCTTTGCGATCGATGATCGCCACTGGTTGCTCTACATAGTTGAGCCATTCGTCTACCTCGATGTCCCCCAGTGGAACGACCATGTCCTCGTCCGCCAAACATTTCCTCAGATGAGACACGTGGAAAGTCGGGTGGATTCCACTTAGTTCATCTGGTAGATCCAACTTATAGGCCACCTCTCCTACTCGAGCAATCATTCGGAAAGGGCCTATATACCGCGGACTCAACTTACCCCTCTTCCGGAATCAGATGATCTCTTTCCAAGGTGAGACCTTTAACATAACCCGGTCTCCCACCTGGAACTCAATCGGCCTGCGTCGTTTGTCGGCATACAATTTCTGTCGGTCTTTGGCCGCCTTCATATAAGCTTTAATTCTTTCGAGCTTTTCAGTCGTAGCCTCGACCACTTCGACGCTTCCCAATTCTTTTTGACCAATTTCACCCCAACAGACGGGTGTCCTGCATCTCCTACCGTACAGCATCTCATAGGGCGGCATGCCGATACTGGCATGATAACTGTTATTGTACGAGAATTCAGCTAACGATAGGTGGTCATCCCAGCTTCCCCCGCAGTTAATAACACACGCTCGGAGCATGTCCTCCAAAGTCTGAATGGTCCTTTCCGACTGACCATCAGTTTGAGGGTGATAAGCCGTGCTAATATGCAACCTCGTCCCCATAGCATCGTGGAATTTCTTCCAAAATTTGGACGTAAACCGGGTGTCGCGATCAGACACAATCGATACCGGTACACTATGACGAGTCACAATCTCTTTGATGAAAAGATCGGCCAACCTTTCGGACGAATATGTCTCGCGCATCGGTAAGAAGTGAGCACTCTTCGTCAATCGATCCACAATCACCCAGATCGTATCATACCCTTTCGGGGTACGTGGCAGCTTTGTGATAAAATCCATGGTGATGTGCTCCCACTTCCATTCCGGTATGTCCAACGGTTGAATCTTTCCATACGGCTTCTGGTGTTCTGCCTTTACTTGCAAACACGTGAGGCATTTACTCACATACTCCACCTGTAAGGCCCACCTTTCTCAGGAAGCCTCACAGTTGGCCTTTCACAGCAAACATAGATTTAAAGCAATCATTTACTCATATGTGTATAAATATATATATTGCAGCGGAAAAATATACCGTAATTCAACCCATTACAACGTAGTTAAATTAAATTATAGACATTGTCTTTAAACATCAAAACTATTTAAATGTCCTTTTAAGCTTTTCTTTATCGGGGATGCCAGTCTTCTAGTGCCATGAAGCTTCAGTCCCATGCCCCTATTCCATAAGCTCTAACTCTTACCTGTCAACTGATATGCATACAAAAGTCAGCTTCGCTGAGTGAATTCTAGGTTTACCTTACTAAATAACTTTCGTAAGAGATATTAGCTTTATCAGTTGAAAATAATCATTGTCTATCAAAATATAAATACACACAAGCTATCACTTTATCATTACTTTATCATTTATTGTTATTTATTACTCTTCTTTATCCGTCAATTCACTGTCACTATCGGTGCCTAGGCTCGCCTAGGACTTTACCGACATGCCAATTAAGGACTTACTGCCGTACCCGATCAGGCCATTATTGTCATGCCAATTTAGGACTTACTAACCTGCCTGTTCGAGCATACTTTATCACTTTATCACTGGTGAGGGTACAACGAATGCAACCCTCCTTTATCAATTGCTTGCAAGGCTTTGCTTTATCACTTTATCAAGGTACATGTTATGGGCCTCATAACCTTTCTTTATGTTTCACTGTCATGTTTAAGTTATACATAATATAACACAACACAATACATAATAAGAAGTAAACTCTTAATCTTAGCATTCACTTTTCATCAATCATGAGAGATAAACCAGATAACTGGCCCTCCGAGGGACAGCGGGGGTTCGGGGCGGCAGCCCCTGATAGCGGGATTCTAGGGGCGGCAGCCCCTAGTGGGGTCCAAGGGGCAACGCCCCTGGCTGGGGCCGGGCTGCCACGTCAGCGCGCCCGAAAATTATTTTGAACTATTTAAATAGCATATTTTACTTTAGGAAATTTTATTTTTCTTGATAAAAGGTCTTAAAAAACCGTTCTCATATAAGTATGTATTTTAGTATGCATATCACCCCAAAACATTGAAAACGGGTAAAGGAGGGGTCTAGAACTCACCTGAACTTGTCCAATGGCTTAGATTCTAAGTCACTTAAGCTATAGCCTGAATACTCCAGCTGCACGAAAGTTAATATGCAAAAACGTCATTTTCTTCATAGTTTCGCCCACAGTTTCGCTGGTAGTTTCGCTGACAGTTTCGCTGGCAGTTTCGATACCAGTTTCGCTGGGCAGTACTTCTGTCAGTTTCGCTGGACAGATTCGCTGGCATGAGCGCCCAACTTTCGTTGGAATTTCCTAGTTTCGCAATGTCTAAGGTCAGCCTAAGTACTTAGCGAAACTATCAGCGAAGCTGTAGTTTCGCTGTAGCGAAACTGTAGTTTCGCTAGGATTCTCCTAGTTTCGCTGGATAAATGCACAGTTTCGCTGGATGGATACTTAAATTCGCTGGATCGGGGCCCAGTTTTGCTGGATGAACAAAAACTCAGATCCAGCCCGTTTTTAACCCAAAATCTTAACTTTTTACGTCCAAGTCCTTAGTTTACCTTCCATGAACTCAAATCTAAGCTTTTTACACGTTTTCATACGTAAAAATTCGACCTTTATGTGTTTCTTTAAACTTTTCAAAACCCCAAAACCCTAGAATCCGGGTTTGATCTACAGAGGGCCTTAGAGGTCGATTCTTACCTTGTTTTGTTGCTCTTTTCTTGTGTTTTGATGCTCCAATCCACCAGAACTTCAATCCTTCAAACCTTCAAGCTCCAAATCTTGAATTTCTTCACTTTCTCTCTCTACTTTCTCTCTCTACGAATTTGGTGGCTAGGGTTTGAAATGGTGAAGATGGAGCTGTTCATGCATGTTTAAGGGCTGATTAGGGCCCTTAAACCCATTAAGCCTAGCCCATTAAGACTAATTTTATCCATAGCCCACTAATTTACCCCTTTATTTCTTAAATTAACCCTTAAAAGCCCATTATTATTAAATGGCTCGTTTCGGGAAATTTCGGGGCGTTACACAACCACATCACGTTTCATACCCGGCCACCAATAATCTTTCTTCATGTCTTGGTACATCTTGGTAGCACCGGGATGAATGGAGTATCGAGTCTTGTGGGCTTCATCCATGATCTTCATACGTAGATCCCCTAATCGATGAATCCACACTCGTCCAAATCGAGTCTTGGCACCACACGTGTTTTCACCCAGTTCTGCGACCAGACCTCTCATTCGTTCAGAGTTAAGATGTTTGTCTTTCAGCGCTTCATCCTGGAACTCTCTGACTTGTTTCATCACGTCGGAGGTCATGATTAGCTGGTACGCCTTCACTCGAATTGGCTCGGGCCTCTCCTTTCGGCTAAGGGCATCAGCCACCATGTTGGCTTTGCCCGGATGGTAATGGATCTCACAATCATAATCCTTTATAAGCTCCAACCATCACCGTTGCCTCATATTCAGATCTTTTGCTCGAAGAAATACTTCAAGCTCTTATGGTCGGTAAAGATGGTGCACTTCGTTCTGTAGAGATAGTGCCTCCAAATCTTCAGTGCAAAGACCACAGCTGCTAGCTCCAAGTCGTAAGTAGGGTAATTAACCTCATGGACTTTCAACTGCCGGGATGCATAAGCTATAACTTTTCCCCTCTGCATCAACACGCATCCCAATCCCGAATAAGAAGCATCAGAATAAACCACTAGATCTTCGCTCCCCTCGGGTAATGACAGAACTGGAGCTTGGGTCAATCTTGTCTTCAGTTCTTCGAACGCCTTCTCCTGGGCTTGACCCCATACAAATTTCACATCCTTCCGGGTCAACTTGGCCAGTGGAGAAGCAATTTTGGAAAAGTCTTAGATGAACCTTCGGTAGTAACCCGCCAAACCCAAGAAACTTCGGATCTCAGATGGCGTCTTTGGAGACTTCCACTGTATCACCGCTTCCACCTTCGCCGGATCAACCATGATCCCATCCGGATTTACCACGTGACCCAAGAATTGAACTTCACGCAACCAAAATGCGCACTTGGAGAATTTTGCATACAATTTCTCCCTTCTTAACGTCTCCAGAACTTCACGAATGTGACCGGCATGCTCAATCTCGCTCTTTGAATAAATCAAGATGTCATCAATGAATACACTCACTGATTTATCCAACATCGGCCGGCACACTCTATTCATCAGGTCCATAAAAGCAGCTGGCGCGTTGGTCAAACCAAAAGACATGACAAGGAACTCATAGTGACCGTAGCGCGTATGAAAAGCTGTTTTAGGGATATCCTGCTCCTTCACCTTCAGTTGATGGTAACCTGATCGAAGATCTACTCGTGAAAACCAACTAGCACCCTGAAGTTGGTCAAACAAGTCGTCGATCCTCGGCAAGGGGTATCTGTTCTTTACTGTCAACTTATTCAGCTCGCGGTAGTCGATGCACATCCTCATACTACCGTCCTTCTTCTTTACAAACAGGACCGGAGCACCCCAAGGTGAGATACTCGGTCTAATGAACCCCTTATCCAGCAGCTCTTGTAATTGCTCCATCAACTCTTTCATCTCTGTCGGGGCCAATCGGTATGGTGCTTTGGCAACAGGTTGGGCGCCTGGTATCAGATCAATCTGGAACTCGATCTCTCTGTCAGGTGGCAATCCCGATAAGTCTTCCGGGAACACGTGTGGGAACTCACACACAACCGGAACATCAGATAGTTGTGGTGTCGGCTTTTCTACGTCCTTTACATAACATAAAAAGGCGTTACATCCACGCCTCATACATTTCCCCGCCACTGCCATTGAGATCACCTTCGGAATCATAGTAACCCGATCGCCATAAACTGTCACTGGACTACCGTTGGGCGCTGTCAAACTGATCATCTTCTTGCGACACACAATGTTCGCCTCGAAATCTGCCAACCAATCCATCCCAAGCACCAAATCGAAACCGCCTAACATCATCGCAAATGGTTTAACTGGGAATTTGTGACCCTCCAGTTCTACATTGCAACCCTCAATTACCTCGGAAATCCTGGTAGTTTTACCTATAGCGGTCTCTACATCAAACGGTATATCCACCGGTCTACTACTAACGGGCAGTTTGGCACAGAAGGCAGTAGAAATAAAACTCCTACTGGCACCCGAATCAAATAATACTGAGGCTAAAGTTTGGTTCACCAGAAACGTACCGGACACTACATCAGGGTCCGTCCTAGCCTCTTCCTGCGTCATCGTGAATGCTCTGGCGCTTGCTCTCGACCCTTCACCCCCTGTCTTCTTCATGCCGGAACCCTCGGACCTCGGCTTCTTGCAATCTTTACTCATATGACCACTTTCCCCACAGTTAAAACACTTCAAGCCCTTACATTCTTTCGCCATATGACCGGGCTTTCCACACTTAAAACAAACATTCAGCCCCCATCTGCACTCGCCACCGTGCTCTCTCCCACATTTCCCACACTTTCTCGACCCTGTACTTGACGTGACCACACGACGATCATCAACTCGTGCCTTCTTGCTGCTTGTCGAAGTATCACCTCGACCCAACCTCTTTCCCTGCCACTTCCTTTCATCACTTCCCTTCTTACTGCCCTCCGCTTTCACCAGTGCAACTCGTTCATCGTACAACCTCCCAGCTAAATCCACCGCCGACCTGAAAGTACTAGGTCGAGCGGAAATCAAATGCCAACGAATTTCGGCTGGCAACCCCTGAATATACCGGTTAATCTTGCAGGACACCGGCGTCACCTGCTCTGGCACCAACCGCGCCATGTCGTTAAACTTGGTTGTGTATTGTTGGTGGGTCATCGTCCCCACCTCCAACTGCAGGAACTCTCTCTCAACTCTGTCCATCTCCCAACGAGGACTAAACTCCTCGATCACCATTCTCTTCAACTCAGACCACTTCATCTTTCCAATGGCCCTACTACCCTCGGCCTGGACAATATTGTCCTACCAGCACAACGCCGTCCCCGTAAACGAGTGGGTAGCAAACTTCACCTTTTTATCCTCCTGGCAATCACTGATGTCAAGAACCGCCTCCATCTCCCTCACCCATTGGTGAGCATCCGCAGCCGTACCCGAACCATCAAAAGTCGGGGGCTTGCACCTCATAAATGCCCCGTAGTTACAACCCCGGGCTGTCTCCCGTATCTGCCCTTCCTCCTCTTCCTCTTCATCATCAGATAATACTGTTTCTGCTTCTGTCTGTTGCTGTCTACCTGAGGACCGATTCCTCCCTCGTCTCTCATCTTCACGTACTGCCTTTATCACTTCGGTCACTACAGACGGTAAGATCGTCTGTATGACCTGGTGCACTTCCTCGACCACTGCCTCTTTTACCGAGGCTCTCAGATTTGCGCTTTCGTCTGCCTCCTCCTGATGAGGAGTCTCGTTCTCCTCGTGAACTACTTTCTCTGCCCTAGGCCTTCCATGCGTGACACGCGGTTCAGCACCATGTCCACCACCACGGGAAGCTTTAGATGATCTACCACCGACCATCTTCTATCACACTGAAAGATTCAAACACCAACACGGTCATTCAAGGAAATAGCTCAGTTTATGTCAAGTATAGTAAGTCCCTAATTACAGTGGCCAGTTGTGATTAGCCGCTTACTCTACTCTTCGTACCCCGAGCATTACCTATCCTGACTACATTAGTATCTAAGTCTAACAGTACACATAATTCACATAACATGCGCACATAATACCAGTTAATCTTTAAGAAAAATACCTGATGGCACGCAACTACTCAGATGGCATTCTCATTCTCCCTGTCCCATTCTCAGTTTAAGTTTAGGTTTATTGTGAAAATTTACCCGTTTTACTTAAACTTTTGCTCTGATACCAACTTGTAAGGCCCCGCTCACCGGGAACCTTACTGTTGGTTCTTCATTGCACATGATACATACATATAGTATATGATCATAAAATAACGCAGCGGAATTGATAAAAATATACATTCACATTCATTCATAAAAGCTTTTACATCATTGTCTTGATTACAAAATACAAGCTTTCCCTACATTGCCTAGCTTTACTATGATTGTTGCTGAAACTCAGCAATCATAGGGTCATATACAGTGACCTCTAATAGAAGATATTAAGTTCAAAAATATCTTCTTTATCTTAAAGGAGATTCCTTAAGTAATCCCGTTTATTAGGATTCTTAGGAAATCTCACACTTGCATGCGACATGATGTGTTGCGTGCATTACGGGCCCACAACACATGATGTGGAAGCATAATCAAAAGGTGAATGCCATCCCAAAAGAGCTGAGTAGCCGCCTCGTGCCATCCTCAGCAACACTACCTGCCAACTGGAAACACATAAAAGTCAGCGTTGCTGAGTGAGTTCTAGTTTTATAATAAAACATACTTTCATTCTTTATAACTGTTCATACATACATATGCTCACACATCATACGTACACGTAGATAATATTATTATTATCTTCATCATTCGTTCATTAATCATTCAATCGTGTACTAATCATCATTCTCGTTCACTTTCATACATACATACTTTACATTCTTTCATTACTTCCGTTCGAACGTTTATTTCATTCATTCATACATTCATTACGTTTGTTCGAACATTCTTTACATTCGGTGACATGTACAATACCCCCTTACATCATACATATTGCTGGTGCTGGACCTGTGGTAATCAACCACGAACGTTGTGCACATATGCTGATCCAGTCACCTGGGGTAGGTACATGCACCACTTATCTTTTCACTTTACTTCTATCATACGTTAGCCAAGTCTGTTGCAGCACTCAGCTGCTCACCTCAGTGGCAATCTCATGATTGCCTGCTAACCGAGTCTGTTGCAACACGTATTTGCTCACCTCATTATCAATCTCAAAGATTGATCCTGTGTGCATCCTTCGGGGTAGCTAACCCGCATCACAGTTGAGCTAACACCTGCCAGGGGTGTGCACCTCCTTACATATGCTTGCAAGTCTTTCTTACATTCATTCGTTTGTTAATGCATGCATTCATTCATCATGTTTCTTCTTTCATTATCTTTTACTTTACGTTCTTAATACGTTCGTTTCATTCTTTCATTCATTCACGTAAAGTTATTAAATGATAACATACATTTACATAAGGAACATAGGTGTTTACAAATCATCAATACTCACCACCTATCATGGCCTCATCATACTTAACATACATACCTCATACATACACTGGGTTATATGCGACTAACTCTTAACCGTACGACTGAACTACCATGCGATTGGATCTATGCGACCAAAACCCTCAATCGCATAGCCTATCGTGCGACTGAGGCTCAATCGTGCGTCTGAGCCTCAATCGTGCGATTGGACACCAACTCATCCTCATTCGGCCGAATGGCCCTTCAGTCGCATAACCCTAACTGGGCAGCGACTGGAGTTCTTCATGAACAGAAGTCGCGAACCAACGCACTCAAACTCCTCATAAACCCATTTTCAGCCCAAATCGACCCTCCCAAGCCTCAGGGATTCATACTAGGACATCATACAAGCATATACAAGTCCAAACTCTTACTATAAACACATTACTCAAGATTTACCTCAAATGGGTCAAATTTACACTATTTCAAAAATAGGGTTTCTATGTGATTCCAGCCCCAAAATCGTTAGAAAACATGTAAATGAGGGGTTCTAGAACTCACAATAACAGGTAGGAGTTGATGAGCTTCGATTTGGCTAGCTTCTCGACAAATCCGGAGCTCGGTCAGCACTTTCCCTCTTTTCTTTCTCTGCTCTCGTTCGCTCTCTGCTCTTCCCGACTGAAATTTCTAAGTGTTGGGAGGAGAATGAGAGCTGCTCCCCTTTTACAGGTACTTCTCAGTCGCATCTGGTCCAGGGGCGACTGGACCTTCAGTCGCATAAACACCATGCGATTGGACCCCATTCGCATGTGTTCCATGCAGTTCGTTCTTCATTCGGGCAGTTGAACTCCAATCGTACGGTTGAGCTTCAATCGGCCGAATAGCATGCGGTTGAACCTCCAGTCGCATAAATCCCAGGCGACTGAGGCTCAGTCGCACAACCTACCAAAAAGTCAAACTTTCAGGTGTTACACCTCTAGATCAAGGTGATTTCCTTATCATGAGGATTGACTTCAATTATTCTCATTGGAACTTGCACTTCACAAATGACATGATCTCACCAAAATAGGATTGAAACCCGTACTTTGGTGACAAATGTTAATCTTTGATTGTTTTCTTGTTATTATGAAGCTTAATCATCAAGATAGACGTAAATTTCATATCTTGATGATAATATCATTTTTATGAATTATATTTTTCTCAAACGAAACGTCCTCGTCAAAGTAGGAGTGAATTTTGGATTTTGATGAAGAAGTTCATCCTGTTATATTTTGTTTTTGTAAAACTTTATCGTTAAGATAGGAGTGATTTTCCTTACCTTAATGGTGAGTTACCTCATCTTATTTCTGTGAATCCCTAACAATTGGTTGGGATCAAACTGGTTGATTGGTAAGTTAGTGGTCATATCTTGGGAATACACCATCAAGTTAGGAGTGAAAACCACACCTTAATGACTATTCTCATTTCTTGATCTTCAACTTACCAAGGTTGTAATCAAGTGACGAGAAACATGTTGTAACTTGAAGGATGAATCAATGTTGATGATTCGACCTATCAAGCCAAAGCATGATCTCTGAACTTGAAAGAAGACTCGATCGTTTTAGGTTGATTTTAATTCCAAGCTTGAAGCATTTAAATTCTTAAATCGATTTCTTTATCTTCATGTTTTGACTCGATCTAACTACATCGAACAATTTATTCCTTACATATCAACTTTCATCTTGAGATATCATCAAACCCATAAGTATAATCTTCCTAAACAATCCTTTGTCAAAAAAAAAGATATTATCGAATACCTCCCTTATTGTTTGATGAATTTCGTATGCGATCTGCATTTGGAAATTTGTTACCTTGCATAACATGGTTACAAATACCTTTCTTATTGTTTGCGTCATTTCTTGAATCGTTTTTTATCTTTAACCTTGAAAATCATTGAAATTCTAACTTGGTTTTGAATAACAAGACTCGTTATTATCCTCACTGCAATGCGGATATAATGGTTCATAAACCTTCGTAACTTGTAGTCATGGGTTTGGCATAAAGGAAAAGACGTAACTCGATATGTATCCAAATGTTTCACCTTTATTTATGACAAAACCTAACCTCCGTGTTCTCGTAAATCTCATGTTTAACTTTTCATCCACTAGGTGCCTCTTATTTTAAATGTCACGATGACAATTGGTGCATTATAGACCGGTTGGCTAAAAATTCAATTCGACCCATTATCTCACAACGTCGAAAAAATGACTTGTATCTGTTTCAACTATTCGTATACCGTGGTATTATGTTAAAACATCGATCGTTATTTTGAACGATTGATTCATTTTTCTGTTTTTAATAATATTCTTAACCATCGTTGTGAACTTATTCCAAGATCTTCGCATAACGTATTATTCTTAAACCAATGGTTGGTCAAAGGAGAAATACATATTCACAATATATGCGTTAAGGTCGTTTCATATGATGACGTTTGGGATTCTTAAATTCCGACGGTTAACCTTGCTTACCATTGTTGGTCTTTTATTGATTTCTAAACATCACCTTACCATGAAATTATATTCTGGAAGTTGTGATTTATAAGTCTAATATACGATGGTAACTCGGCATCGCTTTCCAACATTTCATCTCAAAACGTCTCACATTTCACTGATAGGGTTCAAATTGGCATGCATTATGCCAAGAATCTTGTAAGATTCCATCAAGTGAAGCGTTTCATCTGTAATTAAACGTTAATCACTGTTAGTTTGAACACTTATCTTTCATTTTAACTCTTTTGCTCATTTAAGTTCATTCTTAATTTCGAAACGAAATTCTTTAAAGTAGGGGAGACGGTAACATCTTGTATTAACGTTCATTCTTAATCAACATGAAAGCTTATAATGTTAACTAGAAGCCATATACTTTAGGCTCTCTTTTTACCTGTAATGGCTCTACCATTGCACATAAAGTAAACACTAAAGCGGTCAGCTTAATTGATGATGAATTTTCTTCTTTGATACCTTATCAAAACCCGAAAGTTCCTTAAAGTGTACCTCAGAAAATGAAAACACAAACTGCATCAAGAAAGAAAAAGATAATCACTATGATCTATCTGTGGCTTCATGCTCATCTTCTGATTCACTTGAGAACGTGAGGATCAAATGAAATACAAGCGTCCTCATTTTATCGTCTCAGCCTCCTCGCGAACAAATTTCGGGACGAAATTTCCTAAAGTAGGGGAGACTGTAACATCTCGTATTTTTGCTAATTAAAAGGTTAACTTTGTTAAATTTTAAAAACATTTAAAACCTAATGGGATAATAATCTTAAAAATAATTATTATAATAATAATAACAATAATAATAATAATAATAATAATAATAATAATAATAATAATAATAATAATTAATAAAGGTTAAACATTAAAACTTAAGTTAAGGGGGCTTTAGTGTCATTTATAAACTTTAAATAAAAGTTTACACATAAAATAATAGAAGTTCCAAACTTCAGGGACCATTTGTGTAACTTCTTTTAATTCACCCAAACCACCCCTCCCACCGCCCGCTTCTCCGGCCAAGATCCGGCCACATTCCGGCAAGGCCGAAAACGGCCTTTTGGCCGCGGTTTTGACCCAAATCAACCAGCCCCACTAATCACGCATGAAGATTCGAACATTTACCCCGCTTTAATTTGAAAATTTGACTCGATAGTGCGATCATGTTTCCTTCCCCGCGTGTTCGGCCACTTTACAGGCCGCGGTCGCATTAACACTCAATAATAATTCAATTAATCCAACCAAAACGATCATTTCACTATCTGTAACCTATTTCTAATTTCAATTTCATCCGAAAAATCCCACAGCACCTTCATCGAACACCACCTTCCTCTCGACCTGCAACTTGATTGAAATCAACCTTCGGAGCTCGGTTAATCCAAATTGATTGAGGGCTTTGAACCTTAAACGTTATTAGAAACTACTGGTGCGAGGAATTCGATTATAATCAACTCCAACCTATTGAATTCAAAGCTCCCCTGCAGCGACCACATTCGATCTGAAACCATCGATTTCCATTGAAATAATAGGTAATCAGATACAATTTTGATTCGTTTTTACACGGGAAACAAAAGCCCCATGAATGTTTCCATTAACATTTGCGAATTGATGATCAATTTGACAGATTTTCGAATTAGGGTTCTTGAGAATCGGGAAGGGTTTGTAACAATGGTTTTTAAAACTTGGGAACCGGAAGCTAACGCGGCCACGGCCCTTAGCTTGACGGTTAAGACATTGCCTCCCATACATGAGGTCCCGGGTTCGAACCCGGGCAACCTCATGAATTTTTTTAAAGGATTTTCAGCCATATATTAATTTTAGAAAATTTTTAATAAATATAAAAATAATTTTTATAAACTATAAATATTTTTTAAACATCAGACAAATTTCTGAAAATTTAATATCTTAACATTTTATTCTATTTTATTAAAACAAATAATATAGCTAGTTAAATAATCTATAAAATAGATTTTAAAATTTGTTTATCTTAACAAAACATTACAATTGGATTATTTTCTTGTTTAGCTTATTAAATTCTTATTCAAATAATAAATAATAAAACATTTGATCTAAATGTTATTTTTTTCTTTAAAAAAATGTATATCTAACTTTTATTTAAATTGTTCCCTTTTAAAATAACTAAATGATTATTGGACATTATATTAATTGAGGTTTTGTCATGATAACTGTAGAAATTATATAATTTATAATTTCATGAATTTATTACAAATATTATTTTTATATAAAATATACTAACTAAAGGTTTTGATTAATAATTTATTATTAATCAAAACGTTATTCCTATAAATTTTAAATAATTATAAAGCTTGATTAATAGTGAATCATACCAATAGTTTATACTTAAAGTCAATTCTAAAATAGTTACTTATATAATTCTTCTGATGAACTAAAAAATGTAAATAATTACATTATAAACTTATTACTTATTAAAAACCATAAAACCATTGAAAGCCAAACTCTTATTTGAACGTTAATTATAATATTAACCTTAATCTTTATCTCGTAAATTATACATTTAGGTGCTTGTAAAAGAATTCGTTGGAGCATCGTTAATTCTTATAATCCTCTTATATACTTATACGTCATTGTGAGTATTTCTATACCCATTTTATCATTTTCACACTTTGTGAAACATGTTACCGTATAAACGTTGCACTTGTAAACACATTTGATTCTTGTAAACTTATGGCAATTTACTTGTATGTTGTGATTAGTCGAATCATGTAGCTACCATGTAATGTCGAATACATGTACAATCATTAACTATTGCTAGCCTGGCGACGTCATAGATCTATGGGCCTGACAAGCCTGCTTGGTTGATCCAAGTACACTTAGCTAATCGTATATACTTGTAAACGTTTGAGACTTGTAAAACTTTGTCAAGGTTTGATTGTGCATTCTGTCTTACATCCCTAGTTACCTTGTTCTCTAATTTACAACATGAATTGCCATCTTTTAAGTACTTATGTATTCAAAACTATAGAATGCTCACTAACAATATGTTGACCCTTATTTTTAACATGTTTCAGGTAATAGCGTTATGTGGCTGTGAACAATCGTAACTCTCACGCCTTGACGATTCCGCCGTCAAGGTGATAGGGTTCAAATTGTGTAAGGCCCCGACACCGGGCACCTCACAGTTGGTCATTCACAGCATAAAACATACATATTGATAATTTAAGCAGCGGAATTAAGTTGGCAAAAACCCTTCATTCATTTTAAAAACTGTTGTTAAGCAATACATTCTAGTTCGTAAGTCACAAAATAATTAGTCGAATGAATTACAAAACAACAGTATCGTCAAAACATAAATGGATGTCAGTCTTTCCCGCCGTGTAGCCATCCCCGTGTGCCATCCTCAGCAACCTGTTACCTGCCAACTGGAAAATACATAAAAGTCAGCGTTGCTGAGTGAGTTCTAGTTTTGTAGATTAAAATACTTTACTTTTCATTCCAAGAAAAACCTTTCTTTACCTATATGCGGTCACACAAGTACGTACACAGATAATATTATTATTATCTTCGTCGTTCATTCATTAACTTTCCTTCGTGTGCCGTTCATCGTTAACATTCATATTCTTACGTATTCTTTCTTGCATATTCGTTCTTTCATTCGTACGTATCTTACTTTCATTCATTCATACATTACATACGTTCATACATTCATTTCATTCATACATTCATTGCATACGTACGATCATTTCTTTCATTCATACGTTCATTACATTCTTTCGTACGTTCATTCATTTCATTCATACATTCATATTGCATTCTTTCATACGTTCATTTCATTACTTCTGGTAACATGTACAATACCCCGAACATTGTGCACGAAGCTGGTGCTGGACCTGTGGTGATCAACCACGAACATTGTGCACGAAGCTGATCCAGTCACCTGAGGTAAGTACATGCACCACTTATCTTTCATTCTATCATATGTTAGCCAAGTCTGTTGCAGCACACGGCTGCTCACCTCAGTGGCAATCTCAAGATTGCCTGCTAACCGAGTCTGTTGCAACACAAAGTTGCTCACCTCCATATTGATCTCTCACGATCGTATGTTAGCTAAGTCTGTTGCAACACGTGGTTGCTCACCTCAGTGGCAATCTCACGGATTGCCTGCTAACCGAGTCTGTTGCAACACAAAGTTGCTCACCTCATTATCAATCTTAAAGATTGACCCTGTGTGCATCCTTCGGGGTAGCTAACCCGCATCATAGTTGAGCTAACACCTGCCAGGGGTGTGCACCTCCATTCATTTGCTTGCAAGCCTTTCTTACGTTCATTCGTTCATTTATTAATGCATGCATTTATTCATCATGTTCCTCTTTCATTATCTTTCACTTTACGTTTCATTTCTCATTATCATTAATATTTTACTTATTAATGATTATGCTCTTCGTTAAATTTTAAACATTCTTCATCATGTCATTCCATGCATAACAATATTTAAATAATAATATTGTTAATAATAATAAAATACTGATAATAGTATCAGTACTAATAAGGGTTAATCATTTATCATCATTACATTCATAAAACATCATCATTTATTAACCCTAGTCAACTCTGGTCAAAACCCCGTAAATCAGATTTCCAGAAAATTTCTGTAAAAATTCCAAGTGTTTGGGCGTATGAGCCCTGTTCAGTCGTATGAGCCCTGCTCAGTCGTATGACCACTGCTCAGTCGTATGAGCCCTGCTCAGTCGTATCATCCCCCAGACTTAGGAAATTTTTCCTAGTCATACGACCACTGTTCAGTCATTTCATCCCCCACACTTAGGCAATTTCTACTGGTCATACGACCACTGTTCAGTCGTTTAACCCCCATACTTGGAAAGTTTCTACTGGTCATACGACCACTGTTCAGACATATAACCCCATACTTAGAAAATTTCTACTGGTCATACGACCACTGTTCAGACATATAACCCCATACTTATAAAATTTCTACTGGTCATACGACCACTGTTCAGACACATAACCCTGAGAATATTTCTAAGGCAAATTTCATGGGCGTATAAGCACTATTCAGACATATTACCTTGTACTTGGTTTTCTAAGTCAAAATTTCAGACATTTGACCACTATGTGGTCTTATTAGTCGTATTAGCAGCCTATTCATGTGTCTAAGTCATATTCCAGTCCCCAAACATCATAATACCTATTTCTAAGCATGTACATACAGATTCTGGCATAAACTTAACACAAACATAGGCATACGTTCACCCTAAAACATACTCTATAATCATACATAGGTACATAACATACGGGTTTCATACTCAAATCCATAAAAACATACATACATGCATTTTTCAGCCCCAAATCATTTTAAAAACGAGTAAAAAGGGGGTCTAGAAACTCACCTTTGTTGTCTTCGGGTTTACTCTCTTCACCCGAGCTACTTCAAACAATTCCAATCACTTAGAAACCTTCTTAACACGCATTTGAACACATAGAAACACATATAAGCATTTAACCAAGGCTAATTTAGCCAAGAACAACTTAAAAAAAACATTAAACCTTACCAAAAAATCGAATTCTTCTTCTTGTTCTTCACAAACCGAAAGTTTCTCTGCTTTCTCTCTCTAAAATCCGAACAAGAAAAGAGTGTGCAGTGAGTATGGGCGACCATATCGCCTTTTACACCAACTTTTCAAGATTTTATCATCTTTTACACTTTTGGTCCCTCAACTTTGGAGTTGACTTTCTTTTCCCCCATTTTCTTTCTCTTTTATTCTTTTATTTCTTTAAAAGAAATATACGGGTGTTACAAGTCCACCCCCTTTATATAGGTTTCGTCCCCGAAACCGGTTATTCCTCAAACAGATGTGGGTAATGTTGTCTCATCTCCTTTTCAGTCTCCCACGTAGACTCGGATCCCTTCGTGTGCTTCCACTGTACACGCACCAGAGGAACCACTTTATTCCTTAACCTCTTCTCCTTACGATCAATGATTGCCACTGGTTGCTCCACGTAATTGAGCCGTTCGTCTACTTCAATATCCTCTATTGGAACAATCATATCTTCATCAGCTAAGCACTTCCTCAGATGAGATACATGGAATGTGGGATGAATCCCACTTAACTCATCTGGCAGTTCAAGTCGATAGGCCACCTCTCCTACTCGTGCGACAATTCGGAAAGGTCCTATGTATCTCGGGCTTAGCTTACCTCTTTTCCTGAATCTAATGATTCCCTTCCAGGGCGAGACCTTCAACATGACTCGGTCACCAACCTTGAACTCTATCGGTCTTCGCCTCTTGTCAGCATACGACTTTTGCCTATCTTTCGCCGCCTTCATGAAGGCTTTGATCTTTTCTAATTTCTCAGTCGTTGCTTCAATCACCTCAACACCTCCCAGTTCTTTCTGCCCAATGTCTCCCCAACATACGGGCGTCCTACATCTCCTACCGTATAGCATCTCGTAGGGTGGCATGCCAATACTGGCATGATAGCTATTGTTGTACGAGAATTCTGCTAACGGCAAGTGATCATCCCAACTTCCTCCAAAATCGATCACGCACGCCCGAAGCATGTCTTCGAGTGTTTGGATCATCCTCTCAGACTGACCGTCTGTCTGAGGGTGATATGTTGTACTAATGTGTAGCCTCGTCCCCATTGCATCATGAAATCTCTTCCAAAACTTGGAGGTAAACCGGGTGTCACGATCAGACACAATGGACACCGGTACACCATGACGAGCTATAATTTCTTTGATGAACAGATCCGCCAATCTTTCAGATGAGTACGTTTCGCGGATCGGTAGGAAGTGGGCACTCTTTGTCAAGCGGTCAACTATCACCCATATAGCATCATACCCCTTAGGGGTACGTGGTAACTTCGTGATGAAGTCCATGGTGATGTGCTCCCACTTCCACTCGGGTATATCCAATGGTTGGATCTTCCTGTAAGGCTTCTGGTGTTCTGCCTTTACTTGTAAGCAAGTTAGGCATTTACTCACGTACTCCACTACGTCACGTTTCAAACCCGGCCACCAGTAATCTTTCTTCATATCGTGGTACATTTTGGTAGCACCGGGGTGAATGGAGTATCGGGTCTTATGGGCCTCATCCATGATCTTTTCACGTAGATCCCCGTATCGAGGAATCCACATTCGCCCAAATCGGGTCTTAACACCTAGAGTGTTCTCACCCAACTCCGTAACTAGACCTTTCATCCTTTCGGAGTTAAGACGATCTTCTTTCAAAGCCTCGTCTTGAAATTCCTTAACCTGTGTAATCACGTCGGAGGTCATGATTAACTGATAAGCCTTCACCCGGATCGGCTCAGGCCTTTCTTTTCGGCTGAGGGCATCTGCCACCACGTTGGCCTTGCCCGGATGGTAATGGATTTCGCAATCATAATCCTTTATTAGTTCTAACCATCGCCTCTGCCTCATGTTCAGATCTTTCTGCTCGAAGAAGTACTTCAAGCTTTTGTGGTCGGTGAAGATTGTGCACTTCGTCCCGTATAGATAGTGCCGCCAAATCTTCAACGCAAAAACCACCGCGGCTAATTCTAGATCGTGTGTGGGATAGTTGACTTCGTGGGTCTTCAGTTTTCGAGATGCATAGGCGATCACCCTTCCACGTTGCATCAACACGCAACCTAGCCCGGAATAAGATGCATCTGAATAGACCACTAAGTCCTCATTTCCCTCGGGAAATGTCAAGACAGGAGCTTGTGTCAGTCTCGTCTTCAATTCCTCAAAAGCATCCTCCTGTTCTCGACCCCACACGAACTTTACGTCCTTACGAGTCAATTTTGTCAAAGGTGAGGCTATCTTTAAAAAGTCTTGAATAAATCTCCTATAATAGCCCGCCAATCCCAAGAAGCTACGAATCTCGGATGGCGTCTTTGGTGATTTCCATTGCATCACAGCCTCAACCTTTGCTGGGTCCACCATGATTCCCTCTGCATTTACCACGTGACCCAGAAATTGCACCTCGCGTAGCCAGAAAGCACATTTGGAGAACTTAGCATACAGTTTCTCTCTTCTCAAAGTCTCCAATACTTCCCGAATGTGACCGGCATGCTCTTCTTTGCTTCTCGAATAAATCAGGATATCATCGATGAACACAATCACTGATTTATCTAACATTGGCCGACACACTCGGTTCATCAAATCCATAAAAGCAGCTGGCGCATTGGTCAACCCAAAAGACATGACGAGAAACTCGTAGTGACCGTAGCACGTCCGAAAAGCTGTTTTAGGAATGTCCTGCTCCTTTACCTTCAATTGATGGTAACCAGATCGAAGATCTATCCTCGAGAACCAACTGGCACCCTGGAGCTGGTCGAACAAGTCATCGATCCTCGGTAACGGATACCGATTCTTTATGGTCAACTTGTTCAATTCACGGTAGTCGATACACATTCTCATGCTACCGTCCTTCTTTTTCACAAATAAGACCGGAGCACCCCAAGGAGAGATACTCGGTCTAACGAAGCCCTTGTCAAGCAACTCTTGCAGTTGCTCCATCAACTCCTTCATCTCCGTAGGAGCTAATCGATACGGTGCCTTGGGGAAAGGTTGGGCACCGGGTATCAAGTCAATTTGAAATTCGATTTTGCGGTCAGGTGGCAATCCCGATAAGTCTTCCGGGAACACATCTGGAAACTCACACACAACCGGAACATCGGATAGTTGTGGTGTTGGCGCTTCCACATCCTTTACGTAACATAAGTGGGCGTTGCACCCACGCCTCATGCACTTCCCCGCCACCGCCATCGAAATCACCTTAGGAATCATCGTTACCCGATCACCGTATATTGTCCCCAGACTTCTGTCAAATGCCGTCAATCTAATCATCTTCTTTCGACATACGATATTCGCTTCGTAGGTTGCCAACCAATCCATTCCTAACACCACATCAAATCCACCTAGGGGTATTACATGTAATCTAGCAGCAAACCTATAACCTTCTAACTCTATGGCACAGTCCTCTATCACATCAGTAACTCTAGTGGACTTACCAATAGCGGTTTCTACTTCAAAGGGCTCATCAATGCATTTACTACTAACAGGCAATTTAGCACAGAAAGTAGCAGAAATGAAACTCTTACTAGCACCAGAATAAAATAACACAGAAGCAAGAGTCTGATTTACTAGAAACGTACCTGACACAACATCGGGGTCCGTCCTAGCCTCCTCTCTGGTCATGGTGAAAGCTCTGGCACTTGTCCGCTGCCCTTCAGTCCCGGCCATCTTCTTTCCCCCGGAACTCTCGGCCCTCGGCTTCCTGCAATCCTTACTCATATGACCACTCTCCCCGCAGTTGAAACATCTCGCAGTCTTACAGTCTTTAGCCATGTGACCGGATTTCCCACACCTGAAACAGACATTTAACCCCCACCTACATTCACCACCGTGCTCCTTACCACACTTGTCACATCTTTTGGGTCCCGAGCTTGGTGACCCCACCCTACGGTCATCCCTTCTCGCCTTCTTGTTATTCGGGGTAAAGCCACCACGCCCGAACCGTTTCCCATTCCAGTTCCGGTAAGCACCACCGGCTTTCTTTGCCTCCACCACCATCACTTCCATCTCGTCATAGAGCCTCCCAGCTAAGTCTACTGCCGACCTAAAGGTGCTCATTCGGGTAGTAATCAAGTGCCTGCGGATGTCAGCTGGCAGTCCCTGAATGTACCGGTTAATCTTTCGGGATACCGGTGTCACTTGATCCGGCACCAGCCTCGCCATCTCATTGAATTTTGTAGTATACTGCTGGTGTGTCATGGTTCCCGCCTCGAGTTGTAGGAACTCCCTCTCAACCTTATCGAGTTCCCTGTGAGGACAAAATTCCTCAATTATCAACTTCTTCAGCTCTGTCCACCTCATTTTCCCAATGGCCCTGGAACCCTCAGCTTGGACAATATTGTCCCACCAGCATAGCGTTGAGTCAGTAAAGGAGTGGGTGGCAAACTTCACCTTCTGATCCTCACGGCACTCGCTGATCTCGAGTACCGCTTCAATCTCCCTTACCCATCGGTGAGCGGTTGCAGCAGTACCATTGCCATCGAAAGTCGGGGGCTTGCACCACTGAAATGCCCCGTAACTGCACCCCTTGGTCGTCACCCCTACTACATCATCCCCTTCCTCATCAGATACAACTATCTCAGGATCCGGTCGTTCCTCTTCTTCCTTGCTCTCCTTTTCAGTCGACCCTCTCCTGTCCTCCTTTTCCTTCCTTTCCTCGTTCCTTATAGCTCGAATAACATCGGTCACTACAGATGGCATAACTGCCTGTAGGACCTGGTGTACCTCATCAGCAATCGCCTCCCTAGCTGAGACATTCAGACTAGCATTCTCAGTTTCTTCATTCCGGTCAGGAACCTCGGGGTTCACAGAAGTCGTCTTAGGAGCTTTAGCACTGCTCCTAGTCGTACGCGGATGACCTCTACCTCTAGCAGCCTTAGAAGGTTTCTTCCCAGCCATTTTCCTATGCGCTATAAGATTCAAACACTAAAACAGTCATTCAAGGAACAGCTCAGTTTATGTCAAGTATAGTAAGTCCCTAATTACAGTGGCCAGTTGTGATTAGCCACTTACTTTACTCTTCACACCCCAAGCACTCCCTATCCTGACTACATCAGCATCTAAATCTACTAAGAACACATAAATCACATAGCACACGCACATAATACTGATTAACTATTAAGAAAAGCAATACCTGATGGCACCTGGCTACTCGGGCTGACATCCCTCTTCTTGTCCCATTTTCAGTTTAAGTTAAGGTTTATTTTGAAAATTTTACCCATTTCACTTAAACTTTAGCTCTGATACTAACTTGTAAGGCCCCCTTTCCCGGGCACCTCACAGTTGGTCATTCAGAGCATAAAACATACATATTAATAAATTAAGCAGCGGAATTAAGTTGGCAAAACCCTTTATTCATTTTAAAATGCTGTTGTTAAGCAATACATTCTAATTCATTAGTCATAAAAATAATTAGTCGAATGAATTACAAAACAACAATATTGTCAAAACATAAATGGATGTCAGTCTTGCCCTCCGTGTAGCCATCCCTGTGTGCCATCCTCAGCAACCTGTTACCAATACATTCTAGTTCGTAAGTCACAAAATAATTAGTCGAATGAATTACAAAAAAACAGTATCGTCAAAACATAAATGGATGTCAGTCTTGCCCGCCGTGTAGCCATCCCCGTGTGCCATCCTCAGCAACCTGTTACCTGCCAACTGGAAAATACTTAAAAGTCAGCGTTGCTGAGTGAGTTCTAGTTTTGTAGATTAAAATACTTTACTTTTCATTTCAAGGAAAACCTTTCTTTACCTATATGCGGTCACACAAGTACGTACACAGATAATATTATTATTATCTTCGTCGTTCATTCATTAACTTTCCTTCGTGTGCCGTTCATCGTTAACATTCATATTCTTACGTATTATTTCTTGCATATTCGTTCTTTCATTCGTACGTATCTTACTTTCATTCATTCATACATTACATACGTTCATACATTCATTTCATTCATACATTCATTGCATACGTACGATCATTTCTTTCATTCATACGTTCATTACATTCTTTCGTACGTTCATTCATTTCATTCATACATTCACATTGCATTCTTTCGTACGTTCATTTCATTACTTCTGGTAACATGTACAATACCCCGAACATTGTGCACGAAGCTGGTGCTGGACCTGTGGTGATCAACCATGAACATTGTGCACGAAGCTGATCCAGTCACCTGAGGTAAGTACATGCACCACTTATCTTTCATTCTATCATATGTTAGCCAAGTCTGTTACAGCACACGGCTGCTCACCTCAGTGGCAATCTCAAGATTGCCTGCTAACCGAGTCTGTTGCAACACAAAGTTGCTCACCTCCATATTGATCTCTCACGATCGTATGTTAGCCAAGTCTGTTGCAACACGTGGTTGCTCACCTCAGTGGCAATCTCACGGATTGCCTGCTAACCGAGTCTGTTGCAACACAAAGTTGCTCACCTCATTATCAATCTTAAAGATTGACCCTGTGTGCATCCTTCGGGGTAGCTAACCCGCATCACAGTTGAGCTAACACCTGCCAGGGCGTATGAGCCATGTTCAGTCGTATGAGCCCTGCTTAGTCGTATGAGCCCTGCTCAGTCGTATGAGCCCTGCTCAGTCGTATGACCCCTGCTCAGTCGTATGAGCCCTGCTCAGTCGTATCATCCCCCAGACTTAGGAAATTTTTCCTAGTCATACGACCACTGTTCAGTCGTTTCATCCCCCATACTTAGGCAATTTCTACTGGTCATACGACCACTATTCAGTCGTTTAACCCCCATACTTGGAAAGTTTCTACTGGTCATACGGCCACTGTTCAGACATATAACCCCATACTTAGAAAATTTCTACTGGTCATACGACCACTGTTCAGACATATAACCCCATACTTAGAAAATTTCTACTGGTCATACGACCACTGTTCAGACACTAACCCTGAGAATATTTCTAAGGCAAATTTCATGGGCGTATAAGCACTATTCAGACATATTACCTTGTACTTGGTTTTCTAAGTCAAAATTTCAGACATATGACCACTATGTGGTCTTATTAGTCGTATTAGCAGCCTATTCATGTGTCTAAGTCATATTCCAGTCCCCAAACATCATAATACCTATTTCTAAGCATGTACATACAGATTCAGGCATAAACTTAACACAAACATAGGCATACGTTCACCCTAAAACATACTCTATAATCATACATAGGTACATAACATACGGGTTTCATACTCAAATCCATAAAAACATATATACATGCATTTTCCAGCCCCAAATCATTTTAAAAACGAGTAAAAAGGGGGTCTAGAAACTCACCTTTGTTGTCTTCGGGTTTACTCTCTTCACCCGAGCTACTTCAAACAATTCCAATCACTTAGAAACCTTCTTAACACGCATTTAAACACATAGAAACACATATAATCATTTAACCGAGGCTAATTTAGCCAAGAACAACTTAAAAAAACATAAAACCTTACCAAAAAATCAAATTCTTCTTCTTGTTCTTCACAAACCGAAAGTTTCTCTGCTTTCTCTCTCTAAAATCCGAACAAGAAAAGAGTGTGCAGTGAGTATGGGCGACCATATCGCCTTTTACACCAACTTTTCAAGATTTTATCATCTTTTACACTTTTGGTCCCTCAACTTTGGAGTTGACTTTCTTTTCCCCCATTTTCTTTCTCTTTTATTCTTTTATTTCTTTAAAAGAAATATACGGGTGTTACAAATTGGCATGCATTATGCCAAGAATCTTGTAAGATTCCATCAAGTGAAGCGTTTCATCTGTAATTAAACGTCAATCACTGTTAGTTTGAACACTTATCTTTCATTTTAACTCTTTTGCTCATTTAAGTTCATTCTTAATTTCGAAACGAAATTCTTTAAAGTAGAGGAGGCGGTAACATCTTGTATTAACGTTCATTCTTAATCAACGTGAAAGCTTATAATGTTAACTAGAAGCCACATACTTTAGGCTCTCTTTTTACCTCTAATGGCTCTGCCATTGCACATAAAGTAAACACTAAAGCGGTCAGCTTAATTGATGATGAATTTTCTTCTTTGATACCTTATCAAAACCCGAAAGTTCCTCAAAGTGTACCTCAGAAAATGAAAACACAAACTGCATCAAGAAAGAAAAAAGAGAATCACTATGATCTATCTGAGGCTTCATGCTCATCTTCTGATTCACTTGAGAACATGAGGATCAAATGAAATACAAGCGTCCTCATCTTATCGTCTCAGCCTCCTCGCGAACAAATTTCGGGACGAAATTTCCTAAAGTAGGGGAGACTGTAACATCTTGTATTTTTGCTAATTAAAAGGTTAACTTTGTTAAATTTTAAAAACATTTAAAACCTAATGGGATAATAATCTTAAAAATAATTATTATAATAATAATAACAATAATAATAATAATAATAATAATAATAATAATTAATAAAGGTTAAACATTAAAACTTAAGTTGAGGGGGCTTTAGTGTCATTTATAAACTTTAAATAAAAGTTTACACATAAAATAATAGAAGTTCCAAACTTCAGGGACCATTTGTGTAACTTCTTTTAATTCACCCAAACCACCCCTCCCACCGCCTGCTTCTCCGGCCAAGATCCGGCCACATTCCGGCAAGGCCGAAAACGGCCTTTTGGCCGCGGTTTTGACCCAAATCAACCACCCCCACTAATCACGCATGAAGATTCGAACATTTACCCCGCTTTAATTTGAAAATTTGAATCGATAGTGCGATCCTGTTTCCTTCCCCGCGTGTTCGGGCACTTTACAGGCCACGGTCGCATTAACACTCAATAATAATTCAATTAATCCAACCAAAACGATCATTTCACTATCTGTAACCTATTCCTAATTTCAATTTCATCCGAAAAATCCCACAGCACCTTCATCGAACACCACCTTCCTCTCGACCTGCAACTTGATTGAAATCAACCTTCGGAGCTCGGTTAATCCAAATTGATTGAGGGCTTTGAACCTTAAACGTTATTAGAAACTACTGGTGCGAGGAATTCGATTATAATCAACTCCAACCTATTGAATTCAAAGCTCCCCTGCCGCGACCACATTCGATCTGAGACCATCGATTTCCATTGAAATAATAGGTAATCAGATACTATTTTGATTCGTTTTTACACGGGAAACAAAAGCCCCATGAATGTTTCCATTAACATTTGCGAATTGATGATCAATTTGGCAGATTTTCGAATTAGGGTTCTTGAGAATCGGGAAGGGTTTGCAACAATGGTTTTTAAAACTTGGGAACCGGAAGCTAACGCGGCCACGGCCCTTAGCTTGACGGTTAAGACATTGCCTCCCATACATGAGGTCCCGGGTTCGAACCCGGGCAACCTCATGAATTTTTTTAAAGGCTTTTCAGCCATATATTAATTTTAGAAAATTTTTAATAAATATAAAAATAATTTTTATAAACTATAAATATTTTTTAAACATCAAACAAATTTCTGAAAATTTAATATCTTAACATTTTATTCTATTTTATTAAAACAAATAATATAGCTAGTTAAATAATCTATAAAATAGACTTTAAAATTTGTTTATCTTAACAAAACATTACAATTGGATTATTTTCTTGTTTAGCTTATTAAATTCTTATTCAAATAATAAATAATAAAACATTTGATCTAAATGTAATTTTTTTTCTTTAAAAAAATGTATATCTAACTTTTATTTAAATTGTTCCCTTTTAAAATAACTAAATGATTATTGGACATTATATTAATTGAGGTTTTGTCATGATAACTGTAGAAATTATATAATTTATAATTTCACGAATTAATTACAAATATTATTTTTATATAAAATATACTAACTAAAGGTTTTGATTAATAATTTATTATTAATCAAAACGTTATTCCTATAAATTTTAAATAATTATAAAGCTTGATTAATAGTGAATCATACCAATAGTTTATACTTAAAGTCAATTCTAAAATAGTTACTTATATAATTCTTCTGATGAACTAAAAAATGTAAATAATTACATTATAAACTTATTACTTATTAAAAACCATAAAACCATTGAAAGCCAAACTCTTATTTGAACGTTAATTATAATATTAACCTTAATCTTTATCTCGTAAATTATACATTTAGGTGCTTGTAAAAGAATTCGTTGGAGCTAATTCTTATAATCCTCTTATATACTTATACGTCATTGTGAGTATTTCTATACCCATTTTATCATTTTCACACTTTTTGGTGAAACATGTTACCGCATAAACGTTGCACTTGTAAACACATTTGATTCTTGTAAACTTATGGCAATTTACTTGTATGTTGTGATTAGTCGAATCATGTAGCTACCATGTAATGTCGAATACATGTACAATCATTAACTATTGCTAGCCTGGCGACGTCATAGATCTATGGGCCTGACAAGCCTGCTTGGTTGATCCAAGTACACTTAGCTAATCGTATATACTTGTAAATGTTTGAGACTTGTAAAACTTTGTCAAGGTTTGATTGTGCATTCTGTCTTACATCCCTAGTTACCTTGTTCTCTAATTTACAACATGAATTGCCATCTTTTAAGTACTTATGTATTCAAAACTATAGAATGCTCACCAACAATATGTTAACCCTTATTTTTAACATGTTTCAGGCAATAGCGTTATGTGGCTGTGAACAATCGTAACTCTCACGCCTCGACGATTCCGCCGTCAAGGTTGGGGTGTGACAGATTGGTATCAGAGCCAGGGCCGGGCCGTTGTGCCAGCGAGGACGCTGGTCTCACTTCGGTGGGTGGATGGACACATGCCTGAAAATATGGCTATGACTCATCCCACATCGGTTGGGGAGGCGAACTAAGGTCTCTTTATAAGGGGTTGGATACCTTCCCCAATGTGACGCGTTTTAAATCCGTGAGGCTGCGGCCAAAGCGGACAATATCACAATGCGGCTCTCGTACACCTTCCTGCGGGGGGTGTCACAGTTGGTATCAGAGCCCATAACTATAGGGATCTAGGTTATAAGAAATGGTGACCTAGACTATAGCTTATGCATGCACCTTATAGTATTTTTATCTTGTAAATACATGGTTTGCATGTTACATAATGCTATGCCTTCTTATGTGCAATTTGATGCCTTAGCATAGGATTGCCTAAACTTAGTTACTTGTCTCTCTAAACTTATCTTTGACTCTCCCCGAACATAAAACCTCTCAATCTTATTCTCGACGACACGTGGAATCGTATACTATTACTTATGATCTGGATCCTTAGACTCTATGTCTAATCTATATCAATCTCATCAAGGTTTTGATTTCATGAACCAAGGAAATTTGTGTGACACATAGACACCTGTATTCTGGATTTCCTGGCAAAAAGGCCTGAGGGCTAAGGCAAGCGTATTCGTATAAATCTCATTGTGAGACCCGTTATGCTTCCTGGGGATTTCTGGGATGAGTGATAAACTATGGTCAATACACAAGTCTCTAAGGCAAATGGGTCAATTTACCTTGACGTGTCAACGATTCCAAATGGTAATGCGTTACCAAATGGAACCATCCTTTTATATCTTAAAAATCCTTGAATCCTTGAACTGGTTTATCATTAAAGTTTAAATAATTTCTCATTCTTAACCTAAATAATGTTCCTGTTAATATTGAACTCATCCTACATTTCAACTCTTACGCTCAACGTGTAACGTGTAACGGTATTGAACTCAGCGTTTCATGTAACTATTTCTATACCTTGATCAACGTGAACATGGATCTTAATATACCTAAAGATATTGGGAATCTAAACCAAATGGTCTTTAAAACTTTAAATCGTTACTTATGGTTCTCAAATTTTCTAAGGGTGTGTCCCATGACTAAAGACATTCAATGCTGTAAGGTGAAATTCTTACATCTTTGGATACTTTGTCTAAGCAAAGTGTAAATAGTGATTTGATTCGATCATTGAATCCGTTTACTTGACTTGAAGCCCTTGAGATGAGAGATCACTTATAAGTACGCGTATCTTCAACAAGGTTATGGTTGACCTCATATCCTAAGAAGTCCATGTATTTCCTTTCGATCGAATATTCACATCTCATTGTGGTGTTGAATAATTCCTGTCCTTGAGTTCGTCTTCCCAATTTAAACCATCCAAGATTTGAACATCATAACAAATCCTGTTACCTCGAACTTTAACCTGAAATTTTGTAAACATGATGTTCCTTTTTGGTTACATTGATGCAACCTAAAATTTTCTAAATTTCTGAGTGATATTCTTTTCCTTTCGTTGTTAAGTCGAACCTTGAGCCATCTGCACCATGGGAGATGCAAGAGTTTGTAAGTCAATCTATGACTAAGAACACTCGTATCTCCTAAATGATTCTAACTCATCAAAACAGGGGTGATTCCCTTACTTTGGTGATGATTTTTCATTTGTTTCAATAAATGATTCCAATTGTGTGTTTTTATGAAATTTCATCCTCTAGATCAAGGTGATTTCCTTATCATAAGGATTGACTTCAATTATTCTCATTGGAACTTGCACTTCACAAATGACATGATCTCACCAAAATAGGATTGAAACCCGTACTTTTGGTGACAAATGTTAATCTTTGATTGTTTTCTTGTTATTATGAAGCTCAATCATCAAGATAGACGTAAATTTCATATCTTGATGATAATATCATTTTTATGAATTATATTTTTCTCAAATGAAACGTCCTCGTCAAAGTAGGAGTGAATTCTGGATTTTGATGAAGAAGTTCATCCTGTTATATTTTGTTTTTGTAAAACTTTATCGTTAAGATAGGAGTGATTTTCCTTACCTTAATGGTGAGTTACCTCGTCTTATTTCTGTGAATCCCCAACAATTGGTTGTGATCAAACTGGTTGATTGGTAAGTTAGTGGTCATATCTTGGGAATACACCATCAAGTTAGGAGTGAAAACCACACCTTAATGACTATTCTCATTTCTTGATCTTCAACTTACCAAGGTTGTAATCAAGTAACGAGAAACATGTAGTAACTTGAAGGATGAATCAATGTTGGTGATTCGACCTATCAAGCCAAAGCATGATCTCTGAACTTGAAAGAAGACTCGATCGTTTTAGGTTGATTTTAATTCCAAGCTTGAAGCATTTAAATTCTTAAATCGATTTCTTTATCTTCATGTTTTGACTCGATCTAACTACATCGAACAATTTATTCCTTACATATCAACTTTCATCTTGAGATATCATCAAACCCATAAGTATAATCTTCCTAAACAATCCTTTGTCAAAAAAAAAGATATTATCGAATACCTCCCTTATTGTTTGATGAATTTCGTATGCGATCTGCATTTGGAAATTTGTTACCTTGCATAACATGGTTACAAATACCTTTCTTATTGTTTGCGTCATTTCTTGAATCGTTTTTTATCTTTAACCTTGAAAATCATTGAAATTCTAACTTGGTTTTGAATAACAAGACTCGTTATTATCCTCACTGCGATGCGGATATAATGGTTCATAAACCTTCATAACTTGTAGTCATGGGTTTGGCATAAAGGAAAAGACGTAACTTGATATTTATCCAAATGTTTCACCTTTATTTATGACAAAACCTAACCTCCGTGTTCTCGTAAATCTCATGTTTAACTTTTCATCCACTAGGTGCTTCTTATTTTAAATGTCATGATGACAATTGGTGCATTATAGACCGGTTGGCTAAAAATTCAATTCGACCCATTATCTCACAACGTCGAGAAATTGACTTGTATCTGTTTCAACTATTCGTATACCGTGGTATTATGTTAAAACATCGATCGTTATTTTGAACGATTGATTCATTTTTCTGTTTTTAATAATATTCTTAACCATCGTTGTGAACTTATTCCAAGATCTTCGCATAACGTATTATTCTTAAACCAATGGTTGGTCAAAGAAGAAATACATATTCACAATATATGCGTTAAGGTCGTTTCATATGATGACGTTTGGGATTCTTAAATTCCGATGGTTAACCTTGCTTACCATTGTTGGTCTTTTATTGATTTCTAAACATCACCTTACCATGAAATTATATTCTGGAAGTTGTGATTTATAAGTCTAATATACGATGGTAACTCGGCATCGCTTTCCAACATTTCATCTCAAAACGTCTCACATTTCACTGATAGGGTTCAAATTGGCATGCATTATGCCAAGAATCTTGTAAGATTCCATCAAGTGAAGCGTTTCATCTGTAATTAAACGTTAATCACTGTTAGTTTGAACACTTATCTTTCATTTTAACTCTTTTGCTCATTTAAGTTCATTCTTAATTTCAAAACGAAATTCTTTAAAGTAGGGGAGACGGTAACATCTTGTATTAACGTTCATTCTTAATCAACATGAAAGCTTATAATGTTAACTAGAAGCCATATACTTTAGGCTCTCTTTTTACCTGTAATGGCTCTGCCATTGCACATAAAGTAAACACTAAAGCGGTCAGCTTAATTGATGATGAATTTTCTTTTTTGATACCTTATCAAAACCCGAAAGTTCCTTAAAGTGTACCTCAGAAAATGAAAACACAAACTGCATCAAGAAAGAAAAAGATAATCACTATGATCTATCTGTGGCTTCATGCTCATCTTCTGATTCACTTGAGAACGTGAGGATCAAATGAAATACAAGCGTCCTCATCTTATCGTCTCAGCCTCCTCGCGAATATATTTCGGGACGAAATTTCCTAAAGTAGGGGAGACTGTAACATCTCGTATTTTTGCTAATTAAAAGGTTAACTTTGTTAAATTTTAAAAACATTTAAAACCTAATGGGATAATAATCTTAAAAATAATTATTATAATAATAATAACAATAATAATAATAATAATAATAATAATAATAATAATAATAATAAAGGTTAAACATTAAAACTTAAGTTAAGGGGGCTTTAGTGTCATTTATAAACTTTAAATAAAAGTTTACACATAAAATAATAGAAGTTCCAAACTTCAGGGACCATTTGTGTAACTTCTTTTAATTCACCCAAACCACCCCTCCCACCGCCCGCTTCTCCGGCCAAGATCCGGCCACATTCCGGCAAGGACGAAAACGGCCTTTTGGCCGCGGTTTTGACCCAAATCAACCAGCCCCACTAATCACGCATGAAGATTCGAACATTTACCCCGCTTTAATTTGAAAATTTGAATCGATAGTGCGATCCTGTTTCCTTCCCCGCGTGTTCGGCCACTTTACAGGCCACGGTCGCATTAACACTCAATAATAATTCAATTAATCCAACCAAAACGATCATTTCACTATCTGTAACCTATTTCTAATTTCAATTTCATCCGAAAAATCCCACAGCACCTTCATCGAACACCACCTTCCTCTCGACCTGCAACTTGATTGAAATCAACCTTCGGAGCTCGGTTAATCCAAATTGATTGAGGGCTTTGAACCTTAAACGTTATTAGAAACTACTGGTGCGAGGAATTCGATTATAATCAACTCCAACCTATTGAATTCAAAGCTCCCCTGCAGCGACCACATTCGATCTGAAACCATCGATTTCCATTGAAATAATAGGTAATCAGATACTATTTTGATTCGTTTTTACACGGGAAACAAAAGCCCCATGAATGTTTCCATTAACATTTGCGAATTGATGATCAATTTGGCAGATTTTCGAATTAGGGTTCTTGAGAATCGGGAAGGGTTTGCAACAATGGTTTTTAAAACTTGGGAACCGGAAGCTAACGCGGCCACGGCCCTTAGCTTGACGGTTAAGACATTGCCTCCCATACATGAGGTCCCGGGTTCGAACCCGGGCAACCTCATGAATTTTTTTAAAGGCTTTTCAGCCATATATTAATTTTAGAAAATTTTTAATAAATATAAAAATAATTTTTATAAACTATAAATATTTTTAAACATCAAACAAATTTCTGAAAATTTAATATCTTAACATTTTATTCTATTTTATTAAAACAAATAATATAGCTACTTAAATAATCTATAAAATAGATTTTAAAATTTGTTTATCATAACAAAACATTACAATTGGATTATTTTCTTGTTTAGCTTATTAAATTCTTATTCAAATAATAAATAATAAAACATTTGATCTAAATGTTATTTTTTTCTTTAAAAAAATGTATATCTAACTTTTATTTAAATTGTTCCCTTTTAAAATAACTAAATGATTATTGGACATTATATTAATTGAGGTTTTGTCATGATAACTGTAGAAATTATATAATTTATAATTTCACGAATTTATTACAAATATTATTTTTATATAAAATATACTAACTAAAGGTTTTGATTAATAATTTATTATTAATCAAAACGTTATTCCTATAAATTTTAAATAATTATAAAGCTTGATTAATAGTGAATCATACCAATAGTTTATACTTAAAGTCAATTCTAAAATAGTTACTTATATAATTCTTCTGATGAACTAAAAAATGTAAATAATTACATTATAAACTTATTACTTATTAAAAACCATAAAACCATTGAAAGCCAAACTCTTATTTGAACGTTAATTATAATATTAACCTTAATCTTTATCTCGTAAATTATACATTTAGGTGCTTGTAAAAGAATTCGTTGGAGCATCGTTAATTCTTATAATCCTCTTATATACTTATACGTCATTGTGAGTATTTCTATACCCATTTTATCATTTTCACACTTTGTGAAACATGTTACCATATAAACGTTGCACTTGTAAACACATTTGATTCTTGTAAACTTATGGCAATTTACTTGTATGTTGTGATTAGTAGAATCATGTAGCTACCATGTAATGTCGAATACATGTACAATCATTAACTATTGTTAGCCTGGCGACGTCATAGATCTATGGGCCTGACAAGCCTGCTTGGTTGATCCAAGTACACTTAGCTAATCGTATATACTTGTAAACGTTTGAGACTTGTAAAACTTTGTCAAGGTTTGATTGTGCATTCTGTCTTACATCCCTAGTTACCTTGTTCTCTAATTTACAACATGAATTGCCATCTTTTAAGTACTTATGTATTCAAAACTATAGAATGCTCACCAACAATATGTTGACCCTTATTTTTAACATGTTTCAGGTAATAGCGTTATGTGGCTGTGAACAATCGTAACTCTCACGCCTCGACGATTCCGCCGTCAAGGTGATAGGGTTCAAATTGTGTAAGGCCCCGACACCGGGCACCTCACAGTTGGTCATTCACAGCATAAAACATTCATATTGATAATTTAAGCAGCGGAATTAAGTTGGCAAAAACCCTTCATTCATTTTAAAAACTGTTGTTAAGCAATACATTCTAGTTCGTAAGTCACAAAATAATTAGTCGAATGAATTACAAAACAACAGTATCGTCAAAACATAAATGGATGTCAGTCTTGCCCGCCGTGTAGCCATCCCCGTGTGCCATCCTCAGCAACCTGTTACCTGCCAACTGGAAAATACATAAAAGTCAGCGTTGCTGAGTGAGTTCTAGTTTTGTAGATTAAAATACTTTACTTTTCATTCCAAGAAAAACCTTTCTTTACCTATATGCGGTCACACAAGTACGTACACAGATAATATTATTATTATCTTCGTCGTTCATTCATTAACTTTCCTTCGTGTGCCGTTCATTGTTAACATTCATATTCTTACGTATTCTTTTTTGCATATTCGTTCTTTCATTCGTACGAATCTTACTTTCATTCATTCATACATTACATACGTTCATACATTCATTTCATTCATACATTCATTGCATACGTACGATCATTTCTTTCATTCATACGTTCATTACATTCTTTCGTACGTTCATTCATTTCATTCATACATTCACATTGCATTCTTTCGTACGTTCATTTCATTACTTCTGGTAACATGTACAATACCCCGAACATTGTGCACGAAGCTGGTGCTGGACCTGTGGTGATCAACCACGAACATTGTGCACGAAGCTGATCCAGTCACCTGAGGTAAGTACATGCACCACTTATCTTTCATTCTATCATATGTTAGCCAAGTCTGTTGCAGCACACGGCTGCTCACCTCAGTGGCAATCTCAAGATTGCCTGCTAACCGAGTCTGTTGCAACACAAAGTTGCTCACCTCCATATTGATCTCTCACGATCGTATGTTAGCCAAGTCTGTTGCAACACGTGGTTGCTCACCTCAATGGCAATCTCACGGATTGCCTGCTAACCTAGTCTGTTGCAACACAAAGTTGCTCACCTCATTATCAATCTTAAAGATTGACCCTGTGTGCATCCTTCGGGGTAGCTAACCCGCATCACAGTTGAGCTAACACCTGCCAGGGGTGTGCACCTCCATTCATTTGCTTGCAAGCATTTCTTACGTTCATTCGTTCATTTATTAATGCATGCATTCATTCATCATGTTCCTCTTTCATTATCTTTCACTTTACGTTTCATTTCTCATTATCATTAATATTTTACTTATTAATGATTATGCTCTTCGTTAAATTTTAAACATTCTTCATCATGTCATTCCATGCATAACAATATTTAAATAATAATATTGTTAATAATAATAAAATACTGATAATAGTATCAGTACTAATAAGGGTTAATCATTTATCATCATTACATTCATAAAACATCATCATTTATTAACCCTAGTCAACTCTGGTCAAAACCCCGTAAATCAGATTTCCAGAAAATTTTTGCAAAAATTCCAAGTGTTTGGGCGTATGAGCCCTGTTCAGTCGTATGAGCCCTGCTCAGTCGTATGACCCCTGCTCAGTCGTATGAGCCCTGCTCAGTCGTATCATCCCCCAGACTTAGGAATTTTTTCCTAATCATACGACCACTGTTCAGTCGTTTCATCCCCCATACTTAGGCAATTTCTACTGGTCATACGACCACTGTTCAGTCGTTTAACCCCCATACTTGGAAAGTTTCTACTGGTCATACGACCACTGTTCAGACATATAACCCCATACTTAGAAAATTTCTACTGGTCATACGATCACTGTTCAGACATATAACCCCATACTTAGAAAATTTCTACTGGTCATACGACCACTGTTCAGACACATAACCCTGAGAATATTTCTAAGGAAAATTTCATGGGCGTATAAGCACTATTCAGACATATTACCTTGTACTTGGTTTTCTAAGTCAAAATTTCAGACATATGACCACTATGTGGTCTTATTAGTCGTATTAGCAGCCTATTCATGTGTCTAAGTCATATTCCAGTCCCCAAACATCATAATACCTATTTCTAAGCATGTACATACAGATTCAGACATAAACTTAACACAAACATAGGCATACGTTCACCCTAAAACATACTCTATAATCATACATAGGTACATAACATACGGGTTTCATACTCAAATCCATAAAAACATACATACATGCATTTTTCAGCCCCAAATCATTTTAAAAACGAGTAAAAAGGGGGTCTAGAAACTCACCTTTGTTGTCTTCGGGTTTACTCTCTTCACCCGAGCTACTTCAAACAATTCCAATCACTTAGAAACCTTCTTAACACGCATTTGAACACATAGAAACACATATAAGCATTTAACCAAGGCTAATTTAGCCAAGAACAACTTAAAAAAACATTAAACCTTACCAAAAAATCGAATTCTTCTTCTTGTTCTTCACAAACCGAAAGTTTCTCTGCTTTCTCTCTCTAAAATCCGAACAAGAAAAGAGTGTGCAGTGAGTATGGGCGACCATATCGCCTTTTACACCAACTTTTCAAGATTTTATCATCTTTTACACTTTTGGTCCCTCAACTTTGGAGTTGACTTTCTTTTCCCCCATTTTCTTTCTCTTTTATTCTTTTATTTCTTTAAAAGAAATATACGGGTGTTACAAGTCCACCCCCTTTATATAGGTTTCGTCCCCGAAACCTGTTATTCCTCAAACAGATGTGGGTAATGTTGTCTCATCTCCTCTTCAGTCTCCCCCGTAGACTCGGATCCCTTCGTGTGCTTCCACTGTACACGCACCAGAGGAACCACTTTATTCCTTAACCTCTTCTCCTTACGATCAATGATTGCCACTGGTTGCTCCACGTAATTGAGTCGTTCGTCTACTTCAATATCCTCCAGTGGAACAATCATATCTTCATCAGCTAAGCACTTCCTCAGATGAGATACATGGAATGTGGGATGAATTCCACTTAACTCATCTGGCAGTTCAAGTCGATAGGCCACCTCTCCTACTCGTGCGACAATTCGGAAAGATCCTATGTATCTCGGGCTTAGCTTACCTCTTTTCCTGAATCTAATGATTCCCTTCCAGGGCGAGACCTTCAACATGACTCGGTCACCAACCTTGAACTCTATCGGTCTTCGCCTCTTGTCAGCATACGACTTTTGCCTATCTTTCGCCGCCTTCATGAAGGCTTTAATCTTTTCTAATTTCTCAGTCGTTGCTTCAATCACCTCAACACCTCCCAGTTCTTTCTGCCCAATGTCTCCCCAACATACGGGCGTCCTACATCTCCTACCGTATAGCATCTCGTAGGGTGGCATGCCAATACTGGCATGATAGCTATTTTTGTACGAGAATTCTGCTAACGGCAAGTGATCATCCCAACTTCCTCCAAAATCGATCACGCACGCCCGAAGCATGTCTTCGAGTGTTTGGATCATCCTCTCAGACTGACCGTCTGTCTGAGGGTGATATGCTGTACTAATGTGTAGCCTCGTCCCCATTGCATCATGAAATCTCTTCCAAAACTTGGAGGTAAACCGGGTGTCACGATCAGACACAATGGACACCGGTACACCATGACGAGCTACAATTTCTTTGATGAACAGATCCGCCAATCTTTCAGATGAGTACGTTTCACGGATCGGTAGGAAGTGGGCACTCTTTGTCAAGCGGTCAACTATCACCCATATAGCATCATACCCCTTAGGGGTACGTGGTAACTTCGTGATGAAGTCCATGGTGATGTGCTCCCACTTCCACTCGGGTATATCCAATGGTTGGATCTTCCCGTAAGGCTTCTGGTGTTCTGCCTTTACTTGTAAGCAAGTTAGGCATTTACTCACGTACTCCACTACGTCACGTTTTAAACCCGGCCACCAGTAATCTTTCTTCATATCGTGGTACATTTTGGTAGCACCGGGGTGAATGGAGTATCGGGTCTTATGGGCCTCATCCATGATCTTTTCACGTAGATCCCCGTATCGAGGAATCCACATTCGCCCAAATCGGGTCTTAACACCTAGAGTGTTCTCACCCAACTCCGTAACTAGACCTCTCATCCTTTCGGAGTTAAGACGATCTTCTTTCAAAGCCTCGTCTTGAAATTCCTTAACCTGTGTAATCACGTCGGAGGTCATGATTAACTGATAAGCCTTCACCCGGATCGGCTCAGGCCTTTCTTTTCGGCTGAGGGCATCTGCCACCACGTTGGCCTTGCCCGGATGGTAATGGATTTCGCAATCATAATCCTTTATTAGTTCTAACCATCGCCTCTGCCTCATGTTCAGATCTTTCTGCTCGAAGAAGTACTTCAAGCTTTTGTGGTCGGTGAAGATTGTGCACTTCGTCCCGTATAGATAGTGCCGCCAAATCTTCAACGCAAAAACCACCGCGGCTAATTCTAGATCGTGTGTGGGATAGTTGACTTCGTGGGTCTTCAGTTGTCGAGATGCATAGGCGATCACCCTTCCACGTTGCATCAACACGCAACCTAGCCCGGAATAAGATGCATCTGAATAGACCACTAAGTCCTCATTTCCCTCGGGAAATGTCAAGACAGGAGCTTGTGTCAGTCTCGTCTTCAATTCCTCAAAAGCATCCTCCTGTTCTCGACCCCACACGAACTTTACGTCCTTACGAGTCAATTTTGTCAAAGGTGAGGCTATCTTTGAAAAGTCTTGAATAAATCTCCTATAATAGCCCGCCAATCCCAAGAAGCTACGAATCTCGGATGGCGTCTTTGGTGATTTCCATTGCATCACAGCCTCAACCTTTGCTGGGTCCACCATGATTCCCTCTGCATTTACCACGTGACCCAGAAATTGCACCTCGCGTAGCCAGAAAGCACATTTGGAGAACTTAGCATACAGTTTCTCTCTTCTCAAAGTCTCCAATACTTCCCGAATGTGACCGGCATGCTCTTCTTTGCTTCTCGAATAAATCAGGATATCATCGATGAACACAATCACTGATTTATCTAACATTGGCCGACACACTCGGTTCATCAAATCCATAAAAGCAGCTGGCGCATTGGTCAACCCAAAAGACATGACGAGAAACTCGTAGTGACCGTAGCGCGTCCGAAAAGCTGTTTTAGGAATGTCCTGCTCCTTTACCTTCAATTGATGGTAACCAGATCGAAGATCTATCCTCGAGAACCAACTGGCACCCTGGAGCTGGTCGAACAAGTCATCGATCCTCGGTAACGGATACCGATTCTTTATGGTCAACTTGTTCAATTCACGGTAGTCGATACACATTCTCATGCTACCGTCCTTCTTTTTCACAAATAAGACCGGAGCACCCCAAGGAGAGATACTCGGTCTAACGAAGCCCTTGTCAAGCAACTCTTGTAGTTGCTCCATCAACTCCTTCATCTCCGTAGGAGCTAATCGATACGGTGCCTTGGCGAAAGGTTGGGCACCGGGTATCAAGTCAATTTGAAATTCGATTTCGCGGTCAGGTGGCAATCCCGATAAGTCTTCCGGGAACACATCTGGAAACTCACACACAACCGGAACATCGGATAGTTGTGGTGTTGGCGCTTCCACATCCTTTACGTAACATAAGTGGGCGTTGCACCCACGCCTCATGCACTTCCCCGCCACCGCCATCGAAATCACCTTCGGAATCATCGTTACCCGATCACCGTATATTGTCACCAGACTTCCGTCAAATGCCGTCAATCTAATCATCTTCTTTCGACATACGATATTCGCTTCGTAGGTTGCCAACCAATCCATTCCTAACACCACATCAAATCCACCTAGGGGTATTACATGTAATCTAGCAGCAAACCTATGACCTTCTAACTCTATGGCACAGTCCTCTATCACATCAGTAACTCTAGTGGACTTACCAATAGCGGTTTCTACTTCAAAGGGTTCATCAATGCATTTACTACTAACAGGCAATTTAGCACAGAAAGTAGCAGAAATGAAACTCTTACTAGCACCAGAATCAAATAACACAGAAGCAAGAGTCTGATTTACTAGAAACGTACCTGACACAACATCGGGGTCCGTCCTAGCCTCCTCTATGGTCATGGTGAAAGCTCTGGCACTTGTCCGCTGCCCTTCAGTCCCGGCCGTCTTCTTTCCCCCGAAACTCTCGGCCCTCGGCTTCCTGCAATCCTTACTCATATGACCACTCTCCCCGCAGTTGAAACATCTCGCAGCCTTACAGTCTTTAGCCATGTGACCGGATTTCCCACACCTGAAACAGACATTTAACCCCCACCTACATTCACCACCGTGCTCCTTACCACACTTGTCACATCTTTTGGGTCCCGAGCTTGGTGACCCCACCCTACGGTCATCCCTTCTCGCCTTCTTGTTATTCGGGGTAAAGCCACCACGCCCGAACCGTTTCCCATTCCAGTTCCGGTAAGCACCACCGGCTTTCTTTGCCTCCACCACCATCACTTCCCTCTCGTCATAGAGCCTCCCAGCTAAGTCTACTGCCGACCTAAAGGTGCTCGGTCGGGCAGTAATCAAGTGCCTGCGGATGTCAGCTGGCAGTCCCTGAATGTACCGGTTAATCTTTCGGGATACCGGTGTCACTTGATCCGGCACCAGCCTCGCCATCTCATTGAATTTGGTAGTATACTGCTGGTGTGTCATGGTTCCCGCCTCGAGTTGTAGGAACTCCCTCTCAACCTTATCGAGTTCCCTGTGAGGACAAAATTCCTCAATTATCAACTTCTTCAACTCTGTCCACCTCATTTTCCCGATGGCCCTGGAACCCTCAGCTTGGACAATATTGTCCCACCAGCATAGCGCTGAGTCAGTAAAGGAGTGGGTGGCAAACTTCACCTTCTGATCCTCACGGCACTCGCTGATCTCGAGTACCGCTTCCATCTCCCTTACCCATCGGTGAGCGGTTGCAGCAGTACCATTGCCATCGAAAGTCGGGGGCTTGCACCTCTGAAATGCCCCGTAACTGCACCCCTTGGTCGTCACCCCTACTACATCATCCCCTTCCTCATCAGATACAACTATCTCAGGATCCGGTCGTTCCTCTTCTTCCTTGCTCTCCTTTTCAGTCGACCCTCTCCTGTCCTCCTTTTCCTTCCTTTCCTCATTCCTTATAGCTCGAATAACATCGGTCACTACAGATGGCATAACTGCCTGTAGGACCTGGTGTACCTCATCAGCAATCGCCTCCCTAGCTGAGACATTCAGACTAGCATTCTCAGTTTCTTCATTCCGGTCAGGAACCTCGGGGTTCACAAAAGTCGTCTTAGGAGCTTTAGCACTGCTCTTAGTCGTACGCGGACGACCTCTACCTCTAGCAGCCTTAGAAGGTTTTTTCCCAGCCATTTTCCTATGCGCTATAAGATTCAAACACTAAAACAGTCATTCAAGGAACAGCTCAGTTTATGTCAAGTATAGTAAGTCCCTAATTACAGTGGCCAGTTGTGATTAGCCACTTACTTTACTCTTCACACCCCAAGCACTCCCTATCCTGACTACATCAGCATCTAAATCTACTAAGAACACATAAATCACATAGCACACGCACATAATACTGATTAACTATTAAGAAAAGCAATACCTGATGGCACCTGGCTACTCGGGCTGACATCCCTCTTCTTGTCCCATTTTCAGTTTAAGTTAAGGTTTATTTTGAAAATTTTACCCATTTCACTTAAACTTTAGCTCTGATACCAACTTGTAAGGCCCCCTTTCCCGGGCACCTCACAGTTGGTCATTCACAGCATAAAACATACATATTAATAAATTAAGCAGCGGAATTAAGTTGGCAAAACCCTTCATTCATTTTAAAATGTTGTTGTTAAGCAATACATTCTAGTTCATTAGTCACAAAAATAATTAGTCGAATGAATTACAAAACAACAATATTGTCAAAACATAAATGGATGTCAGTCTTGCCCTCCGTGTAGCCATCCCTGTGTGCCATCCTCAGCAACCTGTTACCAATACATTCTAGTTCGTAAGTCACAAAATAATTAGTCGAATGAATTACAAAAAAACAGTATCGTCAAAACATAAATGGATGTCAGTCTTGCCCGCCGTGTAGCCATCCCCGTGTGCCATCCTCAGCAACCTGTTACCTGCCAACTGGAAAATACATAAAAGTCAGCGTTGCTGAGTGAGTTCTAGTTTTGTAGATTAAAATACTTTACTTTTCATTTCAAGGAAAACCTTTCTTTACCTATATGCGGTCACACAAGTACGTACACAGATAATATTATTATTATCTTCGTCGTTCATTCATTAACTTTCCTTCGTGTGCCGTTCATCGTTAACATTCATATTCTTACGTATTATTTCTTGCATATTCGTTCTTTCATTCGTACGTATCTTACTTTCATTCATTCATACATTACATACGTTCATACATTCATTTCATTCATACATTCATTGCATACGTACGATCATTTCTTTCATTCATACGTTCATTACATTCTTTCGTACGTTCATTCATTTCATTCATACATTCACATTGCATTCTTTCGTACGTTCATTTCATTACTTCTGGTAACATGTACAATACCCCGAACATTGTGCACGAAGCTGGTGCTGGACCTGTGGTGATCAACCACGAACATTGTGTACGAAGCTGATCCAGTCACCTGAGGTAAGTACATGCACCACTTATCTTTCATTCTATCATATGTTAGCCAAGTCTGTTGCAGCACACGGCTGCTCACCTCAGTGGCAATCTCAAGATTGCCTGCTAACCGAGTCTGTTGCAACACAAAGTTGCTCACCTCCATATTGATCTCTCACGATCGTATGTTAGCCAAGTCTGTTGCAACACGTGGTTGCTCACCTCAGTGGCAATCTCACGGATTGCCTACTAACCGAGTCTGTTGCAACACAAAGTTGCTCACCTCATTATCAATCTTAAAGAATGACCCTGTGTGCATCCTTCGGGGTAGCTAACCCGCATCACAGTTGAGCTAACACCTGCCAGGGCGTATGAGCCATGTTCAGTCGTATGAGCCCTGCTCAGTCGTATGAGCCCTGCTCAGTCGTATGAGCCCTACTCAGTCGTATCATCCCCCAGACTTAGGAAATTTTTCCTAGTCATACGACCACTGTTCAGTCGTTTCATCCCCCATACTTAGGCAATTTCTACTGGTCATACGACCACTATTCAGTCGTTTAACCCCCATACTTGGAAAGTTTCTACTGGTCATACGACCACTGTTCAGACATATAACCCCATACTTAGAAAATATCTACTGGTCATACGACCACTGTTCAGACATATAACCCCATACTTAGAAAATTTCTACTGGTCATACGATCACTGTTCAGACACATAACCCTGAGAATATTTCTAACGCAAATTTCATGGGAGTATAAGCACTATTCAGACATATTACCTTGTACTTGGTTTTCTAAGTCAAAATTTCAGACATATGACCACTATGTGGTCTTATTAGTCGTATTAGCAGCCTATTCATGTGTCTAAGTCATATTCCAGTCCCCAAACATCATAATACCTATTTCTAAGCATGTACATACAGATTCAGGCATAAACTTAACACAAACATAGGCATACGTTCACCCTAAAATATACTCTATAATCATACATAGGTACATAACATACGGGTTTCATACTCAAATCCATAAAAACATACATACATGCATTTTCCAGCCCCAAATCATTTTAAAAACGAGTAAAAAGGGGGTCTAGAAACTCACCTTTGTTGTCTTCGGGTTTACTCTCTTCACCCGAGCTACTTCAAACAATTCCAATCACTTAGAAACCTTCTTAACACGCATTTGAACACATAGAAACACATATAAGCATTTAACCGTGGCTAATTTAGCCAAGAACAACTTAAAAAAACATTAAACCTTACCAAAAAATCAAATTCTTCTTCTTGTTCTTCACAAACCGAAAGTTTCTCTGCTTTCTCTCTCTAAAATCCAAACAAGAAAAGAGTGTGCAGTGAGTATGGGCGACCATATCGCCTTTTACACCAACTTTTCAATATTTTATCATCTTTTACACTTTTGGTCCCTCAACTTTGGAGTTGACTTTCTTTTCCCCCATTTTCTTTCTCTTTTATTCTTTTATTTCTTTAAAAGAAATATACGGGTGTTACAAATTGGCATGCATTATGCCAAGAATCTTGTAAGATTCCATCAAGTGAAGCGTTTCATCTGTAATTAAACGTCAATCACTGTTAGTTTGAACACTTATCTTTCATTTTAACTCTTTTGCTCATTTAAGTTCATTCTTAATTTCGAAACGAAATTCTTTAAAGTAGAGGAGGCGGTAACATCTTGTATTAACGTTCATTCTTAATCAACGTGAAAGCTTATAATGTTAACTAGAAGCCACATACTTTAGGCTCTCTTTTTACCTCTAATGGCTCTGCCATTGCACATAAAGTAAACACTAAAGCGGTCAGCTTAATTGATGATGAATTTTCTTCTTTGATACCTTATCAAAACCCGAAAGTTCCTCAAAGTGTACCTCAGAAAATGAAAACACAAACTGCATCAAGAAAGAAAAAGAGAATCAATATGATCTATCTGAGGCTTCATGCTCATCTTCTGATTCACTTGAGAACGTGAGGATCAAATGAAATACAAGCGTCCTCATCTTATCGTCTCAGCCTCCTCGCGAACAAATTTCGGGACGAAATTTCCTAAAGTAGGGGAGACTGTAACATCTCGTATTTTTGCTAATTAAAAGGTTAACTTTGTTAAATTTTAAAAACATTTAAAACCTAATGGGATAATAATCTTAAAAATAATTATTATAATAATAATAAGAACAACAACAACAATAATAATAATAATAATAATAATAATAATAATAATAATAATAATAATAATAATAATAATTAATAAAGGTTAAACATTAAAACTTAAGTTAAGGGGGCTTTAGTGTCATTTATAAACTTTAAATAAAAGTTTACACATAAAATAATAGAAGTTCCAAACTTCAGGGACCATTTGTGTAACTTCTTTTAATTCACCCAAACCACCCCTCCCACCGCCCGCTTCTCCGGCCAAGATCCGGCCACATTCCGGCAAGGCCGAAAACGGCCTTTTGGCCGCGGTTTTGACCCAAATCAACCACCCCCACTAATCACGCATGAAGATTCGAACATTTACCCCGCTTTAATTTGAAAATTTGAATCGATAGTGCGATCCTGTTTCCTTCCCCGCGTGTTCGTCCACTTTACAGGCCACGGTCGCATTAAAACTCAATAATAATTCAATTAATCCAACCAAAACGATCATTTCACTATCTGTAACCTATTCCTAATTTCAATTTCATCCGAAAAATCCCACAGCACCTTCATCGAACACCACCTTCCTCTCGACCTGCAACTTGATTGAAATCAACCTTCGGAGCTCGGTTAATCCAAATTGATTGAGGGCTTTGAACCTTAAACGTTATTAGAAACTACTGGTGCGAGGAATTCGATTATAATCAACTCCAACCTATTGAATTCAAAGCTCCCCTGCCGCGACCACATTCGATCTGAAACCATCGATTTCCATTGAAATAATAGGTAATCAGATACTATTTTGATTCGTTTTTACACGGGAAACAAAAGCCCCATGAATGTTTCCATTAACATTTGTGAATTGATGATCAATTTGGCAGATTTTCGAATTAGGGTTCTTGAGAATCGGGAAGGGTTTGCAACTATGGTTTTAAAACTTGGGAACCGGAAGCTAACGCGGCCACGACCCTTAGCTTGACGGTTAAGACATTGCCTCCCATACATGAGGTCCCGGGTTCGAACCCGGGCAACCTCATGAATTTTTTTAAAGGCTTTTCAGCCATATATTAATTTTAGAAAATTTTTAATAAATATAAAAATAATTTTTATAAACTATAAATATTTTTTAAACATCAAACAAATTTCTGAAAATTTAATATCTTAACATTTTATTCTATTTTATTAAAACAAATAATATAGCTAGTTAAATAATCTATAAAATAGACTTTAAAATTTGTTTATCTTAACAAAACATTACAATTGGATTATTTTCTTGTTTAGCTTATTAAATTCTTATTCAAATAATAAATAATAAAACATTTGATCTAAATGTTATTTTTTTCTTTAAAAAAATGTATATCTAACTTTTATTTAAATTGTTCCCTTTTAAAATAACTAAATGATTATTGGACATTATATTAATTGAGGTTTTGTCATGATAACTGTAGAAATTATATAATTTATAATTTCACGAATTAATTACAAATATTATTTTTATATAAAATATACTAACTAAAGGTTTTGATTAATAATTTATTATTAAGCAAAACGTTATTCCTATAAATTTTAAATAATTATAAAGCTTGATTAATAGTGAATCATACCAATAGTTTATACTTAAAGTCAATTCTAAAATAGTTACTTATATAATTCTTCTGATGAACTAAAAAATTTAAATAATTACATTATAAACTTATTACTTATTAAAAACCATAAAACCATTGAAAGCCAAACTCTTATTTGAACGTTAATTATAATATTAACCTTAATCTTTATCTCGTAAATTATACATTTAGGTGCTTGTAAAAGAATTCGTTGGAGCATCGTTAATTCTTATAATCCTCTTATATACTTATACGTCATTGTGAGTATTTCTATACCCATTTTATCATTTTCACACTTTTGGGAGAAACATGTTACCGTATAAACGTTGCACTTGTAAACACATTTGATTCTTGTAAACTTATGGCAATTTACTTGTATGTTGTGATTAGTCGAATCATGTAGCTACCATGTAATGTCGAATACATGTACAATCATTAACTATTGCTAGCCTGGCGACGTCATAGATCTATGGGCCTGACAAGCCTGCTTGGTTGATCTAAGTACACTTAGCTAATCGTATATACTTGTAAATGTTTGAGACTTGTAAAACTTTGTCAAGGTTTGATTGTGCATTCTGTCTTACATCCCTAGTTACCTTGTTCTCTAATTTACAACATGAATTGCCATCTTTTAAGTACTTATGTATTCAAAACTATAGAATGCTCACCAACAATATGTTGACCCTTATTTTTAACATGTTTCAGGCAATAGCGTTATGTGGCTGTGAACAATCGTAACTCTCACGCCTCGACGATTCCGCCGTCAAGGTTGGGGTGTGACAGATTGGTATCAAAGCCAGGGCCGGGCCGTTGTGCCAGCGAGGACGCTGGTCTCACTTCGGTGGGTGGATGGACACATGCCTGAAAATATGGCTATGACTCATCCCACATCGGTTGGGGAGGCGAACTAAGGTCTCTTTATAAGGGGTTGGATACCTTCCCCAATGTGACGCGTTTTAAATCCGTGAGGCTGCGGCCAAAGCGGATAATATCACATTGCGGCTCTCGTACACCTTCCTGCGGGGGGTGTCACAGTTGGTATCAGAGCCCATAACTATAGGGATCTAGGTTATAAGAAATGGTGACCTAGACTATAGCTTATGCATGCACCTTATAGTATTTTTATCTTGTAAATATGTGGTTTGCATGTTACATAATGCTATGCCTTCTTATGTGCAATTTGATGCCTTAGCATAGGATTGCCTAAACTTAGTTACTTGTCTCTCTAAACTTATCTTTGACTCTCCCCGAACATAAAACCTCTCAATCTTATTCTCGACGACACGTGGAATCGTATACTATTACTTATGATCTGGATCCTTAGACTCTATGTCTAATCTATATCAATCTCATCAAGGTTTTGATTTCATGAACCAAGGAAATTTGTGTGACACATAGACACCTGTATTCTGGATTTCCTGGCAAAAAGGCCTGAGGGCTAAGGCAAGCGTATTCGTATAAATCTCATTGTGAGACCCGTTATGCTACCTGGGGATTTCTGGGATGAGTGATAAACTATGGTCAATACACAAGTCTCTAAGGCAAATGGGTCAATTTACCTTGACGTGTCAACGATTCCAAATGGTAATGCGTTACCAAATGGAACCATCCTTTTATATCTTAAAAATCCTTGAATCCTTGAACTGGTTTATCATTAAAGTTTAAATAATTTCTCATTCTTAACCTAAATAATGTTCCTGTTAATATTGAACTCATCCTACATTTCAACTCTTACGCTCAACGTGTAACGTGTAACGGTATTGAACTCAGCGTTTCATGTAACTATTTCTATACCTTGATCAACGTGAACATGGATCTTAATATACCTAAAGATATTGGGAATCTAAACCAAATGGTCTTTAAAACTTTAAATCGTTACTTATGGTTCTCAAATTTTCTAAGGGTGTGTCCCATGACTAAAGACATTCAATGCTGTAAGGTGAAATTCTTACATCTTTGGATACTTTGTCTAAGCAAAGTGTAAATAGTGATTTGATTCGATCATTGAATCCGTTTACTTGACTTGAAACCCTTGAGATGAGAGATCACTTATAAGTACGCGTATCTTCAACAAGGTTATGGTTGACCTCATATCCTAAGAAGTCCATGTATTTCCTTTCGATTGAATATTCACATCTCATTGTGGTGTTGAATAATTCCTGTCCTTGAGTTCGTCTTCCCAATTTAAACCATCCAAGATTTGAACATCATAACAAATCCTGTTACCTCGAACTTTAACCTGAAATTTTGTAAACATGATGTTCCTTTTTGGTTACATTGATGCAACCTAAAATTTTCTAAATTTCTGAGTGATATTCTTTTCCTTTCGTTGTTAAGTCGAACCTTGAACCGTCTGCACCATGGGAGATGCAAGAGTTTGTAAGTCAATCTATGACTAAGAACACTCGTATCTCCTAAATGATTCTAACTCATCAAAACAGGGGTGATTCCCTTACTTTGGTGATGATTTTTCATTTGTTTCAATAAATGATTCCAATTGTGTGTTTTTATGAAATTTCATCCTCTAGATCAAGGTGATTTCCTTATCATGAGGATTGACTTCAATTATTCTCATTGGAACTTGCACTTCACAAATGACATGATCTCACCAAAATAGGATTGAAACCCGTACTTTGGTGACAAATGTTAATCTTTGATTGTTTTCTTGTTATTATGAAGCTCAATCATCAAGATAGACGTAAATTTCATATCTTGATGATAATATCATTTTTATGAATTATATTTTTCTCAAATGAAACGTCCTCGTTAAAGTAGGAGTGAATTCTGGATTTTGATGAAGAAGTTCATCCTGTTATATTTTGTTTTTGTAAAACTTTATCGTTAAGATAGGAGTGATTTTCCTTACCTTAATGGTGAGTTACCTCGTCTTATTTCTGTGAATCCCCAACAATTGGTTGGGATCAAACTGGTTGATTGGTAAGTTAGTGGTCATATCTTGGGAATACACCATCAAGTTAGGAGTGAAAACCACACCTTAATGACTATTCTCATTTCTTGATCTTCAACTTACCAAGGTTGTAATCAAGTGATGAGAAACATGTAGTAACTTGAAGGATGAATCAATGTTGGTGATTCGACCTATCAAGCCAAAGCATGATCTCTGAACTTGAAAGAAGACTCGATCGTTTTAGGTTGATTTTAATTCCAAGCTTGAAGCATTTAAATTCTTAAATCGATTTCTTTATCTTCATGTTTTGACTCGATCTAACTACATCGAACAATTTATTCCTTACATATCAACTTTCATCTTGAGATATCATCAAACCCATAAGTATAATCTTCCTAAACAATCCTTTGTCAAAAAAAAAGATATTATCGAATACCTCCCTTATTGTTTGATGAATTTCGTATGCGATCTGCATTTGGAAATTTGTTACCTTGCATAACATGGTTACAAATACCTTTCTTATTGTTTGCGTCATTTCTTGAATCGTTTTTTTATCTTTAACCTTGAAAATCATTGAAATTCTAACTTGGTTTTGAATAACAAGACTCGTTATTATCCTCACTGCGATGCGGATATAATGGTTCATAAACCTTCGTAACTTGTAGTCATGGGTTTGGCATAAAGGAAAAGACGTAACTTGGTATGTATCCAAGTGTTTCACCTTCATTTATGACAAAACCTAACCTCCGTGTTCTCGTAAATCTCATGTTCAACTTTTCATCCACTAGGTGCCTCTTATTTTAAATGTCATGATGACAATTGGTGCATTATAGACCGATTGGCTAAAAATTCAATTCGACCCATTATCTCACAACGTCGAGAAATTGACTTGTATCTGTTTCAACTATTCGTATACCGTGGTAATATGTTAAAACATCGATCGTTATTTTGAACGATTGATTCATTTTTCTGTTTTTAATAATATTCTTAACCATCGTTGTGAACTTATTCCAAGATCTTCGCATAACGTATTATTCTTAAACCAATGGTTGGTCAAAGGAGAAATACATATTCACAATATATGCGTTAAGGTCGTTTCATATGATGACGTTTGGGATTCTTAAATTCCGACGGTTAACCTTGCTTACCATTGTTGGTCTTTTATTGATTTCTAAACATCACCTTACCATGAAATTATATTCTGAAGTAGGGGAGACTGTAACATCTCGTATTTTTGCTAATTAAAAGGTTAACTTTGTTAAATTTTAAAAACATTTAAAACCTAATGGGATAATAATCTTTAAAAAATTATTATAATAATAATAACAATAAAATAATAATAATAATAATAATAATAATAATAATAATAATAATTAATAAAGGTTAAACATTAAAACTTAAGTTAAGGGGGCTTTAGTGTCATTTATAAACTTTAAACAAAAGTTTACACATAAAATAATAGAAGTTCCAAACTTCAGGGACCATTTGTGTAACTTCTTTTAATTCACCCAAACCACCCCTCCCACCGCCCGCTTCTCCGGCCAAGATCCGGCCACATTCCGGCAAGGCCGAAAACGGCCTTTTGGCTGCGGTTTTGACCCAAATCAACCACCCCCACTAATCACGCATGAAGATTCGAACATTTACCCCGCTTTAATTTGAAAATTTGAATCGATAATGCGATCCTGTTTCCTTCCCCGCGTGTTCGGCCACTTTACAGGTCGCGGTCGCAATAACACTCAATAATAATTCAATTAATCCAACCAAAACGATCATTTCACTATCTGTAACATATTCCTAATTTCAATTTCATCCGAAAAATCCCACAGCACCTTCATCGAACACCACCTTCCTCTCGACCTGCAACTTGATTGAAATCAACCTTCGGAGCTCGGTTAATCCAAATTGATTGAGGGCTTTGAACCTTAAACGTTATTAGAAACTACTGGTGCGAGGAATTCGATTATAATCAACTCCAACCTATTGAATTCAAAACTCCCCTGCCGCGACCACATTCGATCTGAAACCATCGATTTCAATTGAAATAATAGGTAATCAGATACTATTTTGATTCGTTTTTACACGGGAAACAAAAGCCCCATGAATGTTTCCATTAACATTTGCGAATTGATGATCAATTTGGCAGATTTTCGAATTAGGGTTCTTGAGAATCGGGAAGGGTTTGCAACAATGGTTTTTAAAACTTGGGAACCGGAAGCTAACGTGGCCACGGCCCTTAGCTTGACGGTTAAGACATTGCCTCCCATGCATGAGGTCCCGGGTTCGAACCCGGGCAACCTCATGAATTTTTTTAAAGGCTTTTCAGCCATATATTAATTTTAGAAAATTTTAATAAATATAAAAATAATTTTTACAAACTATAAATATTTTTTAAACATCAAACAAATTTCTGAAAATTTAATATCTTAACATTTTATTCTATTTTATTAAAACAAATAATATAGCTAGTTAAATAATCTATAAAATAGACTTTAAAATTTGTTTATCTTAACAAAACATTACAATTGGATTATTTTCTTGTTTAGCTTATTAAATTATTATTCAAATAATAAATAATAAAACATTTGATCTAAATGTTATTTTTTTCTTTAAAAAAATGTATATCTAACTTTTATTTAAATTGTTCCCTTTTAAAATAACTAAATGATTATTGGACATTATATTAATTGAGGTTTTGTCATTATAACTGTAGAAATTATATAATTTATAATTTCACGAATTAATTACAAATATTATTTTTATATAAAATATACTAACTAAAGGTTTTGATTAATAATTTATTATTAATCAAAACGTTATTCCTATAATTTTTAAATAATTATAAAGCTTGATTAATAGTGAATCATACCAATAGTTTATACTTAAAGTCAATTCTAAAATAGTTACTTATATAATTCTTCTAATGAACTAAAAAATGTAAATAATTACATTATAAACTTATTACTTATTAAAAACCATAAAACCATTGAAAGCCAAACTCTTATTTGAACGTTAATTATAATATTAACCTTAATCTTTATCTCGTAAATTATACATTTAGGTGCTTGTAAAAGAATTCGTTGGAGCATCGTTAATTCTTATAATCCTCTTATATACTTATACGTCATTGTGAGTATTTCTATACCCATTTTATCATTTTCACACTTTGTGAAACATGTTACCGTATAAACGTTGCACTTGTAAACACATTTGATTCTTGTAAACTTATGGCAATTTACTTGTATGTTGTGATTAGTCGAATCATGTAGCTACCATGTAATGTCGAATACATGTACAATCATTAACTATTGCTAGCCTGGCGACGTCATAGATCTATGGGCCTGACAAGCCTGCTTGGTTGATCCAAGTACACTTAGCTAATCGTATATACTTGTAAACGTTTGAGACTTGTAAAACTTTGTCAAGGTTTGATTGTGCATTCTGTCTTACATCCCTAGTTACCTTGTTCTCTAATTTACAACATGAATTGCCATCTTTTAAGTACTTATGTATTCAAAACTATAGAATGCTCACCAACAATATGTTGACCCTTATTTTTAACATGTTTCAGGCAATAGCGTTATGTGGCTGTGAACAATCGTAACTCTCACGCCTCGACGATTCCGCCGTCAAGGTTGGGGTGTGACACGCTGGACCCTATCCGCAGTGTAACAACTGCAGTTATCACCATCCCGCTAACATTCAGTGTCATCAATGCACAAACTGTGGCCGTTTGGGTCATACATTCAACATGTGCAAGAGTGCTGCTAAAGCTCCGACTAATGCACCAGTTCACCAACATCCTCCTGCAATTACCCATGGTCGTGCATGCTATCAATGTGGTGATCCGAACCATTTTCGCAATCGATGCCCTCAACTTGTCAGCCTGGTTCCTACGGCTCAAGGACGTGCTTTCAACATCAATACCCAACAAGCTCAAGCCACCAATGATGTGGTGTTGAATAATTCTTGTCCTTGATTTCGTCTTTCTGATTTAATTCAAGATTTGTAATTGTGATTTCCTTTTGTTACATTGATGTAATTTCTAAATTTCTAATTGAGATATTTTTCCTTTCGTTGTTAAGTCGAACTTTGAACCGCATGCACCGTGGGAGATACGAGTGTCCTAAATGATTCTAACTCATCAAAACAGGGGTGATTCCCTTACTTTGGTGATGATTGTTTATTCGTTTCAATAAATGGTTTCCAATTGTGTGTTTTATGAAATTTCATCCTCTGGATTAGGGTGATTTCCTTATCTCGAGGACTGACTTCAATTATTCTCTTTGAAATTTACATTTCACAAATGATATGATCTCACCAAAATAGGATTGAAACCCGTACTTTGGTGACAAATCTCAATCTTCGATTGTTTTCTTGAAGCCCAATCATCAAGATACGCGTGAAATTCATACCTTGATGATAATTTCATTTTTTGGATTGTATTTTCTCAAATGAAACGACCTCATCAAAGTAGGAGTGAATTCTGGATTTTGATGAAGAAGTTCATCTTGTTATATTTTATTTTTGTAAACTTCATCGTTAAGATAGGAGTGATTTCCCTTACCTTAATGGTGAGTTATCTCGTCTTATTTCTGTGGATCCTCAACAATGAGTTGAGATCGAACTTTTGATTGGTAAATTAGTGGTCATACCTTGAAAGTACACCATCAAGTTAGGGGTGAAAACCATACCTTGAGGACTATTCTCATTTCTTGATCTCCAACTTACCATGGTTGTAATCAAGTGACGAGACGCATGTAGTAACTTGAAGGGTGAAATAATGTTAGTGTTTCGACCTATCAAGCCAAAGCATGATCTCTGAACTTGAAAAGAGACCCGATCGTTTTAGGTTGATTTTGATTCCCAACTTGGAACATTTAAATTCTTAAATCGATTTCTTTTCCTTTATTCTCATGTTTTGACTCGATCTAGCTACATCAAACCATTTATTCCTTATTTATCGACTTTCATTGTGAGTTATCATCAAAACCTGATTACGTGATGGTAGTCTTCCTAAACAATCTTTTGTCAATTAAAGATATTATCTCTGATCGCGATGGTCGCTTCATCTCTCGTTTTCTGGAAAAGTCTCCAATCAGCTCTCAAAACTCAACTGAATCTTAGCATAGCCTATTATCCGCGAACCGACGGTCAGACTGAAAGAACGATACAAACCCTCGAGGATATGCTCCGGGCTTGTGTCATTGATTTCAGTGGATCGTGGGATTCTCATCTTCCGTTGATTGAATTCTCTTACAGTAACAGTTACCAGACCAACAGATGGCACCGTTTGAGGCCTTGTATGGTCTGAAGTTGGTGAATCACAAATTACTGGTCCGGAATTAATACAAGAAACAACCGACAAAATTCATAAGATCCGTGATAACTTGGTTACTACTAGAAATCGTCAAAAGCATTATGCTGACAAAAGACGTAAGCCCATGGAATACAATGTTGGTGATCTCGTACTTCTTAAGGTATCACCTTGGAAGGGAGTGATTCGCTTTGGAAAGAAAGGGAAACTAGCACCTCGTTACGTAGGTCCATTCAAAGAACACGAGCGAATTGGGAAAGTGGCCTACAAGCTTGAACTACCCCAAGAGCTAAGCCATGTACATCCCACGTTTCATGTTTCAAACCTCAAGAAATGTCTTGCCGATGAAAATCTCCACATTTCACTCGACTAAATCCAGATTGATGAATCTATGCACTTTATTGAGAAACCTGTGGAAATTATGGATAGGGAAGTCAAACAACACAAACGTAGCCGAATACCGATTGTCAAAGTCTGCTGGAATCTAAATGTGGCCCAGAGTTCACCTGAGAGCGTGAGGACCGAATGAAATCCCAATACCCTCATCTTTTCGTTTCAGCCTCCTCGTAATTAAAATTTCGGGACGAAATTTCCTAAAGCAGGGGAGACTGTAACATCGCGTATTTGCGTTAAATAAAAAAATTAATTTTGTAAACAATTTATATGTTGATATAAATTGCAATAATTACAATAATCATAATAATAATAATATTAATAATAATAATGTTAATAATAATAATAATAAAAATAATAAAAAAATATAACTAATAATTTTTTTACATAAAATAATAACCTTTCAAACCTCAAGGGTTAAATTGTAAATTTTTTTAAAACTAAAACAAAAACTTTGAATTCAGATGTAAACTGATACAAACCACGGGGACCAATTTTGTAAATTTGGAAAACACACATCACCCAACCTCCATCTTTCCCGTTTCTTTTCTTCCCCGAAATCTCGGCCGATTTTGATCCACTAACTGAGCACCAAACTTCAAAAATAATTGAAGAAATCGATAGTGGACAATCATGTATATATAACTAATCTAACTCAGCCTTTAATTTGAACCAAAACAAGCAAAAACACTGCATTCGAACACCCCATCTCATCGCGACCTGCAACTGTTCAAACACCATTAATCGAGCTTCCAACTTCAAAATTAACATAGGGCTTTGCATCAATACCACTACACGAAGCTAACCTCAAGTTTAATTTAATTATTATCATTGTTTGAGTATCAATCGAGCACCATCTGTGCCGCGACCTGTTCTTGACGAGTTCAACACCAAATCGAACACCATATAGGTAATTCGACACACACACACTCGATTTCTCATGGGGAACAAAAGCCCCATGATTTCAGAAGCTATCGAAATCGAATTGGGCTTCAATTGGGTGAGATTCGATCTAGGGTTCCTCGCGGGTTGGGGGAAAGCGGGTTAAACAGATTAAAAACATTTGGAAACCAATTCAAGCACGGCTGAGGCCCTTTGGTTCACTGGTTCCTGCGCTCCATTTCAAACAGGAGGTCCCGGGTTCGAACCGGGCCACCTACAAACATTTTTTTAGGCTTTTTAAGCTATAAAAAATTCAGAAAAAAATCTTAAAAATTATAAAAATGTTTTTACAAACATAACAAATTTTTAAAACCACATAATTATTTTCTAAAATTTATTTTGACATTTTCTTTATTTAATTTATAAATTGTTTTAAATAAATAACAAATCTAGTTTAATTTTTATAAAATTAGACTGTAAATAATGGTTAAAAATCAGTAAATAATTATTGGATTAAATAATATTTATGTAATATTATTTAAATCATGATTATCTCAATCAAACATAAAAGTTTTATATATAAATCTTTCCAAAATTATTTTCATTTCTTTTAATCATTTAAATAATTAAATATTTTAATTAATTATCACATAATTAATTAATAAAATTAACTATTTGTTTTTCACACTAAATCAAACGATTACGCGTATTAACACATTTATTCCTATTAAGTTCTAAACGTAATCGCATTCAATAAATTTATTTTATTTAGTTATGGACATTCAAACTAAATAAAAATTAGTTTATTTAAACTACCATTCAAGACCCAATGGAAATCCTAATACATTTCCAAATTCCCAAATCATTATTATTCTAATTCGAGACACCGTTCCTTAGGTTAATCGTAAGGAAATCGTTGGTGTCTAATCTATCACATCCAGATTCTAATCTCATCAATCAAGTGAGTATTCATATCCCCTTTTTATATCATTTCTTATTTGGGGGAAATCATGTGATACAATATATTCGATCATGATATTCTATTGTTATTTCATTCTAAATTCAATTCAAGACAGGTTATGTTATTACTTGCAATTATGTGAACATACTATGATAAACTGGACGACAGTAAAACCCTAATTCAATCAATCAATCCTGGTATCAATGGTAGATCTACTGGTTTGGATAACCCACCCCATATGGCTTTCGAGTGGTGATTGTGCCAGAGGCAGGAGTCAATCTATGGTGTATGTGTGGAGTCTATTATATGCAAGTGTCAAGTCAAGGGGTTGTTATTGTGTCAGTTTATCTATATGCTTACTATTGCAATATAAGTCTTAACGTTACCTTGTAAATTGGATTATTCTCAATCAATCAATCAATCTATATGTATACTCAAAACTGTGATTACTCACCAGCTAACAATGTTTCAGGTTAAGCAAGTTAGTGGACTTCTACATGCTCATATAAGACCCGGACTTAGTCAAAACAAAAGAAAATTTTTATTTGTGACTTTAACTATTGTATTTGTATCTGTTAAATTCATGTTATCCTGTAATCTGATTTTAATATTATTTTCATTATTAGACAATCATGAGTTATCCTGTAATTAATTTAACAATATGAAGTCTTACTTATGTAACAAGAAACATAGAAGAGAAAATATATATTCTTTTAAAGTATTAAAAAGTATGTTTATAATATATACGAATATTTGGGTTGATATTTTAAAAGTAATAATTAAACTATATCATTACTATTATGTTGTTAAATATCTAGTTCTAACAAGTCACATTATTATTCTTTTAGTTTCATCGAGTTAAATGTGTATTTCTTTTTATTTTCAATATTATTATCTTATTATTTAAATACTTTCATATATGCAATTAGCTTTAGTAAACCCGTGTACTACACGTGTTGAATAAATAAAATATTAAATAAAATAAAAATTATAAAACAATATATTAAGACATGATATCATTGGAATTACGTATGAGTAATAATTATAAGTAATAAAACAATAATATGAACTTTTAAATTCTTCATCTTCATACTCTAATGAAAGAGTAACTTGTAGTACCACGTGACAACACCACAATTATCCTCACCAAAATTTTTCCGTCTTTCTCTCATCTTAAATAATTACCTTAATTACTAATAATATTATTAACATTCTTTTACATTTAATAAATTTAAAGAGAGATCTATTTATTAATGTTATTTCTAAATGAACAATTTTTATAAAATAATAATTTTTTCTAAGGCATAAAACTTATTTAAAAATACGAAATATTTTAAAAGTGGTATTTTTAAAAAATTCAATTTTTTAAAACAAAAAATAATTAAGTTAGGATATATAATAACATAATTTTTAAAATGACATTTTTATACGGCTTGTATTTTTGGAAAAAATTTTAAAAATAAAATTTTAAAAAGTTGATATCACTGTTTTATTAGTTATAGTCATTTCTCATACGTAATTTCAGTCATATCATATCTTATAATATTATTTTATAATTAATAAATATAGTATATTAATATTTTATTTATTCAACCCGTGTACAATGAGTTTACTAAAGCTAGTTTAATTATATTTCCAAACATGAATTAAACATTTTGTTCTAAAATAACGTTTTAAAAAAATTTATTTTTAAAAATGTCCTTACTATAACTTCATATTTTAATTATTTTTGCTTTATAAAAAAATTCTTAAAAAACAATTTTAAAATATTACATAAAAATAGTTTGATTTAAAAAAAAGCTTTTTATAAAAAATTATTTCTATAGAAATGACAATAACAAAAGGATATCTTTCTTAATTTAATAAAAAACTAATTATAATGTAAAAATAAATAGTATTATTAATAAATAATTTAACTATTTAATAAGAGAGAGAAACAGAAAAACTTATCTATTTATAGAGAACTAAGAAACAACAAAGACGGAAAATTATAAATGCAATTATTTTGTAGTTTGGGAGCATTATATAAATATTAAATGCAAATGTCAGTCTCTAAGGGGGCTTTACTGTAGCAAAAGTTACAACATTTATTGCATGTTGTACCACCTCCTGTTCTTTAATGTCCACCTCCTGCTCTTCACACCGCCACCACTAACCACTGTTTTTTGCGTAACATAGTTGCCTTAGGGGGTCATCTTCTCCGTTCGCTTCGTCTTCTACATCCTTCCTCCTTCAGATCAGCATCTTTTTCTGTCTGTGAGCGTAGCTTCCATCATTGATTTCGGGGGTTTTCTAATCCGTCTCTTATTGTCATTATGTTTGTGTTGCAGGTGGCGTTGTTGGCATCGAAACCTCTGTTGCTGTTTGGTTGCTCAGGTTTGTGACTGTTTTTCCCGTTTTTGTACAAGCATTTCAACAGGTTTCTCTGCCTCCTCGACAGTACTCATAGTTACAAACCCAAAACCCCCACTTTGATCAGTCTCCCTGTTGTAAATAACCTAATTCAACAAACCACAAAACCTTAATTTTTATCAAACTCCACAAATCAAAACACCCAAATTCAATCCATATTCACAATGCATTCAACAAATACCTCAGAAATCTCCACAACACCCGCCTGTTGAAACAGCTGAACCAATTGCGCACTATCCACATCATACGGAAAATTCCCCACAAAAATCCTTGCATCCTCCTGCAGCTCTGCATACTCCTCTGCCTCTCCATTGCCGGAATCTTCCGCCGGATTTCCCTCCCAATTCGAGACTCCCCACCGTTTTGTACTCACATCGACTCATCTGGTCAAATCCAAACCCCAATCGGACGCAAGATCCACCAAAGTCGGGCATCCAGTGAAACCCTCAATCGGGGTCCGATCGTGTGATGCAGACACAGAGCAAACGCCCTGGGCATCCCAATCACAGTCACGAGAGAGGACAAGGTTGTCGGTCGCGGACCGGACAGCGGCCTGTGCCGCCCGGCACCCGTCGCAGATGAGTGATCGGAGGTGTTTTCCGGAGAGGGCGTTGGCGGTGTGGACGTGGTGGTTGCAGAAAAAACATAGTTTGGCGGAGTCATCACGGCAGAAGACAACGGTGATGTGGTGGCTGCAGTGGTCGCAAGGGGGTGGGAGAGTGTCGTCGTCTTCTTCTCCGGTGGGATTGTTGGGTGTCGCCATTGATGCAGATTTAGGAGACTTATGGGGAGTTTGAGGAAGAAAATGATGACGGTTTCTTCATTTGGAAGGGCTCTGTGTGTTCTTCCTTTTTTGAGGAGACTATTTTAATCAAATATCTTGAGAGTGTTTTGGAAGTAATTGCTAAAAAGGAGAATAGGTTGGTACCTTTAAATATAACTTCGATTAATGAACATCTTTAAATATATCTGAAGTAGACGATTTGTAATTTGCAATATCCACCATCTCTAAATCCTTATGTTCTCCTCTTCATGCTCCCTTATTGTCATATGTTGTTCTTGGTTGTTATTTGCTGTTATGAATGCGTATTTGTCATGTGGCCGAGAAACCCTCCGTCAATATTTTTATCAACATTTCTATATGCGTTTTGGTTCTGCATATTAGTTATTTTTTGGTGAATATTGGAGAAATTATGCGTTAGATTTTTAAACTGTATATGACATTTTATCTGTAGGTTGATATGTGCTGGTTCTGTTGGATTTGGGCTGCCGCGTCAGTAGTTTATGGGTTTTGTCATGCTTGAACAATGCTATTCAATCATGTGGCCTGCTTTGAGTGCCCTTTTGTTACAACATTTCTGGATTACCCTACCTTTTGTGATTACTTTGTGGTTGTCGTCGTCGCATGGAATGCCAATGATGATATTGTTCGATGTGTGCTTTTGATGATGATGGCCTTTGGTATTTCACACGTCCTTTTTTGTGGTTGTCTTCTGTTATCGTTTGTTTTCCATGACTGGCTTCTTAGCTTTGTTTTGCACTACTACAAACATTGTGTCCAGGTAAATATAGTGAATGTTTCTCATGACGGAAAATAGATTGATAATTTCTTATTGATGTGGGCATTGGCTTTTTTGTAAGGTTTTCTTCGACGCTAGCCTCCTGCTGCATTCAGGAAAACATGTTGTCTTGAAATATGTTATTGGTTTTCCCTAAATGACAACTCTTTAGACCTTTCAATATGGTTATTTTCCTTATTTTTTATGTTGGTTTTGAGTTGATAATTGTATTATGCATGTTCTACTTATCCATTTGTTGCCTTTGTATGGACATTTACTTATTAAAGGTTTTATAATTCTATCATGTTCTATAAAGTGGCCATTTTAGGTTCTTGCAAATATTATTTTAATGGTTGCGTGCTGATTGTTTGTTCATTATCCAGGTTCTTTTCGTCTGTCTTCTTGCTGCTGCAAGGGCTTTTGCCTGTTAAAGGTCATCTCCTACTCTCTTTGTGTGTAATCTCATTTTTGCCTACTCCGTGGCGTATCTTTTAATACTTGCATATTGAATGCTTTATAAAGTAACTGTTATTACGAGTTTCTACACTATGACAATGGTTTTCATAAAACTTTGCTATGTACTTTAGGTCTCTGGAGTTATCGCTTCGTCATACGTACCTGTTAGGTCTAGATTGTATAGGACTAGATCAATTTTGTATAGGCTTAGTACTTGAAAATCAAGTCTTGTAATTAACATTTGTAACAGTCAAAATATATATATGTGATTTGAATCTATAGGTTAACCCCATATATGTATGTGTGTTGATTTGTGCTTTGACAGGAGAAACAATATTCTTGGAATGGATTTGATTAAACTGACTAAGTGTAGGAAACATCTACGGATGAACAATTTTGTTAATCCGTAGATATGTTTCATACAAGACCAAATGACCAAGTGTAAGTTCCTACGGATGATCAAGTTCCATGAAGTGAAGACTCCTACGGAAGGAAGATTATCTACGGAAGAACAACATTCCTACGGAAAAGCAAATCTCCTACGGAAGAACAGAAGATCTGCGGAAGGCAAGACTCCTGCGGAAGACCATTATACTTGTGTGATTATCAATTCCATGAAGTCAAACAAGTCAACAAGATCAACAACAAATCCCGAGAGATCCGGTGTTTCCTTAACCGACTCAAATCATCTATAAATATGAGTCCTAGGTTTCACATCTCGGGGAACACAATCAATCATTATTACGGCTGTCAAGTTACACCATTGTGCAACCCTAATCGCCGTCGCATCAACATCAACATTATTTGATACACTGTATTCGATTGTTTATAGTATTCATTATTATTCTTTTGTAATCATTACGTTATAGTTAATGAAATACTTTTGAATAATTATTGATTTCGCATTTACTGTGTTTCTGTGGTTGTGTTCATAATTAATCATTCAAACAATTAAACGTCAATTAATGATAATTCCGCGATCGTTAAATTGATTTATTTTAATACTGATAATTCCTGAATTGCGATCCTTGGATTCACAGGTGGTATCAGAGCCATGGTGCTCATTGATCTAGATCAATTGATCTATCAGTATTAAAATTGTTTAATTGATTTTCAAACAATTAAATCAACGACTTGTCTTTCAGCAAGCATTCTCTTATTGCTTGTTTGATTTAGATCTATATTCAAATCCATTGAATACTAGATCTGCGTCTTTGATAGATTTGTCAATTCAAGCACTTAAATTTTAAATCTTGCTTTGCAGTTAAACATGAGTACTTTTGGAGGAGGATCTTATCAACCACCAAAGTTGGAAACAAAAGCTGATTTTAAATCCTGGAAGATCAAGTTCAGAAATCATGTGAACTACACTGATTCTGACTTGTGGGAGTCCATCACACAAGGTCCTTATATTCCACCCACACTTGGGCCGGATTATAATGACAAAAACCAACCAATCAGCACTAAGGACTTGCCACCTGATGATGTCAAGAAGGTTAAAGTCGATATTAAAGCATACAGCTTGCTTAGTATGGCTTTACCTGAAGAAATCTTGATCAGGTGCGAGAACTATAAAACAGCAAATTCCCTATGGAAGATACTTCACACTCTCTGTGAAGGGAGTGATGAAATCAGAAGCATAAGGAAAGACACCCTTAGATCACAGTATGAAACTTTTCATCATATTGAGGGTGAGTCAATTCCTCAGCAACTCCATAGATTCATGCAACTCGTCACTGAGATGAACATCTTGGAGTTAAAATACACAACTGAGGAACTGAACAAGAAGATGCTCCATACTTTGCCTGAAAGTTGGAAGCAAACAGTCTCCATGTTCAAAAACACCATAGATCTGAAGACAACTGGTCTAGATACACTAGTTGCCAAGGTTGAAGCACTTGAACTGGATGAACAATCAAGAAACAAGAGTGTGAGAACTCATGTCTCACCTTATCACTTCAAGGAAACAAAGAATGCTGGTAGTGCATTTATATCTAATAATGAAGATGATAACTCTTGTGCTCTGAGTGACAATGAAGAAGAAGTAGGCTTCTATGCATCCAAACCCACTAAGAAGTCATCTCAAAGCAAAATTCAAAAGGAAAAGGTTAAATCTTCAGAGAAAAGAGAAACATCAGCAACAGCAAACTCAGAACCAATAACTGTGATATTGGATTCTGAAGAACAAAAAGCAGCCTTTGCAGCTTTTAGTTCTAGCTTTCAAGCTTATCTTGGAAGTTCCCTTACAGCAGCAAACATCTGCCAGCAAGATTTGGAGGAACTCCCTCCTGATGTTGTAGAAGAGATGGATCTGCAATGGCAGATGGCTATGATTGCCTACAGAGCCAAGCAATATCTTCGAAGAAACAAAAATCTGGCAGCAGCTAGCAAAACATCGAAGATTGGAGTTGATAAGTCTAAGGTCAGATGTTACAAGTGCAATCTCTATGGTCATTTTTCTAGAGAATGCAATCAACAATCAACTCCACAGCATCAGCAGCAGCAACAACAACATCATCAGCAACAACACTATCAAAATCAGCAGCCAACCTCTCAAAGATCTCTGCATAGACAACCTCAGCTCACATCCCCACCAGCCACAAATACATCAGCAGGACCAAGTAACTCTAAAGAGACAGGGCTGATCATACTTCAGGATGGAACTTGTGACTGGAGCTTGTATGAGAAGGAAGTGATAGAGGAGAATCAAGCACTGATGGCACATATGGAAAACAAAGTTCCCCCAATGGCCAAAGAGGTAAAAGAGAGGTTATGTTCATCAACTTGTGTTGAGGAAGTTGAAAGATATAGAGTCCATGCTCAACAACTGGCTGATAAAGTAAAAGAAACTATGGTTTTCAATGAATCACACTTAAGAGAACAGAAACTATATCAAATCAAAATAAACTCTTTACAAAAAGATTTGGAAAAATATGTTTCTGAAAACTACAGCCTAAAAGCCCAAGTTGAGCATCTGACCACTTCCTTAACAAAATCCATGGCTGATCATGCATCTACTGAAGTGAAACTTCAGAAGTTTCAATTATCATCTCAGCAATATGAGAAGTTACTCAATTCTCATATTGAATCAAAGAACAGGTCAGGGTTGGGTTATAATGCAGTGGCACCACCTATTAATAATAACTACGCACCTTTACCTGAAACAATGACTAACAACTTGTCAAATCATTTTGTGCAAAGCACCAACATTGACATAAAAGATAGTCAAATAAACAACAATAAAGCTGAGATGAGTGAAACTGAATCAACTGAATCAGAGTCAATTAAACATAATGAATCAGATTTTGATAACTATGATGACCTGGATGATTCTGATGAACATGACACTGTTCAACTGAACATTGGTAAGAATGTTCAAGTTGAATCTGGTCTTCCACGAGTCCTTGAAGAATCAAAGCTGCAATATCCGCCAAAGCAACGGAACATGCTGAAGACCATTTGTAAGAGGATTGCTGAACTTAATGAAGGATTACAAGAACTGCATCTTCCCAAGATCGACAGCTGCGGATCAAGCACAAAATCACCTTTGTCATCTGATAAAGGTAAGAAAAATTCAAACAAAAATCCTCGGAAAGAACAGACTGAGGAATCCGTAGATCATCTGCGGAAAGCAAAAACTGCCAAGTCCGTAGATCATCTGCGGAAGACAAAGACTACTGATTCCGCAGAAAAACAACGGAAGAAAGATACTGAGACTGTGGATGAGATAAAAAGGGAAAGCATCAAACATGCTCACAGAAAGCTAAATGGCAAACAACAGAAGCCATCCATAAATAAACATGAAGAATTACCAGCTGATGAACTCAAGAAGAAATCAACTGATGGCTCAGCTAGTCAGAAAAAGACCAAAAAGAAGGCTGAAGAAGAAAATTCTGAGAAATATTGCAAATGGTGTGATATGAAGAATCACAGCACTGATGAATGCTACTTCAGTAGTTACTGTTCCATTTGCAACATGAACAATCACATGACTGCTGACTGTTTCTTCAACAAACATTGTGCCATATGTGACAAAAATAACCATTCCACTCAGGAATGTTATTTTAATAAGAAGAACAAGAAAAAGAGCAACAAGAAATCACAAGGTACATCATCAGACTCAGACAGTGACAAAAAGGCAAAGCCTGAGCAGGAAAAACAAAATTCAAAGAAAAGATCATCTGTTGCTGACAAGACTGTGAAGAAGAAAATGCCAACACAGGCTAAGACACCTCATAAAAAGGTGGATTTGTCTGATAAACAACCAGAAGCTGTTGATGATTTCTTTGACAACTTTGATAAAGGAACTCCTGTGTCCCAATCAAAACAGAAAGATGAAGAAACCTTCAAGACTACAGGATCTTCTTCAAAGTTGAGATACCAACCAAAACAAGCTAAGTTGAAGAAAAATTCGGATAAGCATGAAGACACTCAGAAACTCGAATCATCTTCAACAGAATCATCCTCACAAACATCAGATCAAAAAGAACTAACTAATAATGAAACTTCAAGATTAATTCATGAAGGAGTAACTATAGTTGACACAACTGGCAAATCCAAGACAATTAAGCCTTGGGTTGTCAACTCTAATTAGTGTTCTTTTTGTGTGCAGGAACAATTATGGAGAGCTGACAACAAGTGGTATGTTGACAGTGGTTGTTCCAGACATATGACAGGCAACTGTGCACTTCTCCATGACTTCAAACATAAACATGCCTCTTATGTGGCATTTGGTGGGGATAAGAAGGGAGGTAAAATTGTTGGTGAGGGAATGGTAACTAACGGTGTGTTAACATTTGAAAAAGTAAATTACTGTGAAAATTTGCAGTATAATTTACTTAGTGTTTCCCAAATTTGTGATCAAAATTATTTAACACTATTTGATAACACTAACTGTTATATTCTTAAGCCAGGTTTTACAGTTCCAGAAGACTGGATACTTCTTAAAGCATCAAGAAAAGGCAACACATATATATTGGATATGAACAACACAACACTCACAAATCATGAGACATGCCTGCTGTCCAAATCTTCCGAAGATGAATCTCAATTGTGGCATAGAAGGCTTGTCCATTCCAACATGAAGAACATGAATAAATTGGTGAAAAATGACTTAGTCATTGGCTTACCAAAGAAAGAAATTCATTGTTCTAATCACTGTTCTTCATGTTATAAAGGAAAACAACACAGAGTGTCTCACAAATCCAAAACAATCAACACAAACACTACACCACTCAAATTGCTTCACATGGATCTCTTTGGTCCAACCAATGTGCTGAGCATTGGAAAAAGACAATATTGTTTGGTGATAGTTGATGATTTCACTAGATTTACATGGGTCTTTTTCTTAAAACATAAAAGTGAAACATCTGAAACATTAATGGACTTTGTAATCAAGATTGAGAATCAACTTGATTTAAAAGTTAAAATTTTTAGGAGTGACAATGGAACTGAATTTGTTAATGCTGATTTGGATTCTTTTTGCAGGACTAAAGGAATAGCTAGACAATTCAGTGCCCCAAGAACTCCACAACAAAATGGAGTGGCTGAAAGGTGAAATAGAACACTGATAGAAGCAGCCAGGACAATGCTTGCTGATTCTCAGCTGCCCATTACATTCTGGGCAGAAGCTGTGAATACAGCTTGCAACGTTCAAAACAGAACTTTGATAGTCAAAGAACATAATAAAACACCTTACGAACTCTTATTTAAAAGAAAACCTTTTATAGGATATCTTAGAGCTTTTGGGTGTCATGTATCTGTTTTAAATACTAAAGAACAATTGGGAAAATTTTCTGAAAAAGCCTATGATGGTTTCTTTGTTGGATATTCATCCACTTCTAAATCATACAGGGTGTACATTCCAGAACACAACATAGTTGAAGAAACTCCCAATGTTTCTTTTGATGAATCCATGTTTATTACCAATGTAAAAGGATCATCTTGGTTATTTGATATAGATGCATTAACAGAATCATTTAACACTGGTTATTTGATCAATGCAGGTGCTGCGGATACATGTTATCCTTTTGTGCCACCAAGTGTGAATGAAGTGCCTTTAACAGCTGATCCACCAAGAGCACGTGTGCCAGCTGAACCACAACAAAGATCAAGTCAGCAGCATGAAGCTATTTCTGGAGAAGCTAACTCTTCATCCCCAGCACATGTAAATTCATCAGCAGATGTTCCCTCATCCGTAGATGTTACTACTAATGCTAGAAATGAAGAGGCAGTCATCCAACCATTACCAGCTGACCAACATTGTTCATCCGTGGATGATATAACCCCTACGGAAGTACAAAATACTGCTTCCGTAGAACCTCCTGCGGAAGAACAAAATGCTGATTCCGTAGAACTTCCTGCGGAAGAAGACAAAGCAGCCAATCAAACACCAGCTGATCCTAATGACCATGAGTCTTTTGATTATTTCATCGACTCAACTTCTCAGCTAACACCATCTGTTTCAATGGGATTCTCAAACTTAGACTCCACAGTTCAAGTTGATGCTGTTTCAACAAGCAGAGTACACAAATCTCATCCAACAGACAACATCATTGGGGACCTGCATGCCAGAACCACAAGGAGCAAAGGAGGTGTGGCAAATATTTGTTTGTTCACCTGCTTTTTATCTCAAACAGTCCCAGCAAACATCACAGCTGCCCTGAAAGACAACAGCTGGATTGAGGCCATGCAAGAAGAGTTGCAACAATTTAGAAAACAGAAAGTGTGGACTCTTGTAGATCTGCCTTCAGGTCAACATCCAATTGGCACAAGATGGCTTTTCAAGAACAAGCTGGATGACAGAGGTATCATAGTACGAAACAAGGCCAGACTCATTGCACAGGGATACACTCAGGAAGAAGGAATAGACTATGATGAAGTCTTTGCCCCAGTTGCAAGGATTGAAGCTATACGCGTCTTCCTCGCCTATGCAGCATTCAAGAAGTTCACAGTCTATCAGATGGATGTCAAGTGTGCTTTCCTTTATGGGAAAATTGATGAAGAAGTCTATGTGGCACAACCCCCTGGTTTTGAAGACCCTGATTATCCACATAGAGTATACAAGCTTGACAAAGCCTTGTATGGTCTTCATCAAGCACCCAGAAAGTGGTATGATACACTATCATCCTTCTTGCTGAAGAATGGGTACAAGAGAGGAACTATTGATCAGACACTCTTCCTCAAACAAGAACATCAAGATCTTTTGGTTGTTCAAATATATGTTGATGACATCATCTTTGGATCAACCAATAAGAAGCTGTGTCAAAACTTTGAAGACTTAATGAAATCTGAATTTCAGATGAGCTCCATGGGAGAATTGACTTTCTTCCTTGGATTACAAGTTCATCAGAAATCAGATGGCATTTTCATCAATCAAGAGAAGTACATTCATCAAATTTTGAAGAAGTACAATCTTGCTGATTCCACTTCATGCAAGACACCAGCATCAACAATAGACAAGATTGTGCCTGACCCTGCTGGCAAATCCGTAGATCAACGATTATACAGATCAATGATCGGTTCTTTAATGTATTTAACTTTGGATCTTGAGCACTAACTTGAATGCAGGATACAGGACACTTGCTTTCTTGTACTACATTGCCATGCAAATGAAGTCAACAATGTCCAACATCAACAATTGAGTCTACTAAGTAGATATCATACATTTAAAGTTTTCTAAACTTTAAGCTCCGCAGAAGTTTCAGTAATACTTCTCATCCGTAGAAGTAATAGTGAAATTTCTGCATCCGCAGAAGTTTTAGTAATACTTCTCATCCGTAGAAGTAATAGTGAAATTTCTGCATCCGCAGAAGTTTCAGTAATACTTCTCATCCGTAGAAGTAACAGTGAAATTTCTGCATCCGCAGAAGTCACAGTAATACCGCTCATCCGCAGAAGTATTATGTGATCTCTGATTCAGCAGCAAAACAAGCAAAACAAAACAAATGCATTATTTGAACTCACATTCAATATAAAGTTCCGCAGAAGTTCTGCGGAAGAGATAATGCATTCTAAACACTTGGGATATGAAAAGGAATAAATGGAAGTGGGTCCAACATAGGAATAAATGAAAGTGGGCCCAACATAATGTGAGCCCAACATAATTAATAAAAGAAGTTAATTTGTTGGACTACAAATAAGGTGTCTGACTCTTAAAATTCATTTTACTTTTACAGAGCACTTTTTCAGATTAACCTAGAAAATCGCACTTTTTCCCCCTTTTCAAAATTTCAAAATCCCAACATTATCCAGTAACCGATTACAGTTACTGCAAAGGTAAATCATGTCGTAAACATCAATAAGGAACTGGTTAATCGATTATTGTCATTCAAACGATTCAACTGCGTGGTTTCTAACTTGATTTCCTTTGCAGATGGCGAATAGATTTGCTAAGGAGCATAATGTGTGCGCATACTTGAACGCTGATGATCCAGCGGCGGAAGGATGTCGAGATATCATCAGATATCTCCGACGATCCAGGCTCTTTTACGCCTTGACGGCTGAGCCTGTGATTCATCAGTCGCACATAATCGGATTTTGGAATTCGGCTCGAGTGGAAGAACAAAATGATGAGGAGGTTATAGTGGCTGAAGTTCTGGGTCAGCGTCTTCGAGTGAATGAAAGCACCTTACGCAGATGTTTGGAACTCGGAGATAGAGAGATAGGACACCCGGACGTTTTCGAGAATGAATACATAGAAAAGGTATTCAATCTCATGGGGTACGATGGTGACTATGAAAAAGGAGAAATCAAAAAGGGTAGGCTGTGCAAACCGTACAGGTTCTTATGTCACACCTACCTGAAGTGCATGTCAAACCGAAAGTCAGGATTAGACAGATTTTCTCGACACATCTCATCAGGAATTATTGGGGTGTTCGAGGGAAGAATCTACAATTATGCAAGATACATCTTCAACTGTCTGTGCGAGCAAGTCAAATTGCAAAAGACTGAGAAGATGTACATGTTCCCCAGATTCCTGCAATTGGTGATTAATTCAGAGCTCCCAAGCTTGAACAGGGTTGGAGAAGTGTTTGTTCAAGCTCACCTGAACAAATCGGTGCTGAATAAACTGAGTGGAAAATATGAGGGTCCTGACATGCCTATGTTTGCTCATGTTATTGATCCACATGCTGATCTGCCACAAGAGTTGGCGTGGGAAGATGATGCTGAATCATCTGCTGATTCTGCTCAATCTTCTCACTCACCACACCAAACACCACAACACCAACAACAATCACCAATCCAAACACCACAACACCAACAACAATCACCAATCCAAACACCACCACTACAACATGCCTCATCAAGCCAATCACCTCAACAACCACAATCACCTTCAAGCCTCAACACCCAACCAATCTCTCCAATTCAGCCACGCCAATCACCTGTTCTGATATCATCATCTTCATCTCATCACACACAACCATTCTCTCCACTCCAAACCCAATCACCCATACAACCACCACCAGAATCCCCAAAACCCCAATCACCGGAAAGTGCTGAGACTGAACCACTTGAGGTGACTGAGTCTGTACACTCTGTACACTCAGGAGACACCGAATTACTATCTGAAGCCAGCACTATTCCCTTCTCTCCAACTCACACAGATGAACCCCCTTCATCAGCTCATACCGAGCCAATACCTGCTGATGAACCCGGGGAGACTCAAACTTCTGCTCAGGATGTCACTGCTTACAATGAAGATGACTTAAGTGACAGCGACATCCCTGTGAGCAAGAGCTTTTTGGTGGCAAAATATAACAAGTTGGTGCTTAAATCCAACAAAAGAAAACAAAGAATTGTGGAGCTATACGGAATCATCCAAGAAAAGGATGAAGAACTAACAAAGAAGGATGCCAGTTTGAAAAGGCTGAGAGAAGATGCTCAATGCAACAATGAAATCATTGATGCATTGTTCAAAACCAAACGGGAACTAGAGGCAACTTTGAAACAAGAACAAAATGAAAAGGCCGAGCTAATTAAGCAAAAGGATATGGAGATAGAGAGCCTGAAGAGAAAGCTATCTGATTTGAAAACAAAAGTAGATACAAGTGCTGAACCAGAAAAACAATCGGGTCGAGCTACTAAGCCGTTGATATCCTACACCCGAAAAAGAAAATACTTCGGAGCCACACAAAAGAAACAAGAAGAAGAAAGCTCCCCAAAGAAATCAAAAATTCCATCTCCTGATCACTCACCTTCAGTAGAAGTTTCTGCTGTGAAGGTATCTTCCGGAGAAGAAGAAGATAGTGACAAAGAGTGGGAGGAATTAACTCGGATGGATTCCCCCACTGCTGACAAAGGTGGAAAGGCCGATGACCTTCTGACAACTGCTGATATCTTGGAAGAGAGGCCTGACTCAAGCATGTTTATGACCCTCATCAACCATGGGTTTCCGTATGACATGGTTGAGAGGATGAACACTTCAGAGATGACCAATGCATTGAAAGAATTTGAATTTGCAAGGTTCATAATCCCAAATTGTGATTATGAAGCCTTTACCACTTTTCAATCATTGGAGAAATTAAAGAAAGAATTGGGCCACTGTGACACAGCAAAACTCTCAAAGTACAATATGACTTGCTGGTTACAGGGTCACAATTACAAGCCACATGAACTTAAAGGTAGAACTACTGGTGAGCTGCGGAGGATGATGGAGCATGTAATGAAGGTGGAGCTGGAAACAGGTGTAAAATTCAGAACAACAGCTCCTCATCCTACTGATGACAAACAAAGCAAATCATCTGCTGATCCAATCACTGTAGAACCCAAGGATCAGCATAAAGCTAAAGATAAGCTGATCAGGGAACCAAGGGAAGTCATTCCAGGCAAAGTATGGCCCCTTGGTACCACTGTCAGAGAAATCACTGATCAGAAGTCCACTCTAATTCAGTTGATTGATCACATCACAACTCCCAACTCAGCTGAAGAAAATAAAATAATGGCATGGAAATATGACCAGGAGTGGGATTGTGCAGTGATTAAAAGGACATCAGGAAGAGTTGAATACTTCCGTGATGTGTTTTCAGTACTCTGCCTTTCTGAGAATGATTTAAAGGACCTGCAAAGCCTTACTTTGACAAATTATCCAATACACTCAAGGGGCAGGGACTTCTCAAGCAGAGTGGGGCAACTGAAAACAAGGTTCAAAGATGATGTGATCATCGAGCTAAAAGAGATGATGATGCTCACAAACGAATAACTCATGGGCAGAAAAGATCAAAGTCCAATGCCTCTGACTCAGTAGATGATGAATTTTTGAAGAGGGTTGGATATAATAACAGAACATCAGCAGCCATCAAATGCATTGAAGGAACTCAATACACGCTCCCTATTACTGAGTGGGGATATGTAGAGAGGACAAAAGAGCTGGTGCTGATGAGAAATGCAGAGAACAAACGTGCAGAAAATATCAGGATATTTGATCCTGCGGAGATCAAGTTGCTTCATCCAAGCTACACTTCTTACCTTCATGACAAATTCTTTCCGAAGCTGAGTGATGAAGCAGCTCAAAATGATCTGTTCCTGCTTGTACACATGATCCAAGTCATCGACAAACTTCATGCAAAAGCCTACAAACGACGAAGACATAATGCAGGCTTGCTGAAGGGAACAGAATATGAAGAAGTCTCAGAACTTCGCCTCTCTGAACAAGATGAACTTGAAGTAGTGAAGAATGACCGAGTATTAGAGACTCTCACTACAGAAGAGGATGTTCTGGGACTTGGCTACGAGACTCTGAAGAAGATCAGCAAAATGGAGATCAAATACAAGTATGATGATCAAAAGGCAGCTATATCTTACTTCTACAACAAAATTATATCAAGAGTCAAGGAGCTAGCAGTTTTGAAGGACTGATTACAAGAAGCTAAGCCTAAGGGGGAGTATTGTTAGGTCTAGATTGTATAGGACTAGATCAATTTTGTATAGGCTTAGTACTTGAAAATCAAGTCTTGTAATTAACATTTGTAACAGTCAAAATATATATATATGTGATTTGAATCTATAGGTTAACCCCATATATGTATGTGTGTTGATTTGTGCTTTGACAGGAGAAACAATATTCTTGGAATGGATTTGATTAAACTGACTAAGTGTAGGAAACATCTACGGATGAACAATTTTGTTAATCCGTAGATATGTTTCATACAAGACCAAATGACCAAGTGTAAGTTCCTACGGATGATCAAGTTCCATGAAGTGAAGACTCCTACGGAAGGAAGATTATCTACGGAAGAACAACATTCCTACGGAAAAGCAAATCTCCTACGGAAGAACAGAAGATCTGCGGAAGGCAAGACTCCTGCGGAAGACCATTATACTTGTGTGATTATCAATTCCATGAAGTCAAACAAGTCAACAAGATCAACAACAAATCCCGAGAGATCCGGTGTTTCCTTAACCGACTCAAATCATCTATAAATATGAGTCCTAGGTTTCACATCTCGGGGAACACAATCAATCATTATTACGGCTGTCAAGTTACACCATTGTGCAACCCTAATCGCCGTCGCATCAACATCAACATTATTTGATACACTGTATTCGATTGTTTATAGTATTCATTATTATTCTTTTGTAATCATTACGTTATAGTTAATGAAATACTTTTGAATAATTATTGATTTCGCATTTACTGTGTTTCTGTGGTTGTGTTCATAATTAATCATTCAAACAATTAAACGTCAATTAATGATAATTCCGCGATCGTTAAATTGATTTATTTTAATACTGATAATTCCTGAATTGCGATCCTTGGATTCACAGTACCTATACTAAATACCGTACACGTAACTTGAGTCATGTCAGGTCATAAAAGGCGTTCTTGATTAGTCATGCAGGACTGTGAAAATTATGATTCGTCATCATCGCATTGTGCGCACCTTCATAGGTCTGCGTCATCTACCTCTTATGGTCTACCTATGTCACCTGGCTCATCCCGACATGTACGCCAACGCTCTTCTTCTTGCGACAAATTACAACAACCAACACATCTTTACATAGACAATGGCGATTGTGATAGAATTTGTGAGTTTTGTAATGCTGTGTTTTGATTTGATGAGCGTTTGGTCTCATCGTCTACAGATCATTCTTTAAAATACACACAATGTTGTAGGGGTGGTCAGGTTGTTTTACCATACCCAAAACAACCTAATGGTCAGGTTGTAGAACTTTTTAAGAATGATCATTTTCTTGCCAATATAAGATTATACAACTCAATATTCTATATGACATCTTTTGGTGCTAAAATTAACGATACTATCAACAACGGGACTGCTCCCTATGTGTTTAAGATTGAAGGCCAAATACACCATTACCTAGGTAGTCTATGTCCTCCGAGTAATGAAAGGCCTCGCTTTTTACAAATGTACATATATGACACTCCGTAATATTAGCCTCTGCACTACCACAATCACCACTATGGAAACACTTCAAGGTCTATCAACTTTCACAAAACATGCGCTTAGAGAAACCAAACCTTAACTTCAATGAAAGACTATCTATTACAAAGTTCTCTTCGCGGCTGCTTAATCTGGGTGACGGTAAACTAGGAACACCAGATAGGGAAGATCCTCAAAATACAAAAATTATAGAAATACCAAGACAATATGTAATTCCATTTTCAACGAGTGCACTAACTGAACTGATAGAATTTATCTATGATGCACGCACCCTACAATGCCCATAAGCAATTGCACTTTCTAAAAGAGCAATAGTTTGTCCAAAAAATGAAACGGCCGAGGAGATTAACCTCACAATACTTAACATGTGTGCAGGAACAACAAAGTTGTACACTAGCATAGACACTATTATCCCGCATGCGTCAGATCGCGGGGACACTGAGATGCTATACCCAACTGAATACCTAAACCTATTACACTTTCCTGGTTTACCACCTCATTGTCTAGAACTAAAATGTAATGCACCAATAATATTACTACGAAACTTGAATCCAACAATAGGTCTCTGCAATGGCACAAGACTAGTAGTCACACAATTGTTACCAAGAATCATAGAGGCAGAGATCATAACAGGCACTATGATAGGTAATCGCGTGTACATACCGTGTATAAATTTGATATACACGAACAAAGAATTACCTTTTGCATTTAAAAGAAAACAATTCCCAGTTAAACTATGTTACGCTATGACTATAAACAAAAGCCAGGGACAATCTCTAGATAAAATAGGAGTTTATCTTCCGCAACCAGTATTTGGTCATGGACAACTATATGTAGCCATGTCAAGAGCAACTGCATCTAATGCACTTAAAGTATTAATAGTCCCATCCGATGAAAACAATTACTTTGAAACAAAAAACATTGTATACTTGGATTTCCTAACCTCGATTGTGAACGCATAATCTACAAAATTACTCTATTGAAAGGTAGAAAAAAAGTGGTCGCCAAATTCCGCATAAAGGATTTAATTTCACCAACATATACCACAAACATGTTACTAACAATTGTCATTGATGGAAATTACAGGTACCAAAATCAAGATAAATGAGTTTGTATGATCTCATCAACAAATAAATATTTGGTGAACATGTTACTAACAATTGTCATTGATGGAAATTACAGGTACCAAAATCAACACAAATGAGTACGACACGCATTTCTGACATCATTGATGGAGAGGAAGCAAAACCTATTGAAGTAAGGGTAATTAGAAAGTGGAAACCGTATCAGTAAAAGACAGACTTTTGTTACCTTTTTGTGGACGTACATGTAAGAACTTTTCTAAACCACTACGTATATTACATGCCTGCTCACACAAAAATAACATTCTTTTCTAACTGTAGGGAGATGCGATACAGGTTACAGCAGTCATGAGTGAAGAATCTCGCTTTGACAGTATAATCAGTGTCATGTCATGTTATATAGTGGACAGGTACATCGCACTACCTCAAAAGACCCACAACCCAGCTGTTCCACATAGAGCTTGCCTAAGAATTGGCAGAAAAGCAAAATTCACGCCAACTACCAATGACAACATTCCAGATCACTACTACAACTTTGCGAGCTACAATGATTTGGAATCAAGGACAAAGCCACCAAGAATGCTTACAGGTACATGATTAGGCATATATTTACTATGATCCCTACTAACACTCTATACATTATACTATGATAGATATTAGTCGATCGAAAACATCAAGCAAACCATTACAGGAACAGGCAAGAGACTTAAAAAAGTTAAAATTCAAGACACACGGTAATCATTACTTAGTATCTATTACCAAATACTTTATTGGAGTTATTCATTGATCTAACATTTGGCAAAATAGTTGCCTATAGCAAGTGCTTTTACATTTTAAACGTTGCGATTTGAACTGGTCATATGCTTTTTTTTAATATCTTTTCGTAAACCAAGTCTCCAATTTCATGAACACTTATATGTAAAGAAAACCTTTTGGAAATAACTTTTTAGCCCGATCAATCATCAATACTTCCACATGATATCAAAGAGGGGGACATTCTGGCAATAACATCAACTGCAGTAACAATGTACAAAGGTAACATCCATCTATAAACCATCTTACATCTTTGACATTCATACACCAATTTACTAACATATTCTAAATGCACTCTTTGCAATAACAGAGGCAATTCAACTAGAAACAACTTCTACAACAACAGCAGTTGTTAATCCAACAAGTCAACAACACCAGACACTCTCACATACACATCCAGGTAAAAGAAAATAGTTACTTTTCACAACAGTAGAATGCCAATTTACTTATGCTGGGCACTAACACCTCAGGCTTAAAAAGCTTGCACAACCAAACAACAGCATGATGACCATAGCTGATTTGCTGAATAAAAATATTACGTCAAACACACAGCAAAACCGATACAACTGCCTGGCTATGATAAAAGAACTACAGAACAACCGCCATTGGTATTATGTTGTTTGTACAAAGTGCAGCAAGAAGATGCACCTGCAAAAAGTCCCGCGTGTGAAATTCGAATGCGAAAACGATAAGAATGTAGAAAACCCTAAATTCATGTAAGAAAAAAAAAACTACACCTGCCTTTTTATAATTCTCTGCTACTCACCGACTACAACCACAAAATACAGGTATTGTGTTAATGCAATCATCAAAGACGACACCTCAACAGCAAATGCAGTTTTCTTTGACGAAGCCATGACAGAGTTATTAAACATCACATGTGAGGAAATGGTGATCACCCATGGCTACTTTGAAGAGAGCTAAATACCAGAAATGATGTACTCGATTATTGGCTCACCAAAGATCATGACAGTAACTATCAACCCCAATCTCACATTCACCATCAACAGCATCACGAACCCACCAGCAGCAGCTAAAGAACAATCAACAGTTACCAAAACACTTGCACTACCGCCAATGACACCATCAAAGCCTTCAACAAAAATGTCCACAACAAAGCGCAAAGGTAGACTATACATGAAATATATTTTATTTTATCTTAATAATTTCAAGTACATTATTATAAATGTTTGCTTTCTGCATACTACTTTCCTATTGTCACTTAACCTCAAAGTTAATGTCACCTTTTATACCTCTTATACTATATTTTCACTTTCACTTACAGAGAAGGAAGCATGAAATGCAGGAGAAGAATAAGATCAGAGCCGCCTTTTGTGCACTACCAACACCTACATAGGCCAGTTTTAACATAAACTGCTCTTTTGGACACAAACACCTGGCATGTACAACCTTTGTAAATGAATAGTATATAGGCATGCTATGCAAAGATAGTGTACTGGATGTGCTTTCTCCGTATTATCAACTTTATAATGTTACCCAACCTGGACAACCTGCTTTCTTATAATCTTCTACCCAGGGTCATATAGGTACTATTTAGTTTTTTATTATTAGTACATTATATCTTTTGGATGTTCCAGAGCAGGTACACCTACCTGGTTTGCTTTTCTTAAAAAAAATGATAAGCCAATCACCAAAAGAGTCATGACGGGATCCAGCCGCATTGCGCGGAGATGAAAATCTAGTTAAAACCATGTATAAAACTTTTACTTTTAATATTTAATAATATAAAAAAAATATCTTATAAATAGAAAATATATCGCGTTGAATGAAAATACTTTCAATCTTTCATATAAAACAAAATCACATACCAAAATACAGCTTTTAAAATATTATAATACCAAAGATGCTTTACAAAATGATAAAATGGAAAAAAGTAAAAACGTATCTAAGACAAAAATAAAATATTTTCAAAACAAATATAGAAAATACAATACAGAAACCATTACAGATTATGTTGCTTACATCTGTCCCCCAGTCATGGCGGTGGTTTTCCATTTTCGACACATATAATATAATCATCTCACCATAATAATATTATTATTATTACTATTCAGACGCACAAAATCAACGAAACAACGAGAAGATCACAACAATGTCCGGTGAAGTAATCCGATGCAAAGGTGATCATCATCATCATCATCATCATCATCATCATCATCACTCATCAATCAATCATCTAGTTTCTTCAATTTGTTCTCATTTCAACGATCTCATTTCATCTATGTATCTGTTTTCATGGCGAATTTCATGTGCGACATCTGTTTTTCCGTCATTCGATCGTCGTTTTCATTTCCGATCACGAATTTCGGTTCTAATCGTTGTTTCTGTTGGTGATACGGTGAATCGGTGATGTGATTTGTGATTTGTGAATGTGTTGAGCGGTGGCGATTGGAATGCGTTTGTTTTGTGTGATTTTACGTGTTTTGTGTTGTGTTTTGGGATCTGTTTGGGGATTTTGTTGATGATTTGGGGATTTTGGATTGTGTGTGCAGCTGCGGTGGCTCGGGAGGCCGGAAAGCCGCTGGTGATTGAAGAGGTGGAGGTGGCGCCACCGCAGAAGATGGAAGTCCGCTTGAAGATCCTCTTCACCTCCTTGTGCCATACCGATGTCTACTTCTGGGAAGCTAAGGTCACATTTACGAATTTATTATAAACAACAAACGTTCGATCATGTTTTGTAGGATACATGTTATGAACTAATTGCTTGATTTCTAACCCTAAATTTTACTTGTATATTGATTATGTTTTGATCACGCCTATGTGTTATTGTTGTTTGTGAAAAGTAACCTTTGCAAGTGTTATTAAATTCTATAGCCTACTAAAATATATTTTATTAAAAGGATAACAGGTTGTTACTTTAGTAGCATGCTTTTATGCAATAATTGAATAATATATTGTTATTCTATTGAATATATGACACATGGTGTGATTCTGTGTTCTGAAACAATGGTTGTAAATTTTGTAGGGACAAAACCCTTGTTTCCTCGCATATTAGGCCACGAAGCCGGAGGGTATACTACAACTTTATTGAACTTTTTTGATTTTGGGATAATTTATGTGAAAACCACCAAAGTATTCATGTTTTTATATTATCTCTCACACACATATATTGCAATTTTAGATGTCATTGATCCAAGTATGTGTTTATATATTGCAATTTTAGATGTCATTGATCCAAGTATGTATTTTGTTTCATCTATATAATTATATAATTATGTCGTGTGACAACTCATTAAAGGTATTTTTCCCCCTCCATAAAGTTATGGTCATTTTCATCATTTGGAATGGGTATAAATGAGACCAAATACTTACTTTAAGAATAAATATAAAAGAAAGTTGATATATAATCATATTTTCTATGAAGTAACATGCACAACTTATTCAGAGAAAAAAAAAATGGTAGACTTGTGTGACCTTCACATATATTATCCCTTTTTTCTTTATTATGTATCAAATGAAATTGAACACCTCTTTTTTTTTTTTTTTCTTATGTAGAATTGTAGAGAGTGTAGGTGAGGGTGTGACTGAATTGAAACCTGGAGATAAAGTCCTCCCAATATTCACCGGAGAATGTGGCGAATGCCGTCATTGCAAGTCTGAAGATAGTAACATGTGTGATCTTCTTAGGATTAATACAGATAGGGGTGTTATGATTAATGATGGACAAACAAGGTTTTCAAAAGACGGCCAGCCTATTTACCATTTTCTTGGGACCTCAACTTTTAGTGAGTACACTGTTGTTCATTCCGGTTGTGTTGCTAAGATCAACCCCGACGCTCCGCTTGATAAAGTCTGTGTTCTTAGCTGTGGAATTTCTACTGGTTAGTATGTTTCTTTTAGCTCTTCTGTTTACTATATTAGAAGTGGCAAGATGGACGTGGGCTTCGGATTAGGTTGAGAACTTGAGACGGACTTTATTTCAATAATGAATGTGTTTATTATGATTACGAAAACCAATATTATTAGATAATACTCCATTTAGTCCCAAAATGAGTCACGTATGTACAATTAATGCACAATATAGTTTAAAATTGACTTGGAGAACTAAAATTAGAGAATTATAAATTTATAACAATCTATTTTGAAAGGGACTTCTTTTGGGACAAAATGAAATAGTAAACAGGAAATTTTGGGACATATGGAGTAACCTAATTCCTTAAACGATTTAGAAGTTAGTTTTTATTAGTTGATACTTTTGGTGACTTTCCAATTCTAATGTGTTGAAATTGGCACGTAGCAAATGTTAGCTGACATATTTTTGTGTTTTTTGGGTGTGAAGGCATGGGTGCAACCCTGAATGTTGCGAAACCGAAACAGGGTATGAGTGTTGCTGTATTTGGGCTAGGAGCTGTGGGGCTTGCTGTGAGTTGACTTCTGTTTTTACTTCCACTTTCACATGTGACTTAGCTAAATCATGGAAGTTATAATGTTTTGAACTTTGATTTTCTTCTGTTTCTCAGGCTGCTGAAGGAGCTCGCATTGCCGGGGCTTCTAGAATCATTGGTGTTGATCTAAATCCGAGTAGGGCCGAAGAAGGTTAGTTGGTCAATTTTGACTTTTGAGTATCAAATGACTTGCTTCTTAACATACATTCATTTCTCTGAAAATGTTGTGTTCTTGTTTAATAACAGCCAAGAAGTTTGGTGTTACCGAATTTGTGAATCCAAAGGATCATGATAAACCGATCCAAGAGGTTTTTTCTAGCACAAAATATATGTGTACTCACACATTCTTACAAACATGTGTGTGTATTCTCTGTTTCACTTTGACCTTCTTTGTGTCTTACTAGGTCATTGCTGAGATGAGTGATGGTGGTGTTGACCGAAGTGTTGAGTGCACTGGAAATGTCAGGGCTATGATTTCAGCTTTTGAATGTGTTCATGATGTAACGCATTTTCAAACCCATCTTATTTATTATTCGTAGAGGTGGCAATTTTGACCCGTTATATGAGTATGATTACACAAATTGTTTTAATCACAAATGGGTCAAATTTGTCAATCGGGTTCGAAGTTTAAAGAAAAACCTATTTTTGACATAACCAAAGAAGATATTTTTATTCAAAGATTTTGTTACGATAACAATAAAGTAACACTTAGAATTATTTATAGAAAACCTACAAACGTTACTAGTAAAGTCCTACTCTTGCTGAGATGAGTGATGGTGGTGTTGACCGAAGTGTTGAGTGCACTGGAAATGTCAGGGCTATGATTTCAGCTTTTGAATGTGTTCATGATGTAACGCATTTTCAAACCCATCTTATTTATTATTCGTAGAGGTGGCAATTTTGACCCGTTATATGAGTATGATTACACAAATTGTTTTAATCACAAATGGGTCAAATTTGTCAATCGGGTTCGAAGTTTAAAGAAAAACCTATTTTTGACATAACCAAAGAAGATATTTTTATTCAAAGATTTTGTTACGATAACAATAAAGTAACACTTAGAATTATTTATAGAAAACCTACAAACGTTACTAGTAAAGTCCTACTCATAGCAGACCTATTGGTAGGGCCTTAGTTTTGTGGGTCAATCAAACCTGGATTTGAACCCATACTAGAAATCACATATTCCAACCCTAACATATTTTTACCATATCGTGATCACCGGCCCGTTCATCTTGCTATATCGAAGAGTACTTGAATAACTATGACTTTATTTCTATCTAGGGTTGGGGTGTGGCTGTCCTCGTTGGGGTCCCGAACAAAGATGATGAATTCAAAACTCTTCCAATCAACTTTCTGAACGAGAGGACTCTGAAGGGTACTTTCTTCGGCAACTATAAACCGCGTACAGATATCCCTGGTGTTGTTGAGAAGTACATGAAAAAGGTATATCTTTTGCATTCGAATAAGACGCTCCTTCATCTTATGTTCTGTTTTGCGCATGATATATGATAATATGTTTGTGGCCGGGTGCAGGAATTAGAAGTTGAAAAGTTTATAACACACAGTGTTGGTTTCTCTGAGATCAACAAAGCGTTTGAGTACATGCTTAAAGGAGAAAGCCTGCGCTGCATTATCCGAATGGACGCGTAGGTCACGTTACGTTATATATATGTTAATAGTATGGCTTTTAGTAACTACTAATATGAATGCATAGGGGAATAAAGCTTGATGCAATGGGTCTTATAAGTCCCATGGAAGCTATAGATTAATGAGACTGTGACTTATATATAAATATAAATATATGGTTTTTATGTATGGTTTCATGTTTGATCACACGCCTTTTCGGTCCGGGTCATTTGATGTTTATCTTGTTAACGTCTTTAATCTTCACTTAAGAAACACAACCAACACTTTGATATTGAATTATATAAATTACTGTAAAGGTAAACCAAATGGTATTTTTTGAAAGAAAAAAAAAAAGAGGAGAATTACATATATTCTTTCCCACAAAAACAGTGTAGGAAACGGTAATTTGAATCATGAAAATCTGATCAATGGTAGTGCCATCTGTTCAAGGGCGGATTCTTCACGATCCGTGTCAGTGGACGTCAGTATTGTTTATTGAAGCAACTCTTGACAGGAGAGCGGTTGCTTATTGAAGCAACTCTTGACAGGAGCGGTTGCTTATTGTAGCAACTCTTGACCCGACTTATTTTCAAACTAAACTTACGTCGAAACATAGAGTAACTCGAATTTATATCATTGAATAAAAACGTATTATATGTGACTCTTTCCAAACAAATTTATGTCGAAACATATAACGACTCAAAACGCAATATAAAAACACGTGCGGTGGCACCGTATGCGGCGTTAAAGTATAGATTATTTCACCCCGACCCGTTTTCAAACTGAATTTATATCAAAACTTAAAGTAACTCGAACTTATAACGACTCAAAACGCAATATAAAAACACGTGCGGTGGCACCGTATGTGGCGTTAAAGTATAGATTATTTCATCCCGACCCGTTTTCAAACTGAATTTATATCAAAACTTAAAGTAATTCGAACTTATACCGATTAAAAGTAAAAATTTCAAAGTTGAAAGGTGAGAGTTGGCTGGTGATAAAAACCACCAACCTTCCTTTCAAAGGTGATAAACAAAGCTAAAGAAATTAAAAATAAAATATTTGGGGAAAAAATTAGGCAACGCAATAGAGAAAAGTAGAAAAGATTTAAGCTTAGAGGGATTCAAACCTATATTTTTTATAGAAAGTAAACAATTTAACCACTACACCATCAAACTCTTGTTTTAATATTCAATCAAAGAGTATAATTAAAGTCGTGCGGCTGATTGGTGCCACCGAACTCACAATTCAAGTTATATAATATCATAGAATTATAAAATCCCTATAATATTATCTTATTCATGAAATATTTATAAGATTATAAAGAAAATTACAAAATAAACAAACTAAATCATGTCTTATGTCTTATAATTAATGAAAAGATTATTATATGTTAGATCTAGAAAGAATAGGTCTCGATCATTTTGTATAGGCTTAAAACTTTAATCAATACTTATAATAAATATTTATAACTGATTATCATTATATATGCTTTGAGTATATAGGGTAACCCATATAATCCGTGTTGCTTTTTATGTATGATGACAGGCACAAACATTATACTTGGTTGAATTTCTGAAATCGACTAAGTGTAAGAAACATCTACGGATAAACATTTATGTTCTTCCGTAGATATGTTTCTTACAAGATCAATCATCAGAAGATCCGTGGAGTTCCTGCGGAAGACACCCTTTGTCTTCCAATAAACATCACCACCCAAGGATTACTTGAAGTGAAGATTCTTACGGAAGACAAGGTTCCTACGGAAGAACAAGAACTGCGGAAGACAAGTTTTCTACGGAAGACACATTACACTTGTATGAAATTGTCAAAATTCAACAAGTCAATAACAAATCCTAAGAGATCGGGTGTTTCCTTAACAGACTCATAATTGTCTATAAATATGAGTCCTAGGTTTCACATCTCGGAGAACACAATTAAGCAATATTACGGCTGTCAACCATCACATCATTGTGCAACCCTAGTCGCCATCACATCAACAATAACATTCATTCGATTGAAGAAATCAATGTTCTTAGTATTTATAATATTCTTTTGTAATCATTACTCAATAATTAATGAAATACTTTTGAATCAATTATTGTGTTCGTATTTACTGTTACATCGTATTTGTGTTCTTCAATTAACATTTAACACAATTAAACAGCAATTAATGATTACTCCGCGATCATTAACTTGTTTTTATTTTAATACTGATAATTCCTGAATTGAGATCCTTGAATTCACATTATAATTAATCGTAAATAATATATTCTCTTTATCACTCTCCTACGGCAAGAACGGGAGAAATTTAGTTTGGAGAGAAAAACGATACATACATAGAAAGATATAAGAACATACAATATCGAAATTAAGAAAAATGTAAGTAATAAGAAAAACATGTGTAGGTGAAGGATCTAAGGGCGTAGTGTGGCGAATACAAGGGGCAAGAAAACAGAGCAATGGTTTCGAAACCGGACCGGACCGGCCGGTCCGACCGGTCCGACCGGGACCCGGTGCATTTGTCGGTTCGGTTCATTGGTTTTAGACCGTTTTCTTCATAACCGGCTGGTTCGCGCGGTTGACCGGTCCGACCGGAACCGGCGAACCGGGTTGAACCGGTTTTTGGTATTTTTTTTTTGTTTTTTATAGAAAAATATTATTGGATACGGATTAAGGAACACAGGTTCGTTAATTTGGACTATGTTTACTTGAATGGTATGTATTTTGGATGTTGTTTTGGATTAAGGAACACCGGTTCGTTAATATAAATATTTGGAATTTTTTATATTTTTTTAAATATTTATGACGTCATCCGGTTCGTAATTCGGTCCGACCGTTCCGACCAGTGAACCTCTAGGCCGTCCGGTTCGCTTTCCGGTCCGGTTTTGAAAACATTGCAACAGAGCTACAATGACCGGAGCTACGATGTTGTCAACACAACAAAGAAACATAAATAAGACATTATTTATATATATATTATAACGTGTCCTTAAGCAGAATAAGAGAGAAAATAACATAAAAAAAGTTGTCCCACAAAAGGATGACAATCACTACAAGAAAACAACACTATTACCAATGGATTAGTGACGATTGCTCGTCGATAATCCATCACTATGTAGCCAGAAAATGTTGAATTTTATATGGCGGCCTTCCGTCAAAAAATAACTTACCCACGAGAATTTCTTGGCAGAACTTCACTAACGGATACCCATTGGTAACCATTGTCACCAGGATTTTTGGCAATCCGTTCATTAGGCACGCAACAAACCAAGATCTAATGAAAAGAAGACATAAGCTTAAGTCTCAAAGTAAGATGCTCTCTCTAGTGTCTAATAATCAAAAGTTCAAAACCTCATAACATATGAAATGCTAAACTTATATAGGATACATCATTATGTAGTAATAAACATTATCTATAAACATAATTTGCAAATAAATAACATTATATAAATTTGTATGTAAATAAAAACAATGGCAACCCTTTAACCTCTCTCCACCACCCTCCATATTATCTCTCTTATATCTCCCTAACCTTTTTCCGGCACCACAACAACAACTCCTCCTTAATCCCAGCCGGACCACCGCCTCCACTGCCCTTATCCGCCCTACAACCGCCACCTCCACCGCCTCCAACCGCCACACCCCGCCCACCACCACCACAAACCACCCAAATCCACCACCACCACCCTTTCTTGATCCTTTTTCATGACTCAGAACCTGCATTCCACTGTACGGTTCGTGTCGTATGAAAAAGATCAAGAAAAACACGACGAACTATCGCGATATTTGAGTTGATTCGATTTGCATTCGTCAAGAAAACAAAAACCATGGACGGTTATAGGCCGTTGGATATCACGGTGATCTCCGCCAGTGGGTTGGATAACTTCTTGTACTTCTTTCGGATGAGGGTGTATGTCGTTGTTTCGTTGCTAAATGGGAACTCGGTCGTCGAGAAAAAGACGCATTCGTCGCATGGGCGGAACCCTAAATGGAACCACCGGATAAAGTTTCCGGTGGAGGAGTCGGCCATCCACACCACCACCCTCCTGTTTGTGATCCGGCAGCACCGGATATGCGGCGATCGGGACATCGGAGAGGTGTCGATTCCGGTCAGTGAGCTCCTTGAGACCAACTCCGGAGGTTCTGAACATGTGGTCGACTACCAGGTTATTATTCGATAACAATCTCAGTAGCATAATATTATATATTTTTATTTCATTTCGCTTACAATATGCCTTCATTGTAAGCGAAATCTAATGAAAACATATGTGAATCCATTGTTGATTTATGATCGATGATCATATGAGTGGGGTTGTCCTTCGTAACAAATGTAAAAGTTAAGATTTTCATTTGAAAATTTGCCGATAAATATAAGTTTAAGTTGTTAAAATTTAGTTAGTATAATTTTTATATTGATGACATGTTGTTGATATAAGCGTCTATCCCTATAAGATCACTAGTAATAAGTATAATATTCTTACGATATTTAAAATAATTGAATTCTTAACCTATATATTAACTTTCTAATTACCTTTCACATATATAATCATTTAACACAGGTGCAATCCATGAGGGGAAAATCTGTAGGAACATTCACATTTTCACATCAATTTAGAGACAGAGTATGTCCTGCAAGAGACGCCACCGGCAGCTCTCATCCTCCGGCGGCGACATACAACAACCAACAAGGAGCTCCGGCGTACCACCAGCCTCCGTACTCGTCAACTCCGGCCTACGCGAACTACCCACCCGCCCCTCAATATGGCACTGGCGTCGGGTGGTATCCGCCCACCGCGCCACCGGGGTACGCGTATAACCCTCCACAGCACCACCAGCAAATGCAACCGAAGTCGAACGATTAGTCGAGTGGCGAGCAGAGGTGAAGATGATTAAGGGTTTGATCGTAGAATATTTAACTACTAGAAAAATGAGACTGCTAATGTAACTTTTTAGAAACGATCTTTTAAACAAAAGTTGCATTTTCTGACAAATGTGTTACATTTGCTAACAAAAAGGTTGTTTTAAATTTAATGTAACTTCATATGATCATGCAGCATTTGATGACAATATTGTCTTAAGGTAATGCCAACATTTTCAAGACGTAATGTAACTTAATTTTTAAAAGGCCTAATGTAATATATTAAAAGATTTGTATCAGCTTCGTTTTGTTGTATTTAGGGGTGTATTTTCTTTGTTTTGTCGAAAATTATAAGGATTGATTAGTTATTAATACAGAAGATCATCTTACGTATAAGAAGTCATTGTAGTGTGTCACCATTCGTGATTGATACTGATCGGAGGGCCGGCTTAATATTTTTGAAGGTTCAAAACGAACAAAAAATATGAAACCCTCAAAAGAATAGTGATATAAACCCTACTCATTTAATCGGGCTTGGAACCAACAATAATAAACTAATAAGTTTACAATTGACGGAATTAATTTTTTTTAAAGTTATCTATAGTGCATGTATAATTATATTTAGCTTAAGTTTATTTTTCTAGCTTTTTTTGATACAAAATCTTTAATGAATTATTCGTAATCAAATTCTTTTAAAAATTCTTTTTCAATCGACAAAAGAGCTAAACCGTTTAATATTTCTTGTGACATAGTAGATTGTAAATAATTTTTTTAAGTTTTAATTTGGAAAAGCTACGTTCCGCATAAGCAACAGTCACGAGAATTATTAAAATTACTTGGTAGACAATATATGCATTTGAAAAAGAGAAAGTTTTTAATATAATTTAGTATATCAATCATTATGTCAAATTCTAATTGTATAATTTCTCTTAACATTTTTAATTCTTGAAATAGATCCACACCATCAACATCTACATTATCATCATGTTTCGAAGTATTTTCAAGAAAGATACATTTCTTTTTTAAACTTCTTCATCGATGGATTTTAACTTTTTTATACTAAACGAAAAACCAAACATAATTTCGAACTCTTTAAATTGATAAAATCTACTTTTAAGTGAAGAACTAGCTTGATCTACTATGTATAAGAAGTAATCGGTTCTAAAACTTCCAATTGGTGTTTTTATAGTTTCATTATCAATATTTTCATCAAACTTTTTATTTCTATGAATAAGTCGTTTATCACGAAAAATAGGTTCTACATTCATCTCTAAAGCAGTTTCTTTAGCTACAATCATAGCTTTTTCAAATCTCTTATCTCTATACTTCTTAAAAAACAAATAAATCCATCTACTTGATTTATAGCATCATCAATACGCATGTCTTTTGCTTGTAAGGTTTTATTAACAATGTTAATAGCATATAAAATGTCATATCAAATAACTATTCCTAATAAAAATCCAAAATTATCAAACTCATTCATAATTACGGTCTTAACCTCACTTTGAAGTTTAGTATCATCAATCTTATCGTATAAGTCCAACAAAGCTTCTCTTAATTGTGGAGCTTGAAATCGAATTGCTTAACACTTTCTATTCAATTTTTCCAACGTATTTAAGATAATGATTTTAGAGTTAACTTAGGTATATGATTTTGTAATAGATCCCATCTTTTAGTGGATGATGAAAACATTGAATAAATACATTGTGTTATTCCAAAAAAATCCTTAGCATATCTACAACAACTAGCCATATCACTAATTACTAAATTTAAACTATGACAACCAATGATGTGAAAAAGACTCTAGGGTTAATATCCAATAATCGTCTTTGCACTCCTTGGTGTTTTTCTTTTATATTTGATCCATTATCATAACCTTGTCCTCTAGTGTCATCTACATCAAGTCCTATCTTATTAGTTTCTTTAATAATAACATCAAAAAGACCCTTACTGACTGTATCATTTACTATTAAAAATTCTAAAAAGCATTCTTTAACTTGTATTGGGGTTGATGACATATCTAAAAATCGTAAGATAATGAACATTTGTGCTTTGTGACTTGTATCGGGAGTGCAATCAAGTATAATTGAAAAATATTTAGCTTCCTTAACTTGACTACTAATTTTTGTTTTGATTTCATTTGCTAATAAGCTAATTAGCTTATTTTGCATATTGTGTCCAAGGTAATGATTATGAATTTTATTATTTTTTATACGTCGAATATGTTTTTGCATTATCCGATCAAATTCGGCAATCATCACAATATCACAAAAAAAGTTACCATTGTTTTCTTTAAAAAGTTTTTCTTTACTCCCACGAAATTATTCATTTTCTTACCAAGTTTCTTTATAATGGCAATAATTCTTTTTAATACATTTTTCTAATGTTCCCTAATTTTATTTATTTGATCTTGAATATTTTTATCAATTGTCTTATTTTTCACCAATCTTATCTCTAGATCCATCCATATTTTCATATTCATAATATGTACATATTACTTCTTTCATGTTCTTTTAGTTTAGAATAAATTTTTCTCCAATCGTCACTACCTTCGTTTGCTAACTTACTTGTACATTGATTTACATTAAATAACTTACAACAAAAACAAAATGCTTTATCAAGCTCTATAGAATAAATCAACCATTTTCTTTTATATTTTTCTCTATTAGGTAATTTTTGCATATAAAAAGAATTATTAAAGCTTCTTGAAAATTCATCTTTTAGAAATTTATCATTAAATTTTTAACCTAATCTTTTTCTACAAGTAGATCTCTAAAATTATTACTAATATTATTCCATTGACTAGGATCAACATAATTTATAAGTGTTTTAGTATAAGTCTCATTTGTAAGTTCATCACTATTTGTAGGCTCATGAAGGTTTTCATCAAGATTTTCTAACTTTTTATCATTATTTGTAGGTTTATCGAGGTTTCCATCAAGATTTTTAAAGTTTTCATTATTATTTGTAGGTTTATCAAGGTTTTCATCAAGGTTTTCAAAGTTTTTATCATTATTAATAGGTTCATTAAGGTTTTCATCAAGCTTTTCATCAAGCTTTTCATCATTATTAGACGTTGTGGTGGTTACGAATTTTAACATTGATCCTTTTAGTGATTCATTTAAAGTTTCTCGTTTAGCCTTTTTATCCTTTTTTGATGCGCCACATTCAAACTTTCGGATTCCGTTTGACATTGTTATAAATTCTAAGGGACCAAGTTATAATTCCTAGTTGGCTAGTTTAAGTATGTAGTGTACACTTAGCAAGATTCAAGAAATATTAATGAACTAATAAAGTAATCAAATTAATCAAATTCAAGCAATATGATAATCAAATAAACTAATCAGAAAACTAATAACCAATTTAGATAAAAACAATTAATCAATTCATAAACAAAATAACAAATCAATAAATTACTTAACTAAAAACCAGAAAACTAACCTGATTGATCCACAGAATCATAAATCGATCCACAGAATCACAAATCAATCCATAACTGACAACCCTTCTTCTAGGCTTCTACAAATTGATCCACAACCGATAGGCGAGGACCCTTCTTCTAGGCTTCTATTGATAAGTAATTGATCAATGAAATCACAAGTGACAAATCGATCCACAACCGAATCCTTCTAATCGACTAATAAATAATCACAAGTAACTTCACAAAATCAAGGGTTCTGCTCTTCTTAATCCCAAGCCTTTGTAATCACAATATCGAAACTCCAAAGTCGTAAATTGTAGGTTTGAATACGTGAATTGTTGATTTGAAGGTTGAATCGAAAGCGGCGGGTGGGGATTTATTTAACGATTTGAACCTAATGTTACCGTTATTGATCTCGAAATGTTGCAGACCATTTGCTTCTTTGAAAAGGGCGACTGTCGTGAGTCTTGTGACTCACAACCTAATGATTCATGATTGTTGATTACATTATAGTGATTATTAAGATTAGTTGAATGCTTGATGATCTCGAACTCTCGAAGAGTGAAAAGTCACAGAAGTGAAGAGTCGGATGCAAGACAGCAAGCCGTTGGGCGCTTTTAGGGTTGTCCGCTGTTAAATCTTGTATTCTTGTGGGCTACTGGGCTTGAAATTTAAGGCCAGATGTATTATTGGGTTATTAAAATTGGAGGCCCTATATATTTGGGAGGCCCTATATATTTGGGAGGCCCAAAGTATGCTATTGGGTCGGCCCTGACTGATTGATATTATTTTTCGATGTTAGAAAACCGAGTATTAGTGGTCATATTTTGTAACCGGAAAAAAGGGTTAAAGTTTAGCAACTGAATTGCGACTAAACTAAAAATGGTCGTAAAAATGGTAACAGATCTAAAGACCAACTTTTACCCACTAAAATGGCCGCAATATGATTTCGATCGCAAAAAAACAATAGTCATGGAGGTCTTTGCGACCTCCAATTTGATTGCAAATTGATGGTAAAATCGCTTCAGCAACAAATTTATGACCAAATTAGCAGTCGTAAATGTCCAGTTTTATAGTAGCAAGCACTTATAGGTGTCACTCTTTAAAAATAATCGATAAATATGAAATACGTAAAAATATATCAAATACGTATATAACAAGTAAAATCCATATGTTACGGAACTGTAATCATGTTTATTTGACAATAATTTTAAAAAATTCAAGAATAAAAGAAATATTAATACATCAATACAATTACTTGATGATTTAACTACAATTTAAGAGCTACCTTTTCCAACCCTCTCATTCTTTATGCAATCTTCTTCATCATGAACATGCAAATCATCATCAATGGTGATAGCCACAGTCTTCATGCCATTAGGAGCCTGCCTGCACGACGTCCTCGCGCACCTTCAAATGCTCGTCGACGTGCACCATTTCACTTTTTTCGGTCCTTTTGCTACATTTCCATTTCTTGATGAAGCAACACGAAGCAATCGTTGCGAGTCCAAGGGCAAAAACACATCCAAAGGAAATGAGAACCATGAATATTATGGTGGTCATTTTATTGTTTTCTTGATCAAGATTTGTGGGATATGATTTTGAGATGGGTTTGATGTGCATAAAGATATAATTTAGTGAATTGGTATTTGTAGTGTACGGATTAAAATGGTACATATGTTTGAAGTTTATAGCAACTTTGTCTTGAAGTCAATGTTAAACTTGTAGAGTTGTAGCTTGTGTGTAGTACGTGTAAGCACCTCCAAAGATTATATAGGTCATTTTCAACTGATTTTCCTTAACAATTGTCAATATGTGTTAAAAACTGTCAGAAGGGTCAAAATGATGTTTTTTTTAAGTCACCGTGACTATCTAAATTTATTTACTCAAAAAGGTTTAAATCTGTGTTTTTTGGATGATCTTTTAGTTAGTTGTTTTACCACTAGCTAGATCATCTTGTGATAGTTCAAAATGAAATTTAATCAAGTAGGAGAGAGTACTAGCTATAAATCTTAATGATTTTTGAACTGTAAGACATCTTGCTCGATATCCCATTAGATTATGAAAACATTAATTCTTGTAAACACAAAAAACATCAAATATAACTAAAAGTGAACTATTAAAAGTTTACACGCTATATTAGTGACGGATTTGCAGAAAAACAACCCTTCTCGGAAGAGGTTTATGAAAACTAGTTATTGTCGCAAATCTTTTAGAAATCCGTAGCAAAGAACCGTCATATATTTCATCGTAGATTTATCGATGGCGTATACATTTACTAATCTTTGCAGAAAAAGCATTTTGCGACGAAAGTATGTGTTGCTGACAAGTTCTGATCCAAAAAAGTATGTTTGTGATTACGACGGTTTCATCCGTCACAAAACGATAATGGTAAATCTAGGTTAATTAGGAAATGAGAGCCGGGTTATCAAAGAACATGCTAAAATAAATAACGATTATAGTTTTCATCATAGATTAATATGCTTCCTAGGGGTTTAATTACAAGGATTAATTATTAATGCATAAGTGCATGAGAACATCATCCTACATACAAGTCCTTAATTAGTTAATTATAGCAATATGAAGAATACTTACCTTTCTATTTTGTTTGAATTATGTCGTAAGTGATTGAGATGAGTGACCGACCCATGATTTTTTATAGAAAATTCTGAAAATATCTTTTTAACTATTTTTTCTCTCAAAATGTCCATCAAAATGTCCATTTGATCAGCTCATCCTTCAAACTGTCTTCACTCCTACACAGGTGTCTCGATCGCAAAACAAGTTCGTTCGAACCCACTATGAGTTGTTCATGTGAAGCCACGTGTCTAAATAGGGTCGTTACGAAGGTTCGGACGACCGTAAGTTTATTCAGACGAACTTACGAAAGTTCGAACGACGGTAAGTTTGTTTGGACAAATGGAAACAAGTCATTCATAACAACCCTATTTAGACATGTGTCTTCATCCGAGAGGCGGATCTGTTATATGAAGACGTTTTTAAAGATTACTTGCTTAAATGGACATTTTAAGAGAAAAATACGGTTAAATAAAAAATTTAGAATTTTTGTTCGATACATAAATAAAATGCAAGATCTTTCAATTAAACATGCTAACCTACTATTTTAGAAAAATAAACATTTGAATTAACCCTCTCTAACTCTCAACCAATTACAACTTCACAAGTTATATACCCTAGTTAGTAAATGAAAAACAAGACAACATAGATGATTTTAATAAATAAAACGTGAAAAATGGAGTATTAGATACTATATACACATAAAAAAGGGTTTGGCCCGTTACAATGTTTGTTTGAGTCTTCTTATTAATTATGTGTTTTGATTGATACACACTAGAAATATGTTATTACTACATTTACCATGAATGATACATTATGGAACTCAGATCATATATATTTGATAAATTTTATAAAAGGAATTCAAGAACTAAATATTTTCAACGCAAATACATTCAAACTTCAAGCTTAAGAAGTTGAAGAGCTGCCTTTCCCAAAGCTTTTCATTCTTCATGCACTCTTCATCATAAACATGCAAATCAACATCAATGGCTTTGGTTATAGTCACATTTTTCACGCATTAGGACCCTGCGTGATGCTCTCACGCGCCTTCAAATGCCCGTCGACATGCTCCATTTCACTTTCTTCAATCGTTTTGCTGCATTTCCATTTCTTGATGAAGCAACGCGATTACACGAAGTAATAGTTGCGAGTCCAAAGACCAAAAAACAGCCACACGAAACGAAAACAATAAATATGATGGTCATATTGAAGTTTTAATTGAATAAGCAATACAAAAACTAAAATAAATGTAATGAAAATAAGGGTTTAAAATTTTGTAAAGTGTTTTACAAGACAATCAAAACTACTTGGTCTGAAAGTCAAGTTTCTTGAAACTTGGAAGCATGTACTGTCCTCTTTACTACATATATCCATCCTTCAAAACTTCTTTTGCACATTAAAAAACCCAAAAAACTCAAACAAATTCATCAAACAAATCAAGAAATCTCAACCAATGACTACCATATTTGTAGTTTTCGTCTCGCTTGGCTGCTTTTTCTTCATAGCGCCCGCTTTATTTGCTTTGTGGTGCGTCGTCAAGAAGTGGAAATGCAGCAAGACAACTAGCAAACAAGAGATGGTTCATGTTGATGAGCATATGAAAGTGACAAAGAACATTGTGCAAGCCTCAAATGGCATGAAAACTGTTTCAATTACAGTTGATGATGATTTGCATGTTGATGAAGAACAAGAGTGCATGAAGAAAGAGAAGGTTGGAAAGAACTTGCATCATGATGGCATTTATGCACAGGCTGCAACTTCTCAAGCTTGAATTTGAATTTGATGCTGCAAATAATTATGAAGCCGTGCAGAGTAACTTATGATGTAATATGACTTGCATATTGTTTTATTGACTAAATCACTGTTTCATCAGTGCTTGTTAACATATTATAATACACAAAATGACATGTTTAACCTTTATGTTTAGCGCGTGTGGGGAGTGGTGTAAGAATCAGAATCAAGATGAACACATAAAACGATTTTTTGTATTGAATACTCGAAACAGAAATGAACAATGAATCTTGATATACCATCAATCGCTACCAGATTAACAACAGTTAATCATACTTATACACTCACCGATTGACTTACCGTTAACAATCCTAACAAACATATTAACACAAATAGCCCTTATAGATCGAGCTTTATTACAAAGACATATAACCCTAAACTTAAACAGAATGACACTACAACCCCCTTCAGTAGTTATAAACCTTCAGTAGTTTTATAACCCTTCAGTAGTTATAAACCTTCAGTAGTTTCATCAGTAGTTTATAACTTCAGTAGTTATAGCCAGCACTTCCCATTAGTAGTTGTATCAGTACTTCCCATCAGCAGTTGTAATCATCTCATCAGCAGTTGTAATCATCTCATCAGTAGTTGTAATCATCTCATCAGTAGTTGTGATCAGCACTTGTATCTTGAGCACAACTTCTCACAAACTCCACCTTTGTGTCAAGATTAAGTAACATTCCACTGATCACAACAAAAACAAAATTTTACTCCTCCAACAGACTTTGTCATCATGTCAGCAGGATTATCATGAGTATCAATATACTCAACACTCAACTGCTTGGATTTTACAACATCCCTGATGAAATGCAATCTCACATCCACATGCTTAGTTCTTTCATGATACACCGGATTCTTAGCAAGTTGTAAAGCACCCATGTTATCACACCATATCATTGTTTCCTGAACATTAACACCTAGTTCAGAAACAAATCCCTTCAACCACAGTGCTTCTTTAACAGCTTCAGTAAGTGCAATATATTCTGATTCAGTTGATGACAAAGCAACAACACGCTGCAATGAAGACTTCCAACTCACCAATCCACCATGAACTGTAAAACCATAACCAGTTACAGACCTGCCTGAATCCTAGTCTTTAGCATAATCTGCATCAACAAATCCTGTCACTACATGTTTGGTCTCATCAGCTCCACCAAACACTAACCCAACTTGACTAGTACCCTTGAGATATCTAAGTATCCATTTCACACCTTCCCAGTGCTTAACCCCAGGATTACTTAGATACCTACTGACTAGACTGACTGCATAACCCAAATCAGGTCTAGTACATACCATCAAGTACATCAAACTCCCCACAACATTTGCATAAGGAACACGAGACATCTTAGCTTGCTCTTCTTCAGTATGAGGACTATCTCTGCTAGACAACTTAAAATGCGCAGCCAAAGTACTAACATGCTTACAACTATCCATGTAAAAATTACTAAGTACATTCTTGATGTAACCAGTTTAACTAAGCTTCAATACACCAGCATCTCTATCTCTTTCAATTTCCATGCCTAGTATATTCCTTGCAGCTCCCAAATCCTTCATGTCAAACTCTTCTTTCAAAATTGACTTAGTAATGTCTACATCAGCCTTTGACTTACTAGCAATTAACATATCATCTACATAAAGAAGAAGATATATATATAACCACCAGCTGAATCTTCCTTGAAATATACACAAGGATCATTGCTACTTTTATTGAACCCTTTAGACACAATAAAATCATTGAACCTCTTGTTCCACTGTCTAGGAGACTGCTTTAATCCATACAAAGACCTTTTCAGCAAACACACCTTATCTTCCTGGCCTTTGACTTCAAAACCAGTAGGCTGCCTCATATAAATCATCTCATCAAGACTTCCATTTAAAAATGCAGTCTTTACATCCATCTGCTCCAATTCCATATTATGAATAGCTACAAGATTCAACACCACTCTGATAGATGAGTGTTTGACTACAGGAGAGAAAATCTCAGTGTAGTCAACACCAGCCTTCTGAGTAAACCCCTTTGCAACCAACCTTGCTTTGTACCTTGGTGGATCATTTTCAGTTAACCCATCCTTCAACTTGTACAGCCACTTGCAACTCACTAACTTCTTATCCTTGGGTTTGTCAACAATCTCCCAAGTATTGTTTTCATACAATGAATTCATTTCTTCTTTCATTGCCTGCATCCATTTATCCTTATCAACAGAACTTAATGCTTCTTCATAAGACAATGGATCACCACTATTTTCCATAGCAGCATTAAACACATATGCAGAAACCTCCTCCTTTGTAACAAGTGTTAACTCATCACTTGTCCTATACCTCAGAAGGGGTACTACGGTCCTTCGAGTTCTACCTTAAGCAATAGACCTGTTTTGGACCACAGTCTTTTCTCCTGATGAGCCACAAGTCTCCTTACCCCTTCTACTTTCAGTACCAGCATCATTCTGCATAGGATTTTGATCACTCAGCTCCACCTCAATCTGAACACCCCTGTCATGATCACCTTCACTCTCATCACTCTTGTTCAACAGATCCTTATACAATTGATCTTCTCTAAATACAACATTTCTGCTTGTTATCACCCTAGAAGTCTTATCATCCATCCTCCACAGTCTATACCCCTTCACACCACTTGTGTAACCAAGAACCACACACTTTATAGCCCTAGGCTCTAGTTTGCCTTCATTAACATGAGCATATGCCAATGAACCAAACACCCTAAGCCTGCTATAATCCCCTGGTTCACCTGACCACATTTCAATCGGTGTTTTCATCTGAATTGCAGATGAAGGGGACATGTTCACTAACAATGCTGCTGTATTTACTGCCTCAGCCCAAAACTGCTTTGGCATACCTGAATCAATCAACAAGCACCTCACTTTGTTTAATAAGGTTCGGTTCATTCTCTCTGCAAGCTCATTTTGCTGTGGTGTGTAAGCCACAGTCAAATGCCTCTTTATACCTTGCTTCCTACAGTAATCATTAAACAGGTGATTGCAAAACTCCAAGCCATTATCTGTCCTCAAGGCTTTGATCCTTCTTTCAGACTGAGTCTCAACTAGAACCTTCCACTCTTTGAACTTCTCAAATGCCTCATTCTTGTGTTTTAAAACGTACACCCATACTCTTCTTGTGTAATCATCTACTAAAGACAAGAAGTACTTGGCACCTCCAAGTGACTCAGTTCTTGCTGGACCCCAGAGATCAGCATGCACATAATCCAACTTGCATTTGGTAGTATGCACACTCCTATTGAACTTTACCTTGTGTGCCTTGCCCAAAATACAATTTTCACAAAACCAGTATCACAGCTGCTTAGCTCCTTCAACAGATCTTGTTTCATCAACTCTTTCATGCCTGGTATGCTGATATGGCCCATCCTCCTATGCCACACCATAGCTAAGCTCTTGCCTTGGTCCGCACTTACATTCACTTCATCCTTTCTAACATAACCATCGACAACATAGGTCATGTTGTTCTTTCTGGTTCCTGTCAATACCACCATTGACCCTTTTATCACCCTGACTTTCTCATTCCTCAGATTAACCACATACCCCTCACTTTCCAATGTGCCTAGTGAGACTAAGTTCCTCTTTAATCCAGGAATATATCTAACATTCCTCAACATGATGTTAGACCCATTATTCAAATTCAAAGTAATGGAACCAATACCTTCAATGATGCAAGGTCTGCCATCCCCAAGTTTCACATTTGTCACACCCTCAATTTTCACGAACGGGGTTTTACCGTTAGGCGTGTGACATACCAGGATCTCAGACACAGTCATAACGAACGACACTATATGAATTTTAAAAATAAACGTTTGAGTTAAATCAGAGTACTTAAAAGAAATGAATAACAGTGCGGAAGCGTAAAAGTGAAATGTAAACTACACTGAAAGTCTGAAAATGTTATGCCAAAACAAACATTCAATGCAACTAAATGAAACTGATGAATGCATGTCCTGAGTGCGTTTCCTGTAGCGTGCATCATAGGCTTATGCATTCCTGTGACCTGAGAAAACATGCTAAAATGTGTCAACATAAAGTTGGTGAGTTCACAGGTTTAATCAACAAGAAATATGTTTGTAAGCGTATCCATAGTTTGCGTGTCAATGGTTTAGTATATATTGCATATCGTTAGGTAGCTAGCCTCTGTTCATGTTACTTAGTGTTTTGAACCGAAGCTGACTGTTTACGTCCTATTGTGTTTCCACCACGTCTTAACCGACCGTGGCAATCGTTGTGTTCCACGTCTTAACCGACCGTGGCAATCGTTGTGTTCCACGTCTTAACCGACCGTGGCAATCGTATGTTAGGTCAATAATGCACCCGTTTGACCTCCAATCAAGCTAGCGCGACTAGCCCGGGCGGGGTTTGTCAGACCCAGTAGTACTACTCAGTATTACCTCGCTAATCCCATTACTAACGGTTCGAGCGTGTCAGGACATGTTTGTGTTTACACTAACGTAACAGGCGATATCAATAATACTGGCAACCATTCATAAAATATGTTTGCATGTTTTCTCCCCCAAAAAGGAAAGAAAGTAAAAAGGGGCCGTGAAACTCACCTCGAGTGTAGAGCCACAAGTAAATGTAAATACAAAAGATCGGGTTTCCAATTAACCTGTGTTTCATTCAGTATATATATAATTAATATTAATCATTAATTACAAATATAAAAGTCGTACGGTTTCGCATTCGCATCTCGGTTACGGTGTCGGTTATCGATATTACCATTCGCAACTAAACACAAATATATATCACTCATAATGACGCATTCAACCCAACTATCACGTATACTATCCACTTTTATAATATATATACATATATAATGTACTCACCTACTACATATGCATATAATAATCTTTATGCCTAAAGTAGTGCATATGGATATATGCTGTCATGATGACCACGATATATATTATAATCTCCACTCATCATATTGAATAACAACCACATTTGCACACCCATCACCGAATTATATGCACAAAAGCATATCATATATATATATTCTATACACGCATATACAATATATATACACATCGAAGCACACAACATGGATAGACATTTACGGCTGCAGGACACACACACAGGGAGATGTACATACATACATGTGCATCATCATTAATAAACACACTCACATGCTATTCTAGATCACAGGATCCATTCCTACCTTGGAACCCATAAGCATCTCATATACATAATTATCATCCATACCTTAACCTACATAAAATGTAAACATACTTCTGCAGACTTCACATACACACGGACATGCATACCACAAGAGATACGAACATACAATTGGGACATACATAGAAACACGCGCAGCTTGCACATATCACAGAAGACACCACATGTGATACACACATATAACACACATATACATACATCTACCCATACACAGGTGTAAAACATACATACACACATATACATCGCGTACACAGCAGCCGAAGGCTGCTGTGTTCGTCCTTCCTGCGCAACATATATACATACATACACAACCTGCGCACACACATATATACGTACATATACAACAGCATACACATACGAACAGAAACGTATACATACATACGCAGCAACATACAGTCACGCACACAGCAGCATACGTACATACGCAGCAATATACATACATACGCAGCAACATACAGTCATATACATACGCGCACACAGCAGCCTTCGGCTGCTGTGTTTTGTTTCTCGACACACACACATACGCACTATATATACACACTGCTGCATATATACACACCGCCGCATATATACAAGCATATATATACAAATATAGATACAATTAATTCAGCGCAGAAACATTATTAACATATATATACATATGAGCAACCACACACACATATATATATATACGTTGAACCACATACACACATATGTAACGCACTTGAATTGGAAGTAATGAAACGCACACACACATACGGCAACACCGATGATCACCCACACCGATCGCACAACGCATCCACGAACACACACCTCAAGCAGGATACACGTACACACTAGAAAACATGAGATTAAACCACCTCGATTGCAACCGTAACCGTAACCGAAGCCGACGCATGAGACGAGCGAGATAACATACCGTACGGGCTGTAACGATCTACCCTTGCGATTGGCGGAGAAGTGTTGGAAGGCTGCTTGAATTTAAGAAACGATTATCACTCTTAAACCAACTACACACAATAGGCAAGTGCACCTATCGCATAATAGTATAGTTCTAGGTAAGAACCGAGTATCGATCCGTGGACACAATGGCTCCCAATACTAAATCATCATCACTATTTAACCGATCAATTGAGTTTGGATTTGTGAGTATTATAGTTAACTAAAACGATTAACAAATTAAACTAGTAAATTAAGAAAGTAAAGATGAAGATACACAATCAATTAAATATATCACTTGGACTTTGATTCCACTTAGCATAGAATTAACAACTAGCACAAATTCGAGGTGAGACCATTTCTTACACATGAAACATGGAAATAGCCTAAACCCCCGTCAAGGATATCTAAACATATAACCATTCGGAAAGCTAGAACGATAAACACACAATAGCCACCTAAAGTTATGCCATGAAGAACTAATGATATAATTATGTCGATGTTAAAGATGAATTAGACTCCCGTTAGGGTTACCTAATTCCACAAATCTTGGAAAGTTAACACGATAAACACATGATAACCACCTAAACTTGGAAAAAATAGACAAAACTATAATTACTCTTCAACTCATAAACTTCATACCACGATTACAAAACAATTCATAACCAATGACAAGAGATATTTATGACATACACTATGGTTTTCTCAAACATAAGCATAAGGATGCACATTTAACCAATTCTACTAAGTCTTCAACCTTCATTCACCATTCCTAGTCAAATGTCACAAGATTACATACAAAATATGCAATTATATGCATAAGTCTTGCAAGAACATGAAGTTTTCCAACATAACATGCTTACAACACCCACAAGGTTGAACATTTCATCAAATTAGAACAAACACACACAATCATTGAAGAATAATCAAGTTTCATCATAGCATAAACATAAACATCACCAAGAATCATGAACAAGTTGTTAAATCATGCTAAGTTTCGTCTAATCCAAGTGATAATAAGAGATTAGCCCATAAGGCTTACAAAAGATACACCCAAACTCAAGAACATGGAAGAACTCATAGTAGATCTAGAGAAATTCAAACCAATTTTGAGGGGAAATGGGTGGATGATGTTAGATTCTTCTTGAAAGTGTGAAATCTTCAATCTTGACCTTCAAATCTTCCAAAAACTCTTGAGAAATGTTCAAAGACACTAAAGGGTTTTGAGAGGCTAGGGTTTGGAAAGAAAATGAAAGTGTTTTGGAAATGAGGTGTAATAGGGTTATAAACCCGTTTTCTGCCCGAATATGGCCATATCTGAAGTGATATGACCATATTCAGCATCAAAAAGGGGCTATTTGAGATTTGACAGCTTATATGGCCATATTCAGCTGAATATGGTCATATCAGAAGCATTTTTCCTCTTGAACTTCTTTAAATCTTGGACTTTCTTCACAAAAATCACCGAGCTTCATCCGAAACCTACAAGATTCAAATAAAACACAAATAAGTGTCTAAATATTGAATTTTGTAACAAAAATGACTTAAAATGCAAAGAAATACATATTAAAAACATGTATATTTATTATCATATCAACCCTTGCGATTGGCGGAGAAGTGTTGGAAGGCTGCTTGAATTTAAGCGTCGTGAACAGAAGGTTGCCGAGAGGAGGGTTGTCGGGAAAGATTCACGCGATAACACTCGTGATACTGTGCTCACGGTTGAGAGACATCAAGGAAGCTTGACCGAAAGCAAATAGTTGTCGAGAAGGACCTTGCGCAGGAGGTTGTCGAGAGTCTACTGCTGCAAAGGGAGAAGGGCGCTGCCGTCGGTGATCGATGAGGTGGTTGTTTAGAGTTTTGATGTATATGGAACGAATGGGATCGTGGGTGAAAGTCAAGGAATTCTCTCTTGAATTTTAGCAATGATATAGAGGAGTGATTTGAGGAGTGATTTTAGGAGTGTTTTTAGGAGTGATCGTGATGATGATGTTGTCTGTTAGTGGGGTGAGTTTGGATGGTTGTGAAGATGCACTAACCAAGTTTTCATAATTACAACTTTATCCCCCATAAGTTAACCATGTTCAGTTTCCATCCAACTTAATTAGTTAAATTCAATTACATGCTAAAGTTAAATAATTAAACCATTTATGCCAGAACGTTTTAGTAACGGAGGTTGGGTTGACGGTGTTGACCTGAAATATACGGGTTGTCACATTATCCCCTTGTTGAATGAATTTTCGTCCCGAAAATTAGAATGTTACTCTCGGTTAAACGCATGAGCTTCAGTTAGGGTTCAGCCAAATGTGTGAGATTCGGTTAGAGTTGGTGGTTAGTAACGTGTTTGACATGTTTGACAGAGTTGTGACATCATCCCCTTGGTGAAGGGAATTTCGTCTCGAAATTAAAGGAAAAGGTATCTTAAAAATGATATCTTAAGAAGTGGATGCCTGATTTTTGAACAGTTGTGGATACTTCTTCTTCATTTGATCCTCGCATTCCCAGGTGAACTCCGGTCCATGCTTTGAGTTCCATCAGACTTTGACAATAGGGATGGGGCTATGTTTGAGTGTCTTGACCTCTCGGTCCATGACTTCCACCGGTTCCTCGATGAAACGTAGTTGTTCATCGATTTCCAGTTCTTCTAATGGAACAACAAGTGATTTGTCGACAAGACACTTTCTTAAATTCGATACGTGAAACACATTATGTATTCCACAGAGCTCTTCAGGTAATTTCAGTTGATAAGCTACCGGACCAACCCGTTTGACAATCTCAAACGACCCAACGTATCTAGGTTTTATTTTCCCCCCACTTCCCAAAGCGCATTACACCTTTCCAATGTGAAACTTTTAAGAGTACCTTATCACCAATCTGGAATTCCAATGGTTACGACGCTTGTCAGCGTAATTCCTCTGTCGATCAAGGGCTGCTGCCATACGGTTATGAATCTGCATGATCTTCTCCGTCATCTCGTGCACAAGTTCAGGACCGGTAAGTTGACTTTCTCCAACTTCCGCCCAGCAAATAGGTGACCGGCACTTACGCCCATACAGTGCCTCAAATGGAGCAGCTTTGATTGACGTGTGATAGCTATTATTGTATGAAAACTCACCTAACGATAAGTGAGTTTCCCAACTGCTGCCAAAATCAATCACGCAAGCGCGTAACATGTCTTCCAAAGTCTGGATCGTACGCTCACTCTGGCCGTCAGTCTGAGGATGATATGCAGTGCTCATATCTAGTCGCGTTCCTAATGATCGTTGTAACGATTGCCAGAAGTGTGAAGTGAATCGAGCGTCACGATCAGAGATGATGGAAATTGGCACACCGTGCCGAGAGACTATTTCCCTTAGGTAGATACGAGTCAACTTCTCCATTCGGTTAGTCTCCCTAATTGGTAGGAAGTGTGCGGATTTCATCAAACGATCTACAATTACCCAAATGGTATCGCATCCGCTGGGAGTCCGAGGCAGTTTCGTGATAAAGTCCATAGATATCTGCTCCCACTTCCATACTGGAATTTCTAGTTGTTGAAGTAAACCAGATGGTCGTTGATACTCTACCTTAACCTTAGAACAGGTTAAGCATCTGGTTACGTAAGTGGCAATATCAGCTTTCATGTTTGGACACTAGTAAAGGACTTTTAGATCGTGATACATCTTGTCTTAACCCGGATGAATAGAGTATCGTGACTTGTGAGCTTCATCCATTGCCAGCTCTCGTAGGTCTCCATACAAAGGAACCCATATTCGGTCCATGAAGTAGCGGATTCTATCAGATTTGACCTCTAATTGTTTCCCATGCCTCGTAGTGATTCGGCTTTCAGGTTCTCGTCTTTCAAAGCTTCAAGTTGAGCATTACGTATTTGATCGGGGTAATCCAGTGTGAATGGTGAGTTGTAATGCTCGAACTCGCTTCAGCTTACGTGTCTCCTTTCGACTTAAGGCGTCAGCTACTACGTTAGCCTTACCCGGATGATATTTGATTGAACAGTCATAGTCATTCAACACTCGACCCAATGACGTTGTCTCATGTTCAGCTCCTTCTGTTCAAAGATGTGCTGGAGACTCTTGTGATCGGTGTAATGGTGCACTTGGTACCGTACAAGTAGTGTCTCCATATCTTGAGTGCAAACATAACGGCTCCCAATTCTAAGTCATGTGTTGTGTAGTTTTCTCATGAACTTTCAGTTGACGGGAAGCGTAAGCAATCACCTTCTCGCGTTGCATTAGCACACAACCGAGACCTTGAATAGAAGCATCACAGTAAACTACAAAATCGTCTATTCCCTTAGGCAGGGACAAAATCGGTGTCGTACAGAGTTTCTGCTTCAGGACCTGAAATGCGGATTCTTGTTTGTCACCCTAATTGTACGTAGTGCCTTTATGAGTTAACGCGGTGAGAGGTTGAGCAATCTTTGAAAACCCTTCGATGAATCGTCGGTAATAGCCAGCCAACCCAAGAAACTGTCGTACCTCAGTCGGAGTCTTAGGTGTCGCCCAGTTCTTGATGGTATAGCCAAATTTCCGCAGAGCACTCTCAAATGTTCTTGCTGTACAACCCATGGAGATTATAGTTGTATTTGTTGCTTATAATGGAAAGGTGAAGATGTAATGGACGAGGTCGTCATAATATCTTGTTATTTGGTCCCACGCCAAATGTAGTCAGCCAGAAGAAAATCGATTGAGTCCCACCACTGGGGAGACAAACGAATGTAACGTATGCTTAAACAGGATAGATATCAAATGAAATGAATGCTGGAACGCTAAAATTACCGAGATTCTAAGTCTTAAGATCAATCCAGTGAACAAAGACTACACGCGTCAAGAATATTATCACTTTATTGCAACTTTTGAAGATCTGGCACAATGTAGATGGATAGTGTTACAAGAATACTGAAATGCTAAAAAGAGCATGTCTCATAGAGAATAGGGCTAATGTCATAACACGAATCTCATTAAGGCTCAGGGTAGATGATAACTTTCATGCTAGTAGGAATGAAGGATTTGTTTGCATATCGATAGTGTGGCTTTGTGTTGATTTCGAGGCCTCATGCCTCTAAGTATGGAATTGAGGATTTGTACCGACCGTATCCGTTATCACCCAATAGAGTTTCCAGAATTCTCATGCACGACAAATTACAATTACGTGTGCACCCGTGATTCTAATTTGCTTTGCATGATCACACATGGTTCCCCCTATTCGAGATAGCGTACCTTGTCCAGTACCGAGTGTTATCAATGATAGAAGTATCAAAGATATATTTGTTATACCAAGAGTCGAATAACTAAGTTGTACTAAGGTTGTACAAGAGATTTGGTTAAGATAACAACGGGAATCAAGACTATTTGGCCTTCTTCTCTTCGAAGTTCTAAGTGTTTGAATGTCTAAGTCCGATTTTCTAACAGACTTGAATATCTTAGTTGTCCCTCATTTACTGTTCGGGCTAGTGTAGGGGATAGGATATGTTGGGAATGGTAACAAGTGTGAGAGAGTTGAGAGATTGAAGTATTGTTCTTTTTGTTTGTCATCGTTAAGCTTATCGTGTGTGTTAGGAAAGAGTTTCGTGTTCCAATCGTGGAAATGTTTGGTTCAATTCGTTGTTGCTTCCACTCCGAGAGTGAAGGATCAAGTGTAACGTTGGTAGTGAGCGAGCGGGATTCTCCGCCCCTCTGTCAGCCGGTAATGACACACATGTTATACCCATAATGTTATGTTTGCTCAGCAGTGTAACGTCAGTACACCAGAAGGTTGTTTGCACAACAGTGGTAACCATGTAAAAGTGTCTGTGCAATACTAGTGTTGTGTCTAAGGCTATAGTCTAGATGCAATGCAATCCTAGTTCTCTATAACCTGTGGCTCTGATACCAATCTGTCACACCCTCAATTTTCACGAACGGGGTTTTACCGTTAGGCGTGTGACATACCAGGATCTCAGACACAGTCATAACGAACGACACTATATGAATTTTAAAAATAAACGTTTGAGTTAAATCAGAGTACTTAAAGAAATGAATAACAGTGCGGAAGCGTAAAAGTGAAATGTAAACTACACTGAAAGTCTGAAAATGTTATGCCAAAACAAACATTCAATGCAACTAAATGAAACTGATGAATGCATGTCCTGAGTGCGTTTCCTGTAGCGTGCATCATAGGCTTATGCATTCCTGTGACCTGAGAAAACATGCTAAATGTGTCAACATAAAGTTGGTGAGTTCACAGGTTTAATCAACAAGAAATATGTTTGTAAGCGTATCCATAGTTTGCGTGTCAATGGTTTAGTATATATTGCATATCGTTAGGTAGCTAGCCTCTGTTCATGTTACTTAGTGTTTCGAACCGAAGCTGACTGTTTACGTCCTATTGTGTTTCCACCACGTCTTAACCGACCGTGGCAATCGTTGTGTTCCACGTCTTAACCGACCGTGGCAATCGTTGTGTTCCACGTCTTAACCGACCGTGGCAATCGTATGTTAGGTCAATAATGCACCCGTTTGACCTCCAATCAAGCTAGCGCGACTAGCCCGGGCGGGGTTTGTCAGACCCAGTAGTACTACTCAGTATTACCTCGCTAATCCCATTACTAACGGTTCGAGCGTGTCAGGACATGTTTGTGTGTTTACACTAACGTAACAGGCGATATCAATAATACTGGCAACCATTCATAAAATATGTTTGCATGTTTTCTCCCCCAAAAAGGAAAGAAAGTAAAAAGGGGCCGTGAAACTCACCTCGAGTGTAGAGCCACAAGTAAATGTAAATACAAAAGATCGGGTTTCCAATTAACCTGTGTTTCATTCAGTATATATATAATTAATATTAATCATTAATTACAAATATAAGAGTCGTACGGTTTCGCATTCGCATCTCGGTTACGGTGTCGGTTATCGATATTACCATTCGCAACTAAACACAAATATATATCACTCATAATGACGCATTCAACCCAACTATCACGTATACTATCCACTTTTATAATATATATACATATATAATGTACTCACCTACTACATATGCATATAATAATCTTTATGCCTAAAGTAGTGCATATGGATATATGCTGTCATGATGACCACGATATATATTATAATCTCCACTCATCATATTGAATAACAACCACATTTGCACACCCATCACCGAATTATATGCACAAAAGCATATCATATATATATATTCTATACACGCATATACAATATATATACACATCGAAGCACACAACATGGATAGACATTTACGGCTGCAGGACACACACACAGGGAGATGTACATACATACATGTGCATCATCATTAATAAACACACTCACATGCTATTCTAGATCACATGATCCATTCCTACCTTGGAACCCATAAGCATCTCATATACATAATTATCATCCATACCTTAACCTACATAAAAATGTAAACATACTTCTGCAGACTTCACATACACACGGACATGCATACCACAAGAGATACGAACATACAATTAGGACATACATAGAAACACGCGCAGCTTGCACATATCACAGAAGACACCACATGTGATACACACATATAACACACATATACATACATCTACCCATACACAGGTGTAAAACATACATACACACATATACATCGCGTACACAGCAGCCGAAGGCTGCTGTGTTCGTCCTTCCTGCGCAACATATATACATACATACACAACCTGCGCACACACATATATACGTACATATACAACAGCATACACATACGAACAGAAACGTATACATACATACGCAGCAACATACAGTCACGCACACAGCAGCATACGTACATACGCAGCAATATACATACATACGCAGCAACATACAGTCATATACATACGCGCACACAGCAGCCTTCGGCTGCTGTGTTTTGTTTCTCGACACACACACATACGCACTATATATACACACTGCTGCATATATACACACTGCCGCATATATACAAGCATATATATACAAATATAGATACAATTAATTCAGCGCAGAAACATTATTAACATATATATACATATGAGCAACCACACACATATATATATATATATACATTGAACCACATACACACATATGTAACGCACTTGAATTGGAAGTGATGAAACGCACACACACATACGGCAACACCGATGATCACCCACACCGATCGCACAACGCATCCACGAACACACACCTCAAGCAGGATACACGTACACACTAGAAAACATGAGATTAAACCACCTAGATTGCAACCGTAACTGTAACCGAAGCCGACGCATGAGACGAGCGAGATAACATACCGTACGGGCTGTAACGATCTACCCTTGCGATTGGCGGAGAAGTGTCGGAAGGCTGCTTGAATTTAAGCGTCGTGAACAGAAGGTTGCCGAGAGGAGGGTTGTCGGGAAAGATTCACGCGATAACACTCGTGATACTGTGCTCACAGTTGAGAGACATCAAGGAAGCTTGACCGAAAGCAAATAGTTGTCGAGAAGGACCTTGCGCAGGAGGTTGTCGAGAGTCTACTGCTGCAAAGGGAGAAGGGCGCTGCCGTCGGTGATCGATGAGGTGGTTGTTTAGAGTTTTGATGTATATGGAACGAATGGGATCGTGGGTGAAAGTCAAGGAATTCTCTCTTGAATTTTAGCAATGATATAGAGGAGTGATTTGAGGAGTGATTTTAGGAGTGTTTTTAGGAGTGATCGTGATGATGATGTTGTCTGTTAGTGGGGTGAGTTGGGATGGTTGTGAAGATGCACTAACCAAGTTTTCATAATTACAACTTTATCCCCCATAAGTTAACCATGTTCAGTTTCCATCCAACTTAATTAGTTAAATTCAATTACATGCTAAAGTTAAATAATTAAACCATTTATGCCAGAACGTTTTAGTAACGGAGGTTGGGTTGACGGTGTTGACCTGAAATATACGGGTTGTCACAACATTCCCTTGTATCTTCATTTCAAGTTCATCAAATGACTCCTTATGAGGTGTCATATGATAGGAACATCCAGAGTCCAAGATCCACTCATCATAACTGCACGAGTGTGCCATCATCAACACATCAGCACTATCATACCCATCTGACCCCGTTTCTGATGTTGACCCTGAGAACTTTGATGGACCTGCCTCAGACTTCTTCTTCTTGAACCTCTCTGGACAATCTTTCTTGAAATGTTTATCAGATTGACAAACATAACACCTTATTTTCCCTCTTGACTTTGATCTTGCAGGTTGTTTTCCCCTGTTGTTCCTGAAGTCACTTCTTCCCCTAACAACAAGACCATCTGCATTATCATCTCTGAACTCACCTTTCTTGTGCAACTCCTTTGAGTTCATAGCAGCAACTACCTCCTCTATAGACAAACTATCTCTCCCAAACATTAGTGTGTCAACAAAATGTTCATAAGAGCTGGGTAATGAAGATAAGAACATAATTGCTCTATTTTCATCTCCTATTTCCACATCTATGTTCTCCAAATCAAGAACAAAAAATCATCTATGTGTGACTCTATCGTTTTTCCAGGCTGCATTTGGAAAGTATAGAGTCGTTTCTTGAGGTACAGCCGATTGGCCAGTGATTTTGTCATATACAAACTCTCCAATTTTACCCATAGACCCGCTGCAGTGGTTTCTTTTGAGACTTCTCTCAAGACTCTATCACCCAAACTGAGTATTATTGCACTGTGAGCTTTCTCCATCATATTCTTCCACTTCGTTTCCAACTCCAATTTTTTATCCGGAGAGGTATTCGCCGGTATCACCACTTTTTCCCCTTTCAGGGCGTCAACTATGCCCTGATAAACAAGTAATGCTCGCATCTTAACCCTCCAAAGACCAAAATCGTTCTTACCATCGAATTTCTCCAAATCGAACTTAGTATTCATCTTTCTTAATCTGACTGATCAATTTACGATGACCAACGGATCACAATCGATTACGCCTTGCGTGAATCAATCAAAGATCTACGATGATCTACGGATTACAATTAATCAATCTGAAGATCGAATCGAGAGCCTTACTCTGATACCAATTGTAAGAATCAGAATCAAGATGAACACATAAAACGATTTTTTGTATTGAATACTCGAAACAGAAATGAACAATGAATCTTGATATACCATCAATAGCTACCAGATTAACAACAGTTAATCATACTTATACACTCACCGATTGACTTACCGTTAACAATCCTAACAAACATATTAACACAAATAGCCCTTATAGATCGAGCTTTATTACAAAGACATATAACCCTAAACTTAAACAGAATGACACTACAACCCCCTTCAGTAGTTATAAACCTTCAGTAGTTTTATAACCCTTCAGTAGTTATAAACCTTCAGTAGTTTCATCAATAGTTTATAACTTCAGTAGTTGTAGCCAGCACTTCCCATTAGTAGTTGTATCAGGACTTCCCATCAGCAGTTGTAATCATCTCATCAGTAGTTGTAATCATCTCATCAGTAGTTGTGATCAGCACTTGTATCTTGAGCACAACTTCTCACAAGTGGGTCTACAAACGAATGGTAGGGGGTACGTTCCAGTTCATTTGGTTGTGATGAATATTATAGACCAAACCGCTAACTAGGGTATCAAGAAATTGCAAACCAAACCAACAAGGTTGTTTGGGTCGGCTAGACTGGCCAAACTGATCTAAAACGGTTTAGTTTTGCAATTTGAATATATTTTTTTTAAATTTAAAGTCATTAGTTTGGATTAAATTTTTAAAGTAATAAAGATGGTCACAAATGTTATGCCTACCTATTCTAAAAATAAATAAATAAATAAATAATATATATATATATATATATATATATATATATATATAAAAGGTAAAACACTAGTTCGGTTTTCTTCAAACCATAAACTATGAATCAAACCGCAATCAGTTGGTTTTAACAGTCTATGAACACCTTAACGGTGGTGAGAAGAATGAGAACATCCCCACATGATATGACCGAAGAAATAGAAAAGAAAAAATATGAACATTTTCTCATTTGCAGGGAAAAAGGAGCTTGTATTACATCATATATTCAAATTTATGAAAGTTGACCCCAAAACAACTCATCTATGTAAAATTGAGAACACAATTATTGAATACAACCCTTGTACAACAACAAATGAATTGAATTTGCTTCATATAACTATCCTGACCCGGACCGGTTTTCTTCATCTCTTTTGCACTCACAAACCAAAATAACCCCAAGCCTGCAAAAAAACACAACCACTTCAGGGTCAAACAACGAAATTTCAGATTCGAATTTGATGCAAATTTCAAATAATAAAGATATAAAACAAAATGAAACTAACATCAATCGTTTGAATCAACGTTCCTATTCCAGAAAAAAGATCATAAATTTGTAAACAATAATATCAAATTTGAATTTGAAATTGACTAAGTTTGACCTCACAAAGAGTCAAATAGTAGCTTACCATTTTATAAGTATGAAAACAGGATTTCATTCCATGCATCAGGGACTCCAGGTAAGCACCAATGGCTACAATCAGGAACCGCTGGTTTATCACTCCAAGTACCAACATGTGCATCACTACGGTATGAGCCCATCGGGGTCACATACATTGTCGTTACAGGAACCGACATATTATTAACCACTTTCTTTATAATATCTGAAAAATGACTTCTATATTCTCTCTTGCTTCTAGCCAAGGGCTTTCTTGTAACCTTGCAAGTGTGACCATTTTGCCCGCTGGTACACATAAACAGTGTATGGTAACATGTACTAATTCCATTCAAGAATAGGAGCAATGCTTTGACTTTTTAGGTCAAGTCAGAGTAATCAATTACGATTAACTTTAATATTGATAAGAGTTAACAGGACGTTTAGAAATTGATTTCGATAAGCAGATTAATGTTTATAGCAAGTAATAGGAAAAAGGTGTTTGGTTGATAACTTTGATGGATTTCATACAAATTTTAGAAAAGTATTCCACTTTAGTCATTGTACTTTTTTTTTCCAATTTGGTCTTTAAAAGTATGTTTTCTGTTCCCTCTGGTAATCAGAAGTAAAATTCTGTGTTATCATAGTTTCATTTTGGTCTTGAAACGTAGTTTTTATGCAACAAAGATAACCCAAAAATACACTTTTAATTACCAAAATGGAAAAGAAAAACATACTTCCAATGACCAAAGCAGAATAAATATTTTGAATTTTCCAGGTCAAACAAACAAAGTCAACTTCAATATTCCTACGAACTCTAAAACTTCCAAAACAAAATTTTGATGACCACATGAAAGCCTATAATGAGGAAATCAAGAGCAGAAAGTTCTTAAAATATATATCAACAAGAGTATATAAATTTCACATTGGAAGGTGATCATTTTGAATTTTTGACCTTAGAAGTCAAGACGTACATTTTATTTCAAAGACGAGACATGTTTTTCATAGTGTTTAACTGTTTTATTCACTTTAAGTATGTAAAGTACCTCCAATGACTGCCCTCAAAAGTCCTAAAGAACACGCGGGTCCTATTTGTATCAACCATATTTTCGACCCATGAAGCCCAAGTGTTTAAAGCTGTTGTATAAGCAGCCATGGTTGACATTCCAAGTTTTAGCCTTCCACTGACCTTAAAATAGCAACCACTGTCCAAAAATTGATTCAGATATATTGCATAATAACATTTACAATAGAACATTTTGTTAACTAGAGGTTGTAGATGGGCGGGTCAAGTTGCAGTAAAAAACAGGTCATGTCAACATGTGTAGTTTTAGGCCCAGGGCCGAATTGGGTTGGTTCCAAAAAAATCTCGGTCCAAGTGTATAACTAGCCTATTATTTCAATAATAATTTTACCTTTTTTAGTAAATCGATTTAGAAGTTTTATGCTTTTAGATTTAACGACTTTCAAAATGTTTGACTTGCTACCTTTTTCGGCAAGATTTTGTTAAAGAACACGCTTGATCATTAGAAATAAAACAAAATCATATGGACCATTTAAAAGTAAAATAGGTTACATATGCCACCTCTAATGTTAATCGAAAGATAGAGCCTCAAATTTGGTTCTTTCACAAGTTAATTACTTAATTCACACATGTAACTATGCATCCTTAAAGCAATTTAGAAGAAGCAAATAAGAAAATGGGTCAAACAGGTCAATGCCATCGAAAGTAATTGCTGTAATTAACATTAGATAAATTTTAGTATACATCCTTAAAGCCTGTTAAAAGATGCAAATAAGGAGACCTTTAAAGATAATTCAAAGGATGTGACCAATAAATTCATTAAATCTTTTGGCTAAAACACTAGGAAGCTTAAGTGACAATTTCAACAGTTTTATCATTTTAACATACAAAACTAATCAGAAAACAATTTAATCAAAGATATGCCAGTAAACTTCAGCAATAATAATCAACAAGAAATCACACTAGAATAAAGAAAGAACTTACATCTCAAAAAGCTTTGCGCGATTCCACCAATGGCCAGTATTGAACACAAGAATATCAGAATCAACCCATTTTAAGCTAATATGATCCAGCTCATCAAGTTTAACAGTTGATCTAACCCTCTTTGGTGCACGTTTAGGAACCGAACCAATTTGCACCAAAAACACAGACCGATAAAACTCAACTGTAAAATTATAAGAACTAAACCGAACACCCAAATACCTAATCTTTTTACTTATCTTATTCCCATTAACTTCATAAACACTAGATTTATCATCCACACCAGTCATAAGCAAACATATCATGGACTCCCATTGGGTTCTACTCAAAGAATCACCAACAAACACAACCCGTTTCCCACGAAGTTTCTCCAAAATCTCACCAACATCAAACCTATTAACATCACAATTCTTCGGCTTCCATCGCCATTTAAGATACCCTTTATCCCTTCTCCCATTAGCTAAACAGTTAAAACCTTTTTCAGCAAAGAGACATTGAGATGCATTGTATAAAGGGTAAGTTTCATCAAGAACCCATGTTCCATCATAAAGATCACACACCCCCTTCGAATCACTCGAATCACCAATCACAGTTTCTTCAACAATTACAGGTGGAACAGCTTCATATAAGTATACATACCAGCAAATTACAGCTACAACAGTAAATAAACAAAAGCTAATCAAATTGAATCTGTTAATTAACCTAAAAGGAAATCTTTTACAATACACCCAATTCGCAATTGAATCTATTCTATTAACAATCCGATTTCCCCCAAATTTCATACTTTTTCAACAACCCAAATTGGTACATCAAACTGTTAACCAAATTCAAGCAATTGAGCATCGATAGATCAGTGAATGGGCACTTAAAAAGATGAAAGAAACCCTAGAATCTGACCGTTGAAGTTAAAGAAGCGGTGAATCTGCAGAAATTGCAGCAATTGATGAGAGATTATGAGCTAAAGATTCAAGATTGTTCATAAAATGTGTGCTTTTGTCAATAATCTTGATGTTTTGTCAACTGCTGTTGTAGTGGATGATTGTTTGAGTGGGAGTGAAGTTTAGAACGAAAGATTAGGAGAAGAAAAGGGTAGTTTTGTTATTATTATGCGATGATCGCCACTGAGAGATCAAGATGGTGGTTGATGGTGATGTGTGAACTACAAATTTGGTGATACCAATAAATTATGTTTTGTCGGTGATATCTCACTCTTCAGTCTTCTCTGACTTTCGTTATATATACTTATAATATTATTTGAATAAATCACTATTTTCGCCTTAGATCATTTAACCATTGTATTTTATAATAATTTTAACATCTAATCAATAACTCTGTTAATTTTATCAGTTGGGGTATTGTAGTATTTCTTATTGTAAATTAACAAAAACTAACTCCAAGTTAAATAAGTTTTTAATTGTATATTTAAAAATATACAATTAAAAATGTATTTTTTATAAAAAGATACAACTTTTTAAATCTTTTGTTTTTAATATACGTCTTTTTCAAAATCATTAGTTTTTCAAAAGAAAATTTTTTTAATCTTTCAACCATTTTAATATATTTTGTTTCATTATACAATACAACGTACATAATTAATTGATATTTTGGTTTTCTATCTTTTTTATAAACTTATTTTTTCAAAATCATTCATTAGAAATCTTTCATTAAATGATACAATACAAGCTATAATATTTTTAAAACTTTGATCATTTTAAAACATTTCATTGAATTATACCAATTGTTCTTTAACTTCGTTCTTCTGTTCATTTCTTAACATTTTTTCTTAAATATTTCATTTTTTTATAAACGTATCTTTTAAATTGTTCTTTTTTAAAATAATTCCTTTGCTTAAAATTGTTTGTTTTTTAATTACCATGTATCTCTAAAATCATTCATTTTTGAACATTATTTTTGCTAACGACTATAAGTAAGTAATACAAAATAATATATATTTGGAACGACTATATTTCTAATGGTTATTTTTGCAACAACTATGTTTCTAAGGTGTTTAAATTCTTACTTTTTTTATCAAGTTATAGTTTTTATCTTGTACTGTATAATAGAATGAAATATTTAAAAACGACGAACAATATGAAAAAAGGTTAAAAACGAATGACTTTGGAAAACACATTTATAAAAATAAAATCTTTAAATAAGACATATTTTTTTATATTTATAATACGTTTTATTAAATAACAATCATAAAGTAATAATAATAACAAAATCACAAAAAGAATATTTCTAACTTGTATTGTTTAATGAAACCGTAGATTTTAAAAAGGACGAACAATATAAAAAAAAGTCTGAAAAAACGAATGATTTTGGAAAGCCGTTTATAAAAACTAGTAGCGTGCCCGCGCGATGCGGCGGGTGCGACACTTTTAAATACGATATTAGTGGCGCGTAAGAACCGTATGCGAATAATATTTTGTAAGAACAAAATTTAAACTTTTACTCCGAAATCATTGAGATGAATCTACTTATAATATTAGAGAACAAAGTTAATATAAGTTATGAAACCGGTAAATAAAACGATAATGAAATAAGGTAACAATCGGATCCGAGAATTCAAGTCTTGAATAACCAAAGCAGAATACGTAAAATCATGAACGTGGAGATAGTTGCATGATTAGAACAATCAATCGTACGTCTCACAGAGCTTGATGATCTCATCGATATTGTTCGACCACCATTCTTCATCCATTGGGGACCCAGGAGTATATTGTGCTTCATCGTCTTTATCCGCCACAGATTTATTCGTACAAATATCCTCAGTCTTTTCAACTTTGACTGGCACCTCAGTAGTTGGAGCAGGGTTAGTCACTGAGAAGAAAATATTTTTAGACTGTTTATTGCAATTTTACAATAGAGTATAAGTATGTGTAGATACTTTAAATCAAACAAAATTATAAAGATAAAGTCATACCTGGCACGTCTTCCGGGTTAATCTTTGACTCTTCCATAATAGACTTATGTGTTATCTAAAACGAATATAAATTAATTTAGTGTTAACAAATATATCATATTTAAACAGTAAAGGAAAGCATTCATCGTCATAATAATTATAAAAACAATCATGTAATCGTGTTAAGCGGACATTATATGTATAAGAAGTTAAGGCAGAAAATTTAACAAAAACATATTCTTACATTAAGGCAAACACACATTTCATAAATCGTGAAACACTTCCCGATATACAACATTCGAAGTGTATACCCCCTGTTGTTTGAATTTTTTTTCAGGATGTACTAAAACCTTGGTATTATCTCGTGATATACCCCTTGATAAAGCCACGTAAAGTTGACCATGCGAAAATACAGAATCAGGAAGATAAACGCCAACATTTGGCATCGTTTGACCTTGAGCTTTGTTGATTGTTATGGAAAAACTAAGTCGAATGGGAAACTGTTTTCTTTTCAACTTGAACGGGAACATGTCATCTTCAGAAAGAGTTAGTGGGATTCTTGGCAGAAAAACTCTTTTCCCGGTATGTTGACCAATAGCTATTTCAGCATCAATAACATTTCGCTGGAAACCTCTACATATCAACCTGGTGCCATTGCATAAACCATGCGATGGATCGATATTTCGTAACAATATGATGGGGCATCCGATTTTTAAACATAGTTTATGAGCCGGTAAACCACTAATATTTAGTGAGTTTAAGAACTCTACCGGGTAAAAGTTATGGCGGTCATCCTCAACTTCATCAAAACTGTAATACGTCTTTTCCTCTCCTTGAAATATTTCAATCATCTGATCGTTAATCTCGTCTACACTCTCATTTTTTGTGGATAATATTGCTCTTGATATTATATATTCCGAGGAATGTACATTGTTCTGAACAGACGGAAACACAGCATTTATCAATTCCTTTATAGCGTTTTCTTTATCCGTGAATCGTATAGACATGTCTTCAGGTATGCGTATATAGTTTCCTTCGATAGTCTCTTCAGTTCCATCACCTACTCTTAAAAGAAACTCAGAAAACCACGGATCGTTTAACGCTCTCAGTTTAAGGTCAATCTCATTTTTTTGGTAACAGACCACAAAGGTGACATTCGTAGGCTGGAGTCTACGATTTGCGCACGGTTTCCTCGTTTAATGACCGGCAATACCTGTCTAAAATCACCACCCATTACCATTATTTTTCCACCAAATGGGAGACTGACGCCTATAATATCCTGTAGTGTTCGGTCAACTGCCTCTATTGCCTGGCGTTTTGCCATCGAGGCCTCATCCCATATGATTAGTTTGGATAACCTAATAATTTCCGCTGCCCCACTTTGTTTTTTAATATTGCACATCGAATTATTATTAAGAGAAATTGGAATCTTGAACCTCGAGTGAGCCGTTCTTCCACCTGACATATTATTAGCCGCCGCACCCGATGAAGCGGTGGCTAAAGCGATACAACCACGTGAACGAACTTGAGCCAACAATGCTTTGTACAAAAATGTTTTGCCAGTACCACCTGGTCCATCTATAAAGAACACGCCTGGACGATCGCTATCCACATGTGTCATTATTTCATCAAACACCTTTTTTTGGTCTAAATTAAGGTTATCCTTTGCACCTAAGTGTTCAGGCTCAACAACTATCGCATACTCCTCAACTACCTCATGAGAACATGAGTACTCGGTACCTTCATCTGTTATGTCTGGAAGATCAAAATCTTTTATATTCCTACCCATGGATTGTAAGAACACCCTGATTTCTGAAAGAACCATATTCTGAACTCGTTGAACACTTTGATATTGTAACTGATAATCTTCTGAAAATGAATCGAAGTGTTCATTCCAAAGCCTACGAATGTCACCAGGTTCGCAAAATATCATTACTGTTGCGAATAACCTTCTGAGAGAGTTGGGAAACTGAAATAATGATGCCTCTTCGAGACATTGTGATAAACTGTCATCATTTTCTATTAACCCAAACTCAAGTGATGCTTTCCGAAACGTGGCATGTTTTACACCATTAATCGTGCAAAGATCATCATAAGAAGTAGGTCTTTTGATATTTGACAACAGAAGTCGTAAGTAGTACCTCTCTCCTTCGGCTGGATTAGCAGAAACAATACGACCTCTTTGCGGCCTAGCTGAACGATGATTCCAGCGTCGATTGGTAGAATTCCATGTAAAGTGTTTTGGGAAATCTTTATATAAATAGCGTCTTGCCGTTACATCCATTCTATTTGTATCGAAAAACGCAGTAAGCATGGTTCTCTTACGCAATGAATACACCAACACTGCAAGAGTACCCCGCCGACGTTTTATGTGGATAATGTTGTAATCAAAAGTGGCGTCAACATAGAAACCAACAGCATCTTTCCTTGCGTTGAAGAATCCTTGTTTAGAAGAGTTTGACAACACTTTAGCGGCACCAGTTAAGGGATTCCACATAACCAAATCCCACGTGTTTCGAAGGCTTACACAGAGCATGCCATCCAAGCTTGATAAGAATATTAAATTTTTGGGTTGAAAACCAAGCGGTGGAGTCACGTTCTTACTGACTAAGTAGTTACTATCATGATAATTCAACAATCTAGAAACGCATGACGGCATACGACTTGTGGTTATGATTTTCTGATCCGGAGATTCTCGCATGTGTTGGGCATGTGTTTTTAGAAAATCTGAAGTCGACATGTACATTAACCATTCTTTACTGACACACTTGCACTTGACTATAAACTTGGGGGAAGCCGAGCAATTATCTCCAACATAAGAATCAAAAACAGCTGGGGAGGCATAGTGGATTCAATCTAAACCATTTTAGTAATATACTAGTGGGAATACCCGCGCGTTGCTGCGGTTTAGTTCAGTGTTAGTATGTTCAAATGTTTTATTTTCTCAGCAGATTTGGTTTGAAACGAGAAATGCTGGGTTGATCAACTAACACTTTTTTTCTTCCTCATAAAAGAACTATAAATATAGAATGTAGCTATGATGACATTACGATGATAGTAATCTAAGTTTTTGATATAGCGACTTATGAGGTTATGGATGGCTTTCAACTTGTTTGACCCGTTTCAAATCAAATGCCTGCAAGATTTTGAAAGGTAAACTTAACTAACTTTGCAAAAGTAAATCATATAGCTGAAAATCAAGAAACGGTACACAAAAACTACCAATGAAGGTACTGATACAGAGTAAAATTAAGATGTAAAGAAGGATATTTATTACCTTAGAAGAATTAGCCAAAGATTGAAGATAATGTTCATTCCCTGGACACTGATATATCATATATAATCACAAGCATTGATATTTCTAAGATTATGCTTAAACTTCTGCATACTTCAGACATACAAAGCAAACAAATGATATTACATATAGAAATAACTATAATACCTGATCCACTGCCTTTTGGAAACACAAATCCCATAAGTAGAAATTGTGAGATCAAGAATTTTGTTGGCAACATAATTTAATTGAATAATCAATAAACATCTAAAGGTTTAATATGTTCAAATTCATTCTTTAACCATGTGCAGGTAATCTGTAGCGAATGTGCAGCTAATCTATAGCGAATATGCAACCAATTTTCAGCAAATTGCAGCCTATTTACAACTGGTCAAGTGACCAATCTTAACTAAGACATATTCCATCAAAATTCCAGCCAATGAGAAGCTAATTTGCAACGAACATGTAGTCAATTTTTAGCAATTTTATGATCATTTGATACGGGTCAAGTGACCAAACTTAATCAATACTAATTCCATCAAAATTCCTGCCAATGTGCAGCTAATCTATAGCGAATATGCAGTCAATTTTCAGCAATTTGCAGGCTATTTACTATGGGTCAAGTGAAACTTGATTAATAATAATTTCATCAAAAGTGCAGTCAATGTGCAGTTGATTTGCAGTGAATATGGAGCCAATTTTCACCAAATACCCCAACAGGCCACACAACTACTTTTTTCTTTAATTTGGTTGTTTGTCGTGGTCATGCTTACTTTTACACCAATATAAAACATTGACTTAATTGTATCATTCATAGTATCTTTTTAATGATCATGGTTTTTATGATCCATTTGTCAAAGAATAACCCAAATAAACTTTTCCACCATCACACAGTGGCTTTTTTCAACCATTAAGCAACCATAATTGCATCAATTAAAATCCATTTGTCAAAGAATAACTCAAATACCATAAAACTACAGATGCTCAATTCAAATGACATAAACAAATCATACAGAAAAATGGTAAACATATAATTCTTGCTAATCGATTCAACACCAACCATTACTTAGAAGGAAAAAACTTAATCCAATACTAACGTTTTAAAACTTGAGTACCAAAATAAAAATCACACAGCCATTACTTAGTAGCCCCATAACGAACCCTATATAGAGTTCACAAAACAAAATTTATGTCAAGGAAAAGCATGACCAGAATTATGGTGAATTTGACATCCACATTTTGAGAAAATTTTTATATGTGATTCGAAAGATCGAAGATGGTAATGTTGTAAATAAGAAGCGTCTAATGAAATAGCATGAGATCATAACCAGCTGACTTTTCCTAACATTCTAATTATTATCAAATCTACCAATATAAAAGATGCACAAACATGTGAAAATGCATACCAATAAATTTTGAGGCTTGATATCGTAGTGACACACTCCAATACTACCATGAATGTAGGCCAGGGCTCTAAAAATCTGCAACATAACCAAACAAAAGATATATTTCATCAATATATCATTCACTAATTTTCATATAAAATTGGTAGTGAAGAAACTATGCAATATAAGATTAAGATAAAAGTGATAAAGTAAACAAATCTTTACAGGTTGAGAGAACTTGCAAATTAGTGAACCTGAACATTAAAGTTGAAATCAAACAAAGAAAATATATGTTACCCGGTAACTGTATAGTTTCACATAGATCATGGGCATCCTTTGATTCATCTTGTTGTTGTGTCTAATCACATAAAATGCTTCAAAGATAGAATAAATAAGTCTTAAAAGACACATGTAAAATATAAAAGACACTTGTAATCATATATTGCTAAAAAAATTATGTATCAACACAATTGAAAGTTTTAAAAAGAAATAACTCAAATTTCACGTAAAAATCTGCATATTTTTTCAGCATATTCTAGTTCACCGTCTGATATTCGCCCAATTGCCAACCTCATCAACTCTCCAGTTAAGTCAGCAAGCTAAAGTAAAAAAATCAAACTTATTGCATACTGAATTTGCAAATTAAAATATTACATATATCACTTTTTTACCAGTTAAAACTTACCCCCAATATATAGTCAAGGATATTAATTTGCAAAGGCTCAAATGAAGGATCACTCACTGGTAACAACATTGCATTTATCTCATCAAGATTCAATAGGGTACCAGAAGTGCAGAATTTACATAATGTTGCAGCTTCAACATATTATTGTATCTGCACAGCAGAGGAAGGACTTTTATTTAAAAGAAACAATGCAACAATTTAATTTATGAAACTTAGGCTAAAATGTAAAAAAGATGTTACCCGGGAGAGTATGCGCGTCTTAGCATCCAAACGAACATCACCAACCTGCAATAGCACAATGTTATGCGCAAATGAACGTATTAGAGGTCATCATAAATTCTTTATCTTGGCATGAGTTAGGTGATTGTTTGAAGCATTGTACAAGTTGGTATAAAGCATCTCGAATGCAAAAGGTGACCATCATCAACAATTTGATTACATATTTAAAATTAGCAAAAGGAAAGGAAAGTTGATTTAATAGTCCTGGTCCTCCTGGATGAAGTAAGTTGATCTTAGTGGCGGTGCTTGAACATTATCGTAAGGGGGCGAGGGCCGAGGGCAAAATTAATATTTGATTACACTACCGGACTAAAAGCACAATCATTTGGAACCGTCTTTGGCTTCCTGTTTGCTAAAGAAAACAACCATCTAGTGTCAATGATACCAAGTTGATCAAATGTAATGCCTCTAGATGGTATGCCCTATGCTGCATATAACTGAACAGATTCAGGATCTTGAGGTTTTATTTTTCAAAACTAATGATATTATATGTTGGTTGGTTTCCGTAATTGAAGAGTTCTATTTGATGTTCTTGTTTGCCTTTTATGACTCATAAGATAAACCCTTGTTTTACTTGCTAACTTTTTTATTGATTTGTTAATTACTTACAAATGGAGGGTTTATATTCAGAGTTTCAGACACATTCCAAGACCCATAAGGTACTTGTGAAGTGAGAAGAAGCAGAGCCATTAAAGGTTCTTGATAGGGTTCCAAAGTTGGCTTCTTTCTGAGACCTTGTGAAAACTTTTTTTCTTTTTAAATTTTAAGGCTCACTCAAGAAAGCCCATCACTTGTTTAGATAGATTAAACTCCTACAGGTATCTTGCTTTTAACTTTCATCATAGTGCAAGTCCACCACTTGTTTTCATAACGTACCATTATAACTAAAGATTTGTAGCATTGTTCTCCCTTTATTTTGTATGTTTAAATATCAGGCATGCCATATCCACTTTAAGTTAACTGTGGTGAATAAATTTAGTTTTGTAACTTATGTGACAACATTGATATTTTGTAGTCTATACTTGAGACAACCAACATTGACAAAATCAACCAAACAGAACCTCAGAAACACATATCAGCAACAAACAAGGTAATCTACAAATCAAACATTAAACACAAGCGAATGGTAACAAAATTAGAGAACTAAGAAGATAAAATCAACAAAACAGAACCTCAGAACACAGTACAGCAACAAACAAACTAATCTACGAATCAATCATTGAACATAAGCGAATAGGAAGAACGCGTACCTGAAAACGCACGCAAGAAAACCTAAATGATTGAAGGAAGCGTTCGGTTCACTGATTCACAAATTACAGAGATAGTGAGCCAGTCAGGCAGTGCTGACATGGACGCGTTGTCCCCCATCCCGCTGGAGATGGTCTAAGTAACATATATATTGCCAAAATTAGAACAATCTCAACATAAAATTGGCATTCAATTGGGACCATCACATAGAGTGCCTATTATAATTCTATCATGCTGATGTAGCAAATTTTCATTTGATGGACGATGTAATTCATTACTAAACAATTTTGGTCAAATGTTTAAATTAGATTCTATATTAAGCAGGCACTCAGGCAGGGCATTTTTAGGAGTACGAATTAACTGCTTGATTGCTTCATGAAGTTTGTGGAAATGGTGAATGTTCAGAAACCAAATTGAAAAGGTAAAGGCATATTCAACAAGAAGCAACACAGCTTCAAGAGCAGTACCATGTGCGTAAAAACAAGTACAGTAAAAGCAACTCACCATGGGAAGAACTGAAGCAAACACTCCCTCCATCACTCTTTAATACACAAGTTCTACCATCAATCTCACAAGATCTACAAAACGGCCTGAACAACATCAACGTCAATTCGTTCCTGATATCAATAAACCGCCTCGTTGGCACTGAGATCGTCGTAATATCCTCGCAACTCGCCGGAATATCCCCGAACGGAATCCACACCGTCCGCACAGTGTACACCGAGTGATTCACGCTCCCTAAGCAAGGAAACGGGAGCATCGGCACCGTCTGAAACGTGATTTAATTTGGCATCAGCAGCGGCAGAAGTAGAAGTAGAAGAAGATGAAGAAGAACAATAATGCCTTCGATTTGCAATCGGAACCGCCATTGATTTCAGCTTCTGTGTTGAAGTTCCTTTCATGAATCCAATTGCTATTCTTCTCATCATCTTTCAACAATTCCAGCTGCAAGTGGTGGTGTTGTTCTTGCAGTGGGAGTGAAGAGTGGAACTGAAGTGATGGCCATTAAAGGGGAAGGGGTTGAAAGGCCGGAGGGTGAGCCGCTGAGGCGGAGGTGAGGCCGGCAACTCAAGGGGCGCGTCTTACATACACGGTGAAATGACAAAAGTGGTCATCCAATATGTTTTATATAGTAATAGAGATTATATCAAAATGCAATTTAATAAAATAATATAATTTTTTTTCTAACTACTTAATATTTATGATAATTTATCACGTTTAACATACGATGTACTAACCTAATAATGAATAGTCAAACAGAAAATTATTTAATGCTATATAATAATAGTGTTGACATGTTAGTCTAAATTACTGATTTTGCATATCACACAAATAAACATTTGTATTAACCAGTAAATATTTAATAGTTTTTAATGTATGTTTTTACACTTAATTATCATATAAGTAAAAATAAAGCATTATTTAATATTATTATAAACTTTCACTATAATTCTTAACATGACTACATCAAATTATGTAATTAGCAACTTTAAAAAATATACACGTACAAAAAGACGATTATAATATATATAGCATCTTTAATATAAATAACTTTAATAATTTAATTAAATGGTAAAAATAATTAAATTTTATAATTGGGCTTTTTAATAATTTTGTAGTTTAGTGTGTTTGGGTTATTTATATGTAGTGTAAGTTGGGTTATTTGGGTTTGGGCAATTGGGTATCCATATATCCATATGAATATTATGTGTGGACATAACTCATAAGAGTGAGTCGGTGGTGTTTTAGGGTTTCACAACCCACACACCAAATTCCTTATCCGATTGAAATTCCATCCTTGAATCCTTACACCTTATACCTACAGATTCAACGAATCATTCACACACAACGTTCTTAAACGTCTGTGTGTTTGCAACCGTGAGATCTTTGTTTGTAATCGTCAAATGTAATCGGATTCAAAGAGCACGATTTAGGGATTTAGATGCTATCGGTATCGCGAAGCACTTACCTATTCCATTTCGATTCAGGTTGATTTCAGTTGTTCGATTCTGTAAGATGATTAAGTTGCTCCTGATATCATACGATGTTCACCGATTATAAGTTTAGGGTTATATTCTGGTATAATCGAGTATTTAGTATCCTGTTTTCTTAATTTTAGGGTTTTCTGTTTTGGGTTTATGGATCGTCAACGCGTAACTTTTGTGCCCTAATGTTCACCGATGATGATATTGTTGGTTCGATTTTGGATGCATGGTGTATAATAGGGTTACTGATTGATATGGATGTCGATTTGTTCATATGTTTAGAACAATCGGGTTTGGGTTTTAGGATATGAGACCATCATATCATACAATGTTCATGAACTATAATTTTAGGGTTTATATTCTGATATAATCGAGTATTTGGTCTTATCATGTGATTGTGGGTTGATATGGTGATTTCTTGTATATTCTGTGTTTGATTATGTATTTGTGTAGTTGTGTCTCTTATAATTGTATGTTGTTGGGTTATGTGTACTCGGGCAGGATTTATTCTATTTAGGGTATGCATGTGTTAACTTTGTGTCTTTAATTTTGTATTTCTGTAGTTGTGTCTCTCATAATTGTATGTTGTTTGGGAACTATGTATGAGGAAATGTTAACTTTCTGTTAACTTGTACTTATTGTGATAACATGTTTGAATAATTTGGTATTATCACACTCAACACATGAGATGTTAATATGAAGGATTGTATGATTTCCTTGTTTATATGACTGTGCTTGATATTATGATATCCTTGTTAGATGTGGTAGTGCTTGATATGATTTACTCCTTTTTATTGTACATCAAGTGGTTTAAAGTATAGCTATATGTTATATGGTTAATGCTTTGTGTCTTATTTGTGTGTTTGTGCAGTTTGTATGTTTATGTACTTCTGTGAATGGTTGTTTATTTGTGTAATTGTGTGTGTCTTGAATTTAAATCTTACATTGGGATCTTCATGGGTTAAGTGTATTAAACTATACAATAATTACATTTTTGCTTAATATATCGTTTAATCTAGTTGGTATGGATAATGTGTGTGTCTTATGTGTATGTTTGTGCATTATGTGTGAAAAGTAGTCATGTGTCTTATTAATTTATGTTTGTTAGGTTATGTGTACTCGGCCAGGATTTATTCCATGTAGGGTTTGCATGTGTTAACTTTCTGTGTTTGATTTTGTATTTGTGTAGTTGTGTATCTCATAATTGTATGTTGTTGGGAACTATGTATGAGGAAATGTTAACTTCTGATAACTTATATTTATTGTGATAACATGTTTGAAGCATTTGGTATTATCACACTCAACACATGTGATGTTCATATGAAGGATCGTATGATTTCCTTGTTTATATGATTGTGCTTGATATTATGATATCCTTATTAGATGTGTGTGTCATACTTCAAATAGTAGTATCACGAAAAAGTACGTTGCATACTGATTGTTTAACTCCTTAGACGTGCTTGTCCGACTTCCATCAGAGAGGTTAGGAATCTGGCCTCCGTCTAAGCTTCGTTAACTATCAGTATGATTGGATTTTAAATATCTTATGAGTGTTGCTATAATTGGTGATAATATGGTTGTTTTGGGTATTTGGTTATCGAATATGAGATATTTTTATTTAGGGAAATTTCACTTCTCTAAGATTATGGTTTTAGTTGTATGGGATCGATGATGTGCTCTGATCACTTCAACTACATTAATCTTAGAAGACAGGTGCCATGTTAGTCATATTACAGGTATGTTGGTTAATTTGTTTCTTGATTTTGTTATTGTAACATTCATTCTATATGTTTTACAAAAATTATTCTGAATTGATTATTAATTTCATTGATGTAGAATAGACGTTTGATGCAGCTTGAGGTTGGTTTTAGCTCTGTTGATAACTGTAATGGGATCCAATTCACTGTAAGTCATCTAATCCTTAGACCCTTACAAAGTACTTTCACTGTTGAGTTCTCGACATGAATTGAAAATCAACTGCTCACTGGTTTGATTCATTTGACAATAGGTAGGTACTATTTTATCACTGGGTTGTTGTTAGTTTTTAATAACTATTTGATTATTTTATTTGTATTTTTTATGGTTGATGTGTGTGTCATATATTCGAAATCGTATTACGGTATTAAACAATCATACTGATCGTTTAACTCCTTAGACGTGCTTGTCCGACTTCCATCACAGAGGTTAGGAATCTGGCCTCCGTCTAAGCTTCGTTAACTGTTAGTATGATTGGATTTTAAATGTTTTTAGTACAGTCTCTATACTTGGTATTGATATGATGTTGTTGGGAACTATGTATGAGGAAATGTTAACTTTCTGTTAACTTGTAGTTATTGTGATAACATGTTTGAATAATTTGGTATTATCACACTCAACAGATGAAATGTTAATATGAAGGATCGTATTATTTCCTTGTTTATATGATTGTGCTTGATATTATGATATCCTTGTTAGATGTGATTGTGCTTGATATGATTTTCTCCTTTTTATTGTACATCAAGTGGTTTAAAGTATAGCTATATTTTATATGGTTAATGCTTTGTGTCTTATTTGTGTGTTTGTGCAGTTTTTATGTTTATGTAGTTCTGTGAATGGTTGTTTATTTGTGTAATTGTGTGTGTCTTGAAATTAAATCTTAAAATGGGATCTTCATGGGTTAAGTGTATTAAAACTATACAATAATTACATTTTTGCTTAATATATTGTTTAATATAGTTGGTATGGATAATGTGTGTGTCTTATGTGTATGTTTGTGCATTATGGGTGAAATGTAGTCATGTGTCTTATTAATTTATTTTGTTGGGTTATGTGTACTCGGCCAGGATTTATTCCATGTAGGGTTTGCATGTGTTAACTTTCTGTGTTTGGTTTTGTATTTGTGTAATTGTGTCTCTCATAATTGTATGTTGTTGGGAACTATGTATGAGGCAATGTTAACTTTCTGATAACTTATATTTATTATGATAAAATGTTTGAAGCATTTAGTATTATCACACTATACACATGTGATGTTCATATGAAGGATCGTATGATTTCCTTGTTTATATGATTGTGCTTGATATTATGATATACTTGTTAGATGTGTGTGTCATACTTCAAATAGTAGTATCACGAAAAAGGACGTTGCTTACTGATTGTTTAACTCCTTAGACGTGCTTGTCAGATTTCCATCAGAAAGGTTAGGAATCTGACCTCCGTCTAAGCTTCGTTAACTATCAGTATGATTGGATTTTAAATATCTTATGAGTGTTGCTATAATTGGTGATAATATGGTTGTTTTGGGTATTTGGTTATCGAATATGAGATATTTTTATTTAGGGAAGTTTCACTTCTCTAAGATTATGGTTTTTAGTTGTATTGGATCGATCATGTGCTCTGATCAATTCAACTACATTAATCTTACAAGACAGGTGCCATGTTAGTCATATTACATGTATGTTTGTTATTTTGTTTCTTGATTTTGTTATTGTAACATTCATTCTATATGTTTTACAAAAATTATTCTGAATTTATTATTAATTTCATTGATGTAGAATAGACGTTTGATGCAGCTTCAGGTTGGTTTTAGCTCTGTTGGTAACTGTAATGGGATCCAATTCACTGTAAGTCATCTAATCCTTAGTTTATGTGTTTGTGAATTAAATGTAGTGTATGTAGTTTTATTTATGTGTTTGTGAATATAAAATGTAGTTTATGTAGTTTTGTGCTTGATTGTGTATTTGTGTAGTTGTGTGTGCCTATCTTTTATAATCTGAATGAGTAAACACTGATAAACATATCCGACAATTTATAACAGTAAACATAATAAATAACACTATAATATAAATTCGATATTATCTAAGGTACCAAACAACCTATATTAAAAATACATAAGTATGAGAAAACTAAGAGGAGATTAGTCTAGTAAAATAACTAAACCTATAGATACTTGATCTTAGAAGTTAACCAAAAATAATCAATCAAATAATGCAAATGAAATCAACATACTATTCACAGAGTTAATTAAAAGCTTTGTTAAAAATACATACCTCAGTGAAAACTATGAAGATAATTATCAGGCAAAATACCTGAAAATATAGATACATGAGTTTAGATGTTATCCCAACACAACTAATACAAATCTGCGTATGAAAATCAACATACAATTCACAGAATAAATCAAAATATGCTAAACATACCTTTAACAGTTCGAAGAATGATTTATAAGAAAACAAAGCTCAAAAGCAAAAACACCAATATACTTGGGTTGGGAATTGTATATATAGATTAGGATATCACGAATACTGTCCCTGGAAAATAGGAACAAATTTTTGGCCCGTAAATTACGATAAACCCTGTTATTCCATAGTTTTAGGCCAATGTTTAATGTGAATTAAGATAAAGTGTATCTAGTATAATCAACAAATCTGGATTATAAATGCCAATTAATCCGGAATTTTTAAAACTTAGGAAGTAACTAATCATCCCTATAAACGCTGCAACAACTTCTACCTTTAAATTTTCAAGCTATTGTTATTGGTGATAAAATTTCATGTTCGAATTTAATTTATGAACAGAATAAACATCCTAAAAATCATTAGTTTATAAATATTATTAGTCTTTAAAGCTTCTAACAATACCTACTTACTCATTGAAAAACATTATTTTAAAAAAAAAAACCTAATTCGAATTACATGTAAAAAAATATACAACCTGTTAAATATGATCATATAATTTTTTTGTTTTATCTTCAAAACGAAATCATAATTCGGGATATGAGGTTGTCACTAACTAACTAAGCATAGTTATGGTTATAATTGATGTGAATAAAGATAATGTAATTAATATAATTATCAAATGCCGATTAAAAATTTTTAATCAATCCAGATAGTTTTGAAATTTTTATTATATGATAATAACATTGTTTTAAATAACAAACTAATTAGGTGTTTTATTACCTAACAATATATTATGCACTAATTTGTAAAATTGTCCATCTTAATACCAATGACTAAAAGTCTTTTATATTATACAATTGTTAACATTTAACCTTCATCATTAAGAAAAATTAATGCTTTAATGTAATAAATAAATAAATATTGAAACAAAATAAGAAACAACTTTCATATATATGATAGATTTGTTTACTTACATAGCATGAGTATGCTTGTAAAACAAATACAACATTTATTATACTAATTAAACATGCAAACAACAAAGAAACAAAATTAAATTACTATGTCTAAACATAATCCTAAATAAGATGAGGTCTAGTTCGCTTCTGCACTGTCACACGAGGTACTTTAATCCTTATTTCATGTTTCTTGGCTGAACATGCTGTGTCTTCTAGTTCATGTTCTTTGTCAATGATATCTGGACCATCTAACTCAATAACCTCACTCCAATTCCAATCATCTAGCCTCTTGATTCTCCTTTTTCTGTTTTCCAATAGCCTAGCCTTGGCTTCAAACATACGGTCCTTAAAAAATAAAATAGTTAGTATACATCATTTAAAAAACAAAAACAATAGTATAATTAATACCTCCTCACTAAATTCACGGTGAAGATCTGATTTGTATGGACTAAACATTGCACCACAACAAATGATCTCAACACTTTTTTCAGTATTATTATCCAACTGTATACAAAAATATGATATTGAACAATATAGTTAAATTACAAAGTAAACCCTAAACATAAAACAAATGGAACTCATTCACCTTATTATGATTTGGTTCCTTGAAATCACCATCAAGATCTGCAATATTCTGCACTATATGTTCATTCTCAACCTGATTTAAAAAAACAATTACAACCTTAATAGTATATAAAATTAAAACAAGACTAAATAAGTACAAAACCAACATTGTTGTGAGAAACAACCTGCACACCAAATAATATACAATTTAAAAAGGTATTAAATCGTATTATTCTCTCAATTCAATCAATAAAATTTGATGTTTGTACCTTTGATTTATAGATATCAGTATGGAGAGGCTCTGGAGGTGATTCCTTAAACGGTTGGTATACACGTATGTTTGCAGCATCCAAAGCCATGGTCAGTTATATTGATTTTAAAATGCTGTGTGCTGGTATGTATTTATAGGCTGATATTTGGGTATTTGAATTATTTTTTAGCGCCTGCTATACCACCGAATTAGAGATTCCCCTGCAAATTGGTCTGTTGTTTGGTTTGTTATTAAAGATATTATGTAAATGGTCGTATTTTTTTATAAAATATCTTCAGGTTTTAAGTTTATCCATCTTTACCATATGGTGTAAATTTAAAACCAATTGAAGTAACATAAAAAGGGTACATTCAAATCTTTTTAAAATCTATAGTTTAATCTTAAATTATTATAGTGCTTATATAACTATTTTTTGGGGATTTAGATAAACTTAGTGTATGTTATATATTAAATACTTTTTAATCTGTAAAATTGTTTCATATTCATATGAGGTATGTGTATATGTTTCATGTTTTATTATAGTTATATTTAACATTTTATTACTTGTACTATATTTATAAACAAATATTTTATTTTTTAAGACATGAGTCATGTTGTATTTATTTATCTATATTAATTGTTTTTAGCTAAGGTTTATTTTATATTTACATGTATTCTCATTGAAAGAAGTATGTACCCGATATTTTATAAAAAATTTATTCTCATTTATACGCTGTTTTTGTGAATTAAGTCACGGTATTCACAGAACTTAATTACAGAGGTATGTGTATGTATTTTAGTTTAAATATTAATTTTTATGTTATGGAGCATTTCTGCAAGTTTTTGTGGTATATCACAGAACTATACGCTGTTTTAGTTTAAAAATGTTATTCTGAAACTTTGTAACTGGTTTTGCAAAAATTGCTGCATTTCTATTCGCATTTGTGGAAAAACAGTTGCTATATTTGCGGGTAACAGGTATGCATTTTTTATATTCTTTCAGTTAATTATCCGATTTTATTAAATTACCTAATACATTTTAATTTTTTCAGGTTTCAAGTAACGAAATAAAGCTGCTGGTAATCCCATTATATGGTATGTTAATGTATTTTAGCTTTGCATATTATTTTTAAAGTTATGCAGCATCTCTGCTTTCATAACTTTAAAAATAAAATTAATTTTTTCAGTTTAAATATTTTTAAAATTCGGGTAAATATTATTAGCTAAAAAGCTATCATTCAGATTTGTTGTAACTGGTTTTGCAAAATTACAGCATTAATATATGCATTTATGGATAACTGTTGCGACAATTGCGGGAAACAGGTATAAATTTAATATATTTTTGTTTAATATTTAGGTTTTATTAAATTTCAGAATTTAATTTTTCCAGGCCTAAAGTAACAAAAATAAAGCTGATGGTTTTACAAAATTTAGTTTTACAAAATGTTATTTGTGGTAAGATGCTGAAATACACATTTATAGGCTGGACTTTATTTAGTTTGTATTTGTAAGATTTTAAAATTTTAATATGTTATTTCTTATTCTTAGTTGTAAAATAAACATTCTGTAATTTATTTATGTATAATGATCTAACAACATCAGGATTTTTAAATTATTAACAATTAAAGGTATCAATGTGTAAATATAATTTGTTACCACGTTTTTAGCAAGGAAAATATGAAATTTTATACAAATAAAGGGATTAATTTGTAAATGTATTTGAATTTCCCCTTTTATTGGATGGCTAGATTGTCTAAATTGCCCTAAAAAATGATTGTTTTTAAGTTGTACGTTATGCATAAAAGATTCAAATCTCTTAACTTTGGTCGTCGTCCCTCCTTCGTGTATTATAATATAGTATAGATTCAAAAGCTTTAATTAAGACATAATTATTTTTATATTTATGACATGTTTTATTAGATAATAAACATAAGAATACCGAAAAAAACCAAAATAAAAATTTCTAATTTGCATTGAAGCGGAAGATTTAAACTTTTTTTGAAAAACAAATTATTTTAGAATGTCGTTTATAAAAAACAAAAGCTTTATAAAGGGCGTATTTGTTTTTATATTTACATGGTGATTATTTAAATAACAATTATTAAAATAAAAATACTAAAATAACAAAAAAAAACTAAAATACAAATAAAAAAATTACAAAAATAATATCAAAAACATTTTAAAATACAAATAAAAATATCATAAATAATAGAAAAAAAAGAATATGATGGGTTGTTTTTGTAAATTTAAGTAATTACATAAGTAGTCACTTTGTAATTTACACAAATAACCCTTGAGATGTAAATGAACAAAAATACCCTTAGAATTAACATGACAAACTAACAGTGTTAGTATGAATGAATGTTTTTTTGGGAAAATATAGAATAATACACCTACCGAGACGAAAGCTATTAGAGGTCAAAATTGTTACAAATTCAACCCTAAAGTTTGATATGTCAAAAGATATTTTCTTGGGCTAATAGGGTTAAATGACCCTAACCTCAAGGAATAAAATAGTAATTTACTCATATTATTAAAATAACAAACCATCTTAGGGGGCTGTTTTGTTGGGTCTGATCGGTCAGACATACCTTTTTTTTGTTGCTTGCATCTTACCGGATAATAGGCCTGACCGAACCCCTTATTCGGTCAGATCTAAACCCACATCTGACCCGAGTCAGACGTGGAGTCGGTCGGCGATGTGGTTCACGGTGGTGGTTCACGACGGTGGTTGAGGAAGAAGATCACCAAACATACATCACGGTGGTGGTTCGCGATGTGGTTCAGTGGTGGTTCGCGATGGTGGTTCGCGACGACGGCGTTTTCTTCGTTGCCGTCAGTTGAGATTAGTGTGCCTCTCTTGATTGTTCACAAGCTCTCTGTCTCTCTCGATTGTTTTGAGTGAGGGTTTCGATGGAGGGTGTCGATTTGGGTCATTTTCAGCAGGTAATTGGGGTGGTGGTGGGTCTAGGGTTTGGGGGTTGTGGGGTGAGGGAGAAGATCCGTGGTGAATGAAGGGGGTGTTTGAGGAGTGATGTTCTTATTTTGTTTTATTTTATTGATTTTTTTACAATCAAACAGACTTATTGGTTCAGACCTCTTACTGGTTCAGAGCCCTTGCTGCTTTAGCACTTATTCAATCAGATGTCGCCAAACAACCCCTTACTTTTTGATGATGTTTGCCTCAACTTCCCGAATGACCGCCTTCAACCTATTAGTCTCAGTTACAAGGTAGGGTGGGGGTGAGGAAAGGCATAAATGAGTTCATGCCGCAGCTATCCCTATGGAAGGGAAATTGATCAATATTTTGGTTCGTAAATTATTCTATTACCGAACTTGATACTATTCGTAACATTTGGTCTCTGATATAATCAATATTGTACGTTTTACTTATAAGTATTGTTGTCACCTAAATACGTGTAACTGTGAAGTTCTTTTTTGTTGTATATTTTACATGAAATTTGTTTTGTAATATAATTTATTTTTTTAATACTTCACGCGATAATGTTTATATTTCACTTCTCTTTTTCCTTCAAAACCATTTTTTTCTCTTAAATAGTATGCTATACATGATGCTTTACTAAAATTTCATTTTTAAACGAGATTTCTTGTATATATTATAGAATTGAAGATAATAAAATAATCCTCAAACTTTATTAAAAATCTTAAAAGTCAATTTAACAATATAAATTTTAGGTTTATAGGCTAATAACTCTTTCGAACATCAAACATTATGTGGATATTTGAGAAAACATACATGTCCAACGATCAGATTGTTAAACAAGATGCACGTTAAAAAAGCAGGCTAATATTTAATTTGATGTCAATTATTTTACCAGCAAATGTGTGACCCTGCTTCGGATGATAGGTGTTATCTTAATAGGGCCCACATATCCGTTTTCTAGCCGGGACCGCACCCCCAACCCCCTCAGAAGAAAATCCATTACTAAGAAAACCACTGACTCAACTCTAAACGTTTTGCTCAGAGTGAAACTTAAACTCATGACCTTATAATATTTACATGTTATGGGTACCTCACCTTAACTAGTTGTGCTAAGGATCATTGGTAGTTTGATATCAATTATGTTTAATGTAAACTAGATTTATATTCATGCAATGCGACAATAATAACTCACAGTTATACACACAAAAATTGTACTTAAATACTATAGTTAATTTCAGTTTTGCTTCTTAATTTTTGACAAAAGTAACTATTTTCCTTCAAAAGCTTAAAAACATCAGTTTACATCCAAATGTTTCATAAATTGTTTCAATTTCAATCCATAAGTTTTATTAATTTGGATTTAAGTTGAAATAATGATAAAACTGTTGGATTGAAATTGAAACAACTTATAAAACTTTTAGAGGTTAATTGATATTTTCTAATCTTTTAGAGGAATATAGTTATTTTTATCAAACTCAGTGAGTAAAATCGAACTTAACTCTAAATACTATAATAAAACGTAAAACCAAACATAAAAAACTTAGAAAAAAAGCCTGAAAATGGAGAACAAAACTAAAAATGAAAAGGGGTAATTTGTCTCACTTTATTCATAACCGAAGGAAACTTATATACACGAAGGAAGAAACAATTAAGCCTAAATCTAAGGGACTAATAAAGGAAATATACAATCATAGACAGTTGTATACAAATACAGTAAAGAATGCAGAATATATGTCTTCGGTTAACAAGCCCCCTCAGTCGCAGCGGTAGAGGAACGGAGGCAAAGACTGGACTTGAAGCGTTGAAAAAGTTGTCTGGAGAGACCTTTGATGAAGATATCAGCATATTGAAAGTCTGCGGGAACATGAAGGACACGAAGGGTACAGATGCAAACTTTGTCACGAACAAAGTGGATGTCTATCTCGATGTGCTTGATCCGTTGATGTTGAATTGGGTTTTCCAAGAGATACACAGTAGAGACGTTGTCACAGAATATAATTGTGGCATCACGGATAGGAACATGTAGTTCAAGAAGAAGGTTACATATCCAACTAGTCTCAGCGGCTGTGTTGGCGACACCTCGATATTCAGCCTCTGCACTGGATCGGGAGATGGTGGCCTGACGTTTGGAGGACCATGATACGAGATTATCACCTAATAAAACACAATAGCTGGAGGTAGATCGCCTAGAGTCGAGACACCCTCCCCAGTCTGCATCAGAATAAGCCGTAAGTTTCAAGGATTTGGAGGGTGTAATAAGTAGGCCTTGATCCAGAGTGCCCTTAATATACCTAAGAATACACTTCAGGAATTGAAAATGAGGTTCACGTGGGGCATGCATGAACAGGCATACTTGTTGAACAACATAGGAAATATCTAGTCTTGTGAATGTGAGGTACTGTAGTACGCCTGCTAAGCTCCTGTATAACGTACCATCAGATAAAGGAGTCCCGACAGTGGCACTAAGTTTGGAGTTAGTTTCGGTGACGGTGGGGCATGGTTTGCAGTTTTCCATGTGAGCTCGGGATAAAAGATCAGCCGCATATGCCTGTTGAGATAGAAAAAGTCCATCCGGTCTCTTGGTCACTTGATGCCAAGAAAGTGGTGTAGATGTTCAAGATCTGTCATTGCAAATTCAGAAGACAAAATGGAGATAATTTCCTGTAATAACCTGTCATCGAGGCTGTGAGTATAATATCGTCAACATATAGCAATAAGTAGGCCATATGGGTTCCCTTTGTGTAGACAAAGAGGGATGAGTCACTAACTGTGGTACGAAAACCGCACTGTAAAATAAAATTTGTAAACCGTTGGTACCACGCACGAGGTGGCTGTTTAAGGCCGTAGAGTGACTTCTTAAGATGAAAAACATGAGAAGGGAACCTTTTATCTACAAATCTCGGTGGTTGGAACATGTAGACTGTCTCATCCAGGTGGCCGTGTAGAAATGTGTTTTTAACATCCAATTAATGTATAGGCCAATTCCTGGAGGTGGCAATGCTAAGGACGGTTCGAATGGTGGCCGGCTTGACGACAGGACTAAATGTCTCAAAACAGTCGATGCCAATCTGTTGAGATTTCCCGTTGATAACGAGACGAGCCTTATAGCGTTGTAAAGTGCCATTGGCATTATATTTGTGGCGGAAAAGCCACATACACCAAATCACATGAGCATCCATCAGTCTAGGAACCAGCTCCCACGTGTTATTTTCCATTAATGCCTTGTATTCGTCAGTCATAGTATTGTGCCAATTAGGGTCGAATAGGGCTAGAAGGTGTAACACCCTGTATTATTATTATTATTATTATTATTATTATTATTATTATTATTATTATTATTATTATTATTATTATTATTATTATTATTATTATTATTATTATTATTTATTAATAATATTAATATTATTATAATTAAAATAAATTATATATGAAAAATTTTATACTGAATATTAGTAAGCGAGTAATTTATAAGCTTCGTATAAGCTTAGTCGAGCACTTATAATTTTAGACGTTTAACCCTAAACCCTAGTTGAGTAAATAATAATATTAAATTATGACATATTTAATTTTTGCTCCGTTTTTAACGAAACTTGGGTAGAAACGTTCAGAATCATTAGTAGATTCTAACGACATTTTCAGATTTTTATAAAACGTCATATTTTAAAAGTTATCAGATAAAAACATATTTATAATTATATGATGACATTTTAGTAAATAAGTATATATATTATAATAATAGATATATGTGTATCTAAAGATATGTATGGCAAACGATGTGGATAAAAAGAAACGCACGTGGGGTGTGAATTCATCTAAATTACTCTCCTTACTTAACTTTCTAACTACAAATAGAAACATTCTGTTTCAGTTAGTTTTACTTTGCTGCAACGACAACTTTTCAATTTCAAAATACACTCTCACCAAACTCTCAAACAAACACACACATACATACATCGCATATACCCACCCTTTTTATTTTCTTTTAACATTGAAGAACCCGACGAGTTAAACCCAAAGTAATATCAAATTTACAACCCAACGGACTGCTAAACGCTAAGTTGTTACTCTGCTTCGTCAAGGTGAATACGTTTATTATTTTTGCAAACTTATAAATGTTTTGTTGTTTTCAAAATGCATGCATATATTAATAGGCTTATACTCATAGAGGGTAATTTATGGGAGCAAGCAGGATATGAGCATACATATGGTTTGATCAAATCGTTACGTATTAGATTGCGGTCTAATGCGTCTAATATAAATTGGGATGAAGTGTCAATCTTAAAAAGGTTACCGATAGGGCCTACAAGTCTCAGAACCAATTTATATTAGTGTATAGCAAGAGGATTTCTGGATTGTATAAATTACTAATTCCAACTGTGATTTAACCTTTATTGATATTAGCATGCTTAAAATTATTTCGTGTCATATAAGCGTTATTCACCAACATATTGTTGACGTTTTATTTTCAAAACTTTTCAGGTAATTAATCTTGATCAGTGGGATACCCGCTCTAGACCTGGGGCTACCCTACTCCATGGCTAGCATAAAGGCTATTGTCAAGATAAATGTCTAAGGCATGGAAATAATCCCGTGGCTCGGGAAGTACTATAAAAAATAAGGGTTTTGGAATAATAAAGCTTTTGCTATATATGTAATAGGTGTTTAAATCCCAATGTATATAAAAACCTTTGTAGACTTCCGCTGTGAAAAATATTTTGTTATATTCAAAACAGGTACCAACACGTCACCACGCCCCAGGGGTGCCCGGGCTCGGGTGTGACAGATTGGTATCAGAGCCACCGGTTTTAGCGAATTAGATATTTGGAACAAATATTTAAGCTTTAACCCAACTGAGAAAAAGCTCCTTGTAAATTGGATTTCTATTTATTTCATTCGTATTAGATAAAAATATTTAACATCTTGCAGGATGTCAGACCATAACAATATATACCCCATTATTAACGATGATCTGACGATCACGTATGTACCAGAACCTCTGACATACGGAACATGCCTAGACCCCGTAACCTTTTTAGACACCGCTTTCCAGTTTGGTATGCCCGAAGAACATATCGAAGATAATTGGATGACTGATCCACTAGCTAGTACATACGTGCAAGAAACCATGGAACCCATGACTAGTTTTGTGTATGAGGAACCAAACATCTAGAATTATAACACCCCTCCAGTTCCTTTAGAAACTCTGAAAACTATCCCTTTTGGAGAAGGAACTAGTAGGTCACAAAAACCTAGGATGAGGGTACACAGCACATCGGAAGTATTTCGTTATAATTCCAAAGATGTAGAAGAAGCATATAAGGAGGCTAATAAAATGCTGACGATTGAAGAAAAAGAAGAAGACGACGACGAGGAGGACATTCCATGGTATCGGCTTTTCCAAGACGACGGTAGGGAATTTGCAAAAAATCACCTAAACGTCTGGCCTACAGATTCAGTGTACCATGAAGTTATCACTGGAAAGAGGCAGCCACCGCCGCGCTACAAACCGGCAGAGGAACACGATGGGTCCATACTCGATTTGCTAGATAGGTCGTTTCACGAGAATGACGAGTTGAAGAAGTTACAAGCAATGGAGAGAGAGAAAAAGATAAAAGCAGGTGAAGGGTTGTGTCAAGTAAGAAGTTGGTTGGAACAGAAAGGATGTGAATGGAAGAAGGGTTGATCCCGAGGAAGAGTCCATCTATACTAGAAGCATACATAATTATATATGTATTATATATGTACATATACACTAATATGTTCGATGTAGTATACGTGTGGTAGATGTATAATATATGTAGTACGATAGTAACGATGGTAGAATCGATGTAACTGCAAAATCATTTTTGGTTATAAAATAGTTCGATTTTGCAATCCGTGTGTTAAATTCTTTCTATTAAATGGTTGTAGAATGTCGGGACCAATCAATCAAAGTGAAATCCTCCACAATCAAATGGATCATGGAGATACGTCGGCTAAAGATCCAAATGCTAGTGAATCTGTCCTTAATGAAAACAAAGTTATGCAACTAATAGATCAGGGAATTTTTAATGCAATTCCAAGATTAGTCGCCGCTATGGAAGAACATAAAAAGGCAAATAAGGTAGAAAAAGATAAAGAAAAAGTCGAAAACTTAAAATGAAAAATGCTCGAGACTAATATGGGAAAAGTTATCAAGATTCCCAATGAAAGTAGTAATGAAGATTCTGACACTGAAGAACCCCTGAAAAAGCTAAAAGAAACATACTACGACTACAAAACGTTTCAGGCATGCAAGCCAGAAGAGTTTTCTGGTTCACAGGGATCGGCAGTAGCAGTCAGATGGCTGGAGAAGGTAAAGTCGGTAATGAAAAGATGTAAGTGTGCTGAAGGTGATAAAGTTCTGTTCGCTTCAGGACTATTTAAAGACGGCGCAATCGAATGGTGGAACTCCCTTGTTGCTACACGAAGTGAGTCGGTTTATGAAATGCCCTGGGAAGACTTTGCAACCCTCGTTACTCGGAAGTTCTGCCCAATGAACGAACGAGAAAAGATCGAGGGCCAGTTTCTGAATTTAAGGATGATTGGTGATGATATTCAAAGTTATAACACAAAAATTCTAGAATACTCGAGGTTTGTTCCACATCTAGTCACCCCTGAATGCAATTTTATAAGTCGATACATTTGGGGACTGGTATGTGAAATCAAGGATACCGTGAAGGCAGCCATGCCTCAAACTATTGAATCGGCCACGGAGTTAGCCGATTTAATGACAGACGGTATGATACGAACTAGGAAGGAGGCAAAGAAGAAAGAAATTGTAGCAAAAGGAGAACAAGTGTGGAGGAAGGATACAAGGAACTCGGGAAAGAGGTCGTCTACGACAACCCACCCCGAATGTAGAATTTGCAAGAAGAGACATGCAGGAAAATGTCTTTTCGAGCGGTTTGCATTCTGTCAGAACTGTAAAGCTACAGGACATGCTACTGAGAACTGTCCAAACCCAAAGGCCACTGGAGTTTGTTTTAATTGTGGTGAACGGGGACACTTTCGTTCGGATTGTCCCAAGTTGAAGCAGGCCGTGAAAGAAATCGCGAAAAATGATGGAGGAGCAAAAAGGAGCGCTCGAGCTTTTGTCCTAAATTCTCGAGAAGCCACCGATATACCAGACGTCGTGACTGGTACGTTTCTCGTTAATAACACTTATGCTAGAGTGTTGTTTGATTCAGGAGCAAACTAAAGTTTCATTGATGATAAATTTTGTAAATTATTAATATACCTCTAGCTAATTTAAGACGGACTATCAAGGTAGAAATGGCTAATGGGGAAACGATTAAGATTACCGAATTATTGGAAGGTTGTGTTATAACCTTGAACGGGCATGATATTCCCATACGACTTTTACCCATGTCATTGACTGGATTTGATGTTGTCCTAGGAATGGACTGGTTAGCTAAGAACCAAGCCTGTATAAATTGTAACCTCAAGACAATCATGCTCCGAACCCCGAGTGGGGAACGAGTAACTATTCATGGTGAGAAACAGGCCAATCAGGTCGGCATCATATCGATAATTAGAGCGACAAAGTGTTTAAAACAAGGTTGCCTAAATTATCTAGCTTCCATTTCGGTCAAGGAAAAAGAAGAATGTAGAATTGAAGATGTGCCAGTAGTTGTTGAATTTACAGATGTATTTTCTGATGAGTTGCCAGGAATACCGCCAGAAAGAGAGGTAGAATTTAAGATTAATCTGGTACCTGGTACTGCACCGATTGCAAAAGCCCCATACCGATTAGCACCAACAGAAATGGCGGAACTAAAGAAACAATTAGAAGAATTATTGGAAAAAGGTTTTATTCGACCTAGTTCATCGCCATGGGGAGCTCCAGTTTTATTTGTTAAGAAGAAAGATGGGTCAATGAGAATGTGCATCGATTATAGGGAGTTGAACAAGGTTACAGTTAAAAATCGATATCCGCTACCTCGAATTGACGATTTGTTTGATCAACTCCAAGGAGCCTGTCATTTCTCGAAAATTGATCTTAGATCAGGTTATCACCAATTGAAAGTTCAAGAGGAAGATATTCCGAAAACAGCTTTCAGAACAAGGTATGGACATTATGAGTTCACAGTGATGCCGTTTGGACTTACAAATGCCCCAGCCGCATTCATGGATATGATGAACCGAATTTGTAGACCGTATCTGGATAAGTTTGTTATCGTCTTCATTGATGATATACTTATCTATTCCAAAAGTGAAGAAGAGCATAAAACTCATCATAGAGTACTACTTGAATTGTTAAGACAAGAGAAACTGTACGCTAAATTCTCTAAATGTGAATTTTGGTTAACGGAGGTACAATTTCTTGGGCATGTCATCAATGCTAATGGAATTCAAGTAGACCCGACAAAGATAGAAGCCATTTCTAAATGGAAAAATCCAGAAACACCTACAAAAGTACGCAGCTTCTTAGGATTAGCTGGATATTATCGTCGTTTCATAAAAGTCTTCTCTCAAATTGCGATCCCTTTAACAAAATTAACTCGAAAGGATGTCAAATTTGGATGGGGACCGGAACAAATCAAAGCTTTCAAAATCCTAAAAGAAAAGTTGACAAATGCGCCAATCTTAGCGTTACCTGAAGGTAATGAAGACTTTGTTGTACACTGTGATGCATCACACACTGGCTTTGGGTGTGTGTTAATGCAGCGAGATAAAGTTATCTCATATGCATCTCGTCAACTTAGAGAGAATGAAATAGGTCATCCAACTCATGACTTAGAGCTTGGTGCCATAATTTTTGCATTAAAGTTATGGAGGTACTATCTCTACGGAGCCAAATTCACTATTTACACTGATCATAAGGGATTGAAATATATCTTTGATCAGAAGGAATTAAACATGAGGCAAAGACGTTGGATAGAAGTCCTAAGTGATTACGATTGCGAAATATGCTATCAAGAGGGAAAAGCCAACGTAGTAGCTGATGCATTAAGCAGAAAAGAGCATGAAAGGCGAAAGCAAGTACGTGCTTTACAACTCAGGTTACAAATTGACTTGATAGATCGGCTTAAGGATGCTCAAGTCTTAGCTTTGAAGGAAGAGAATATTGAAAAGGAATGTATACGAAATATTCTTAATCAACTAACCAAAGGAAATGATGAAATTCTCAGAATGAATAAGCGTATATGGGTACCGATCACCGGCGGTCTTAGGAAAAAGATCCTTGAAGAAGCTCACAAATCCAAATACGCAATGCATCTGGGATGTGACAAAATGTATAAGAATCTAAGAAGTAATTACTGGTGGGTTAGCATGAAGAAAGATATTGCTTTATATGTTGCAAAATACTTAACTTGTTCACAAGTTAAAGCAGAACACCAGAAGCCCTCTGGTTTATTGCAACAGTTAGAACTGCCAGTTTGGAAATGGGAAATGATAACCATGGACTTTATCACTAAATTACCACGAACCAGTCATGGGAATGATACAATTTGGGTTATTGTTGATAGACTTACAAAGTCTACCCATTTTCTTCCAATGAAAGAAACGCACTCCATGGATAAGTTGGCACAACTTTATGTCAATAATATCGTGTCGTTACATGGTGTGCCATTGTCCATAGTGTCAGATCGCGACAGTCGATTCACTTCTCGATTTTGGCAAAGTTTCCAAAAAGCCTTGGGAACAAAGCTTCATCTTAGTACTACCTATCATCCACAAACTGATGGGCAATGTGAGAGAACCATCCAAACTCTTGAAGACATGCTGCGAGCCTGTGTGATTGACATAGGTGGTAGTTGTGATGATCATCTGCCATTAATGGAATTTGCTTATAACAATAGTTATCACGCAAGTATCGATGCAGCGCCATTTGAAGCCTTGTATGGTAGAAAATGCAGAACCCCTATATGTTGATCTGAGGTTGGAGATAGTCACTTGTCAGGACCTGAAGTTGTTCAAGAAGCCACTGACAAAATTCTGCAAATACGTGAGCGTTTGAAATTAGCAAGGGAACGACAAAAGAAATATGCTAATCATAGAAGGAAACCACTAGAGTTCGCTGTAGGCGATAAAGTATTATTAAAAGTTTCACCTAGAAAAGGTGTGATTCGATTCGGAAAAAAAGGAAAGTTAAGCCCACGTTTTGTCGGACCCTTCGAAATTCTAGAACAAATTGGGCCAGTGGCATATCGATTAAGGTTACCAGAAGAGATGAGTGGAATACACGATGTATTTCATGTATCCAATCTGCGTAAATGCTTAGCCGACGAAACTCTAAAAATGCCACTAAAAGATGTAGAAATAGATAAAAAGTTGAAATCCGTCGAGCAACCGTTGCAGATAGAAGAACGTCAAGAAAAGCGACTAAAAAGAAAGAAGCTCGTGTTAGTCAAAGTGAAATGGAACTCTAGGCGTGATCCTGAATGTACATGGGAGCTAGAGTCAGAAATGATGAAGAAATATCCACATCTCTTCCAATAAATCTCGAGGACGAGATTTTTATAAAGGTGGGGAGATTGTAACACCCTGTATTATTATTATTATTATTATTATTATTATTATTACTCTTATTATTATTATTAAAATAAATTATATATGAAAAATTTTATACTGAATATTAGTAAGCGAGTAATTTATAAGCTTCGTATAAGCTTAGTCGAGCACTTATAATTTTAGACGTTTAATCCTAAACCCTAGTTGAGTAAATAATAATATTAAATTATGATATATTTAATTTTTGCTCCGTTTTTAACAAAACTTAGGTAGAAACGTTCAGAATCATTAGTAGATTCTAACGACATTTTCAGATTTTTATAAAACGTCATATTTTAAAAGTTATCAGATAAAAACATATTTATAATTATATGATGGCATTTTAGTAAATAAGTATATATATTATAATAATAGATATATGTGTATCTAAAGATATGTATGGCAAACGATATGGATGAAAAAGAAACGCACGTGGGGTGTGAATTCATCTAAATCACTCTCCTTACTTAACTTTCTAATTATAAATAGAAACATTCTGTTTCAGTTAGTTTTACTTTGCTGCAACGACAACTTTTCAATTTCAAATACACTCTCACCAAACTCTCAAACAAACACACACATACATGCATCGCATATACCCACCCTTTTTATTTTCTTTTAACATCGAAGAACCCGACGAGTTAAACCCAGAGTAATATCAAATTTACAACCCAACGGACTGCTAAACGCTAAGTTGTTACTCTGCTTCGTCAAGGTGAATACGTTTATTATTTTTGCAAACTTATAAATGTTTTGTTGTTTTCAAAATGCATGCATATATTAATAGGCTTATACTCATAGAGGGTAATTTATAGGAGCAAGCAGGATATGAGCTTACATATGGTTTGATCAAATAGTATACGTATTAGATTGCGGTCTAATGCGTCTAATATAAATTGGGATGAAGTGTCAATCTTAAAAAGGTTACCGATAGGGCCTACAAGTCTCAGAACCAATTTATATTAGTGTATAGCAAGAGGATTTCTGGATTGTATAAATTACTAATTCCAACTGTGATTTAACATTTATTGATATTAGCATGCTTAAAATTATTTCGTGTCATATAAGCGTTATTCACCAACATATTGTTGACGTTTTATTTTCAAAACTTTTCAGGTAATTAATCTTGATCAGTGGGGTACCTGCTCTAGACCTAGGGCTACCCTACTCTATGGCTAGCATAAAGGTTATTGTCAAGATAAATGTCTAAGGCATGGAAATAATCCCGTGGCTCGGGAAGTACTATAAAAAATAAGGGTTTTGGAATAATAAAGCTTTTGGCTATATATGTAATGGGTGTTTAAATCCCAATGTATATAAAAACCTTTGTAGACTTCCGCTGTGAAAAATATTTTGTTATATTCAAAACAGGTACCAACACGTCACCACGCCCCAGGGTGCCCGGGGTCGGGGTGTGACAGAAGGTGGGTTTTGGGTATAGGGGAGATATGTGGGCGGATGTGTGGAAGGTTAGAGAGGCTCGGGCTTTAGAGATGCCTGATTTTGACAGTGTGGTCATGGGGTGGGAGGGGGCTAGCAGTTGGGGAGCAGGATGGTCTGGGGCCGAGGCAGTAGAGGTTGTGGTGGTGGGTTGAGGGTGGGCTGGTGGTTTAGGACGATGTTGGTAGGTGAGAATCGGGTCAGGGTTTCGGATGGTGCGGTTGGGGGCAGCGGATGATGCTGGTTGTGGTGAAGGTTGTGAGGGTGGAGCGGTGGGGAAGGTGTAGGAGTCGGTAAAAATCATGGGTAAGGGGTCATTGTCAAGGAAGGAATAGTCGTGAGAGTTTGATGCCTGAGAATATGGGAAAACGGATTCATCAAAGACAACATGATGGGAAAAGATAACTTTGTCGGTGGTGAGGTCTAGGCATCGATACCCTCGGTAATTTGCAAGGTACCCAAGGAATATGCAGCGAGTAGAACATGGGGTGAGTTTGTGTTGATGGGTGGTGGATTGGTTTGGGTAGCATGCACACCCGAAGACACGAAGGTGGTCATAGGACGAGTTATGAAGGTAGAGAGCAGTGAGAGGGGTGCGGTTTTACAGGAGTTTGGAGGGTAGGATGTTGTAAAGGTAGAAGGAAGTGTGAAGGGCTTCGACCCAAAATGTTGATGGGAGGGACGCACGTACAAGAAGTGAAAGCATAATTTCATTGATCCGGTGTATCATACGTTCTGTTATCCCGTTTTGTTAGGAGGTGTGAGGACAAGAAAAACGAAATTGAAGGCCGTGAGAGGTGGCAAATTGTTTAAATTGATTGTTGTCAAATTCACCACCATTGTCAGATTGAAAAGTTTTGATTTTACGATTAAATTGAGTGTGAATGTAATTGTAAAAGTTTTGGAATTTGACGAAAGCTTCCGATTTGAATTTTAATGGAAAGACCCATGTGTAGTTGGTGAAATCGTCAAGTAAGATCATATAATATTTGTATCCTGCTTGACTGATTATGGGTGATGTCCACAAATCAGAAGGAGTTATGTCAAAAGGCATGAAAGTACAAGATGTAGACAATTGAAAAGGTAAACATTTATTTTTAGCCAACTGACACGAATTGCAAACATGAGAACGACTAGCCTTATTACAAGGAATTAAACTTCTAGAAGACAAAAAATCCATAATAGGAAGAGCCGAGTGGCCTAGTCGATCATGCCAAACATCAGAGGATTTGGAGGCAACGAAACTGGAAGCAGAGGTCTTGGGAACAGTGGCAGGAGCTGTGAGAGTGTAAAGGGGCCCGTCACTATTGTGCCGGGTCATAATTATCCCATTCCTGGTATCCTTCACAGAGAAACCAAAGGGGTCAAATTCTACAAACATAAAATTATCAGTAGTGAACTTTCTTACAGAGATAAGATTCTTCATTATGTCAGGGGTGTAAAGGATATTGTTTAGGCGAAGGTTAGTAGGTAATGTGATGTTTCTAGAACCATGAATTGGCACTTTGTGACCATTTCCAACAAATATGTGTTTAATGGAATTAACAGTATGAGAGGTGGAACATATACCTGAATCTGCAGGGAGGTGGTGAGTGGCATCGGTGTCCATGTGCCACTGATTATCCCGCGGGTCTAGTGTCATTGCTTGGAATGCAGCGCCTAACTCAGTCGGTTCAAGGGGGTTCACCTCGGCCAGATTGGCTGAGGATGTTGGCGACGCCCGGATGATCTTGCAGATCGATTGTCTCCGGCATATGGCTGATTGGGTGGGTTTTGAGCGTCGGCCCACCAGGGAGCAGCCCACCCGGCTTGAGTGGGAAATGGGCAAGGGGGTGGTGTGGCCCACCAAGGAGCCCACATCTGTTGCTGTGATTGGGCAGTAGGTAAGGCACATAAGGGCTGTTGGGCCTGACGAGAACCTTGTTGTGGAGTTGGGCCTGAGGAAGAAGCCCAAGAAGGTGAGAAACGTCCCTGCTGATTTCTGGTGGGGCGTCGATTTGTGCTTTGTCCTCCCCCACGTGTGTTGCGGTGCTAAGGGTTGAACCGTGGAGTGTTTACATGGGCCTGAGGCTGAGATGGTTGAACCGCAGCAGCGATGACATGGTCGGGATCCCGGGCAGCCTGGCGTTGTGCTTCAAGTTGAAGCATACTACATGACGTCTCCTACTTTGGCATGGACCGATTAAGGTAGGTGCCAATGTTATCAAATTCTCGGGAAGACCACGAACCAGTTGCAGAACCAGGCAGCTGTCACTTACAAGACTGACCGAATAATTGGTCTGTGATTTCCTTCAATTTGTGGCAGTAGGCTTCGAGTGAAGGCATGGAAGTTAACTTGAGGTTGGTAAAGGAGTGTTCAAGAGCGGTTGCGCGGGATCCTTTGTTGTTTAAGAATAGGTTTTTGATGTGATTCGATGCTTCCAAAGCTGTAGATTCGGGTACAAGTACGCGAACAAGGAGCTCATCGGGAGGGTTCCATATAGCCACTGTAGAACGATGGCATCGATCTCGTTCCACGTGTCGTAGTTCGGGGCATCAGTCGCTGGGGGCTCGGTTCCATCAATGTGATGTAGAACTTTGTATCCCATGAAAAGGGGTAATCTTGTCTCCCTTTATTCATAACAGAAGGAAACTTATATACACCAAGGAAGCGACAATTAAACCTAAATCTAAGGGACTAATAAAGGAAATATACAATCATAGACAACTGTATACAAATACAGTAAATAATACAGAATATATGTCTTCGGTTAAAAAAAAACCTGAAATGAAGAAAAGATAAAAGAAGTTAAAAAATAAGAATAAAACCACACAATTGGATCATCCCAAAAATGCTAAAGATTTTGTAGTTCAATCATAGGTCTGTAGCACTTCCATCAAGATTAAAGAAACATGTAAATGCCCCTAAAAACAAGGAATTTCCGTTTTGGAACTTATATGTAAAACTAGACAATACACACTAACAAAACTTATAATGTTAATATGAAAATTTCATGTACAACTTGAATAAACAGAATGAACAAAATATAGTTGTCAAATAGCTATATGACGGAGAGGTTGTATGATAGATAACTATAAGAACTATATTGTTATATCGGTTTTTAAAACCCATATAACCTCTTTATAATATAAGAAACTAAAACAAAAGGATCTCAGTCTAAAAGATTATACAAACTTAAAAATCTGCAAAGATCCTGACTAAAAGCAAAGAGTCAAAGGGAGTGGTTATCCGCCACTCCCTTTGCTTTTTGCTGAGGGGTCTTCCTTTCCCCGCCTTCTCTCGATTAACCTTAACATCGGCTAAACCCCAAGTACAACATTTTGTTTCCAGGTTAAATGATTCGAGTCTCAAAACACCGTCTTGCTCAGTTGACGATGAGGCATCATCGGCTCTTGTTGTGTATTTCACATACATAGGACGATCTTTGAATCTTTCGAGGTCTTGTGGGATCCTAACCACCCTCTCGAGTCCAGGTGAAGATACCTATCAAAACAACAAACATGTTAAAAAGGATTGTATTTGTTTATATGTTCTTGTTTTATAATTTGTTGGCCCTTTCTTCATTATATTAAATTTGGCAAAATGAGACCCATAATTACATTCACTTCTCTAAAATAACCATCTGTAGTTATAAGAATTCCATGAAAGGGAACAAGCAGATTGGGCGGGTCGGGTGGGTTGTAATGGGTTCGGGCCAAAAGGGGTGTTTTTGGGAGTCCTTGTGGTTGAAATAAGCGACTTCAAAATGCTTTTTCGAAATAACTTATTTCACCCCCAAAGAATATGATAAAAAGTTTGGACAAGCAATCCTAGACAGCGTCAAAACAGTTTTAATAAACAATCCCAAACACCCTGTACGATAATTCACTGCGTTAAAATAATGACCAAAACTTTTCTAAGGAAGTGAATTTAGAGGTTTCATGCACTTAGAATACACTTCGGATGAAAGACCAGTTAAATCTTTTGGCGGAAGTCGTTTGACCCATTAGTCTCATAACATGACTCGAACAACCCATTTAAAGATAAATTGTGGAAACTGACAGTTTTGATAAGAATCAAAACAGTAGATGAGAGCCTTTCAACTCATTTATGTGAAATCGGTTCAACTCAAGAGGTAAAGTTAAGAGCTTAGCTGAAAAGACTAGATGGATCAAACGGCTTAAAGTTGCCCAAAGTATACTAAACTGCAAATAAACTCCTAAATTACTTTGTTCAAAGGAACCTGATCATTATTTTCGTAATAGTTTGTCAGTCATAATCAAGTATGTATATACGTGTGTGTATGCATATATATTGAATTAACAAAATTAAAGAGAAAATGAATATTGACCGGTCGACAAAATCCTGTGACCTAAACATATGTGTGTTTTGACCCATTACCTCAAGTGATATATCAACAGGAATAGATCCAGCAGCCTCAGCCTGATCTAACCGCTCTCTATAAGCTTTTGAGAAAGCTTCAATATCCTCCATGGTGGGAGAACCTGACCTGTAAAACAATTAAATTTATATATGCACGGTTATTGTTTGGACAAACAAATATTATTGTGACCATCTGGTTCTTTAGTGTTAAATATTCTGTTTTAAATAATTAGATTCAATAGGTGGGAACAAAACTAAACCTGATTACCAAAGGGTAAAACTAAATTACCTAATTAGTCCTTTTTCATCTTAATTTAAGAAACTTCTACTCCCATCTAACAATATGTCTCTTCTTTTCACAGGAATGTTATTTCAGCCATTTTATGTAGTTTATGGGACAGTTTCATATATTTCTTTCTAAAAGCCCAAAATTTTATATATATCTTTCTAAAGGTAATGATATCATATTTATCATTTCAAACATTAAAAATTTATCATAGTTAACCATTTCATATTAAATAAAATAGATCAATTATAACGGTGTATTTCACTAAACAAACAGAGAGAACATTATATCCTGAGATGATTCACATTTAACCATTTCATATTAGTGTTGTTTTCATGTTCATTTATTCTGTGAAACAGTTGTTATGAGTGGTTGATTTTGCTATGTAATATGCTGGATAAGTATGATAATAGTATGTTTTGAAGCCATTAATATGATATTATGAATTTAAGAAGGATATGTGTGTGTATGATATTAAAGTTTTAAAATTATACACATGAAATAAGTCCTTTATGTATTCAATCTTATAAACAACAAAATCACATACAAACACCATCTCCTAGCCTCTTTTATTGCATATGATTATTTGATTATTCAAATGAGAAAAGTTAATTAGACACATCCAAATGAGACATGAACACTTACTTGTTTGAAAGCCTCTCAATACGCACTCGAATTGCAGAATTTTGTAACGTCTTAAAAGCATATATTCCCAACTCTCCATTAAAAGATAAAGAAACTTCTTCGGCAATCGTTAACACTTCTTTGTCCCATCTGGTTCCCGCTAGAGAAATTCCACCTCCTCCACCTCCATCCCCAAACTTCAAAAAAGAAATCAAAAGAAACCTACAATTAGTCGATTACCACTTAATATACAAATTAGTTTACTAATAAGTTGTGAATTTACTAAATTTAACCCCATATCATTGGCCAACTTACTCTAGGTTCCGCATCTTCGGCTAGAAAATCATCTTGGAAGTCATCATCCTCATCAAATCCCTCTATATAAACATCCAATTTGTCATAAGAACAATAATACATACATATATAACACAAAATTTCTCGTTCATGGAATACACTAGGGGTGTCATTCGGGTTTTTTAGTCGGGTTTTGGGTTTTTCGGGTCGGGTTCCTCGGGTTTTTAGGTGTAGGAAATCAACCCGAAGACCAAACCAAATAAGCAACATTTAATCGGTTTTCGGGTTTCGATATTCGGGTGTATTCGGGTCGGGTTAATTGGTAATCGGGTTAGACTAAACTATTAAGCTTTAAATTATTTTCTATCTCAAATGCTTTTGTAAACATATATATAAGATCAAAATACATGTATGAGATTTAACATGTTTTATCAATATAGAATTTTGTTTATTATCTTGAACGGAAAGTTTTTGCGTATTTACATTCACTTTATTATGCATATTTAAATTTTAAATGACATTATATATTAATTATCCTCAAAGTTTATATAATAAAATTAAACTACAACAATATAATATAAAGTTTAGAAAATCATGTTCTCAGATCATGTAAATGGTAACATAATACACACATATAAACATATACAAACATATATATAAATCTTGAAATTTTTTAAAAAGTAATATTCGGGTTGATCGGGTTGACCCGAATCTTACAAACTCAACCCAAAGACCAAACCATTTATAAAAATCGGGTTCGGGTTAGTGTAATAATCGGGTTGGGTTGCTCGGGTTAGTTCTTAATCGGGTTCGGGTTGATTTTGTTCGGGTTTTATATTCGGGTTCGGGTGAAAAACACACCCCTAGATTACAGGATGCTTAGCTTCTTTAAATTGAGAAATAAATATCCAATCACTTACATGATTAAATTAGCTCATTTCGAACAGCAATACGGTTTAATGCCAAAACTCAAAAGATTCGATAATTAAAGTGGATATTGCCAACAATTAACCGTTCATCTATAAATGTTAAAGACTTCGTAACTATCTGGTGCAGGGAGAATAAGAGTATCACCTTCCACTCTTGACTTGAAAGTCAAACAAGTTATTATAATTATTCAACTCCAAGAAACTGGTTATGATTTCGATTATCTCAATATCTAGGTATGGAGTTGTTGCTAACTTCTTATAATCTATGATAAATGAAAATGAAGTGACACTAATTTATCTTATCATCTCATTCTTAAACATTGAGAAGGCGCGTCTAAACACCGCTGTAATCACAGATGAAAATGTATGAAACCCTAGTTACCCAAATTTCTTCTTTAAACCCTAATTAACCAAATTTCTTCCTTAAACCCTAATCACCAGAATTTCTTTGTTAAATCCCAATCACCTGCATTTCTTCTTTAAATCCCAATTACCAAAAATTTCTTTGTTAAACCCTAAGAACCCAAAATTTCTATATTAAACCCAAATTAACCAAATTTGTTAAACCCTAAACACTCGAATTTCTTCGTTAAACCCCAATAAACAAAATTTGTTAAACCCTAATCACCCGAATCCCTTTGTTAAACCCCAATCAACCAAATTTGTTAAACCCTAATCGCCCGAATCTCTTCGTTAAACCCTAAACACACGAATTTCTTCTTTAACCCACAATTACCCGAATTACGTAAACCCTAATCGCCCAAATTTCTCCGTGAAACCACCCATACAAGATAAGCAAAACAGAAATCTCAAACAAACAATACGTGTTGTAATTTACAAATGAAACCGCTTTCTGTTGTAAACAGGAAAAAGCAAGTTCAAGTTCAATTTCCATTCAAACAGAAATATCAAATAATAAAGAGATTAGTACCATCAAAATCATCATCTTCATCGTCAAATTCTTCAAATTCATCAACCTCTGACACTTCTTCAACAATGGAAGGAGTGAGAACTGGGTCAGGTGATCGATTCTTCTTTTTGGCGGGCACAAGAAATCGATGGGTTCTGTTGGATGATGCAGATGATTGTAATGAGTTTGAATTACACAATGGGGTTTTAAGGAAATTGATGAATCGAGTGTAAAAGGGATTCGATTGTGATTGTGAATGAAAATTAGGAGCAAGTAGGATTGTTTGATGATAAGAGATCGAACCCATTGCAATGGTTTGTTTGTGTTACTCTGTTTCAATACAGTTCTTTGAGCATGTTACTTTTATCGTACAAACAGTGTAAGATGATACAAGTCACACCTTTATGTGTTTACTGTTTTATATTTAATCACATCTGTGTGTTTGGATATTTAACAGATAGAAAGGGTGATGGTTGTGGATGTTTTCGGTGGTTTATCTACGTTAGAGGTCTCTGATGGTGTCGTTTTTGGTGATCGGATTAAATCTCAGGGTCCACGGTGCCGGATGCCACTTTTTAGAGAGAGAAAGCGATGGGTGTCGATCCGGCTGACTTCGTCATTAGTGCCAAAGCTCTTCAGCTGCCCACTTCAAGTTGATGGAGACGATAAAATAAGTCTTTCATGTTGGGATCGATTCAAGTTTTTAACAAATAATCTTGAGTATGTCACAAACAAATTAGACCATTTACATGATTACTGTTCTGTTCATTTTATAAGTTTAGCTTCCAATCTTAAATGTAGTTCACGAATCTATCAGAACAACGAGTAACCGAGTAGCCTCGAGTTTGAGTTTATTTATCGATAATTATTATAGATGAAATTATAATATTCCCATTTTCTTGCTACCGTTGTTTTTGGTCTTGTTCTTTTGTGGTGCGTACACTTTTACTTTAGGAACATTAGCATATATTATAATATGTGTTGTGGTCCAAAGTAAGTGATATAGGAATGTTTAGGATGTATATATATAGTCCTTCATCTTTTATTGATACTTCTTTTCACCTCTAATGTTTAACAGTATTGAGTGTGATCACATTTCCCAACTTAAAGAGTTTGTGTGGTTGTCGTTTCATTGCGTACATTAGCAAATTGATTAGAATGAAGTGTTTTGTTATCTCTGTAGTTTCACAAACTGAACAGGTTATGTATTATTTTAATTGAGTATATCTAATCGTTTTTGAGTCGAGACCCCAACCCCAATCTCATCAGGAGAAAACTTACAACTGGAAAAACACGCCAGAGTAAAATTACCCAAAGTGAAATTCCAACCCACAACCTTCTATCTGGAAAGACATGGGGCTACCACGAGGGTAGTAGGCTTTGTGGTACAAGTAAGTACCGTATCTGTAACCAAGAAAACCAAACCAAATCATCGCAAAACCAACACATCAGTTGAAATCCATCAACCATAGTAGGGGTGTTCAAAAAACGAAAAACCAAATATACCGAAAATAGAACCGTATATAAAACCGAAAAAACCAAACCAAATTGTGTCGATTTTTTGTTTGGTTTCTAACCGTGTTCCAATTGTGAATTCGATTTTTTGTTCGATTACCGGTTCTACAAAATCTTGCTTTTTCCGTTCGGTTAACGGATAGACCCAAAATATCTCATAATCAAACAAATTGGGTCATGGGTTTTACCACAATAGGTATTTGGGTGGTGAGTTTTCCTGGGCGGGCCATGTGATCAGTGTTGTCTGTGTTCGCGGACGTGGGTGACTTTTCACCAATGGTTTTACCCTGGTGACCGAAAGTATTCGTTGGCTGTTTAAAAAAAAAATCATTAACCGAACTATTAGAACAGGCGTGAAGATTGCAATAGATTTTCTTTTAACAGAATAAAAGAGAAAAATATAAAAAAGTGCAGGACTGAAAATAAACTACAAGATAGTTGAAGAACTAATTTGCAATTAACTACAACCCTAAACCCTCGTCTTCATGTGCATTCGTCGTTTCTTACTGTCACTCTTAACGCTACCTTAACGCACCTATCTCCGGCAGCTTCCACCACCACTCCGATCAACCTCCGGGCGCCAACACCCTCACCGGCAAAACCCCAATACATCTTCTTGATTCATTATAACCTTTATTTGCTTCACATATAAAAGTATAAACTTTGATCGTCATATGTTGATGTAATTCGAATCTTTCACCAGTTGAAGATCTTATCTGTTCATTCAAAAATGTCTGCATCATTGGAGATCACAACAGCAGAGTTCTTACAAGTATGTGTCTTTTTGTTCTTTAATTCGTTTGAACTGTTTAAACTCTATGAATTGGAGTGAAACTGATTGTAATCTGTGTAAAAATTTATTTGATTTCAGGGTTTAAATAGTCGTAACTTATTTTTGCCTAAACCTTTGCCAAAGGGTAGAAATTCCCATTTGATTTTGGGATCTGTGAGCAAAAGAAGTGGTTATGCGAGAATATGCAGTAAAGGTGTTCGACGAAATACTTCTGAGAAAGTTAGAGCTGTGGTGTCAGTAGATACACACGAGTTGGGCAATGTTGGTGGTTTGGTTAGTGAAAAAGTTATTCATTTTTATAGAACTCCGTTGATTCGAGAAAGCGCGACTGAGGAGTTGCTTAAGTTGGTTCAGAGCAAGATATCTGATAAGATTGTGGGTCTGAAAACAGAACAGTGTTTCAACATTGGGCTTGATGAGGGTCTGTCGAATGAGAAGCTTTCGGTGCTCAAATGGCTTCTGCAAGAGACGTACGAGCCTGGTAATTTAGGGGATGAAAGTTTTATAGGTAAAGAGACGAAAGAGGGGTTTAAGACAGTGGTGGTTGAAGTTGGTCCTAGGTTGTCTTTCACCACAGCTTGGTCTGCAAACGCTGTGTCCATATGTCACGCTTGTGGGCTTACAGAAGTGAACAGATTAGAACGATCAAGGCAGTATCTTTTGTATGTTAAAGCTGAAAGTGCACCGCTTCTTGATAGTCAAATTGTTGATTTTGCTGCAATGGTGCATGATAGAATGACAGAATGTGTTTATCCCAGTAAACTTGTTTCCTTCAAAACGAGTATAGTTCCTGAGGAGGTTTATTATGTACCTGTTATGGAAAAGGGAAGAAAAGCATTGGAGGAAATTAACCAACAAATGGGGTTAGCATTTGATGAACAAGATCTACAGTATTACACTAAACTGTTTAAAGATGACATTAAACGAGATCCTACGAATGTTGAGCTTTTTGATATTGCACAATCGAATAGTGAGCATAGCAGGCACTGGTTTTTTACTGGAAAGATTGTTGTGGATGGTCAGCCTATGAACAAGACTCTAATGCAGATTGTAAAGAGCACTTTACGTGCAAACACTAACAATTCTGTGATTGGGTTTAAAGACAACTCTAGTGCAATCAAAGGGTTTCTGGTGAACCCGTTACGCCCTACTCAGCCTGGTGCTACATCTCCTTTGAGTCCGGTTGCTCGTGATCTTGATATTCTGTTTACAGCCGAGACCCATAATTTCCCGTGCGCAGTTGCACCGTTCCCTGGTGCAGAAACGGGTGCAGGAGGGCGAATTAGGGATACACATGCAACGGGTAGGGGATCTTTTGTTGTGGCATCAACAGCTGGTTATTGTGTTGGAAACCTTAATATTGAGGGCTCGTATGCTCCTTGGGAAGATGAATCCTTTGATTATCCATCACATTTAGCTTCACCATTGCAAATACTTGTTGATGCAAGCAACGGTGCATCTGATTATGGTAACAAATTTGGTGAACCGTTGATTCAAGGGTACACAAGAGCATTTGGAATGAGACTTCCAAGTGGGGAAAGACGGGAATGGTTGAAACCGATTATGTTTAGTGCAGGCATCGGGCAAATTGATCATACCCATATAACAAAAGGCGAGCCTGAAATCGGGATGTTAGTTGTTAAAATCGGTGGGCCCGCTTATAGAATTGGAATGGGAGGTGGGGCAGCATCGAGTATGGTTAGTGGTCAGAATGATGCTGAGCTGGATTTTAATGCTGTCCAGCGTGGCGATGCTGAGATGGCACAGAAATTATATCGTGTTGTTCGTGCTTGTATTGAAATGGGTGAGAATAACCCGATTATCAGCATACATGATCAGGGTGCAGGTGGTAATTGTAATGTTGTTAAAGAAATCATCTATCCAGAAGGTGCTACAATTGATATTAGGGCTATTGTTGTTGGTGATCATACAATGTCTATTTTGGAAATCTGGGGTGCAGAATATCAAGAACAAGATGCAATTTTGGTTAACCCTCAAAGCCGTGATCTTTTGGAGTCTATTTGTAAAAGAGAACGGTTGTCAATGGCAGTTATTGGAACTATAAGTGGTGAAGGGCGTGTACGGTTAATTGACAGCTATGCAACTGAAAAACCTCCTGCTGTTGATCTTGAACTTGAAAAAGTTCTTGGAGACATGCCTCAAAAAACATTTGAATTTCATCGAGTAAAAGATAAACAAGAACCACTCGAAATAGCCCCTGGGATTACATTAATGGATTCACTTGAAAGGGTATTAAGGTTACCATCAATCTGTTCTAAACGTTTCTTAACAACTAAAGTTGATCGCTGTGTAACTGGCCTCGTGGCCCAGCAACAAACAGTGGGTCCATTGCAGATCACTCTCGCTGACGTGGCAGTTATCGCTCAAACATTCACTGATTACACAGGTGGTGCGTGTGCGATTGGGGAGCAACCTATCAAAGGTTTACTTGATCCAAAAGCAATGGCCCGTTTAGCAGTTGGAGAAGCACTAACAAATCTTGTTTGGGCTAAAGTTACTAGCTTGAGTGATGTGAAAGCAAGTGGGAACTGGATGTATGCTGCTAAACTTGATGGTGAAGGTGCATCAATGTATGATGCTGCTGTTGCGCTTTCTGAAGCCATGATTGAACTTGGTATCGCTATTGATGGTGGTAAAGATAGTCTTTCAATGGCTGCTCAGGTTTCTGGTGAAGTAGTTAAAGCTCCGGGTAATCTTGTGATTAGTGCGTATGTCACGTGTTCTGATATAACTAAAACCGTGACACCGGATTTGAAGCTTAAAGATGATGGTGTTTTGGTTCATATTGATTTGGGGAAAGGAAAAAGACGGTTAGGTGGATCTGCTCTTTCTCAGGTATTTTTTTAATAATTAAATTTTACTTATCATCATATTGTTTGACTAGGTTTTGACTGAAGTATATGGATTTGCTTAAAGTTGGGAACCTGGAGCAAATACACTGTGTAACAGGTCAAAACAGTTACTTCCAAATTATTATAGACAGTGTGTCAAATGTGATTACCAAATACAATTATTCGATAACTCAGTTTTGGATTAAGTGATTTAGGTGGTTTTACATGTTAAAAATACGAGCACACCGATCTGTTATCTGTATTCTTTTTATCTATCTTTTGTTTGATCTGTTATAAATAAAACATAACCCAAATTGATCCATTACAATTAATGTGGGTAGAAGTGAATTTTTCAACCCAAAACCGGATAAAAGTTGTCTAAAGTACAAGTTTTTACATATTACAATCTTCTAAATTGCTTTTCTGTGGGTCGAATTCGATCATTGGTGTACAAATTGTATTGTAAACGCATTTTATATATTATTTTTTTATTTTTGAAATAAAAAAGAAGCGTTGGCGGATCGATATAACCTGTTTTGATTTTTGACTTGAAAGTTGAAACTACTTTGACCTGGCTGCCCTTTTGCCGTCTATAGTCAAAGGAGTCCTCACATTATCTGATATTTCAATCTTAAATACTTGAATTTTTTTTTAAAATTTTACAGGTGTTTGACCAACTTGGGGATGAATGTCCTGATGTTGATGAGATTTCTTACCTCAAAACAGTTTTTGAGGTTGTTCAAGATCTACTAACAGATGGATTAATCTCAGCCGGTCATGATATCAGTGATGGTGGGCTTATCGTTTCGGTTCTCGAGATGGCTTTTGCTGGAAATTGTGGTGTTCAAATCAGTTTAAGTTCACATGGAAAAGCATATTCGAAACATTGTTCTCAGAAGAACTCGGTCTCATTCTCGAGGTCAGCAAGGTCAACTTGGTCAAAGTAACAACAATCCTTAAAAACCGCGGTGTTTTTTCAGAGATCATAGGACAAGTAACAGCCGAACCAATGATTAGTTTACAGATCGATGGAATGACACATTTAAATGAGAAAACCGTCCATCTTCGAGACATTTGGGAAGAAACTGGTTTTCATATCGAGAAAAAACATAAATTAGCCGCTTGTGTAACCTCAGAGAAAGAAGGATTAAAGGACAGACACGAACCTGTGTGGCGGTTAACTTTCACTCCAAGATTCACCGATGAAAATTACATCAACGCCCCTAGTAAACCGAAGGTGGCGATCATTCGGGAGGAGGGTAGTAACGGTGATAGGGAAATGTCAGCTGCATTTTATGCTTCAGGTTTTGAGCCGTGGGATGTTACTGTGTCGGATCTTTTAAACGGGTCAGTTTCTTTAAACGGGTTTCGTGGCGTTGTGTTTGTGGGCGGGTTTAGTTACGGTGACGTGCTTGATTCTGCAAAAGGCTGGGCTGCTTCTATTCGGTTCAATCCGTCACTTTTAAACCAGTTTCAAGAGTTCTATAACCGCCCAGATACTTTTAGTCTCGGGGTCTGCAACGGGTGCCAGCTGATGGCCTTATTGGGCTGGATCCCGGGCCCAGAAGTTGGTGGGACTTTAGGAACTGGTGGCGACCCGGCCCAGCCCAGATTCATACACAACGAGTCAGGTGGGTTCGAGTGTCGGTTCACTAACGTGACGCTGCAAAAATCACCAGCAATAATGTTTAAAGGGATGGAAGGTAGTACATTAGGTGTTTGGGCTGCACATGGTGAAGGAAAAGCTTATTTTCCTGATAAAATGATATTTGACAACATTTTATCATCTGACTTGGCTCCCTTGAGGTACTGTGATGATGACGCGAACCCAACCGAGAAGTACCCGTTTAACTTAAACGGATCACCGCTAGGTGTGGCAGCAATTTGCTCGCCAGATGGGCGGCATCTTGCTATGATGCCGCACCCTGAGAGGTGTTTTCTGATGTGGCAGTTCCCATGGTACCCAAAGAGTTGGGATGTTGAAAAGAAAGGCCCAAGCCCGTGGTTGAAGATGTTTCAGAATGCCCGAGAATGGTGTTCTTGATGCAGTTAGTTTTACGCTCTCCAGACATGTTTTAAAACTTTAACGTTTCGTTGATCAAGAATTTCGGTTTCTTGCTGAGAGTGATGCAGTGTTTTTAGAACTGTTATAGTATTTACATAAAGGTTGTCACATGCCATGAAGGATATGTTTCATTTTTGTTTCTGAACACGTCTTTATGATCTTACTTTCCTGATGTTAACGGCTTTTCTTCGTGATCTCTTTTCCCATTTTAGTGATATAACTTGTGTTTTCAATTGCACGACGATGCAATACGCATCTTGACCATATGGTGCCAGATATCATAAACATAACAGACATTGAAGGTTGTGACAGCAGTTCTGCATCTTCTCTTTCACCCTCGGATCCATATTACGGGATCTCGAATCACAAGTTTCAATAAACACACTTAACGACACCGCTCCACGCCATTCTATTTGTATCGTGTGTTATATTTTTTCTGTTTTGAACTATGCTAGCTAACTTTTTGAAGTTTGATACATGAAAATTACAAGCCAAAAACTTGCAAAGCACAAGAACAACGATTGATGGCTTAAAGATGAGATGGCACGACCTTTCTGGCTTATAGAAATTAAAAAAGGTTTAAATGTAAAGTCTTCTAATAATAAAAAAATATAAGAAGGATTAAGATTTTGACACGTGTCGTTTTGATCAAAATTAGGTTATGGACAAAACTAGTAATGTTTCCACTTCTCAAGTTCTATCTTTTTTTTTTTAAATATTCTAATTTTTACATACGATAATATAATTATACCATAAAAACAAGTATTTTTTAATCTTTAAAACGCATATAGTGTTGATATTAACAAAAAATAGTTTTTTTTAACTCATTGTTTAATTTCGGCAGATCATTATGTAATCTTTTGAATTGATGAGAATTACATAATTACCAGATAAAGAATACACAATAAACTTGAAACATAAAAAGTTTACATTTCTTATTATTGTGTTATTTTAAAATTATTATTTCAAAAAACACAATGCATAACACAATTATCAACATTAGACGCAATGGGTAACACAATGACCAACACTAGACCATATGATTAACAATAAACATAATGAACTACTTGGTGAAAATTATACAATAACATGATTAAGATTATATAATGAACTGAAATACATAAAAAAAATTACATTTTCTGTATTATGCTATTTGAAAATCATCATTTTAGAAAGCACAATGCATAACGCAATAGTTTAACACTAGACACAATGACCAACACTATACTCGATAATTAGCACTAGACGTAATGAGCTGCTTGACAAGAATTACACAATGATTAAATCAAGATTACACAATGCACTAGAAATAAACATAAAAAAGTTACATTTTCAGGATTGTGTTATTTGAAATTATTATTTTTAAAAACATAACGGTTAACATTAAACACAATGAGTATCATAATGACTAGCACTAGACTCGATAATTAACAATATCCACAATGAGTTGCTTAATGGGGATTATAAATGATCTGATCAGGATTACACAATGAATTAGAAAACGTAAAAAAATTACATTTTTAACATTGTGTTATTTGAAAATCATCATTTTTAAATATTACAAAATTACCTGATATTACACAATATATTACACAATAAACTGAAATAACGTAAAAAAAACTTCATTTTTTATGTATCAAAATTATAGGTGTTTTAAATATTAAAAAAACGTTTGTTTTTATGGTATAATTTTTTAAAAAATAATATTGTATGTAAAAGTTACGAGCGTTTAAAAGTAAAGGTGGAACTTGAAAATACGGTTAAGACTAAAATACACTTGACCCTTGGATCTAAAATTTCATTATTTACCATTATGTCATCAAATTTTCTTAGCGCTTGAATCTAAAGATCTAATGAATCATAATCCTTCTCATATTTTTTTAGTTTTTCCTCCCTTTTTACAATAACTCCACCCATAGAAATTATCGAATTAGGCGTCTGACATTAGAAATGTCATTTGGACATATGACATTACATCATGCTCGTTTCTTATACTTGGTTATTAAACATAAAATGCTCTTTTCTGGCTTATAGAAAGTATCTTTGTCAATGTTCAAGGTAATATTCTTGTCGTAAATGTGTTCATCGGATGCAGCATCACTGTCTAAAGGAATATTTGGTTTTGGCTTCCAGAAGACATGTGGAGTTTACATATCATAAAAACCTAATAGGTAGATTTTCAAGTAGATTTTCATATGTTCCATTATCATCACGTGTCGGACCATATAAAACCAAAACCATAAAAGACACACGAGTCAATCCCATCCCTTTAATGCTATTTGGCCGGACCCGTTTGGTCTGGTTCAGTCCGGTCCAGTCCTCAACTAGACCCGATGCTAAATGGTTTGGGCCAAGGGTGATGATACAAGCAATGGTCTTTTAAATTAATACAAGGCAATACAAGTGTTTACAATTAACAATAACAAAGAAACATCTCTTGCACCAACTATATTTGAACTATTAACTCACCTTATGTAATCATCATAATACCGCATCAGATTTTGGTCAAGAAAGTGAGTCTGAATCACTTGTTAAGCCTTCATAAGCCTACCCACGTATGCCTGCACAAAGAAATTATGGTTTTTTTTTGGTCCGTTATGAACGTAATGGATTTGCATGTGCATAAAGCAGTTGGTATGATTATAAAAAGATAATGAATAGCAACAAACTAGCAATTAGACAGAAAAAACAGATTAACATCTTCATAATAGTCTTCTTTAATCATATATAATACATTAGTGGATTATCAAATTCAGTGGGAAGGATCAGTAAAACATGACAGGACCCGACTCGACTGACCTGTTATGACATGTGTTTCACAGTTACCTGTTCTGCAGCCATTTAGGAGCGTTCAGGGTCTGGTTTAGCCAGTTTCGATGTTTAGGAACGACAAACCAAACTGGACGGGTATGGTGGGTCGGCGGACAAAGCCGGTTTGGTAGTTCAAATTTGACGGTTGGAACCAATTTTTTTTATCTTTAAAAACTTCAGTTTGCATTAAAGTTTTAAGAGGATAACTACATATTCCAAAAACAAAAATAAAAATATATATATAAAAATAAAGGTTTAACAACCAGTTCCAAATTTCAAACCGAACCACTAAACCTGCCAAACCACAAAAACCTGACCGTGAACCGAACCCTTTGGGTCTCAGACCGGTTGACTTTCTCCGGGTTGGGCGGTTTGGTTGGTTTCAATGGTTTATAAAAACCCTCAAGTACCCAACCCATACGACCCGCCCATTTTTTCTTAAACAGTCTTGAGAATAAAATAATAGAAATTAAGTAAATTACTACAACAAACAGATAAACTGACCTCAACAAGCTTAGTTATTTTGGATTTAGAAACCGTCAAATATTGATCCATTTTTTCTTGCGTTCGTGGGATCTGAACTCCTTGTATGGTAATTGTAACTTTCTCAACCACTTTCTTGACAATTGTTTTATAAACTTCTCTACTCATTTTACCTTCTTTCCATGTTGGCTTTAAAATCTCTTTAACAAATTCCACAAGTGTGACCTTGAAAGCCCGCATTGCCTTTTCATCATTTCCCAAATTGCCTTCATCTACTTTTCCTTCTGCTACAGTTTTTCCAAGGTTCGTATTAGATTTTTCGGTTATTTTGTTCTCACTGTCTTCCTTATTTCGAACTGATTCTTTTGACTTTTGATACTCCTTTGGAGCACTAGCTTTGACCGGATCGTTGACCACAGTAGAGTCAACCTGGCCACCAGAGTAAAGCAACCCAAGGGCATTGGCGAGATTTAGGTTTTGAGATATCTGAGGGAGACTACTTGCTTGTGGGAAATCGTTTCTAGATGTTTCTAGAGGTTTTCCATCTTCATTAGCTGAACCATTTAACTGACTATTAAGTCCATTGCCGTTCAAGCTTATATTGGGGCCATCAGCATTGATGGGAATAAATTGGGATTCTTGATTATCATCCAAACCTATTTTGTAAGGATCACCAGATTCCAAATTGTTCAAGTGAGGATCCTTCCAAGATCGGTTCTTGTCATCAAAATTAGGGTGTGAATTAGGAAAATCATTATGACCCTGTGACCTTCCTTCATAGACCTCTGATTTTGGAACATCATGTGAAAACCTGCAATTATCGCGGTTGCATCTACCCATCATAAAAAATTTGCATGGTCGCTTGATATCTTGGTTTGATTGCCGCCTGTGATCTTGATCATTATGACCACTCTTATGAGTTTTATGGTACTGTGAACCCCCTGAGTATTCTGGTCTATTATTACTCCACTTTTTGGTTGAGTCATAATCATGTCGGTTTGAACCACCTCTAGATGGGCTCACAGCCCTGCCCTGGTCTCTTCCTCTACTCCTACTCCGGCTCCTACTCCGGCTCCTGGCTAATCCCCGAGCCCTGCCTCGGTCCCTTTCCCGGTCCCGGGCTCGGGTTTGATCATGGTCCCAGAGCCGAGTTCGGTCCTGGTCTCTGTCCTGGTCTTGGTCTCTATCCCTGGTTTGGTGTGGGCTCCAACTCCCGCTCCTGCTACGAGCTCTATCCTTGCCACCTGCTACTTGGTTGCCGCCCCTACATGTAGCACCAACCAGCAGGCAAAACATTAAAAAATAAATAGCAAAAACTATCACTTCCTTCAAATAAGCAACCGATTTAAAAAGTGGATCACTTTGGGCTACGTTGTATTCATAAACGGTCGAGCAGGTAAAATCTATATAGTTCACTAAAAATCCACGTGTAGCATCAACAACAAGCAAAACATAAGAAAAGAAAAGTAAAAATAGAAAACTTACCACTTACTCCAAAGAAGGAACTAATAAAAAAATAAACCGTATTTATTTGGGTTATATCTTACTGGTAACAGGCCAAACAAATCAAATTTGGATAGTAAGCTAAAAAAGAAACAGATTGTATATCTCAAATATTACTTTTAAAAAATAAACATTTTATTGAAGAAAACTAGACCGTGATAGTAACAAATTTTTAGCTAATCATATTTAAAACGTTGATTATTAATGAAATTAAGATATGGATAATAGAAGTGTTTGTGGATCAATCCAGCCTGTGTTAAGCCGGCCTACAAAATTTACCCATCCGACCTGTTGCATGGGCAGCCCATTTTTCCACATATACTATTGACACACATTTAGTTATGATAATAATTAGCCTTTTAGACTAAAATACTTGGTATTTACAAGCTAAACAAATATGAAAAAGGCATTCAGATATGGTTTTTCAAAGGATTTTATATAAATTAACTACCCTTTTCTAACTAGTCTTTCTGCAGATACAAAAAAACTGATTATGAAGAGATAAAATTATATTATCTTCTAACTTTTAATTGATTCAAAATGATAAAAAGAATTGCAAACCTATAGGGTTGACCATATTGACCATCCCAGTCATCAAAAGCAGGATCCGTCTTCATTCTATGTTTGTCACCGATGTTATTATTATCCATTAACATGTTTTCATTTCCTTGCATAGAAAAATCATCAGACATTAAAACATCATTAATTTCTGAATTTGACCGTTTCGGTGACTCGCCGCTTGAATTAAACTCTTTGGTCTCGTTTTGATCTTCTTTTCTATCCCACAAAGATTCAGATCTTCTACGTCTGCCACTCATAATCCCGGCTATTAATCAAGATTCTACAGCTTTTATACCTTCTCTAATTAAAATACAGCACAACCTGCAGATGAAAAAATATATATATATCAAATCTTTACGATACAAAAGGTAAACCCTTTAGCATTACTTTCTTTTAAAGTAATAGTGGCAAAATGGACATGTAAATTTGATGCAGGTTGGACGCTAAATTGTACACCATTTTGGTGTTTTAGTGCATACATTCAGCATTTCAGCATATGATCATTAATAGAGCAATTATATAAAAGGTATCTAAATATCATAAACCAAAATGTTCATAAACATTGCTTTTAAAGCTACTTGACAAAAAGTAGAAGCATAAACCTAAACATTCTAAAAGTTTTGACGAACAAATATGATTATACATGTTCGACTTTTACGAAACTTAGATCTTTTAACTAAGCTCTATACCTAAATAACACAATCTGTGTATCAAATTTAACTAGTATCATGTAAATATATTCATCGTCAGATCTATACACTATAGATTTGGGCTAATAGATATACTAGGTTCTTTTCAAGTTGAATTGTTCTTTATCACTTGAATGCGTATTGTTTTGTTGCTACTTGTGTGTTCTTTCCAAAACATTCTTAAACCAAATCATTTTCCTTCCATCTTCAAACATAGCCACTTTTTACACTGCCACAACTTTACATGCAAACATGTTGTTTAGGTTTTGACATCTGAATTAGAGTTGTACATCCAACAATGGAGACCTAACGTGAAGTACACTTTTTACATTCCACTCCACAAAAATTAGCATTTTAGAATACTTTTGGCTTTTCTTTCTTTTCTGCTAATAATAAATGTAAAAACCAAAGTGTCTGTCAAGTACCCCCGACAACCATTTAATAACTTCCCATATAAAATCCAAGTTGGACATGAACATGCGCACAACTCGCACTACGTGCTTTGTCTAGTCTTGATGTAATATAGCACACAAGCCGCTAATTATGGAGGTTTGAACGGTATGGTTAGGATTGGTTCAAGCCGAAGTAGGCTCCACATCCAACAACTTCATGTTTCAATATACTAGATCTATATATGGTTTCATACGCTCATCCTAAGAGGACTTTTTAGGTCTCCCTAGGCACCATGCCTTTTCTAAAGCAAACAAATTGGTATTCTACCTTGAAGGAGAGAGCAAGGACATCATGTAAGGACATCATGCAATCACTCAAGATTTTTACCTAGGAAAGATGATTATGCCTTGAGATTTGGAAGTTTTGGAAAAATACTTGTTGCATATATCAACCTCAACCTTTGACTTCAAACACTTAATTACCATTTCCCTCTAATAGAGGTCTCAGGTTTGACCCTTGCTTCCACTAGTTTTCGCCATAGCCTCTTAAAGACCACCTACCCAATGCAAGTTGTGATTTACCTGATCTTGTTGGTTAGTAGGGTATTGACGGGTCCAATAAGCTTACAACAAGTAAGTTTAGTGGCAATAGGTTCTCATGGTGAAAAAACCCCCTAAATTACCATATATGAGATATCATATGAGGGTTCTTTAGCAAATCTCCAACCCCCAACCATTGATGTTCAATACAAGCCTTTCTCTTGGTTTATTTTGACAACTTTTCACACTGATGACAAGGTGTCGATGCAAACTATTGTCCTCTATGAATGCACATTGACATCAATGCATGTAACCCATAAGACCGAAACAATACCAAGGCATACACATTTTTCTCTTCAAAACAACACCTACATGTCGATTATACGTAATTGTGGTGGAGGTTGTTACTACTCAACAATCAACCAAGTATATCAACCTCTGACAGGCATCGATCTATTTTAAAAATGCTTATGTCATGCGTCATTTACATAATGCCTTTTGAAAGATATTCCTTTGGATCGCAAAGCTTTATGTTTTAACTATAGTGGTGTCAAAATATTGCGCTCTAGCTTCATAGCTTATACGACATTCATCATTAGCCCCATATTTTTTTCACAATGTGCTCATCATTAGCTTTGCTTTTTATTCAAAATGTAGCACATGGAGAGGGTGCACGACCATGTATATTGCCATAGATTGTGCAGCAACTTAAATGCACTTCAAACACATTTCTCAATTGACCAATGTCATGTATAAGATCTCTTCGAAACTCTCATGCTCTAACAACAATAGCTCGGAAATGTTGAAATGTGATTTTCATTATCACATAGTTGGGCTTTTCGCCCATGATTAGTTGCGAGGGAAAGGAATTGCCTATGTGTTACCCAGATCAAGAAAGATTGGCTATAACAAGAGCAATATGGATATCCACAATCTGAATATGTGGAACCACAAGATGAAGGCATGACTTTTGAAGGTAACATCACGTGGACGAGAAAAAAACACAGCCATCTACACATGCAAAGATCACCACAAAAAAATAATCAAGAACATATCACATGCTAGTGATATACAGGTTGCCTAGATTAACACATAAAGCTTAAATGAACAGCAAGTAAGGAAGCAAGTACGAGTAACTATTTGGATATACTATTTGTTGCAATGTTGCAGAGTTGATCACAAGCATTCATCAGCATACAGATATAAGTTTTGATCGCAATATATGATAAATTAACCAAAAAAAAAAATTTATTTTACACAAAATTCCAACCATGTCAATCAGTTAAAAAAGTCAAGACTAAGTGCTAATGAAAGCTGCAAATCAGGTTAGGTCCAGCAACTATATATGGTGTCTAGGAAGAAAACTTGACATCCTGCCAAATGCCATCCATGTTGCATCATTCACTGCTTAAGCAAACTGTTGCGAGACTTTTGATTTATGAAGCCTGATGGCATGCTTGTGTCCATTGATCGTAACACTTAAGTCAAATTCTTTGTTAAAAGTTATATACCTAAGAAATCTGAAATCAGAGACCTCGGGAACACATCAAAATGATATCAATTTCTAGAATTTTCTTATTGTGAGGTAAAGCAAGCTATAAAAAATCTCTTAAGCTATATAGCTTTTCCTAATACCACATGTTTACCCAATATGTACCTATTGTGATGTAAAGCAAACTATATAACGATAAATTGGAGAGACAGCAGCTAAAACACATAATATACATACGCACATACATGTATACATATATAATTAACCATAAACAAATGAGTTTATAATGTAATGAGACAGGCTAAACACTAGCATACTACACTGCTAACTCGATTACAATCAACTAACATTCCCTAATTCGAATTGAAGGCACAATAAACACTAGTTTACAAATAGCTAACAACATCATCTCATGTCGATTAACATTTAATTCCTAACGATACATGTTAATAAGCTGTATAATTGATAATGAATCTATAAACCCTAAATGAAAAGCGCGAGGGGATGAAGAATACCTGTAACCGAAGAAAAAACCCTAGAATTCGTTGTGATTATCACTCTATTACACCATTGTTATTGTTATTGAGTAGCTACAAGATCTTCGTTTCGTGAGTGGAATTTTAGGTCATTTAATTGTACGAGTCAGCTGGTGATTTGGAGATATATGGAGTTTAGGGATGGGAATTGAAAACCTTGAAATTACAGGGCACTTCTGCAAAATGATAGTTTACAAAGTGGTCATTGTGATTGTGAAATGTTGCAGTTCTGAACCAGAAAAATTGCTACACGTTTTTTTTACTGCGGTGATCTATAACCTCTAATAAAGCAAGGTTTCTTTTGTCACTTGTCATTCTCTTAGGCCCTGTTTGATGCGTCTGACCCGTCCACAGACCGCTGACTGGCTGACTCGGTCAGCCGGTCAGCGCGTTTGATGTTCACAGCGAGGTGTCTGACCCGGTCGAAGGCTTCTGACCGAGACCTAAAGATTTTGATGACTGACCCGGTCGAAGGTTTCTCACGGCGCGACTTCCCCTGCGCGACCACCTCCCCGCGCGACTTCCCCTGCGCGACCACCTCCCCGCGCGACTCCGGAAGACCTACGAGAGCGTACGATCCGAGTTTTTTGTATTCGTCGGGCTTTGAAGGTACTAGGTTAGGTATTCTGCGGGGATGATTTGATCGGTGTCGATGTTGTCATGTAGGACGTAGCAGGTGCCGTGGAATGAGGTGGCGGAAGGTGATGGTGGTGGATTGGATGTCGCCGAAGCGACGACGGAGGGGTGGCGGAGGACGGTGGATTGGGAGATTAGGGTTTGAAAGTGGATGGAGGTTGGTTGAATGAGGACGGTGGACATTTTGACTATATTAATTTAGGGGCACACCAATTCTTTTCCTAATTTTAAATTAGATGTTTTAATTTCAAAGTAGATGTTTTAATTAGGGATGAAAAACAAACCTAAGTTAAAATGTTAATGAGAAATTTAAAATATTCAAGACTAGTGATTACATAATAATAGTTAAATTCAAACTCGTCAGAACAACGGGTAATATGGTTATTTTTTCATTCAGCAAAGTCAGTCAGATAGTAAATCAAACAGCTATGTTTCAGTCAGATGCAGACTCAGTCAGAACTTCTTACTGGGTCAGCTTCTGACTCAGTCAGATCTTACTCAGTCAGCGTAATCAAACAGCCCCTTAATCTATGTTTTTGTCACTTGTCATTTTTTTAGAGATTCACACATCAACTTTCCCTCCAAAAGGGTGTTATGGTAATTTAAATTCTCATACAAATTTCTCTCTCTTATTCCTATATCATCGTTAACGTCTCTCTCTCAACGTCTCTCTCTCCGTCGCTGCTCTACCGCCGGCCACCGGTCACCGGTCACCGTGAACACCACCGCCACCGACAGGAAAGCTTCTCTCTCGCTGCTCTACCACCGGCTCTCTCTCTCTCTCTCAACGGCTCTCCCTCTCGCGCTGCTCTACCACCGGTCACCGGTCAACACCACCGCCACCGCCGGCAAGCTTCACCTCAGAGGGGTTCACACCTCCGACACCACCATCGTCCACAAATCTGTAGTCTGCGACCTCCATCAAATCGCATCTTCATCCTCAAATCGACAGCCACCATCGACCAGAAATCACCTTCGACCGACACCAAACACACCGTCGACTGATTGATTTTGAGAAGGAGAGTTCGAGTGTGTGAGCAGAGAAAGCATTAAGAGTTCGAGAGAGCTTCGATTGGTTTGAGTTTGTGGTAGGGAAGAAGCATCGGGATTTTTTATTGTGTTTAATACTCTAAACCACGGCTCCTGCTCGGGTTCACGGCTGAAACGTCTCAAGGTTGCTCGCTCGTGCTCGCTGGTTTGTTAGTGCACGGCTGATTGTGCTAGTCGGTTCACGGCTGAAACTTTCTGTTGGTGTTCTAGGGTTAAAACCCTAGATCTATTGATTAAGTCAAAGTACCTAATTGGGTGGTGCTAGTCGGTTCTGGTTGTTTTGCTAAAGGATTGGAATACCTTAACTTGGGTACCCCTGGGTGAGTTCGTTCCATCATTCTCTTCTTCCTGTCTTTTATTATTCTGCATCACGAATATTCTCTTGTTGTAGGCATTGTTTGGGCTGGGTTAGGAGGACCAGCACTGTTTTAACAGGGAGAGCCATCCCCTGTCTCTATTTGTGGGCATCTAATTGTGTTCTTAATTTGGGTGATCTATTTATATTTTGTTCTTAAATAGCTACTTGTTCGTTTAATTTGGGTGATCTATTTATATTTTGTCATTTGGACTGATTGTTCTGATTGTTAGGTTATATCTCTGCTACTAGTCTGATTGTTAGTTTATATCCCTGCTTCTAGTCTGATTGTTAGTTCATATTCTCTGCTCCTGATTTTAAATAGCTACTTGTTCTGATTTTAAATAGTTTAGATTGGACTGATTGGCTGGGTTAGGGGTACCAGCACTCTGCTTTTAAATAGGGATTTGATTGTGCCAGTCACATTGTCTTGTGATTTGATATATTTCTGTTGCTGGTGGTAATTGTGTTCGACTGCTTCTGTTTATGCTTTATTAGTGTGGCATCCTCTTTTTAAGGTGTTTCTTGTCACGTTGGGTAAGTGAGGTATAATAGATAACAGGAGACATTATGTTGTCCCGAGATCATGTACGGTGACGAGAGATGCAACTACAGGGAATAAGGGTTATAAATTACGAGTGGCATCGTGGAATGTAGGAACACTTACTGGTAAGTTATTAGAGATAATAGATGTCTTAAGGAGTCGTAAGGTTCAGATAGCGTGTCTCCAGGAGACTAGATGGCGAGGTGGGAGGGCAAAGGAGTGTAATGGGTATAAACTATGGTACTCAGGGTCAGATGGAACAAAAAATGGAGTAGGTTTTTTAGTAGCTAAAGAACTTCAGGATAATGTAGTGGAGGTTAGAAGAATCGATGATAGACTGATGTTGTTAAGGATAGTAATAGGAGACGAGGTAGTGGCTGTAGTTAGTGCGTATACACCGCAAGTTGGACTAGGGGATACGGAAAGAAAGAAGTTCTGGGAGAGTTTAGATCACGTTATGGGAGACATACCCCGAGAAGAAAAAATTCATAGGAGGAGATTTTAATGGGCATATCGGTAAGGACAACGATCATTTCCCGTTGGTGCATGGAGGCTTTGGGTATGGTCTGAGGAATGACGTCGGTAGGGAGCTTCTTGACTTTGCATTAGCGCATGAACTAAGCATCATAAATTCGTTTTTCAAGAAAAGAGAATCGCATCTAATTACGTTTAGCAGCGGCGGGAGACACACACAGATAGATTATTTGCTGATGAGGAGAGAAGATCGTAGCTCGTGGAAGGACTGCAAGACAATACCGGGACAGACAGTAGTCACTCAACATCACATGTTGGTAGCAGATATACGACTCAAGAGAGCAAGTGTCCAACCAACTAAGAGAAGTAGACCTACGATCAGATGGGGACAACTCAAAGACGAAAAGATTACCATCTTTAGAGATAAAATCATACCAATGAACCCGAGTGAGCCACAGGAAGACGCAAACCAAAAGTGGGAGGCTATGGCAACTAGAGTCATTCAAGCAGCTAAAGAAACGCTTGGGACTACAACAAATAGGAAAATCGGTCACAAGGAATCCTGGTGGTGGAACGAAGATGTACAAGAGAAGATAAGAATTAAACAACAAAGTTTTAGAGAGCTTTTACGCTGTAATAATGAGGAAGAACGAACAGAGCTAAAAGATAAATACAAAGAGGCAAAACGAGAGGCGAAAAAGTCTGTGTCAGAGGCAAAGAACACAGCATACGAGAGGATGTATAAGCGATTAGAGACGAAAGAGGGTGAACATGACATGTTTAAGATTGCCAAGGCAAGGGAACGTAGTAGACAGGACTTGAGATCGGTGAAGTTTATAAGGACGCGGATGGAAAGGTCTTGGTGAGGGAGAAAGACATCAAGGGGAGATGGAACACTTACTTCGATAACCTTTTCAACATAACGAACCGTAATCAACAAACGGAGATCGACGAAACAACTCAAACGACGCAACAAAACAAGTGTTATTGTAGAAGCATCACAGTCGATGAAGTTAAGAGAGCTTTGAAGAAAATGGGAAGGGCTAAGGCGGTGGGGCCAGACAACATCCCGATTGAAGTGTGGAAGTGCCTAGGAGATGAGGGCCTACAATGGCTAACGGACTTATTCAACACTATCTTTAAGATAGGAAAGATGCCAGAGCAGTGGAGAAGCAGTGTCATAGTCCCCATATATAAGAAAAAAGGAGATGTCCAATGTTGCGCAAATTACAGGGGAATAAAGCTATTGAGTCACACGATGAAGCTATGGGAAAGAATTGTTGACACGAGAATTAGACGAGAAACTCAGATAGCGGTAAATCAATTTGGATTTATGCCAGGCCGCTCTACAACAGAAGCTATACACGTCATAAGGAGGATAATGGAGAAATATAGAGAAAAGAAAAGAGACCTGCATATGGTATTCATTGACCTAGAAAAAGCATATGACAGTGTGCCGCGGAAACTCATCTGGGAAAGTCTACAACTTAGAAAGCTACCAGAAAGGTATATCAAAATAATAAAGGATATGTATGACGGGGCAAAAACATGTGTACGAGCACCTGTCGGAGACACAGACTACTTCCCGGTGGAAGTAGGACTCCACCAAGGATCGCATTGAGCCCATTCCTCTTCACAGTGGTGCTGGACGAGATGACCAAGTCTATACAACAGCCAGTCCCATGGTGTATGCTGTTTGCGGATGATATTGTCTTAATATCTGAATCTAGGACGGTGCTTAACGAGAGATTAGAACAGTGGAGAGCAGCAATAGAACGCAGGGGCTTAAGGATAAGTCGCGCTAAGACACAATACATGCATTGTAACTTTAGTGGTGAGGCCGGAGAGGACACCCAAATCAGTATCCAAGGCATGTCGGTCCCCCGGACGTCTAGGTTCAAATACCTTGGCTCGTACGTACAAGAAGATGGAGAGATACACAGCGATGTAGCACATCGTATACAATCAGGATGGTGCAAGTGGAGAGCAGCATCAGGGATTTTGTGTGATAAGAGGTTCCCGGCAAAACTAAAGGGAAAATTCTACAGAGTGGCAGTACGTCCAGCTATGTTATACGGCACAGACTGTTGGGCCATAAAGAAATCGCACGAGAGGCAAATAGAGGTCGCAGAAATGCGAATGCTGAGGTGGATGTGTGGACACACAAGATTGGATCGGATAAGAAACGACGTCTTTCGTCAGAGGCTAGAGGTGGCGTGTATCACAGAAAAAATAAGAGAGGGAAGATTAAGATGGTTTGGGCACGTGAAGAGGAGAACGATGGCAGCACCAGTCCGAGCAGTAGAGAATATCAGCTTAGAGGGTAGGAGGAGCAGAGGTAGACCTAGGTTGACTTGGGACGAGGTTATTAGGAGAGATATGATGGACTTGCATCTCTCTGAGAACATGATCGAGGATAGAAGTGAGTGGAGGCGTAGAATTAAAATTAAGGACTTTTAGTGGGTTTTGTGGGTGGGAAGGGTATACGGTGACATATGGCCGTACCTCACACGTTAGGTGTAGTTTTCCTCATCTATCCTTTTTGGGTGTTACATGCGCAATATCTAATCCTTCTTGTGATATATATCATTGTGTTATATGCTTCGTATTATGATGGTTATTGCCGTTGTTATGCTTTGTTATATGCTTTGTTATGCTTTGTTATATGCTTTGTTATATGCTTTGTTATATGCTTTGTATATGCTTTGTTATATGCTTTGTATATGCGTTGTATTATGATTGTTATTGTTATTGCCTGTGTTAACGAGTCGGGGGTCTCTTCGGAAGCGGTCTCTCTATCTTTCTAGATAGAGGAAAGACTTGCCACCATATACCCCTCCCAGACCCTGCTCTTCAGCAGGAGACACTGGGTATGTTTGTTTGTTTGTTTATACAAATTTCTCTCTCTTATTAAAATAAATTTTATAATTACTATGTTTCTCTCTCTTATCTATTTTTTTAAGTCAAACTATCTTTTTCTAAAATAGATTTTATGAAGGAACTTAAAAATAACATCTTTTAATTAAAATCTAAATAACAAAATACTAAAGTTTATATAATATGAAATTTTCTAGATCATTAAAAAAATTAAACAAAATATTTTAAAATTGTTTTGTTTTTTAAAAAATTATAAACAGGTGAAATATTTTAAAACAATCCTATTAAAACAAGCAGAATAATTACAAAACTTATTTTTTTAAAAACCTTATTTTTATAAAAAAATTTTTTATAAAAAAACGAATGTTTAAAAATAAAACTATTTACGTAAGAGAGTTAAAATGGTATAATTATTTTATTTTTTGAACTATTACCTATATATAATTTTAATTATATTTTATATTAAAATATTATACTGTAATTATTCATGTTAGTTTTACATATATATTTTATATTAAAATTTAATCCGTTTATTTAATGATTGTTTAGCTTATCTATCTATAAAAAAACTAAAATAAGTGTGAAACAATTATAGATCTCATTATACTTACTTTTTATTTCTCTATATTATTAATAATAATGTTGAACACTAATAATATTACTCATACTATTTTTAAATTAAAAAATATATAATTTAAAAAATTAAAAACCTATTTTTATTAAAAACACACCTTTTTTAAAAAATGATAAACTATAGAATACAATGAATTTTTTTAAGAAATATTTTTTTAAAACAATATATTTAAAAATCACATTTTTTAATAAAATAAAGATTTTAGAAAAATACATTATTGTTTATTTACTTAAAGTATCTATTTATACGTATTTATAATCATATTTATTTTCAAACATGATTTTATAATACATAAATTTTTATTAATAATAATTTAATATTTTATTTGTTCAATCCGTGTATTACACGGGGACTAACCTAGTTATTCAATATATTATCCGAAAAGGGTTAGAACAGAGTTTTTTTTAACGACTTACCATTAGGTGATCCAAGATAAATTTGCAACAAATAGCTATTTATTTTTATATTATAGTTCGGCCGGGGCGGCTCAATGTTTTGGATGGCCCCAAACGAACTCTAAAATTTGAGTCCTAATTTTTTTTAATACATTTTTTAAACTTTATTGACTTTCCAAGGTCAACTATGTATTTTAGAATCCAAAACAATGAAAATTTAACAGATATTGGATTATATAAAATTATACTCAAAAGATAATCTTTAAGCATAAAAAAAAGTATGCAATACTTTTTGGGGGCCTGCTAAAGGGACGCCCTCCAGGATATCTGGACGCCCTGCTTACGGGCCGTAAGGCCCTTCACGGGCCGTATGGTCTGTCGCAAGTCAAATCGGTCATTCAGAAACGTAATTCAAAAACGTAACGGCCCGTGAATATGATCACCGTCGTGTTTATTTACGGCCCGTAAATTTCTTCACGGCCCGTATGGAATTCGTCTTACGGGCCGTGAACTTACTTACGGGTCCTAGTTTCACTTTTAATAATTTGACGAGATATATTATTCCTCGTTTTTCATGTAATTTTGTATTTATTACGTTATTGATATGACGTAATATTCCTCGATAGTCGTGTAAATTTGTATTTATTACATTATTTGATATGACGTAATATTCCTCGATATTCGTGTTAATTATGTGACGAGATGCAATATTCCATTTCAACTACTATATAAACGTTAGTTTATAAATTCATTTCATAATTCAACGATATAAATTCATTTCATTTCAACTACTACATAAACGCAATATTCCATTTCAAGTACTATATAAACGTTAATATCTAACGTTACGATGTCTTTCTGGGATAGCAACTATTTATTCGGTTCGGAATCTAACTATTACCCTCAGGAGGGTTACGGTTATTACGATGAGGCTGCTTCAAACTATCTAGGACAGTTCGCGTCCAATTACGGCGAGAATGACGGCGGCGATGACGGGGGTGATAACGGTGGCGATAGCAGCGGGGATAATGACGGTTCTGGTTCCGGTAAAAAGGGTTTATACGACACGAATCAGGTTATAAGATATATCATATTTAATTTTACTTTCATTTTACTATCATTTAGTAATAACTAACTAAAAATATTAAATTGATTAGGTTTTCTCATCTCGTGAAGAATTAGTTGATTGGGCAACTAACGTGGGGCGAGATAATGGGTTCGTTATTGTCACCAAACGTTCAAAAAGAAATTCGAATGGTTTGGTGGTTAAAATTTGGTTGAAATGCGATCGGGGTGGTGTATATAAGGGAGCATCCACTCTAAGAAAAAGTGGCACGAAAAAAACAAACTGTCAATTTGAATTGCAGGGTAAGTACCAGATGCAGAGAGATGGGTGGATTATAGTTGTTGTGGATGATACTCATAACCATGAACCTGCTGAACACCTGGAAGGACATGCATACGCAATGAGGCTCACCGAAAATGAGCTTTCTACTGTAAAGAATCTGACCGAGCAAAATATTGACCCTCGAAACATTCTAGGCACGTTGAGGGAACAAAATCCCAATAACGTGTCTGGGTTACGAACCGTATATAATGCTCGGGCAAAAATAAAAAAGTCCACCAGAATTGGTGAAACCCCAATGCAGGTTTTTTTTCTATACTACAACAACATCAATATATTTACACCCCTCACATTGAGGAACCGACAAATACCGTCGACGGGGTTTTTTTATACATCCCACATCTCACACATTATGGCGTGCTTACCCACACGTGCTGATGATTGACACAACATACAAAACTAACTTGTATAAAATGCCTTTTGTTCAAATGGTTGGTGTGACATCCACCCTGAAATCTTTTTCTGTTGCTCACGCATTCATTGATTATGAGCGTGAAGCCAACTTCAGATGGGTGTTAGAGCAACTAAAAGCAACGCTGGAAGATAAGTGTATGGAGCCCCGTGTTATACTAACCGACCGAGACCTCGCTCTGATGAATGCGTCAGAAGAAGTTTTTCGAGTGCTGTTCGATTACTTTGCAGATAGCATATTTCGGAAATATTGCTAAACATTATAAGGCGAGTTTTTCAAATGAAGAGTGGGGTGCTTTTCAGCATGTGTGGTCGGTACTTATTAACTCTGAAACGGAGGACATATACGCTTATAATTACGACCGGCTTTATCGCAGATTGGTGTCCAACCATTCAAGTAAGTTTTCTAGTGTTATTCTTAAAAATATATGTATATTTATATAAAAATAAGTGCATTTTTTTAATAAGAGTGCTGATGTACCTAAAAAATAACTGGTTGGACCCCTACAAAAAGAGATTTGTGTCGGCGTGGATAAATAGAAGTTATAACTTCGGTCAGCACACAACGAACCGAGTTGAGAGCCAACATTCGTTGTTGAAAAGTTACCTGAAAGCAACCAATAGCACCCTGGATAGATTTATTCCTTTCATTAATAATATCTTAGCTACCCAGGAAATTGCTATAAAAGAAAGTTTTACCAAAAGCAAAATCATGCTTATGGTGCAGCATAATCATGAAGTGCTTAAATTGCTGCGAGGTAACGTTTCTATTGCGGATTTGGATATGTTAGTCGGTGAGATTAACAGGATAAATCATCTAATTATATCCAAAGAATCATGTGGCTGCCATCTTTTTACCAGCTTTGGTCTTCCGTGTGCTTGTAAATTAAACAATTACTTTCAAACAGGTGAATGTTCTTTTACGTTTTTTTATTTTTTCATGAAAACTTTTATTATATTTTATTTAATATATTATTTTATAGGTCAATGTATCCCGCTCGATGCCATTGATGTTTTTTAGAGGAAGCTAGATTTTTCACCCGCGTATATTGTACGGGAGGTTCAAGTAGATGTACATAAAGATGGAGATGGTGACAAAACATTTACTTGTCCAACTCGAAAATGTGAAAAGATCTTTGATTAATATTTTCAAATCTTTCGTTACTCCTTCAAAAACGGATAAAAAACCTCCTAAAGTCCAAACAAATACACGGGTCGTCCAAAAAAAGATAAGCAAAAAGAAACAATATTAGACGCCCTCAGACATAGTTCATATGTTCAACCGAGAGAAAATTTTGAAGGTCCGCCAACATATTCAAGTTCGGTGGTGAAGTCAAACAAGGGCCTTTGCAGCGCAGTCAATCCATGTCTTCAAGATCAAGAGCCAAAGATGGATTATCTCAACAGAGTTCCAAGTTTTCATATATCCCGGGCGACGAAGATAAAAACAATTTTTTCCGGTTTAACCGCTGGATTCCATCATTCTTTTTCCTGTATATTTCAGGTGCGGATGATGTTTTAGCGGACGGCAATTGTGGTTTTCGTGCTATAGCACTCGCACTGGGATATGGTGAAAATCACTGGCGTTTTATACGTACGGAACTTATATCTGAGTTGGATGAAAACAGACATAGGTACGCTGCGATGTTTCCTGATATAAACGAAATAAGGGAATCATTAAACTGGAACGGGTTAGGTGCGGCTCCACACAAAAATTGGATGACAGTGCCACCTGCTACAATCCTTATTGCTAACAGGTTTCGAGTGGTTATAATTTTTATATCGATCGGCAACTCCGCTATTTTTTTCCCATTCTGGTTATCTCCTCGTGATATCAGTGAACATCATATAATTTCAATTGCTTATGTTCAAGATTGCCATTTCATTAGAATTCGATTAGTGGGTGACTATCCAATGCCTGTTCCGAGCAAATATTGGCATTTGTACAAAACAGAAAACGCCAATGATTGGGAGGCTATATACGGAAGTCGAATTCAAAAATATCTTGAACTAAGGCCCGTAGACCCGGTTGAACATGTAGATTAGTATAGTTTACACATTTATCAATTCTTTCAATTCTTTATTTATTCAATTCTTTATTGTTGTTGAATTGTAAACATGTAATCTATTATTTATTCAATTCTTTATTGTTGTTGAATTGTAAACATGTAATCAATTCGTTCGTTTTCCAAAGAAAAATGCAATAAGAAGATTATCTAATTTTGTTCAACATTTGAATTTTGTTTATATGAGCTGGGCATTTGGTTTGCAGGATGTTAATGATATGAGATGCATAATATTTGTTGATATTCAAGTATGTTTTCAGTGCAACTTTTCCGACTGAGATTCAAGTATGTTTATATAATTGCAGAGCCTGGCGTCGGATTTTCTGAAGGATTATATATTTCTTTCTGTGGGACGAGTAGGTTCAACTACTGATTTTATTATCCAAAAGATTGATTTAATAATAAGAAGATTATCGATTTTTTTTCAACATTTGAATTTTGTTTATATGAGCTGGGCATTTGGTTAGCAGAATGTTAATGATATGAGATGCATAATATTTGTTGAGATTCAAGTATGTTTTCAGTGCAACTTTTCCGACTGAGATTCAAGTATGTTTATATAATTGCAGAGCCTGGCGTCGGATTTTCTGAAGGATTATATATTTCTTTCTGTGGGATGAGTAGGTTCAAGTACTGATTTTATTATCCAAAAGGTTGATTTAATATTATTCGTACAAACCACTTCCTCCACAAGCACAACCAATTGTAAACATATAATTAAACATTTAAACGTCATCCAAAATAACTCATAATATATAAACATAATTTTTCAATTTTTTTACATGAAATGTAAATAAAATAATAAAATCCTACTATCTATACGGCCCGTGACTGTTGTCACGGCCCGTTATGCTTTGTAGTTTTTAAAAACAGACCGTTTACACTACACGGCCGTATGGGGACATTGTCACGGCCCGTAAAGACCCTCACGGGTCGTATAAAACTTTTTTAAGTCTATAAATTCAGCCGCTTGACACAAACAATTCACACAAATTTACTCAATACCCAAAACATGAGTGCTACAAGTGATCAAAATCCGTGGACGGATGAAGAGGAGGTGACTTTAGTAAGATCTTGTATCGAAAATTCAGGTACTATCCCGCCAAATTCAATATTTTGGAACCGGGTTTCAACTCGTTTTCATCAAATTCTCGAACGTGAAGAATATCGCACCACTTGTGAACTTAGCAACAAGTGGTCTGACTTGAGAAGGAAGGTCACGACATTTCACCAGCTCTACAAAGACGTTTACAACAATCGAAATATGTTATGGAATGATACGGATATTATGACAAGAACTCAAGAAAGATAACGGGAGAAATTTGGAATTTCCTTCAACCATTTTGCGGCTTGGATCTTTTATAAAGATCAAGAAGATTAAAAATTATGTTTTTTTTTTGTGTGATAATAACGGTTTATTGTTTTTAAAAAAGTGTACTAATAAACGTTTATGTTTTAATAAAATATTTCATTACTGTTCTACATTACACGTCTAGAATACAGTTCGTCTGCCATAAATCTTCGGAATCTAAAGCAAGCATCCTGTAAGCTAACATCTTGCCACTCTAAAGATCTATTTTGAACCAACCTACGCAATAACATACAAATTACAACTCCCGAATCTCGACCAATATGACCGGCGTTAGGGGCCAAACGGTTTCACCCGATACCACCAGTTCTTCGATTTCTTCTTGTCCGGAGTGCTGCCAATATTGTATACGTGACAGAAAATGTAAAAAGTACGATTCGAATTGTACGAAAATCGTTCGCGCATTACGATGAATGCACCATGAATCATCACACGTATTTGGTCGGCATTCGTATGGAGAATATATACGAACTTGTAGTGAGTCCATAGAAATCTTAAAAAGATACCAATTTTCTTCGTCATCAGTCATTGGTACGTAAACCTACAAAACAATTTAATTCACGGTTATAAATTTATGATTTTTATTGTAAAACATGAAAACAGTATTACCGTATCAACTTCCCATAACGCGGGATATAGACAGTCACTCCCGTCTCCATATTCGTTACCATTAACGGACCCCGAGTATATTAAGTTAAACCACTCAAATGGGAGAATCGTCCAACGATCACTACCCGGCAACTCTTCGGTTCTACGTATTTCTTCGTATCTCCATATTGTGAGTCTATTTGTCCACGCCCGAACATGCTATAAAACAACAACTTTTTAATTGTTAGAATTTTAAAATAAAATAAAATATATAAAAAAACTTTAAATCATACCTCTGTACCTAAAGACACGTTTCCGAGTAATTCACGCCAAAATTGTAACGGAATATCGGAATGACCCATGTAATACACTCTACATGTTTGGGAGTCACCGTTACGTATAAAGTGAATAATATTCTGAGACCAGTTCCTCCCGTTCTGCCAATTATGGTTATCTATTGGATCATGAATACTTTCCACAATATCTCGTGAGTTTAAAGATGACTCATTTTGACGTCTTCTCCTACCTCCACGAGAAGACATTTTAACTGTTTCGTTTCTCACTAACCATATAACAAGTCATATATATAACGGTTTATATAGAATCTTAAATCGAATCAAGGAATAATACGTCGCGTCACATAGTTATAAAATTTAAAAGCGCACGCAAATCGAGGAAAGTAAATTCTCAGAAGGACAATTACGGGCCGTGAGAGAACTCACGGGCTGTTAAGTGAGATGTTCACGGTCCGTGGGGATGGGATTTTACGGCCGTTATGTATTACACGGCCCGTGAGTAGATGTTGGTGTGAAAATTAAATGTTGAAACCCATACGGCCCGTGAGGCCCTTCACGGGCCGTGACAAAAGTCAAAGGGCGTATGTTTAACACCTGACAGGGTGTTTAATTAGCTGGGGCCTACTTATAATTCTTCCAGCATGTACTATGTAGAAAAATGACAAAACCTTGTTATCAGACATCAGTCATAGTTCCTGTAATAGTGGAAGGCAAATGATTTGACCTTTAGTTGACTTGCATTTTGATAACTTTGGTAAATCAATTATTAGAAGACTTACCACACTATTTTAACTGAAAATCTCTGTAGTGGTTCTTTTTAAGTTATCACCATAAAATTTAGGTACCATTGATGATCAATATTCAACAAAGTACCTACACCATCTGAATAAATTATGAAAAGGGGTCTGTCTTGATTAAAAAATGAATGAAGAAACTAATATGATGGTCAAACTGCTTTAATATTTATGAAGTAAATTAAGCACCATTTAAGTTGTCTGTCTTGGTGGTATATTTGAAAGGCTAGAAACGAGTTGATTTTTAACGAAAGACCGGTTAATACTACAAGAATAGTGGAGGAGATAAAGGTTAATTCTTATTTGTGGATTAAGAATAGAACACGGCTGAAGAATGTTGATTGACATCATTGGTGTAATTTTGATATGTATACTTGGTGTAATTTGGTAGTTTGTGCTCTAGCTTCTTGCTAGTAGCTTCTTTTTATATATATATATATATATATATATATTTGCTTTGCCGTTCAAAAAAAATTTAAGTTGTCTGTGTTCAGAACCTAATTGAACTTTAATTCACACAGCATCCCTACAAACACAAACACAAAACAAGTGATTGAGGAGAGATATGATTAACTTTTTTAGCTCTTGTACACTAAGGTCTAAAAATAATATACCAAGGCAACATTTACTAAAATATTAATTTGCAGATTAGCGTTCCTTACTTTCGTAACACTAAAGAATAGCAAGTGGTCGCAAGAAAACAATAATATTTCTGAAGAAACACACAAAACTCATGAAGAAAAGATTCAGAGGTGAATTGTGATATTTGGAGTAAGAAAACATCAATTATTCAATTGCAATTCTACATTTGAACCATTATCTATTCCTCTTTCAAACGCTTTGAATTTGCTGCCCTAACTCTTCAATTCTCCTAAAGACGTTGTGAGCTTGTGGACAATAAGACCTCTACTCAGCCCAAAACCATAAAAATATTCAATGAAGTCTTGGCCGAAAATGGGCACCTATTTTTTGAGGCCCCAAGCCCTAGCTTCACTCACATCTCTAATGGGCCAGCCCTGAGTTCCGCTAATCAATTTAAGAGACTTGTGTTGAAATATTATAATACATATTAATTTGTCAGGTTGACATCTACTCATGTATTCGCTATTTAAACATGAATGAAATTAATATAAAAGTAATATTATAGTATGACTCTTAAAGATTTAACTATATTTTCCATTTATACCTTATGCATTTGCATTTGTTTTTATTTACTTTTTGTTTTTCTTTTCTCTTATAGCTTTAACATGTGACATTTAATAAAAATTTGAATTTATCGTTACAACGTGTTTATTTTTATCTGTGTTTCCATGTGATTTCATTCAAAATGAAGCTGTCGTGCGTAATAGTATAAACGCCATCGAATCACAAAGCCGTCAGAGCTACTTTAATGCTTTGATTTTTTTAAGTTTTTTTGGTTTCTCCTTTACAACAAATAAATATGATATTTTAAAAAATCTGATTGTATCACCGTGACGTGCTTACTTTTATTACCGTTTCGAAGTGACTTTTTAAAACGAGTTGTCACTGTAAATTTTTTTGGAGGAGAGCAGGTGAATATTAATTTACAAATAATCAAAATCACGCAAGTGGACTTGAATTCAGGCTCGATTAGCATTTGGTTTGATTTGTTTAACCTTACATGTAATGAGTCAAAGCTTTAAAAAAAAGCAACAAGATAATCCCATCATATCATATCATGACTATGGTGATATGATCATGGTACCTCCAAAGGATAGTGTCCATGTGTTATATACATGACTAGAGCCTTTTATGTATACATAAATAGTTATATAATCTAGAGCCACGCTTACGCATAGTGATCCGAGCCCTAATAGTATCAAGTTATGACACATAAAACGATTTTATAAAGTTAGCAAAAGCATGTTAAGAAATTGATTTGCTAACATATATTTATTAGAAAAGAATAACTTTGTAAAACAATAAATCAAGTTTCAAAATTGTTTTAGTTAGTTCATTTGTAATTTTTTTTGTCTCAATCAAATTACTTATAAAATTCTTTGTCTCAATCAGGTCATTAAAGTTTCAGATTTGTTCTAATCAGATTATTCATAAATCTAAATTTTTTTTGAAATATATAAAAAAATAAAAATATTTATAAAAACCTAACTATTTAAATTTTTTGTGAGTTATTTTAAAAAAATATAAGTGACGTAATTGAAACACTCAGAAACTTTAGTGTCTTGGTCGAAACCAATAAAATTATAAGTAACGTGACTGAAAACAAATAAACATACGAATAACCTAATTAAAACACTATTAAAAGTTGTTTGTTATTCTGCGAAGGTTTTACTATTAAAAACAGATTTAAGTGTTATTACCATATAAGAGCACTCACATTCCATTCTTTATTTTCATCCTTATAATTACACTAAAATCACTACTTGTTCTCTTTTCTTTCAATTAAATAATATATTTTTATACCTTTTTCATTACCTTTTCTCTCTCCTCCACTCACAACCACCTTTAAAAATATTAAAAAAATTATAAGGGTTGAGTAGTGAATCCTTAAAATTACAGATAAACAGTAACATTTTATCTCTAATCTACTCACAACCACTTAAAGCATTCCATATAATTTAAAAACTCTCACTCAAATAATTTTAAGAAATGGATTGTAAATGTGATAAAGAATAAAACAAATCGATAGAAAAAGGGGGAAGGCATGTAGCATGAGGGTTGAGCATGGATCTTAAAGAATACGTAAGTGTATAATTTTTTTTTCAACTCTATACCTACACTTAAATTTTCATCAAAATCATTCATAAGACTAAAATCTACATTCAAGTAAAGGGAACACCTTTTTCCTTTATTACACATGCTACACATTTTTTTGGTCCTAAAACATTAAGCAAGAATAACAAGTTATTATATAAAAAATTATGTAATATAAAACTGAAAACTTGTATTCACCGTCGTAAAAAATTATCTACACGAAGATTACCGTAAACCATATTCTTATATAGATTTTTATTTGACCTTTTTATTTATTGGGGAGTCTCGAATTGCTCTTTTAGTACGTTATGTCTACGGTCCATACTGATCTTGACATTTCAAATCTGACTCACCTGAAATACCGTCAACGAGCAAACCTACCATCATAAAAAACTCCTTTAAATCAATTTAAATCCAAAACTTAATTTGTCATAAGCTCAAACCATCACCCCGATACTCGTTACCGTATAGTATAAACTCGATCATCGAGATGCCCCAAAAGCATATCCCAAAAAGCCCCACACTCTCCACCAACCGCCATACCTTACGATCACACTCAAAACTCCATAAAAAAAATTTTTTTTCCTCTCAATTTCATCTTTCTTTTCAATAATAATTATAATAATAGTCATCTTCTACACAAATCTTCAAGCATCCGTTTCACATTACGTCGAAAATCGTTCGATCGATACATTCATATCGTAAGTTTAACTTCTCTAGGGTTTTACGAAACACGCATTTACTGAATTCGTGTAATGTGTATCTGTTATTGATTTTACGATGATCTCTTCACCGTAACTTGTTTGCAAATTGTTATAATTCGTGTGCATGGTATACTGGTATGTGATTTTAGATGGTTGATAGGGTTTATTTGAAGATGTTGTTGTTGATTTTATTTAGGTTAGGGTTGTAGAACGAACGTGTGATTGTCGGATTCTGAGGGTTGGTAGGTAGGCTTCAGTTGCTTTTGTAGTACTCGATTTTATATTGTTTTTGATGTTACAGCGTTATTTAAGTGCATTTGAAATTTTGAATACCTAGCCCTAAGTGCATTCATACAGCATATTGTCTGTTTGGGGAAAAGTAAAATACTTTGATGTGTGGATGCAAAGTTTAATATATGGTTCCACGTATTAGGCGGTTCATCCTGTGTTTTATTGGTGTATGAAACGTCTTGAGATTGACCTGCATTTTGTTCATGATATGATGGTTGCTCGGACCCTAGGAGTGCGGTATGTTCACACCACTACTTAGATTGTTGAACTTCTGATGAAAGGTTGTCTTCTGCTTGATTTGATTCGATAATCTTTGGCCCAAGCTTCACATTGCTGCAAATATTTTACTTGCTGGGGCATATTAGAGCAGTTACTATGGATTAAGTTTCTACACATCGGTTTTATAGCAGTTTATATTTTGTTTCTATGTATTTGGTTGTAATTGTATTTGTAGAACCTGCTTATGATCTAAACATAAGGGTCTGCATACGAGCCAATCAAAACAATGAAATTACAACGCATTAAGGAATCCTTCCTGTCTTGTTTGCACGTCTCTATATAATTTTCAGCTTGCCATTAGTCTGACTAGCTCAAGAAACTGAGGAGTTGAATGAATTCAATTTCATTAGAGTTCTGTGTATTCTTCACTTACATACTGCTTAAGATTCAAAATCAGAGTCATTTAGTTTTAAATATTTGGTTTTCCCACCATATATATGAATGCGTATTGACAAAATGGGAATATGTTTTCAAGTTGTTTTTTTATTAATCCAGTGTCCATTCTACACAGTGTTATCATCGTATGCTTCCAATGGGATGGAGAGAAGTATTATTCTCTTTATCTTTCACTCTGACTCTGGCAGAATCCTCTAGCAGATCGTTATCTATGTGGTCAATAAGACTGGATGCCGGACATTCTTTTCTCCACAACTGGACAATCTTCAGTGCAAGCTTTTGTGTTCTCATTGCTCTTATCCTCTCAATGTATCTAATCTTTGAGCACTTATCTGCTTACAATCAACCTGAGGTATCCCATTTCCTATGCAGCTTGCATTCAATTTAGGCTTTTCTCTTATCCCTGTTTCTGTTATGTAACATTAGATTTGGGTTATATTTTAGACCAAACGGGTAGAATAGGCAAGTTAGCTTAAAAGAAATCGGGTCAAAAGTCTTCCGAAGTTTTTTATAAGGATAATAATGTCATAAACGTCTAACTATCAATGCTTTTGGAGGTTTAAACTTTTTTTTCTGCAGTGTGCAGTGGTTTCGTCTCTTTTAACTTTTTTGACTTGTTAAACAAACAAACATACCCAGTATATCTCACTCAAGAGTATAGGGTCTGGGAGGGGTAGTTAGTGGCGAGTCTTTCCTCTATCTTGGGGGATAGAGAGACCGCTTCCAAAGAGACCCCCGACTCAATAACAAAAGCAATAGCAATAGCAATCAATAGCAAGTAATAGCAAACATATTATATATCATACAACACATAGGTAAATAACACATAAAAATTTAGAAAGTGCATACAACAAAATGCGCGGCATGTTTCATCTAGAAGGGGCTTCATTTATCCTTCCTACCCACATATCCAGCTAAAAGTCCTTACTTTTAATTCTACGCCTTCACTCACTCCTATCCTCGATCATGTGCTTAAATGGCAGGGTTAGAAAAGGTCTCATTGGCTGGGTTAAAAAAGTTCAAATGGCAGGGCGTAATCAGCAATTTATGTTAGTTAGAGTTAGATAAATAGACATAGGGTTTGAATAGCTGCAAAAAAAAGTGAAGGGATTTAATCTATAAAATGATGAAAGTTGGTTGGTTGAATCCAACATAAACCCTATGTATATGTTAGCCTGAACAAGTGTAAATGTTAAGAGGGACAGAACCCCTGCCCAAAAAGGTTTAGGGGTTAAACTGCCAAACTGGTGAAAGTTTATGTTCTATGGCACACTAATCAGTAAGTTAAAAGTTTTTAGACAAAAGTGTACTGGGTCAACCTAATCACGTGACATTATAGTTGCTGCCAACTTTTCTCTAATCCATATTATCCTTGATTATAATCCGTAATAATTGGATCTTAGCTTGCTCTTTGTATCATCTCAAATTGATGATAGTATGGATTATTTCTATTTCAGGAGCAGAAGTTTTTAATCGGGCTCATTCTGATGGTTCCTGTTTATGCACTGGAGTCGGTATGAAAACTCATGCTTTAATTTTCTCTTTCATCCCTCCTTGAATCAATGTTTCTTTTCTTATATTTTTTATTTTAACCTTTTCAAATGTGGACAGTTTTTGTCACTATTGGATTCAGATGCTGCATTCAATTATGAAATAATCAGGGATTGTTATGAAGCGTTTGCTTTATATTGCTTTGAGAGATATCTGATTGCCTGCTTAGGTATCTTCTTGTTGATAACAACCTTCTCATTATGAATTTTTTTTTTAAATTCTGACCAATGTTTTACAGTGAGTTCCTCATGAATTTTTTAGTCTTCTGCTCTCCATATATTATTTTAACTCTTTATTTCTTTCTATTTTCTGCATTTTTCATCCAACTGGGGTGATTAATCATTAATATATAAGAATGATCGTCATTTGAGTAGAGGTATGGGTACCAATTTCAACCCATGTACCTATAGATGGGTCAATGCAGGTTATATTTTAATTGGTAGTGGGTTAAATGGGTAAAATTACAAAATTTAGCTAACGAAATAAGGAGTAAACAAGGCAACAAGTCCAAATAGGTCGAAAATTTTCCAAACTCTATTCAAATGAATACCCCCAATCCCTCTAATTTGCTTTATTTCAATAAAGTTAGATTATTATTGTAACAAGATAATTACTTTTTACTTAATCATTATTTAAATTATTCATAAAGTTCAGAAGGACGTGTTCGCAGATCAACCTAATCTATATGAGAAGTTCAGGTTTTGACCCATTAGTACATTACCCAGCTTAAACCTTTTCTAGCTATCTGTTACACTTCCCTTTGAAATTGTGTTCTATGTGAACTTTGTATGCATTAATGCTATCCTTCGACATATTTCGGTTCTCAAATTGCTGTTAATTGATATCTTTGACAAATATTATTGTGTTATTGAAGGTGGAGAGGATAAAACTATTAAATTCATGGAAAGTAAAAGCCTAATCAGCTCTAGCATTCCTCTTATAGAAGAATCATATACTTATGGAATCGTTGAACATCCTTTCCCATTGAATTTCATGCTGAGGGAGTGGTATCTTGGTCCTGACTTTTACCAAGCTGTAAAAATTGGGATCGTGCAATATGTATGGCCGCTTTTTTATTCATTTTGATCGTTGTTGCCGTAGAATGTCTTACAATTTCCACCTCATGATTTTTTTTTCTTCTAGATGATACTAAAGCTGATATGTGGGCTGCTGGCTATGCTGTTTCAGTTTTTGGGAGTTTATGGAGAAGGAAAGTTTGAATGGGGATATGCGTAAGATGCTTTTGCTATATCATGTATTGGTCGTAAAATGGTGGCGGGGGGTTAGTAACGGGTCAATACGGTAATTTTTTGTATGGGTGGTTTGATGGGGTTGACCTGAAACCCTTTTTGTCCAAAAATATTGAAGTTCCTTACTAATAAATGGTGTTTCAAATATGATTACTAAAGTTATCAAATGATGTGAGTTATTTTATTTATGTAATCATGTTCACTTGGTAGTTATTAATTAAGAGTTAACATCTGGACACTTAATTGGATAGAACGATTTAGGAAGATTTATGCATTTAGAATACATTTTGGACAACTTTGAACTTGTTTTACTTGTTCAACCTCCTTGACCCATTTCTTTTTAAGCTATATCTTATCACCAACTTGGTCCGCTAGAGACAAGAACCTGTAGCGCCCGTTCATTAGTGAATGAATTGAAATAGCCACTTCTATCACGTAGTTGGTGGTTTATGAGATTCCTTTACGTTCTACTAAAAAAAGTCTTTCTTCCATCACAAACATTCATTTTCTTGCAATAACTTGTGTAGTAAGTAGTAGGCAATGATTTTTAGTACAGGTGGCATTATGGATGAGTTTATTGAATTGGTGAAAGTGGCTGATTTTAAATGGATCACAATGTGTTGGGTTGTCGGGATGATTCTAGCTGATTCTGTTTGATTGCTTGTGACACAAGTCTTTTTATTTCTTTTCAGCTATCCGTACTTGGCACTGGTTCTTAATTTCAGCCAGAGCTGGGCGTTATATTGTCTTGTGCAGTTTTACTCGGTAATCAAAGATAAACTAGCACCAATTAAACCTTTGGCTAAGTTTCTGACATTTAAATCAATAGTGTTCCTAACATGGTGGCAAGGTGTCATTATTGCATTTCTTTTTTCTATGGGAGCCCTTCAAGGTTCTTTAGCTCAGGAGTTAAAAACTCGCATTCAAGATTATCTGATATGTATTGAGGTGAGTTATGAAATTTATTTTGATTTTTTTTCTGGTGAATTAATTCTTAATAAGGAATACTGAACTTTTTGAACAGATGGCTGTTGCTGCAATGGTGCATTTATATGTGTTTCCTGCCGCTCCTTATAGACGGGGAGAAAGGTGTGTGAGAAACGTCGCTGTTATGGCTGACTATGCATCATTAGGGACTGAACCTGCTCCAGATGAGGTTCGGGACTGTGAGAGAACCACAAAAGTAAGGTTTGGTCATGATGATGTGGCAAACCGTATGAGGTTACATCAGAGTGTTCGTGATGTGGTTGTTGGAAGTGGTGGAATTGTGAGTTACAAAACTTTTTACTCGAGCTCTTTTGCCTAATCCCTTCCATTTTCTTATTATTAGAGGCTACTAAATGGACGGGTTGGAAAATACATGAGAATGGGTTGGGTCATGTTGGGTAATGGCCTAATGGGTGAGAATGGGTCTGGTCTGGTTGGCTGACCTGCAAACACTTCTTTTATCCATATATATGGAATTTTATAAATTTAATGGGGATTGTTGAATTAAAAAGGTAACATAGCTTGGTTTAAATTCTATTTGGGAAACAATGTTTATTCACTCAAAATAAAACTCTCCTAAAGTTTTGAACTTTTTGATAAAACCCTCAAATTTCATTTTTTTTAAAGTTCAAATAGATGACGTGGCAGATGATGCGTCTGTTATTTGACCATGTTGACTGGTTATGTGCTGACAAGGTTAAGGATCACCTTGAATAATTTTTTTGAAACTTAGTTACATATCATTGGTGAAAACAAGATATTGAAAACAGAAAGAAAGTAAAAGCATGTTAACTTATTATGCAACAAACCCTTATTATGTTTTAAATATGGCAACCATACTATATCATCACGATAATAGTTTGACTTTTGTTTAAAAAAAGCAATATAGTTGACCCTTATGCATTTGAAAACACTTTGGATGATTCTCATCCTGCTCGACCCGTTTGATGTTTTAGAGATAAAACACAACTCAAATCGACCCTTTTATAGCAAAAGGGTCAGAATTCTCCTGTGTGCTTGTTATTACTTGACTCATTTGGTGTTTGTACCCATCACAGATAGTTGACGACATGAAGTTTACAGTTTCACACGTGGTGGAGCCCGTTGAAAGAGGAATAGCGAAAATTAATAAAACTTTTCACGAGATATCAGAAAATGTGAAACGTCATGAGGAAAGAATAAAAAGCTCTAAAGATGACAGTTCTGTTATTCCATTAAATTCTTGGACAAAAGAATTTTCAGAAGTAAATGATAATATAGTTGATGGCAGTTTTAGTGACAGTGGCGTCTCTGAAGGAAGAGGGCAACGGCGACAGCTGAAAGCATCATCCTTTTATTCTAACCGCCAATAGTGTTTAAATATTCTAACAAGGGAAAAAAATATGCCGGTAAGTTTTTATTTATTAATCACTCAGATAACTTGCTATTCTGTTTTCATGAGATACAATATCTCTAAAGAGCAACAATCAATAGTCAATACATAACAACCAATTTTAAGTAGGGATCTGTTAAAACCGCATAATTATGTGTATCTATTGCTTTTAATATGACACATAAAACGGTTATGTAACCAATAACCTTTCCTCTCTCTCCCATTCTATCTAACAAACATTATGTACACATGTTTATACCGTTAGTGTAGTTTTTTACTTAAAATTGGTTCTGTATTGAATGCGACTCTATTTATGAGATAGTATGGCCTTTGCTGATATGTTTTGTTGTTGCAGGGTGATTAACAATAACACACATGATTCCATTACTGCTGTAAAGATGAATGATTTTACTGGATATTAACTATACGATGACCCCTGTTAATACGTCTTACTGGTTATTAAATCCAGTGTCTTTAGTGATAATGTAGAAGTTTTTGAACTTTGGATAATGAACTGTCAGTCACATTGCCATTATTGAGTTTAGTTTCTGATGTTAATAGGTCACAACTTCTTGTTATACAGTATTCTTAACTTTTTAACTTCACATGTAAATTATTTCTATTAACATAATTCTGTTCATTTCTAAAATTAATTAATATGGGATGCCAACTTTTTATAATTCTTTGAAGTATACGTTGTGATAAATCTATTTATCAGAAGAGACTTGATTAGATGACTTTTTATAAGGCCTGACATTAAAATTTTGCTTGAGAACCGGAGGTTGAGCGGCCTGTGCCTCATGTCTGTGGGGTTACGACTTACCACGTATGACTTGATAATACTTCGCTTGATTCCTCCTTCTTGGTGGTTAATTCTGATGGAGATAATCATGTTCTTTGTAGCGTCAGTTGATTTAGTCAGTTGCGATGAATTTGGAGAGCAGGAAACCAATCAGTTTGTGGATGAATACAACTATTTTTAATAGGTAGTTGAGATTTGGGTTGGATACACTGAACTGGATGGTACGATTCTAGCAGCAAAATTGATCTTTGGCTGGTAGTGGATGGGTTTATTTACGTGGGTTTTAATGAGATTGGGTTGCCCTCAGTCCCTCACCTGCTGTCAAGACGTTACCCATAGCTTTGCTATTGAGTGAGATTTATTGAGTATGTTTGTTTGTATGTGGTTTTCTCGGCTTCTAATGAAGAAGGATCCTCTGGTCCTTTGATCAATAATTGGCAATTCATAACACTCGAATCCGAATCTGATCTAAACCCGTCTCCATAGCTCCCACTATAAAAGTTGGGTTAGGAAACAACCTCATTCATTTTCCAGACACCTCACATAAAGCAGCTAGACTAAACCGGAAAAAGGTTTACCCATGTAATCATAATCTAGCCAAAAAGGGACTCTTCAACCTTTTTGTTGCCAAGAGACTCATGCCGAGTTGACTAATTTTGTGGATCAACAAGAGACTCCAAACGGAATCACGCATGTACATAGCCGAAGTTTCATAACGGCGTGCGGGAGTGCGTGACGATGATATAAACTCACCCGGATAGAAAAAGGAAGATGGGTTGCCTGTTAAATAGATATAAACATACAAAATAGATGTGAGTTTATGTACACCATATTTATCATAATACATGTAAGAATACCAGCTACCCTGAATTTAGTGTTCACCCTGTAAATATATATAAAAAATAGAGGTGGAGGATACATTAAAGCCGTGATATTTTAGTAATGGGCAAGTGGCGGTAGAGATTTAGCTGACTGCAGGGTAGTGTGGGTAGAGACTGATAATTTATCTGACCCACGAACATTATATGTATCATAAACTTTTTCACGGTTTTCTGACCACCATGTTTCTGCTTGGTGCTCACTAAATCTCCTACGGCTGCACATATAACAACCACTATATTAACACCAATCTCCATATGTATGTGTTTGTATATGTATGCGTATGTATATATATATGTGTATGTACGTATATTCAGTTCCCACAAGGGAAAATTTGCACATAGTATATTATTGATGCATAAAACCTCTTGACTCATTTTATAAAAAAGACTAGTTGTCGACATAATACCTGAAGCGAACCCTTTTGAGATCTCGGGTTCCACCACGTAAAGCGGCAAGCGTTATATACACGCCAGGCTCATATTGTTCAATCCATTCAGCCTCAACTTGATCAGGGGCATTATAAGTACTCTCACCATTATAAGATGCTGAATTTCCACTTTTGAACCCATCATACTCCCCTTTTTGTGAAGGTACATGATCTGACAAATACTTAGTTCCCCATTCTACCCCTGAACCTACACTGCCACTAAGAGATCTAGAATCTGAATATCCATTATTCCTGTTAGAAATCCTTGTTGATTCCTCAGCTTCAATGAATCTGTTCGAGTTTGACTGATCATCTCCATTTGTATCAGGATATTGCAGAATGGGAGTGAATTCTAGACCATTCGGTATCTTGATGCTGTCAAGGTCATAGGATCCAGGTGGCAATCTTTCTGCTATATCCTTAAGCTGCAGTATATATTAATAGACCTTAATATAAACATGATGATGATGTGGATACAACATTCAGGTGTGTGTGTGGGTGTGCATAGAGAGGGATGGGGCCAATACAGAACCAATTTTAAGTAGAGATGACAAAACCGCAAGAGTACTTATACATGTTGCTTTAAACATGAAACATCAGTTTAATCACATCTCTTTCTATCTCTCGCTGCATGGGATTATCTTTTATGCACTGCATGTAAATGCTTATACGGTTCTCATGGTTCTGTACTTAAAGTGGTTATACATTGAATGCACTTATGCACCATGGTATAAACAATTCACAATGCATATAAAAAAAATTGGTACATAAAACAGCCTTAAAATGATCTTATTAAGATCTTTATAACGAGTCCAGAAATTTGATATGATATTATCTTCATATTTATTTGTTTTAGTTATTTATGATTGTAATGGGTCCATAGATCAATCATAAAAAGGTAAATAAGTCCCATAAGCAACTAAAACCATCTTTTTATGAGTTATAAAGTAGCTCCAAGAAACCCCTCTTTTCAAAATCAAGAATCAGAATTTCCAAAAAAAACCCTCTTTTCAAAATCAAGAATCAGAATTTCCAAAAAACCTCAGTTTTCAAAATCAAGAATCAGAAAGTCAAAACAAATCCATGCCATTGTAGTTTGACTAAACAGGATGACCCATATAATCATTAACAAGGAACTACCTGTGAAGTAAGGGATTTGATTGCATCTTTTGCAGCTTTAAATTTTGTAGATTCCTCAGCAGCCAACACCATTGCTTCATGAGCTTGCTTTCTTGATTTTTTTAGCTCTGCTTCTTGAATTTCACATTTATTCCTAAGGTTGTCAACCTGAACAATATCCACATACAAACTTAATAGCATTTCAAGAAAAAATCAGAGATAGAGGTAGCAATTTCGACCCATTTACTTATAAATGTATCAAATCATGTTATTGTTTAAATCTTTAACAAGTCAAAGGGGCAAAATTTAGGAAAAAATACAAAAAGAAAACGGTTGAAAGTCGACCAAAACATATATTTAACACATATAACCTCTGCATACTTTTTGACCCATTTACTTATAGGACTCTTGCTTTAAGAGATCATTCGTTTTCATTAAACTATCTACACGCGGCTATTTTGACCCATTTACTTATAGGGTTGATTTGGGTTATGCTTCACCTCTAAAAGGTCAAACATGCATAGTTCATAGGAAAAATAAGTAGCGAAAAAGGAAACGGGTCCATAGTTGCTCAAGTCTGATGTGGTTTCATTACAAATTCAGATTCTTACTAAACTACTGCATTTATTTGTAACTAAATTTTACGAACAAAATTATTGATAAAAAGTAAAGTTTTTGACCAAAAACACCCAACCCTACCCGTTTTGACCCGCTGACTCGCTTATGCTGCTACCTCTACGTACCCTTTCTAAAAGTTTTGTAATCTACCTGCATGCGTAATTTAACAACTTCTAGATTCAAGAGATCATTCCTTTTCTTTAAACTATTAGCAACATGTTTGGAGAAAGAAAGCCCGGATGTCGTTGGAACGGGTGTTGCAGAGCGTGGCGGGCTAGATTTTCTGGAGAAAGGTGAGACGGGCCTGGAACCAGCGCCAGTAGCCAACACAACATCTTTAAGCTGTAACAAAGGATTCATTTGCGAAGAACCACGTACTAGAAATGTATCTGCTTTTCTCGCTTGTCGGACCGCTTTGTTATCCAACAACTTAACTAAATCTTGATTTGATGGTGATCCGGTTCTAGCTAATCTCATTTCTGATCTGTCTAATCTATCTATGTTTTCAACAGAAAGCCGAGGCATGACATTTCTTCTGTTCATAACACTGATGTCTGCAAATTTATGTAACTTAAGAAAACATGAATCACACACGCGATGAGGTTTGTTTGGATCAGGAGCTAAAGTTGCTCTTAGTGCTTTTCTTGAACTACAAGAATGACAATGCACGAGCCCGCAGTTATAACAGTTATGCCTTTTTCTAGTGAACCCAAAAGCTTGTCTACAGGATGAGCATTGAGACTGTTCTGTACTCGAAATCCTTTTGTGCAGACATATTGCCGTCGTGTAGTTTGACCCACAAGCTACAAATTTGACGTGTCGGTCTTTCAAAGATTCAACTAAAGTTGGTGTTTTTCGGTCTTCTACGTCTCCATGACCCAATCTTCCATTTGCACCTTTTCCCCATGTGTAAACCTCATTTCTTGATGTTAAAACAGCCACATGGAAGGCTCCACAAGCAATGTCTTCAACGGGTTCACCGGCTAACTTATCTTCTACTAAACATGGTAATTTTCCGTCACATTGTGGGTTTCCAAGTTGACCAGAAACTGTACTCCCCATGGTGAAAACATGTCGCGATGTGGTCAAACCTACTGTCAAACTATGCCCGCAAGCAACTTTGTGGAAGTTGTACTCGATAAGTGATGAGACACATGTTGGCATGAGCCGTGGCTCACAATCACCATGACCTAAACGGTTGTTGTCACCGTCTCCCCATGTGAATAGTTTTCCAGATGAAACACCTGAACTAGAACGTGTAACAATTACCTCAACTACAGCTGCAGTGTGCCATACTCCACATGCAACCGCAACTGTTCTTAACCCTGATAAAGATTCTACTTCTCTTGGGTAAGTGACATTTTCGCGGTCACCATGGCCTAAAACACCAAAAGTTCCATCACCAAATGTAAAAAGCTGCCCGGTTGATGTTATTAAAGCCGTATGCCATGGCCCACAAGCGACAGACGCGACTTTAAGTCCGTCGAGTGGGCCAGTGACCCGTTTTGGGACCCAGTGGCCCACGTTTTTATCATGCCCGAGAAGCCCGGCATTGTAGGTCCCATCTCCCCATGTGTAAAGTTCACCTGACATTGTGACAGCACACGTGTGGAACTCACCACACGTGACAATATCAGTGTTGCACATGGATAATGACCCAACCAGACAAGGAGTAATAACGTCTTTTTCAATCCCATGACCGAGCCGCCCGCCTAATTCCTCACCCCATGTGAATACTTCACCTTGCCTAGTCACTAATGCTGCGTGTCTCACGCCACATGATATATGACTTACATCCAAAACGATATTTGATTCTAGTAGTTTGGGTAGAAGTACATCAGTTCTTTTGGCTACAGAATCACTGTTTCTATCAGAACTCACTTGGATAATATTATCCGAAATTACTTCACCCCATATATACACATCTCTTAAAGCATCATAATCATCTAGGGCTGACCCATGACTAGAACTACTCGGTTGACTAGAAACACTAATCCTAAAAGCATCAGAACTGAACCCTTTGACTTGCATATTTGTTTGCTCAAAAGGCGCATTTGACTTTTCGAAGCTAGAAAGATTTTCTGAACGATGATTCGTAAGGGAAGTACTTGAATATGAGCTAATAGATGTGTCTGGAGAACTTAAATCGCGTGATGCACTAATGGAACTGGTGCTTGCACTGTTTGATGTTATATCTTTATCATCCTGATATCAATTAGTCAAAATAAAAATACTAAGACATATACTTTGCAAGAAAGCATATTTATCAATGAGCTTTAACTTTATATATATTTGGTTATAAGCTTCTACTTAAACTTACATCAACATAGAGGCCTCCTTCACTCCATCCATCGATTTTGGAACGCCCTCCTCGTTTGGAGGAAATCAGTGATTTGAGTCCTGCTATCCACACTTCAGCCTCAACTTTGTCCTTACAAATCTAGCACAGAAACAAACAGTTTACATTAATGAAACTATAAAAAGAGCTAAGCTTGTATTTCATGCAAATGGATATTAACTATCATTACTTACCAAATCAAGAGACCGTTTTCCGTTGTTATATATGAGAGAAAATGAAAGATAGTCTTTTTGAGGATGTGGATACCGCCTGAAGACAGCCTAGTAGTAGCGCGGCAAAGAGAGAAACAATGAAACATTATGTGAAATGTTTCTTTTGATTGAAAAAACACGCGTGCATGTGGTAATGCGGAGAATTTAGCAAACATTTGCAAAGAAAGTATACTTAAAGATGATGAATGCTTACAGTTCTTTGTCCAGGAATAATTCTAGAGACCAAGGCTAATTTCAGGCTCCTTTCGCCTTTGCTAGAAATCCAAATTAAAGATGATTCATCCTGTGTGTATTTTCAGATAAGAAGTCTGTTAGATACCGGAAATCAAAAGCTTAGATTTATGATAAACCCCTAATTGATAAACAAAACATTGATATCTCCCTAATCTAAATCAAAACAGATATTAATAATACCAAATCTAACTAATTGTCACAATAACATCCCCAGTGTAAATAAGCAGTTTCGTATCAAAGTCATTAGCAGTGATCCTACGTATATTCATATATACATAAGGAACTCGTTTTGATGACTCACGTGAGAAAGTCTAAATAGACAGAATTTGGGCTTCCCCTTGCGGCCATATTTAAGTAACTTCGCGCCTTTCTTAAGAGAGTTTAATGCCTGCAAAAGGCAAGAAAGTGTTTTAAGAACAAAAATGCTAGTTGCAATAGAAACCGTGCATCAAGCAGCAACATCTATTAAAACTCTAGGAGAAATGTGATATCATTTGAATTTGTTCCACAAGATTACAAATGATATCATAAAAAGTACTGATACATCTGATGCGACATCCATGACTGCAAATTTCAAGTGTAAGACACTAAGGCGTGGTATATTTTCGGCTCGGTATATTTTCGGCTCGAGATGTTTACAAAACCAAGCTAACTTGGTTTGGCTCGTTTAAACTTAAGCCAACTTGATTTTGGCTCGAATTGTCAATTTTTAATTATATATATATGTATATGATTGTTTACGAATGGTGAATGTTTTCTGTTAGTCTATTCGTTAATTTGTAGTAACAATAATTATATAGATTTTAGTTTCTACCCTAAGTTTAACCAAAATACTCAATAATATATGTTGCCTATTAGCCAAAACTTAATATGTTCAAATATCCCATCCCTTAAATCTTGTTTAAAAGAAGCTCGAAAAAAGTCGATCAAAATCGGTTTGTGAGTCAGCTCGGATCGTTTATAAATCAAGCCGTACGTGCTCGGCTCGTTTACGATCCAAGCCGAGTTCGACTCAGCGAATAGCCCTACGTGCACAACCAAACAAACCAAGAGAACACTAAATTACTGTTTAACAAAAGCTGCTTATTTTATATATAATATATTTGATCATGTAAAAGCTCACAGAATCTCATATTATCTCCCAAAACTGATTAAATATAGAGTTATATGTTATATACACCATAAACTGTAATTTATTGACGGTAAACTTACATTTTTGTAAACTCTAGTTTACTTTTTGTCATACTTTTAGCCGGTGTATGAATCAAGAACCCGTTAAAATACCTGGTCAGTGTCACGTTCAGCGTTATAACCGTAGCTAACAGAATCCGCCATACGCCGATGCAATCTCCGATCATCATCAACGCCTCATCGTTCGCATACTACCATAAAGTATGATGTTTATAAGGCGATTGTTTCTTTTCAACGGTCGATATGATGTTACCGGAGTCCGGCGGCGTGAGAGATGAGTTGATGACGGAAGTCGCCGGCGCCGGTGACGGTGACGGAGTTGGAGTGAAGAAGGTGGTCTCGTCGGAGTAATTAAGTAGTTGAAGGAGTGATTGATTGTCGTTGATCTAATTTAATATTAAAACATGTTAATGTTAATATTAATGTTTCCATCTTTCCAACTTATATTGTTACTTAAGGTGTTACATTAAAATATTAAGATAACGAAATTTAGATATTAATAATTCAAACAAGGTTTAATTGACTGATAATAACTAATAGTTAAATTCGATCAATATTTTCAGGTTTACGTAATTATTATAGATCTATACTTTCACGAATGACCATGTGGGTTGTAGTGTAGTAGACAAAGGTTATTCACGAGTTGGTCTAGGGTTTAATTCAGCTCGATTTGGTTTGTAAACGAGACAAATTTAACTGGTTTGGTTTATAAATAAGTTAAGACGAACCTAACTTGGTTTATAAATATTCCGATTTTCAAACAAGGGTTTTTTATCTTCTTTCGAGCGATATTTAAGCCATGAGTTATTTAAATATCCTTATACTTAGTTTTGGCTGGTGAACAACATATGTTAGTGCAAACTTATATTTTGAAATGACGAGTAGACTAACTAAAAGGATTCACCACTCGCAAACAATTACATAAACAAATTTATATAATTTAAAATAAACAATTCGAGCAAAATCTAAGTTCATTCTAGTTTAAACAAGCTGAGCCGAGGTACCTTGGTTTTTGTAAACATTTCAAGGCGAGTTGGTTCAGTTAGCATTAGTGATTAGTGATTGTATTTTACAAAAGTAGTGTGTTAAATTTTGTAGAGATGCAATGTTATATATGTAGTATTTGGAAGTAAAAGCTGCTGGTAGAAAAGAAAAAGCAACCTCTTTCCATCAAAATTAATATAAACTTAAGAGCATCTTAATTAATCTCTCTATAATAATATATATTATCCTTAAAAATGATTAGTTGTATAAGTAAATATTTATATCAATTTACAAATAATAAAACAGTGACAACAAAACATGGATTATCAAGTACGTCGAGGCACGTGTAGGTGAACGACCATGATTTGCGGGGCCCATTTGTAGTAAAATAAGTTACAAAGGGGTCTATGTGTAAACCTACCTTGATGGATCTCACCAAACACATTTTATATTTATTTTTCTCAAATCACCACAGATAATTTTTTTTAGAGTAAATTACCGTTTGCATCCCTTAGTTTTGTCCATTTTAACTGTTTACGTCCCTATAGTTTCAAAACCTTGGATCGCCCCCTATACTTGTAATTTTATCCTTGTTTGCATCCCTGTGGCTGACGCCGTTAGTGTGCACCGTTAATATGGCATCTTTTTCTCTCTCCTGCAGGGGTATTTTAGTCATTTCATCTTTCCCCCTTCTTTCTTCTAAAACCATTATAAGGGTTACCTCTCACCTCAACTACCCAACCCTCCCCAATCTCACCCTCTCACCTCTTCGTCTCTCTATCTTCGTCTCTCTATCTGTCTCCCCGTCGCTCTATTCTCAAGTCACAACGATGGTCAGATCTGGTAAATGTGGATCTGAAACATTTGTTCGAACATCATGGACCGTAAAAAATCCAGGCCGCAGATTTAACTGTTGTGCGAGAATGGGGAAAAATTGTGGTTTTGTTAGTTGGGCTGAACCTGCACTATGTTCAAGATCTACAGAAATTATTAATGGGTTGTTAAGATCAAGCAACTTGATAGAAGAAAGAGCCGAGAGGTTGGAGCATGAAGTGAAGAAATATAGAATGTTGTTAATTTTAAGTTGGTTCTTTTTTATCGTGTACTTGATTTGTTAGTGAAGTAGTAGAAGTTATTTTGTACCAATTGACCTAATTTTCTCCTAAATATTGTAAAGGTCAATTAGTAATGGTTGTACAAGTTTAATGGATGCAAAATGAACATTTTGTGGTGAATGGCAGTAACATTCTTTGAAGCAGTAACATTAGCATGAGTGGCAGTAACATTCTTTGAAGCAACAAAGCATGTTCAAAATACATACCCAAAATACATAATTAACTAAGGGAACATGTTCTAGTACCAAATACATCCAACTAACAGAAAAGTCATAAGCAAAATACATAAACCAGCTGACTACTGACTATCCAAATGAGCCCCTTGTGAAACCTGTTGTGATGAACCTTGTCCCTTGCATGACCTTTTGTTGTGTCCATAATTCTTGCACAGACCACACTTAACAGAAAATCCTGTTTTCACCAACTTCCCAGCTTTGTTAACTTTACTTGCATCCACCTCCTCAACTGATTTCTTCCTCTTCTTTCTTGGTCTTCCAACTTGAGTATGATGCTTTGGAGGTATCAGTGTAGTTGGGGTATTTGATGGCATCCACATGGGTCTCCCATTGATAGGCTCAAGGGTGTTTTTATATACATCCTTCCAGGTTTCTAACCAATACACTCTGGACACCCACCCTCAGGAATTGCATTTTGCTGGTCATAAGTTGCCAAATCCCATATGCAAGCTACTGCATGCTTACAAGGCATGCCTGTAAGCTCCCATTTTCTACACGAGCATGTTTGTTTCTCTAAGTCGACACAAACTTGATCCATCCATGGTCCACTTACTTGATATTTTTTAACCCCAGCCATGATAACACTATACTCACTTGCTTGTTTCTTAATCAGATCCAAGCTTTTAGCTGCAAAGGGTGTAAGGGGCCCTTGACACTTTGAAATCAACTTGTGAACAACAACAAGCCTCTTTAACATGTATTCCCTAACATACTCAAGACATGAAATTATAGGCTTGTCTCTACCCCCAACCAACTGCTTGTTAAAGACTTCACAAATATTGTTTAATAAAATATCACATGTCGGCCTACCTGTTTTATAAACATTGAATAAGAGAAGAGCATGAGCTACTAATTCTGGGTTTTATAAAACATCAATAGTAAAGACAAGTAACACATACCACTAAAGTGAGACCTACTCCAATGCTTTGCAGGGATTTGCTTCAACCAATCATACAGGGATGGATCTTGTTTCCTTATGGTCTCCATGTGTTTTTCAAATTCAGGGACTGTGGTTGAACTTGCACATTTCCATAAAAGATCCTTATACATGTGCCCTCTCCATTTTGCTTTCATGTTCTCATGAATGTGTCTTAGGCAAAACCTATGCTCAGCTGCTGGAAACACCTTCTTAACAGCAGGTACAATTCCCTAAACAGGTTAAGACAGATGATATAATTTCACTTTTAAAGGTTTATACATATAGCAATTAATAAAAGTAGGTACAATTAATAAAAGTAGGTACAATTACCTTCTGTCTGTCACTTATGAAAGTGAAGTTTGAGTTTATGCCCAGATCTAGATCATCACCAAGAAGTTGTAGAAACCATGTCCATGAATCTGTTGTTTCAGCCTCCACCACTGCATAGGCTACTGGATAAATTCCATTATTGGAGTCAACACCAACTGCAGTCAACATTTGTCCTGGGAATGGACCTTTCATAAAGGTCCCATCTAGACCTAACAGGTCTCTCCCACATGCTTTAAACCCAACTTTCATAGCAGCAAAGCAGATGTAAAGCCTTTTGAACTGTCTAGTTGAACTACTAGGGTTACACTCCCTTTCAACCTCTAACTTAACTGTTGAGCCTGGGTTAGATCTTAACAGCTCTTGACAGTAATCCCTCAATAACCCATATTGAGATACATAATCACCCTCCATTTTCTTCAATGCCATCACTTTTGCCACAAAGATTTTTTTGATAGATATTTGAATCTGGTTTTTCCTCTGTAAGATGTCTTGTAGGGCCTTTAGGGGTATATTAGGGTTACACTCAAGTAGGGGTTCTGCTTCTTTAGCAATAACTGAAGCTGTGTAAAGCCTGAGCTTTCTTGTTTGCATACAATTATGCTCTTCTACAAAGGTCTTCACAACAAACAACTCATCTGTGTTGGGCCTAGATATATGCAGTTTCCATGGGCAAGTGGCAAGTGGGAACCTTTTTTTCAATTCAGAGTTATTATTTATTGCACCACTACCAACCACTTTGTCCTTAACTGATTCCCTTCTGGACCCATCTGCTTTTGAAGATTCCCCATTTTGCCCCTCACTACAAATAGAACCAACATTTTGACCATAACAAACCACACGAATTCTTAGTTTCTCATCTTTTACAAATACTAGTTGCCTTCTAGTTTGCACAGCAATTGACTTAATAATTTCTTTGACCTCTTCTTTATCCCCAAAGGTTTGACCAACATAGAAGGATGATGATACAGCAACTGACTTCCAGTTTCTGTTCTTCCTATTTAGCTTTTTAATTGCCCTTCGAGATGGAGCAGCATCTTTATCACTTGCACTGTCAAAGTTATCTAAGTCAAGCTCTGTAGTATCATCTTCATCACTTTTATCATCTCCAGGCAGATCATCTACATTCATGTCAACAAATGCTCTGTATTCTTCCATATCAACCTCCACATCCTCTAAAGGATTATCCTCATCTACAATAAAATCTTCATCATGAGATGAAGATCCACAACTAACAGATCCCCTAGATGTCTGTTGATGTTGTTGCTCAAGTTGTGGCTCAGTCTGATCACCAGAATCACACCCTTGTTGATGTTGTTGCTCAAGTTGGTCTGTACGAAATGGTTCCATAAAATTAGATAAGAAAACATCATCTAAAAAGAAGGGGTCAATAGAATCATCAACCCTTCTTGTGCATCCACAGAATGATCAACCCCTTCTTGTGCTTCACCAAACTGATCAACCCCTTCTTGTACATCCCTTGTGATCAAGCTTTCTCCTTCTATCACTGAATCAACCCTTTCTCCTTCTATAACTGAATCAACCCTTTCTCCTTCTATCAATTGATCCGGACCTTGTTTTACCCCTTCATCCGGACCTTGTTCTGCCCCTTGATTAGATGGTCCACTATCATCAATGGGGGGAACCTCCTGTTCAACCACTCTAGTAGTAATTGTCTTCTGCAGGTATTAGATGGTCCACTATCATCAATCTCTTCGATTATCACCTTCGACCCTTGGTTAGGAGACTGCAAATAGGTCTTTAGCCTTGTAACTTTGTGTTCTATGTACAGTTCAATCACCTTAAATATGTGCACGTATTGTTGCATGTTATGCACATCCATATCACCACCCAGAGCTCTTAAACCAAAATCCAAATCCTGACCAGGAATCTTAAAGTTGTAATACATTACCTCATCCCGATCATAACCTAACTCTTCCATCATAGCATCAACATCATAAGTTGAAAATACATCAATGTCTACCATGTCCACATATGTAACTTTGCCCTTCACATACATTCTTCCTGGGAACTTCACAAATTCTCCACCATGATGGATTTCAAGTGTAAAATAAGTAGGCTCATTAGCTGAACAATGTATACTATAATATTAGAACATACTGAAACTAAAATAAACCCCTAACTTAACTTGATTTTGAAGAAAACATACCATATACTTCGATCGGATTAAACTCTGGATCATCTGTGTCACGAATGTACCAGGTAGGATAAACCATCTTTCAAATGGGTTTAAGGCCACGATCACTTAATAGTTGAAGATGATGATGATGGGTTTAAGGCAACGATCACGGTTATGGAATCAGTGGAATTGTGTAAGGAAGGGGAAGAATAAATGACTAAAATGGGGTTAACAAAGGGTTTTAGAAGAAAGAAGGGGGAAAGATGAAATGACTAAAATGCCCCTGCAGGAGAGAGAAAAAGATGCCATGTTAACTGTGCACACTAACGGCGTCAGCCACAGGGATGCAAACAAGGATAAAATTACAAGTATAGGGGGCGATCCAAGGTTTTGAAACTATAGGGACGCAAACAGTCAAAATGGACAAAACTCAGGGATGCAAACGGTAATTTACTCTTTTTTTTAAAAATAAAAATTTAAGTTTATTTTTACTCGTTGAGGTTTGTTAAATATAATCATTATTCTTTTAAAAAATTAAAAATATCAATTTACTTTTAAAAGTTTAATAAGTTGTTTCAATTTCAATCCAAAGTTTTATTATTGTTTCAATTTTATCCAAAATAATAAAACTAAATAATATGAAACTTTTGAAGGTATATTTGATATTTTTAATCTTTTGGAGGAAAATGATTACTTTAGTCAAAACTTAAGTAGGAAAACTGAAATTAACTCTAAAATAAATTAAAAATAATGTCTTTAAACTATATGGTAAATAATAAAGTGGGTCTTGACTTCAACAATTGTAATGTATTTTTTAATTTAAAACTTGTACATGTTTTTTGTTTTTCCAACTAACAGCTGTTAATTTTTTTTAGGTTAATGTAAAGTATAAACTATAAAATGAAAATGACTATTATGTCTAAAGTACATAACTAATGTGTATGCTAGATAAATGACAGTAATGTGTAATTTATTTTAAAGTAGGGCCGTACATTTATCGTTATAAAAAAGTTATTAACAATGTTGTTAACTAGTCGTATTTTGTGCATATAAATCCAGCAAATACTCCTCCTACCTTGGCCGGATCAAGTTGTTGTGAACAACAACGCCTCTTATGCACAAAACATATTGATCATATTATCTTAATGTTTCTCGTCAAACATTGTATTTGAACATTGTTTGTAATACATATAATGCATTTAAGATCATATGATTAAACATGTTTTGTAATGCTTAAAATGCATTTAACTCTACTGTAACCCATTTCTTGATGTATTGACTCATATTATTATTCTTTTAACATATGATTCATTATGATATTTGGGGTCACTCCTACTACACCTTGTTTTGCTAATCTATATATAAATGTTGGAACAATGTGGTATATAAATAACCACTTTTAATTAATGTATTTTAGCATTGCTATGTGACATACTCCAAAAAGAGGACACACATATCCCACACATCATAGTCGTATCAACTATCACTAATAGTTGTATAACTTACGACCATACGCCCGTGTGAATCAAGAACCGAATACAATCAAAGAACAATGAACAATTGAATTACTAAAAATTTACCAATGATTTTATTAATGGAAGAAATTGAATACAAGGAAGAAAGATGAAGAAGATTACAAGAAGTACTTGAATTACAATCAACAATCCTATTTATAGTTAGCTATCAACTAACCACAAGTACCGAACCCTTAATTCTTCCCCAATTGAGCCGTTAAAAGATTTAACAAACTCAGTTACATCTTGTACACTTAATACCCCTGAACTTTTGAATATTACATTTTAAACCCTGAAGAAGAAAGATGAAGAAGATTACAAGAAGTACTTGAATTACAATCAACAATCCTATTTATAGTTAGCTATCAACTAACCACAAGTACCGAACCCTTAATTCTTCCCCAATTGAGCCGTTAAAAGCTTTAACAAACTCAGTTACATCTTGTACACTTAATACCCCTGAACTTTTGAATATTACATTTTAAACCCTGAACTTTTATAACAGCTTAGTGACTTGTGTATTATATCAAATCCCACAATCTCCACCTTAATACAAAGTCACTCAACTTTAAGCAACTCCAAACACTTCATCAACTTAGGCCTAGCAAGAGCCTTAGTTAACACATCAGCACCATTTTCATCCGTACTAATTCCTTCAACCAAAACCTCTTTTGAATTAACAATATCCCTTATGAAATGTAACCTCACATTTATGTGTTTGGTTCTTTCATGGAATACACCATTTCTGGACAATTGAACTGCTCCACTGTTATCACAAAACACAGTTACTTGTCCAGCATCAATACCCAACTCAACAATAAAACCTTTGAGCCAAATTGCCTCCTTGATTGCCTCTGTCAATGCAATGTATTCAGCTTCTGTACTTGACAGAGCTACAACCCTTTGCAAAGCAGCCTTCCAACTGACTAATCCTCCCATAACCTGAAAGGCATAGCCTGAAATTGATCTTCCCTTGTCTAGGTCCTTAGCATAATCAGCATCCACAAACCCCATCAAGTTATAACCTTTATAAGGTTCAAGACCAAAGACTAGACCAAAATCTTGTGTACCTTTAAGGTACCTAAGAATCCATTTCACAGCAGCCCAATGTTGCTTCCCAGGACATGATATATACCTACTCACAACACTTACACCATAGCTTATATCAGGACGAGTGCAAACCATTAAGTACATAAGGCTGCCCACAACATTAGCATAAGGCACACTCCTCATATACTCAATTTCATCAGGATCTTTGGGAGAGTCTTGTGCAGACAGTTTAAAGTGTTGTGCCAAAGACACTTTAACACTTTTACAATTACTCATATGGTAATTTTCTAATACCTTCTTAACATAAGAAGCCTGAGTAAGCTTAATAACACCAGCAGCCCTGTCCCTCTGAATTTCCATAACAAGAATTTTCTTTGCTTCTCCCAATTCTTTCATATCAAATTCACTTTTCAACATGGCTTTAGTGTCATTAATAACATCACTATCCTTACAAGCTATTAACATGTCATCTACATATAATAGCAAGTAAATGTACCTTCCTGATGCATACTCTTTGAAATACACACAAGCATCATACCTACTTCTGCAAAATCCATTTGATGTGATGTGATCATCAAATCTTTTATACCATTGTCTTGGCGCCTGTTTCAGTCCATACAAGGACTTTTGCAGAAGACACACCTTACCTTCTTGACCCACTTCTTCAAAACCTCTAGGTTGTGCCATATAGATCTCCTCTTCCAAATTCCCATGAAGGAATGCAGTCTTCACATCTAACTGTTCAAGATCCATATCCATTTGAGCTGCAATTGACAACAGCACCCTTATAGAAGTGTGTTTGACAACAGGTGAAAAAATTTCATTATAATCAATGCCTGCTCTTTGTGTAAATCCCTTTGCCACTAATCTTGCCTTGTACCTAGGCAATTCAACACCAGGAATCCCATCTTTAATTTTGAATATCCATTTACAAGGAATTACCTTACACCCTTTGGGTTTTTCAACTAATCTCCATGTATTGTTCTTGTGTAAGGACTGTATTTCATCATTCATAGCAGCTACCCACTTATCTTTTTCATGAGAGCTTATTGCTTGTTCATAAGTAATAGGCTCATTTGAAGCCTCATTCTCAGCTGCAACAAACACAAAAGCTGATATATTCTCTTCACTTTCATCTCTATATCTTGCAGGAGGTCTAACTTTCCTTCTAGTTCTGTCTTTAGCAAGGCTAGAAGACTCACTAGAAGTTCCCTGCTGTGCAGCCCCTTCGGCATTGCCATCAAGGCTGCTACCTGAAGTTGGATTTCCAGGTGGTGCAGGATTATGAGTTACCTTATTTTGATTAGACCTATCATACTCCACCTCAATGGAATGTTCCCTGCTTTCATCCCTTGCAGCATTCTTTAACAAGTCTTTATAGAACAAGTTTTCATTAAATGTTACATCCCTACTCTTAATCACCTTAGGAGACTCATTATCCATCCTCCAAAGTTTGTATCCCTTCACCCCTTCTGCATATCCCAACAAAACACATTTGACTGCCCTTGCCTCCAACTTGTCTTGTTTTATATGTGCATATGCAAGTGACCCAAATGTTCTTAAATCCTCATAGTCATCCTTGCCACCAGACCACATATCCATTGGAGTCCTTTTACCTATTGCATTTGAAGGTGATCTATTCACCAAATAAGCAGCAGTCACAACAGCCTCAGCCCAGAAATTCTTTGGCATACCTGACCCAATCAACATACACCTAACCTTGTTCAATAGGGTCCTGTTCATTCTTTCTGCAAGCCCATTCTGTTGGGGGGTTCCAGGCACAGTATAATGTCTTGATATACCACATTTCTTGCAAAATTGATCAAATTCATGATTGCAAAACTCAAGACCATTATCTGTCCTAAGCTTCTTTATTTTCTTTTCAGTTTGTGTCTCAACCAACACCTTCCATTCTTTAAATTTCTCAAATGCTTCATACTTGTGTTTGAGTACATATACCCAAACCCTCCTAGAATAGTCATCAATAAGTGACAGAAAATACCTTGCACCTCCCTTTGATTGAGTTCGTGATGGACCCCACAAATCTGAATGGATGTAGTCAAGCACTTTTTTGGACTTGTGAACACTTCTATTGAACTTCACCCTATGAGCTTTACCCATAATGCAGTGTTCACAGAAACTCACACCTTGACCATTATAATCACCCAATACTTGTTGCTTCTTTAATTCCATCAAACCCTGATTACTTATATGACCCAACCTGTTGTGCCACTTTACATCATCAGACAAAGATTCTTCAACCAGCATACTTCTCTGAGGTTCAATCACCTTACCATCTAGTTGATAGATGTTATTGGTACCTCTAGTTCCTGTCATCATCACCATAGATCCCCTAATCACTTTAACTTTCCCATTCTTCATTCTTACATCACAACCTTCTTTCTCAAAAGTACCTAAAGAGATCAGATTTCTTTTGAGATCAGGTATGTATCTAACCTTTTTCAACTCCACCTCAGTTCCATTATCCAGTTTAAAGAGAACATCTCCCAAGCCTACTATGGGACAGGGTCTGTCATCACCTAATTGTACTACCCCAAGATTCTCTTCCTTTAAACTTTTAAAAAACTCCACATGAGGTGTCATGTGATAGGAACAACCCGAATCAAGGATCCATTGACCATTCTTTGAGTTATTAGACACCACTAACACATCTGATGTGTCATAGCCATCACTTGACCCATCAGGTGAATGATTACCTTGATTATTTCTTGAAGAAAACTCAGCCCTTTTCTTCCTCTTCTCAGGGCAATCCTTTTTCAAGTGTTTCTCAGACTGACAAATATAACATCTCCTTTTCATTCTTGACTTAGATCTAGATCCATTTTTACCCCTGAATCCCCTATGGTCAGATCTTCCCCTGGCTACTAACCCATCACCAGAATCATCATGAGTCTCAATTCTTTTCTTAAGTTCTTTGGAATTAAGTGCTGCAAGCACTTCTTCCATTGACAAAGTTTCTCTCCCATACATCAAAGTATCAACAAAGTGTTCAAAACTTTGTGGGAGAGATGTCAAGAAAAGAATTGCCTGATCCTCATCATCAATAGTAACATCTATATTCTCTAAGTCCAGAATCAATTTGTTAAATTCATCAATATGATCATCAACCGATTTCCCACCAGTCATATGAAATGTATACAATCTCTTTTTCAGATAAAGTCTATTTGCAAGTGACTTTGTCATGTAAAGAGACTCAAGTTTAGTCCATATACCTGCTGCAGTTGATTCTTTGGACACTTCCCTTAGTACCCGATCACCAAGACTCAATATGATGGAACTGTGGCCTTTCTCAACAGTCTCCTTCCACTTATTCTCCATTTCTTTCCTCTTCTCATCTGGAGTATTCTCAGGAATCACCGGAGCCTTACCTGTTAGTGCATCAACAACTCCATTGTGAACTAACAGTGCTCGCATCTTCACCCTCCAAAGACCAAAATCATTGCGACCATCGAATTTTTCCAATTCGAATTTCGTTGATGAAACCATCGTTCTTCAGATCAGAAATGAAATCGAATTCGATTCTCAATTGAGCCAACCTGGCTCTGATACCAATTGTGAATCAAGAACCGAATACAATCAAAGAACAATGAACAATTGAATTACTAAAAATTTACCAATGATTTTATTAATGGAAGAAATTGAATACAAGGAAGAAAGATGAAGAAGATTACAAGAAGTACTTGAATTACAATCAACAATCCTATTTATAGTTAGCTATCAACTAACCACAAGTACCGAACCCTTAATTCTTCCCCAATTGAGCCGTTAAAAGCTTTAACAAACTCAGTTACATCTTGTACACTTAATACCCCTGAACTTTTGAATATTACATTTTAAACCCTGAACTTTTATAACAGCTTAGTGACTTGTGTATTATATCAAATCTTACAGCCCGAAAACGTCTTTCTTGTTTTCTTTAATTCATTTACTATATACTTCCAGGTAAACATATTTATAACATCAATTAGTTACATTACCTTAAACACAATCTCATAAATTTTGCTTAAATAATAGTAAAACATATACATACTTTTTATATGAAGACGCTTATCTACTTAACTATTTGCTGTTAAAAAAAACTTTTTAACTATTTCGTCTAATTGTGCTCAATGAGTCAATGTCATAATATATAATTAAATTACCTTACTTGGGCCTTTTTGATGTCAAATAACCCAATCCACATATAAAATTAGCCCAAATAACTAAAATGGTAGATGCCCACCGGCCCAATATCACTTCTTATCCCAAATTAGCCCAATCAACTAAAATAAAATTGTATTATTTTTTTTGACATGGAGAACATTCAAACAAATAACCTATTAACATATAAAACACTAAATTAATTTATTAAAATTTATATACTAAAGGGCTTATAGCTCAATGGTATTACACATAGTAGTATCCTTTCCCATGAGGTTAAGAATTCAAGTCCTAATTATCCAATACAAAAATTGAAAATTTGCATTAAAAACTAGAACTTGAGTTCAATTTGAATAAGTCCGATTTTAATTTTGAATAATTCTACTTCAAAGATATTGCGTCATAATTCTCATTGCATCACACAAAGCGTGACTCATAAATAATTCCAGATTATTATGACAAAACGCATGATTTAAGGAATTTCAGCCTTTAAAATTTAAACTTATGACCTTATTTGAATAATCATAACTCCTTATCTTCAGGTCCTCCTTCATTGATTTCTATCAAGACTTGTGTAAGTAGTAAACGTCAACAACGAACAAGAAACCTATCATACTTTTGATGATTCAATTATGATTCATAGTTTTGAGATTGATAGTAAATGTCAACAAGGAACAAGAACCTACCATACTTTTCGATGATTCAATTATTCAGGTCGCAGTCACAATTATGATTCATAGTTTTGAGCTTGTTAAAGAGGACATGGGTAATTGGTTAACAATTGGTACATAGGTTTTGAAACATGTTATTAACTGAAAATCTCTAGGTTAACCAAGCAAAGGGATAATAACCCATCTCACTGTCAAAAATATAACATGCTTTTTACAAACTAAGGTTGATCAAATATGCAACCATATATTAGTTTGGTTTGTTTGAACATCTGTGGTGGTGATATGGATTGCTGATAGGATGAATGCGGTCACATTTAAAAGTTAAGGGATGTTGATTAGCGTGACTTTGAAGTTCAAGGGCTGGAATTGACACATTGAAAGCCTTAGAGGGTTGCAACGAAAGTTGGCGTTTGATGGCTTTTCTATCATTCTTAAGGTTCAATCATCAATAGCATATTTCCTAAAGAGTATAGATGTTTTTGTTTGAGATGTTTTATATATTTTCTAAATATGTTTCATGGTATATTCAGTTAGTAATGTTTATGTGTTTAATAAGTGATAGATCTAGGATTTTTCTCAATGGGGTAAAAAACGGATCATGTTAAAACTATTCACATCAGATAGATCAGAAGAAATTATGTGAAAAATTTATATTAGTTCCTAGCAAACTCCACAGATCATGACACGAATTTAAGTAATAGTATCGCCAATCAAAACACAATAATAACATATTAATCGTGTAAAAGTATATAATGTCAAAAAAAAAACTAACCTCATAAGTCATGACTAGAAGATGCAAATGGGTTCATTCACTTCCCAAATATTCAATAAGCAACAATAAACAACTAATAAATTGTATAATATTCATCTTCACTTTCTTGACAAGGATTGGCTTTAATAATCCTTTAATTATTTCACAAATACCACTTTTTACACGAAACAAAATCACACACAAGTACAAAATTCAAAACCTATAACATAACTGATCAACCTAGCTTTTTTTTTAACCGCAAATCTACTATCTTATATTACACTAATATATATCATGTTTGGATTTGAACTCGAGACCTTCAATCTAAAAGACAAGGGACCAGGGGCCTTTTAAGGTGCTTGTGAAAAAATCTGTAGGGGCTCAAATATGACGACCCTAAAATTTAAGGATAAACAATTTAATACTAAAAGTTTATATAAAGTGATAAATTTATGGATAATATATAGTGTATATGTTCCATAATCTTGCATGTAGTTATGATCATTTACGAATGCATGTATGTATACTTTTGTGAGTTTTGGTATGAAATATTAAGGATACCAAATTATAAATTACGTGATTAGTTATTAGATCTATTGTTATATTTCCATTAAGGTATATTAAACTAAGATTACAACTTAATCAAACAATAACCAAATAAGATAACTTTGGAATAGCATACATGAAGAACCTAAACCAAACTAATCTTAGATGTTTAAAACACTAAAACACACTTAGCCATAGTAATCGGGTTATTAGGACAATAACTAATCTAGATTAGTAACAAATTAACTAACTAAACTATACTTAACCACTAAGAATGTCATTAACACCATTGAATGACACCTAGCATTGCCATGACACTAATCACCCTTAGAGCTTGCCACCTAGCCACCTATCACCTTTCTAATTATGACACTTGTCACCCTTTAGAACTTGACACCTCACTACTTTGAGTTATAAGTACGTAATGATGAAGATCATGATGATCTTCCTAACTCTCGGCCGATGGAACCTCACTTCATGATCTTCCTAACTCTCCTCCGCAACCATCACTCTTGGTTCCAACCTCCTCTCCCGCTCTCGGTTCTCAATCCATCGCCACCCTCATACTCTTGGTTCTCACCTCATCACCATCTCTTGATCACTAACAACCTCACGAACAACGTGGGCCAAGTTACTTTCCCAAGCTTATGATCAATCTTTAAACAAGAATCCCAAGCGGATCATCAAGACTCTAACCAAACAATTCCCTTAAGATTTCATTCATCCAATAAGATATGATCCTCAAATCTATAACTAACAAATTATATATGCGTTTAACTAACACATATGATTAACCCTTTAGCTAAATCATCAAGGTTCTTTGCAAAAACTCATAAACACTTGATTTTTATCAAAATCAGTATGAAAGAATTCAAAAGCAGGAAGTTTTAAGGTGTTATGAGAATCAAGGATTTAATACAAAAATAAAAGGGTTGAAAATTATGTGTATGTTGATAAAATTCGGTTTATTACTTAACGGCTGAGATTGTGGGAATAAATATTGGAGAATTGTTAGAAAAATATTAATTTATCATTCTGTAAATTTTAGTAAAATATAATAAGTAAAATAATTTATACAAATTATTTAATGTAAATAAAAGAAAATTCTCAAATAATATAAATAAATTCGGAAAATTCTGGAAACATCACATAATGATTCTTATATGATATAAATCTCCAGGAATTAGTTTGTAATTTATTTCATTTTTATGATTGAAAAATGAATTTTTAAGTGATCTGTAAAGGAAAAATAAAAAAAAATACTTAAGCAGTGTAATAAATATTGAAAAATTCACTGAAGTTATGATAAATCTACATAAACAGAATCTATAAATTTATAATTTTTGGAGTTATATATATATTTTTAATGAATTTTAGGATTATTGTAAGAATTACAGAAATAAATAGGTTGTGAATTAGACATCAAGAAATTTATATGATAATATAGACTGTTGAAATAATATTCAAGAAAAATTTGAGAATTTTTGGATAACAGTAACTATTTTTGGTGATTTATGGAGAATTTGTGATAATCATAACAATTTATTTATAATAAAATAAAAGTTGGGAATTTTATGGTAATATTATCTGACTATATTACAGCTGAATTTTTAAGAATTAGTTATATCTGAGATTCTAAAAATTTTAAAGAAATTTTATCTAACTTATAAAATTATTTTTATAGGTTACACTTTGGAGAACAGGTGAGACTAATAGCCCCATTTTGGTATTTATAAAGTTTTTGGAGGAAAAAACATACTGTTTATGTTGATGCATTATTTTGAAACTATTTGAGATATACTGTCATTTGTGATACAACCATTAATTCGGATGTGGAACCGTTGGATAATATAGGTAGCGTTACTTAGGAGAATATTTTGCACCAACAGGATGAGTGTTGTGATGCTACTTGAATATTTCCTGCACCAACAGAATGAGTGTTGTGATGCTATATTATCTGATTTTGTGAATTATTTCGTGACAGTATGAATTATGTGTGTGAGCAGGTTTGGTTGTAATTGATGCATCAATAAAATATTTTATCAGGAAATAAACCTATGATCTCACCAACTTTATGTTGACTGTTTTGAGTATGCTTTTTCAGGTGAAAATGACTAACAATGTTGATTTCACTTTTGATGTGTACAACGGCTGGGGTGAAGTCGTTGGAAGGGTTTGTGTAAATCTAACTGTCAACATCTAAGACGGCAGTGTTGTGGTGGATGCTTATTTCCATCGCATTTGAAGATGCTTTAGTTAAATAAAAGTTGTAATAAGGATTATATCAAATTTTGACTTTATATGTAAATGATGTAATCCTAACTTATGTTATATAATCAAGTTATGTGTTTTTTGTGTTAATATTGTTTGTAATTTGATTCCTTATAATCAAAGGCGTTCTGAACAAACAAGTCACACCCAAATCGCTTCACGCTTCCGCCGGGATGTGACAGCAAACAATTTTCTACAGAAACTAACACTAATGAGTTGAAAGTAAATAGGGGCCTTGCCCATATTAATTCGCCCCTGTGTTTAATTTACAAGTTTTGTGTTAAAAAGATTATTGAGTGTCACATTTTATCACCTAGCATCATTATTAAACATTTTGTTGTTCATATATTTTTTCTTAACATTTAGATTTTATATAATAAATAATCATATCTGTTGCGTGCAGGACTAAAAACTCACGACCTTTTAACTATCAGGAGGGCTTGGGCTTACTTCCAACCCATATGCTAACAAAGCATAAAAACTAGACAAATTACAAATATATTATTCTAATATATAATTCAACAAGTTTTCACAAAAAAGAAAATATGTAGGATTGAAAAGACAAAACTTTTCATAAGATGATATTTAACAATGATGACGGCAAAAGCGGGTCGTTTTTTTTTTCTTTCAAAACTACTGTTATACTATACTGATTCCGATGAAATTAAAATTTTATTGAAAGATTACTAAATCTATTAAGTAAAGAAATTGATTCTAATTAATTTCAATTCTAATTATTATAATTTATCATTCTTTCAACGATAAAGTAAAGTTTAACTGTTTAAGGAACGAAATTAAATTTCTAGTTCAATTGGTTACTAAATTTCTATGAAATAAACACTCTTTTAGTTTTTAGGTTCACCACATTCAAGTAAAACATGATTTTTTGTTTGTATGTAGTTGTCGCAATCTAACGTCAATGTTCGATACCAACTACACCTTGCTGGACTACACTAATTACACTAATTAATGCATGGTCTAAGTTCAACATCAAACATGTGTCAATTTATTGATCTAATTTCTTTAATTTCCACGTCTCATTAATCATGTATTCATGCAGGAAATAACGACATCACTTTTTGTTACCTACCATAGGCACTGATTGAACATAATAAATAAATAAATAAATAAATAAATAAATAAATAAATAAATAATAATTATATTATAATGAAAATAAAAGATAGAATCTTAATTTGAATAATAATAATAATAATACTACTACTACTACTATTAATATAATAATAATATAATAATAATAATAATAATAATAATGATGATGATGATGATGATAATGATGATGATAATAATAATGATAATAATAATGATAATAATAATGATAATAATAATGATAATAATAATAATAATAATAATAATAATAATAATAATAATAATAATAATAATATTTCGTTATTAAATGTAATAAAAATATACATTAACACACACATATATATAGTAATGTGATTGTATAAAGTACTAGATTATTTGATTTTTAAGTTTTTATAGTAGATTATTATATTACTTTAATAAGTAGAAATTAATATATAAATTTAAATTATATTACAGTCAATAGTTGGCATGTTTATATAATAAACATAATCAAAATGCCAATATTTCAAAGGACATAAAACCATATCAATATAAAATTGAAGGTTTTTTCTTATTCTGTCATTCTCAGATGCCACTTATATTTGTTTATTATTTTTATTTAGTTAGATAAGATTCTTTTTATTGGATGTTACCTGAAATTGATTTAAATTATGCACCAAGTCAAGTTTTTATTTTTGTGAACATGTTGATCTTTCCAATCCAATTAGTTTCTAGAATGTGGATTTAAATCAAACCAATGAAATTATAACTCCAATAAATAATTGTTTACAATCCGGTTTTTATTATTACATAAAGATATTACTCAAAAGTCAAGGATTGACGGCATATGAAATTATTAATATTAAGTTTCTGGACTTATACACTTAATTACTTATATTTACTAACCACAGGGTACATTTCAAATTATATACTAACCAAGAGTTGAAGAACCTTAACCAAAATTCAAACATGTAATGCATCATGTACAATCATATTATGCATGTTTTTTTACTTTTTGCTTCTCATGTCATGTGTCTGTTTCCTTTCAAAAACTTTTTACGCCTACACGTTTATGCTATCATCATTAACTTTCTTTCAAATTATTTTATTATTTTAATTGCAATATTTAATTTTAACATGTTTTTTTGGTTTTACTTTTAAATATAACGCTCTTTGAGGTAATATAATTGGTGATATATAATTTGCGATATACTTATTTTTATTTACACATCAATGTAAATTTTATTCAAGCAGCCGATAACAATAACGCATAAAATTTTAAAGCATAATGTTATAAGTTCTTCAAGCTACTTTTGTTTTCTAGGTTTAGTGTCTTTGTTTTTTAAATTTTTTTCTTATAACCTCAAAATACATAATTTTTTGAAACTCAATTCAGGTTAATATTTGAAATGTTTAGTTATTTCTTGTTGTAACATGCCTGTCTGTACCAACGTCTCCAACACGAAATCTTTAACATTTTTTTTATATAAAGTTTCAAATATTATCAACGGCCTTGCTGCAACGCACAAGTTTACGACAACTTCGTTTATATTTAAAGTTTCGAATATTATCAATAACGAGCATGTTTCGTTTTGCTTATATTCAACGTACAGGTTCACAACAACGTCCTGACCTTTGTTTCTTTTCATAGTTTTACGCCCCGCCGCAACGCGGGGGTATTAATACTAGTTATATTTACTAACCACGAGTTGAAGAACCTTAACGGGGGCAAAATCTACTTCTGAAGTAAGAGCAATGGGTCGTGGTTTGAGAATTCTGTTGGGACGGTTATCAAATTATGCATAAGATCATACTTCTATAAAAATAATATAGACTAAATTATATCAGTTTTGTTGAGATTTTTTATGTTGTGCGACATATAAGTGAATTGTCTTCCTCCCACCGTGAATTCAAAGAGATTCACATCGATGATGAAGTATATAATACATTACCTATATGTTTAAAAAGTAGTGTGAATTAGCAGTGTTTGGAGTTATTTCCTGTATTTCACAATGGTTTGGGTATTGTGCATTTGTGCTCCTCCTTTAAATGTGTTTCGTTTTCCCGAGGTATTCTTGGTGGTGGCCGCGGTTGTTTTAGAGAGAGGGAGGGTGCGCCGCCGCCATCGTCTCTGGCTTACCGGCCAACCGCCTCATGCAGGAGAGAGAGGGAGGGTGTGATAGCGTTGGTTTGGGAGCGTTTGTGTCGCTGTCACCATCCATGGCTTGCCTTACAATTGTCTCCGTCTATCTTTCTCTCTTATTCGCCTGAGGTTGGCTGATCGTGGTGCTGCTACTACATATGTCTGGTGGCCGTTGATGGCGGTGATGCTGGTGGTTTTCCCCTTCTCTTCTTTTCTATTTGATACCCTTTTGGGTCGATGTGGGTCGATGTGATGAATGATTTATCTGAGACCGTTATGTTTTAAAACCGAGGTTGTGACGGGGATGGATGTTGGCTTGAGCCATCGGTTTTGTTTGGTTGTTGTTTACCGAGGTCGGTATGAGTTTACTGGTACCTCTGTTTGTTGGGTTTTCTTATGAATGGGTTTGGTTTAAACCCTAACTTTAGAATGTTGATAATGAAGATGGCTCCATATTTAAATTTAGAATGTTGATAATGAAGATTTCTCCATATTTATTGAAACTGTTTTGTTAAGATCTTGTATATCTTATTTTGGTATCTCTCGAGCGGTGATGAGAAATCGTAGTGTTATCGGTTGTTTAGGCGTGGCTGTCGATTATGGCTAGCAGCTGTAACCGAACACTCTTTCTGAGCCCGAGCCTTGAGTTTCAAATTATTTTGAATCGGTAATCATGCACGCAACGCACGCAGATGAAAAAACCTAGCTGGTGCTTTATTCGCAGGACATTTAATTCTACGTTACTTCAGAAACCTAACTGGAAAATATAAGAACAACCAAATACCATATATGAAAGTTCTTAAAAAATCTAGTAATTCATCCCACAATGCTACCTTAATGTATGCATCATGAGGTGTGACAACCCGTATATTTCAGGTATTAATATTAGTACGTATTTATTATTAAATCAAAAACAATTAAACATAATAATAAAAAAAAATTAATAATAATAATAATAATATGGTTATTAATAGTTTGTTAGAATTATTAAGAAAACAAACAAATATAAAAAAAAATTAGATTTATAAAGTCCAGGGGTTGTGTTGTTATTTCTGAAACTTTAAAAGAAACATTATTACATGAAATGATAACTACTTAAACCACAGGGACCAAAGGTGTAAATAGTTTAAAACCCAACCCCATTCCCACCCGTCGACCACCTCACCGTCCGGCCGCTTTCCGGCCAACTCCGGCGACCCCCCAACACCTAAAACGAATGCGGTTTTGATCAAATTAATAATCCCGACACAATCTCGTGGATAAACCGAACTCGGGCCACTTTTCAATTTAAGAATTGGTAGTGCAATTACCACCAAACCGACCACCCACATTTTCGACCAAATAAACGGCCACGATCACCACTAACACCAATAATCGTTTAAATTAATTGAACCTGAACGGCTATATAACTGTTCCTAATCGAATGCGACTTTCAAATTCATCTAAAACACAACCACACACCATCATCGATCACCACCATTGTCGCGGACCTGCAACTCTATTGAACACCACCATCTGGCCTTCATAACTTACAATAAACATAGGGCTTTCGATCATTAGCACCATTAGAAGCTACCTGTGTGATTAATTTGATTATTATCATCAATTGCTTGCTATTCGAATTCACCTCGGTCGCGACTTGTTCTTCAAAGAGTTCAGCACCAAATCGCTTCCTATCTGGTAATTGAACATGCATACATACTCGATTTCTCATGGGGAACAAAAGCCCCATGAATAATTTCATTAACAATCGTGTTTGGTGCTTCAATTTGATTCAAATCGAAACTAGGGTTTCGGGGATTTGGGGGAAATTGGGGATTTGTTTGAAAGGTTGTTTTTAAGATTTGGAAATGGGTATCTAACGCGGCCACGGCCCTTGGTTTACTGGTTCTATGCTTGCTTGCCAACTATGAGGTCACGGGTTCGAACCCGGCCTCCAACATTTATTTTTTTAAAAGCTTTTTGAGCCTTTTAAAAATATGGAAAAATTTTTAAAATTATTAAAACAAATTCTATAAATTCTCCTTATTTTAAATATTACAAAATTATTTTCTGTAAATTTCTTTTATTTAAAAACCTTAATAAATTTTTAAAATATTATTTATAAATATTAAAAATACTTATTTTTAAAAATAGATTCTAATTTGTGTATAACTATGAAATAAACACAAAAATCATAAAAATTATATAAATTATTATTTACAAATGTCATACACAATTACTTTTATAAAATGGACACTAAATAATAATTTAAATCATTATGTATTAACGGATACAATATATTTTATAATTACACCAAATGTTTAAGAATATTATTCTCATAAAATATATTAAATGGTATAGATTACTATCTTATTATTAATCGAAATACCATTTTTAATTATCCTTAGGTAATTATAAATTACATATTAAACCACAACATTTTTATATTTAATTCCAAAATATTTAAATATACATATGAAATCCTTCTAATGGAATCAAAATGTAAATAATTATTTGGTAAACTTAACACTTATTAATAATTATAACCCTATCAAGATCTTGTAACATATATACATCTAATTGTGTACGTGTCACATGTTAAACCAAACTAACCCGAACCTTACCAAATATATTTATTCACCATGAACACATTTTAAAGACTCAATTACGATCAATAATAGGTGTTGAACGTGCTTGATCGTGCATTACCTTATTCTTTGAAGTTCTTGTTCATATACAATACATCAATTCAAGGTGAGTTTCACGACCCTTTTTTACTTTCTTTTCTTTTTGGGGGAGGAAACATGCAAACACTATTTTTGTCATGGTTGCCAGTATTATTGATATCGCTTGTTATGTTAGTGCGAAACGCATTTGAAAGTCCTTACAGTATCAAACCATTAGTAACGCGATTAGCGAGGTAATTTTGAGTAGTACTACTGGGTCTGACAAACCCCGCCCGGGCTAGTCGCGCTAGCTTGATTGGAGGTCGAACGGGTGCTAAATTGACCTGTAACGATTGCAACGGTCGGTTAAGACGTGGTGGAAAGGCACTAAACACACACAGTCAGCTTCGGTTTGAAACACTAACTAACTTGTTTATAGGCTCGCGACCTATCGATATGCTTTATATACTAAACCATGTGAAACGCTTTTCTGACACAGTTCTGGTTGAGTAAACATATGAAACGCTTTCTGGTACATTTCTTGTTGATTAAACCTGTGGACTCACCAACTTTATGTTGACACATTTTAGCATGTTTTCTCAGGTCACAGAAACGCACAAGGTTAAAAACTCAGCTAGGATGCATGCATGGCATACATCACTACTCAACTGGTTTAATTTATTGAAACGCTATTGATTCTTATGGTTGAAACGCATGTTGAAACGATTCACTGTTGATTTCTATATTTGAAACGCTTCCGCAAGTCTGAAACACTCATGTTTGATTTAAACAACTAATTACTTAATGTGATGTTTTGTAATTACTGTGTTTGGTGTAACTGATGCTATCTGAGATCCTGGTGTGTCACACGCCTGACGGTAAAATCCCGTTAGCGGATTTTGAGGGTGTGACATGAGGAGCAAAAACGTTTACGATAATAAGATCATTAGAGAAACCTTTTGATGATCCTTTGATTTTTATTGACTTCATAGAGTCACCTACACCTCTCCAATTTTATGATTAAAAAATCATTATAATTGATGATAATCACCAATCAAGCTTCTAAACTGGTTGTCGAAACTTGATAGCTGGAGTCATAAGTATTCTTGAACCTTGATAGTTGCATCCACTTTCTGCTCCATCCTTAGATATAGATTAGAATTACTCTTCTAACTTGCAATTTCGAGTAATTCTTTAAAAAAGAGTTAAAGGAATTTTATTGATATCTTTTAAATTTTAGTTTAAATGTGGATCCCGTAGCGCAATTTTTGATGTTTTATGGTCTTGAGGTCATTGCTTTAAGCCATAGAAACAATCTACTGTACAAAAATCATACGTAAAACAGAAGATAAGTAAATCATCATATTCTCTATTTTCTCCCCTTAAATTTTAGTTACAACTTTGTCATGAAATTGAACATAGATTCTTTTAATTTGTCACACAACTAGCCACAAACTTTATTATTAATTTTTTAATTGTTTTAGTTACAATTTTGGTGAACATTAATTATGAATTTAGTTACTTGTTTTTTAATTATTAATTACATTTTTACAATGAAATTAACAACAAATTAGTTGGGTGGGATTATTGTACAAAGAGAGAAAAACTAAAAATGGTGAGAAGTATTATTATCCATTAGATCTTAGATCTAAGGGTTGAAAATATTCGGTGACATAATGATAAATAATTAAAACTTTAAATGATCGACCAAAGTTATTTTAGTTTTAACCACATTTTTAAGTTTCACCATTTTTTAAACGCTCATAATTTTTACATATAATATTATTTTAAAAAATTACATAATAAAAACAAGTGTTTTTTAATATTTAAAATGTTTATAATTTTGATACATAAAAAATGATTTTTACATTATTTCAGCTCATTATGTAATATTCGTCAGCTTATTGTGTAATATCAGGTTATTGTGTTATATTAGATCATTGTATTATTCATCAGATCATTTTGGCTAATGTTAAACATTTTATTATGCATTTTGTTTTTTAAATGATGATTTTCAAATAACACAATGCTGAAATGTAATTTTTTTTTACATTTTTCAATTCACTATGTAATCCTAATCAGGTCATTATGTAATCCACATCAACTAGCTTATTGTGTGTATTGCTAATTATCGAGTCTAGTGCTAGTCATTGTGTTACCCATTGTGTGTAATGTTGACCATTGTGTTATGCATTATGTTTTTTAAAATGATAAGTTTCAAATAACACAATACTGAAAATGTAACTTCTTTTACGTTTTTTCTTGTTTATTATGTAATCCTGATCATATCATTATGTAATCCCCGTCAAGCAGCTCATTGTGTCTATTTCTAATTATCGAGTCTAGTATTGGTCATTGTGTTATGTCTAATGTTGACTATTATGTTATGCGTTGTGTTTTCTAAAATGATGATTTTCAAATAATACAATGTTGAAAATATAACTTTTTACGTTTTCTAATTCATTATGTAATCCTGACCAGGTAATTGTGTAATCCTCATCAAGCAGTTCATTGTGTTTATTGCTAATCATTGAGTTTAGTGTTAGTCATTGTGTTACCTATTGCGTCTAATATTGACCATTGTGTTATGTATTATGTTTCTTTAAAAATAATGATTTTCAAATAACACATTAATGAGAAATATAATTTTTTATGTTTTTTTTTTCAATTTATTATTTAATCCTGATCATGTCATTATGTAATCCTGATCATGTCATTATGTAATCCTGATCAGTCATTATGTAATCCTCGTCAAGCAACTAATTGTATCTATTGCTAATCATCTAGTATAGTGTTGGTAAATGTGTTACCCATTGTGTTTAATATTGATTATTGTGTTATGCATTATGTCTTTTAAAATGATGATTTTCAAATAACACAAATATGAAAATATGACATTTTTATGTTTTTCAGTTCATTATGTAATTCTGGTCATTTCATTGTTTAATCCTCGTAAGCAGATCATTGCATTTATTGATAATTATCGAGTATAGTACTAGTTATTGTGTTACCCATTATATCTAATGTTTACCATTATATTTTTAAAATGATATTTTTTGAATAACATAATAATGAGAAATGTAACCTTTTTATGTTTCAAGTTCATTATGTATTCTTCATCAAAATAATTGTGTAATACTTATCAATTTAAAATATTACATAATGACCTGAATAAATTACACATTATATATATATATGTTAATAATAGAAGGGAATGAATAGTATGAACAGTGTTTTGAACCCTTGATGCATTGTGTACAAGTTGGTGATGCATGTATTATTTTTTATGCATCCTGTACAACAATTTGATGCGTGTGTGTATTGTGCTCCCATTTTAATTGGGGTTTTCTCATCATTCTTCACGCACAAGAACCAAGCTCTGGTTTCCATTAACACCGCAACCTCCATCGTCTTCGCCGCCGACTGTGTCCACTGTTATGGTTGTTCGCCCTATTTCCGGCGATGGACGGTTGTTTGTTGCCGTTGTCAGCGGTCGTTTCATTTGACGGTCGTCTGTAGCGATGGTGACGATATTGCTTCCATCACCATGGCGGCGACTGTGGCCACGGTGGAAGCGTGATTATGTTGCCGTTGACGGGACATCTCGTCCGATGATCGTCTGTGGCGATGTGTGCCATGCAACTTCCATCGCCACCGCCGTCAAATCTGGGCAGTGCGGATTTGTCATCGTTGCCGCCATTGTCGGTGGCCTTTGGGTTGCCTGGCTTCGGTGGTGTGGTGCTGGTTAGTAGCCCATGGAGCCGACACCGGTGGCATGCGTGGTGGGGTGGTTATGGTTCGTCGCCATCCGAGGTTTAGGGTTACACCTAATCCTAATAGTTTGTTGGATCTGTGGCTTTTTTCATGCTGTCCTTTTGTTTCTCTACAGTGTGGAGTTTTGTATTGGGTATATTGATCTTAACCCTCACTTCTAGGGTTTCTGTTTTGTTGTCTTCCTATGGGTTCTAATTTTTGGTTGGTGATGATGGCCAGTGCCACCCCGAACCCTAATCTTTTGTTTTGATCTGTGACGGTAGATTTCCGTGTTTATAAGTCAATGATGATAACGACCCGTCATCTGAGATCCTTATACCTTTGTTAGTTTTGGTTGATTGTCAGAAATTGTTGGGGTCTGTTTCTGGTTTGTTGATGATGATGGCTATGGTTTGTGGATGACAGTGTTTATTTGTTCCCTCTAGGGACGTAACTATGGCTATTATGAGTTTGGTGGAGGTGGTTTCTTGGCGTGGCATACTCGGTGATGGCAAGTGTGGTGTTCTGCACTTGCAACCTGATTTGCAGCCATAGTAACCAAAAATCCAGATCTGAGCCTATTGCTTCATGTTTTTAGTTTTTTCTACTTTGTTTTCTAACTTGCTTCCTTAACATATATTTATGTGTTACACGAGATGTGTCTTAACGGATTTAGACCAAACCTGTGGCATTGGTTCGCCAGCCTCTGTAGCCCTCTTATCTTCTTGTTGGTGATGGGGTATTGGGGTTGTGGCATGGATTTTGACCAAAGATGCTTGCAAAGGTACGGACGCTGACGGTGGCTAGGGTGGTTGAGGAAGAGTGCAACTGGTGGTTATGGTGAAGGATGGTGGTCGCGATTTAGGTTTTGTTGCAAGGGGTCTAGAGATCAACGATGCATAGGGGGATTCTGTAATCCTGGCGACCATGTTTAGGGCAAATGGGGGGGGGGGATCGATGGTAAGCAGTGGGTGGTTTGTAGCCGATAGTGGTGCTCATCAAAGGTGTATAGTGGTAAAGGTAGAACAACGGAGGTGGCTGGTGGTTCCTAATGCTTTCACGATCAATGATAGGATTTTTACCCTTCAAGTCGATTCTTCTGCTGCGAAGGAGGCGATGGTAGACTGCTCGTAGCAAAGGTAAGTTGGTTTTTTTAACTGATTTATATCAAATTTAGGTGTTAAATTTAGCAAATCTACTCACGTTGATCGTCTTTCAGGCGCGCAGTTGTCCTCGATAATTGTTTTGTTGGTTGTTTGTATAAACCCTGTAACTAATGTTCAGGTACTTATATTTTGATTGAATCTTTGGTTTTACGCTCCGCCTTCCGTTTTATTTGGGGTATTTGACTTGTTTGGTTTGTTTGTGTTGTGAATTGATGCATGTCTGTTTGTTCTTGGAGCCTTATAATCGGTCATTGGAGTTTTGGCTCTATAGAAAATGTTTTTTAGCCTTTGGACTTGCGGTTACCGTTTTGTTTGCGCTCTTTGTGTGTTTGGATTTTTGTTGTGAATTGATGCATGTCTGTTTGGATTTTTGGCTCTATAGAAATGTTTGTTGGCTCCAGAGATGTTGCACCCCTAGGATAGGCCACCGCATCATTTCTATGTGTGCTGCTCTTTGTTCTTGCTGTTGCGATCGTGTTGTTGCGCACATGATTATGTAACCGTGTTTCATTATTCTTAGGTGTAGTTGCCTCTATGTATGTTTGCATTGCTTATGGAGTTCTCATCTACTTAACTGATGTTTGAAGTGTGGATGTGCTTAAACCCTGCTATTGTCTATTTGGTTTCATTTGGTTGGGTTGTGGTATGCCAAGCGAATTGATTTTTCTGGTCATATGATTATGAGATTGTGTTTCTGCCCATCGTCTTCATCGTTCATTTCGGCTTCTGTCCTTATTGTCTTCAATTAGGTTGAGGTTTGTTATATCTTGCTAAATGCCGCTATGGTACATAAGGTGATCTACTGCTCATAGCTTTTGATTAATTGATAAACATTGGGTCATATTTTGGACATTACACTGTATAAAATTGTGGATCTTTATAACATGGAAGTTTGAAATTATTTATATGATTTTAATTTAACTTAATATTTTTTATATCTTGCGAGGGAGATTTCACTTTAAGTTTGAAAATGGTGGATTTAACATTTGAAAGCTTTTATTTTTAAACAAAATTTACCCAAAAGATTAGAATTTATAAATGAATTGAATTTTGTGACGCTGACAAAATAAAAATGTTTGCTTTTAATTTGTAAAAGAAGTCGGGCTGATTAGTTTGTCAATGGTGCGTATACACAAAAGTAATATGTCATTGATGTTGTGATTTGAATATCTTGCTATTGTTGGTGATTCTTTGTAACTTGTCGATGACGTTGAACGGTCATTCACATAAGGCTTATCGTCAGGTCCATGTTGTTGCTGTTGTCGGTGGTTCTTTGAAACTGCTCGATGATGTTGAACGGTTGTTCACCTGGCGCTTATTGTCTGGTCTATGATGTTAAGCTCATGCTCATATGAGACGTACTAGAATGCGGAGATTTGTGGGTTTACTGGTACCTCTGTTTGTTGGGGTTGATCTTAACCTAACTTTAAGATGTTGATAATGAAGATGTTTGCATCTTTATTAAAACTATTCGGTTACAATCATATGTACCTTATTTGGGCACTCTTGGGCTAGGATGAGATACCGGAGTGTTATCGGTTGCTGAGGCGTGGCTGCCAATTATGGTTAGCAGTCGTAACCGAACATTCTTTTTGGGCCTGAGCCTTGAGTTTCAAATTGTTTTGAATCGGTAATCACGCGCGCAACGCGCGCAAATGAAAAAAAACCTAGTTGAATTAAAAACGTGAAAAAACTATGTTTTTTATATCAACACTATAGACGTTTTAAAAATTAAAAACTGCTCGTTTTTATAGTGTGATTTTTTTTAAATAATGAATTATGTAAGAGTTATGAATGTTTTAAAAAAGTGAAACTTAAGAAAGAGAAATATTACCAAGTTTGCTCCCAACCTAATTTTATTAAAAGCACACGTGTCAATAGTTTAATCCTTTTAGAGAATACTTTGTGTTTAAAACTTTTCCAAATTAATTAATACAATTTTTTGACGGACTTAACTAATTTCTTTTGAAATATATATATTTTTTCTGGAACTAGAGACAGATTTAACTAATTTATTTAAAACAATTTTACTTTTATAAACATGTAGTTTACGATGCTTCTAGCCTTGTACGACGGAGATCTTTTCAGATGAAATCACCGTTGTAAAATTCATTGCAACCGATCTTTATCGTAAAACCATCGAATTTTTTGGGAGTGACTTCTTTTGTCGTTGATATTGGATTTTTTAGTAGTTATGATTGTGACTAATGAGGAAAAATAATGACTTCATCTCAAAATACACCAAAATTGTAAGGCCCCGTTCCCGGGCACCTCACATCTGGTCATCATCGCACCTAAAACACATCATTTTATAATCATTATAAAAATCATGCAGCGGAAACTTTCAAAAGACATCTCATTTCATTATAAATACTTTTGTCAAATAATACATTATCAATTAGTTTATAAAATACATTGTTGTATTACATCACAAAAGTATTCTATAAATGGATGCCATCCCAAAAGAGCTGAGTAGTCGCTTCGTACCATCCTCAGCAATCATTACCTGCTAACTGAAAACACATAAAAGTCAGCGTTGCTGAGTGAGTTCAAGTTTTATAATAACACATACTTTACTTTCATTAAAACCGTTTCTTTACTTTTATGCTATCATACATCATACGTATACATAGATAATATCATTATTATCTTCGTCATTCGTTGTCTTTGTTTCTATATGGGTCTTGTCACACTTTACCCTCTTCACGACACTCAGCCATGATTACGGAGGTAGAGTGGCAAGGATCTCGTTTCATACTTTATCATTATACTCTTCCGTTCATTACTTTCGTTCGTTATTCTTTAACTTTCATTCATTCTCTGTATGCCTTTAGCTTTCTTACTCTTTCATCTTTATCTCTTTTCTTTACATCACCCATAAACCTTACCTTTTGTATCGTGGTACTGAACCTAGGCCTATCATAGACCTTCTATAACGGTGCATCGCACCTCCTGGCCACAGTACCTAAGTTAAAGTTTAAGGGTACCATAGCCACATGCAATATCCTTCTGTATCATGGTACTGGACCTAGGTCTATATCATAGACCTTCTATATCAGCGCACCGCACCCTTCTGGCCACAACACCTAGGATATGCAGTGATGGTTCTATACAATGGTTGATCCCAGTGTCAGGATTTTACCCTCCTCATAGCACACAGCCACGATTACTGAGGTCGCAAGACAGGGATTCCATTTCGAGTCTGTTACAACAACAAGGTTGCTCACCTCCTATATTTGCTTGCAAGACTTTATTACTCTCACTCATTATTAATGCGTGCATTCATTAATCATGTTCCTCTTTCATTATCTTTCACTTTACGTTACATAATACTTTCATTACATTTATTAATCATAACACGTAAAGCCACAGAAAGATAAACACGTATCGAAACAAGGAACATCAACATTTACAAGTTATCAGTCATTGTAACATCTCGTGATTTTGAAATAATTTAAAGTTAGTTTTATTAGTAAAATAATAATAATAATAGTTTAATTATAAATAAATAATAATAATAATAATAGTAATAATAATTAATAATAATAATAATAATAATAATAACAATAATAATAATAATAATAATAATAAAGTCTAGGGGTTATTTTGTAATTTTTGAAACCTTAAAAGAAGTTTGGTGCATAAAATAATAAAATTCAAACCGCAGGGACCATTATTGTAAATTAAATTTTACAACCCAACCCCCGGCCCCTTTTTCCCCTCGATTTTCTGGCGAGAGTCCGGCGACTCTCCGGCCGATCTCCTGCGAGGGTTAAAACAATCGATCCGAAACTTTTCTTGGATTTAAATCGAACAGGAATCCAACATTAACACGCGATCAAACGGTCGGTTAACGGCTATAAAAATTCACTTTATTATCCGACCGTTCAAACGGCTAATTCATCCACTAAACACTTCTTTAACCAAAATAATTCAACCAAATCGAACACCTATTTAAACCCAATCGAACTCAGTTGTCAATTGCAAATAAAACACCCACAAACACAGAAATCGATCATCATCTTCATCGCGACCTGCAACTCAGTCGAGATCCCTGTTCCAAACACTATTAACCCAATTAACAGAGGGCTATCGATTATTAACATCAGTGGAAGCTATCTGTTCAATTAATTTGATTTTCATCGAAGTTTGATCATCCTTTGGATTCAAGCTTACCCGCGACCTGTTCTTCATCTGTTCTTATCGAATTAAGTACCCAATCAGGTAATTAAAAGCATCAATCTGCTCGTTTTTTCATGGGGATCAAAAGCCCCATGCTTGTCTGCATTAACAGATTCGAATTGATCTTCAATTTGGATCAATCAATCTAGGGTTTCTTTCGATTTGGGGCTATCTGATAATTGATGTTTAAAACAATTTGAAACCAAAACATACCGCAGCTGAGGCCCTTGTTTCACTGGTTTGGTGCGTGTGATGGTAAACAGGAGTCCCGGGTTCGACCCCGGGCACCCCCCTTATTTTTTAAATTGGCTTTTAAGCCTCTAAAGATTTCAGAAAAATTCTTAAAAATTATAAAAATAAATCTTATAAACTTTTCTTATTTAAAATGTTACATAAATAATTTCTGTAAATTTATTTTAGTTAAAAACCTTATAATATTTATAAATATTATTTATAAATATTATAAATAATTATTTTTATAAAAATGGACACTATATCATGTTTTATTATGAAATAGTCCTGTAAATTGTAGAAATTATACATCTTATAATTTCACGATTATTTACAAACGTAATTTCTTAGAAAATATACCTTAACAATTATTTTAGATTAACAAATTATTATCGAATAAATCGAAATACAAGTAATTTCATTACTTGTCAAAACCCTAAAATTTCATCTAAAACCTTAGTTCACGTTTAATTGTTAAGCTTATTATTAATCGTGTAATAAATACGTTTAGGTACCTTGTAAAGGAATTCGTTGAAACGACGCTTGTTATTATTTTTTATTAATCATCCAATATATACTTAATCGCCAAGTGAGTATTTCTATACCCCTTTTTCATATTTTCACACTTTAGGGTGAAACATGTTACTTATTAACCATTACACTTGTAAACACGTTTGATTCTTGTAAACTTATGACAATTTACTTGTGTGTTGTGATTAGTTGAATCTTGTAGCTACCATGTAATGTCGAATACATGTACAATCATTAACTATTGCTAGCCTGGCGACGTCGTAGATCTATGGGCCTGACAAGCCTGCTTGGTTGATCCAAGTACACTTAGCTAATCGTATATACCTGTAAACGTTTGAGACTTGTAAAACTTTGTCAAGGTTTGATTGTGCATTCTGTCTTACATCCCTAGTTACCTTGTTCTCTAATTTACAACATGAATTGCCATCTTTTATACTTATGTATCCAAAACTATAGAATGCTCACCAACATCTTTATGTTGACCTTTTATTTTTAACATGTTTCAGGCAATAGCGTTATGTGGCTGTGAACAATCGTAATTCTCACACTTCGACGATTCCGCCGTCAAGGTTGGGGTGTGACAGTCATCACCATAATACATGGGCTATATCATAGTTAACATACATACATCATGCATAACATGCAACGCTATCATCATCGTGCCCAATATAACTTCTAAAGGCTCGACGACCATCATACATGTACTTACGGGAACTACCACATTATTGCTTACCCCTGCTCTTTTCCCCGAAAGTCAGTAATTAATCTATGCATCTCCTCGTACACAACAACCTTATTTAGGCGATTGGGCACCCTTTAGTCGCATGGCCTTCATGCGACTGATCATCATGCGACTAGACCAATGCGGATAAACTCCCATGCGACTGAACCTTCAGTCGTGCGATTGGACACTATGCGAATGGACTCCTATGCGACTGAGCTCTCAGTCGTGCGAATGAACAGCTATGCGACTGAGCACCTATGCGACTGGGCTCTCAGTCGTATGACCTGTCATGCGACTGGACCCCCAGTCGTGCGATTGAACCTCAGTCGTGCGATTGAACCTCAGTCGTCCTTCAGTCGGCCGATTGGCCCTCCAGTCGCCTAGGCCTAGCTGGGCGCAAATTGTAGTTCATCCTGAACTGCAGTCACGATTTCCGACCTCCAAACCTTTCCAAATTCATTCTAAGCCCAAATTAACTCTCCTAATCCTTAGGAAAGCAAACTATAACACCATTCAAGCACACAAAAGCCCGAAATCACACTCTAAACACACTATACACCATCACATCCAAATGGGTCAAACACACACATTTTCAAAACGGTTTCTATGTGTTCCAGCCTTAAAATCGGTTAAAAACGAGTAAAATAGGGGTCCTAGAACTCACACAAACAAGAAGAAGATGAAGAGCTTCGTTTGGACTAGCTACACGACGAATTTCGAACCCGAATCACCCATTTTCTCTTCTTTTTCTCTTCTTCCTCTCTTTTCTCTTTTGGCTGTGTTTTTCTTAAGAGTGGGAGGAAGTGGCTGCCCTCCCCCTCTTAATCTCCCATATTTATAAATTTTCCCCCGTTTTGACAAGTTTGGTCCCCCCGACTTTGGACTTTATTTCTTTTTCTTCTTTCGTCGGCTTTAAAGAAAATATCCGGGCATTACAAAAATAAAAGGATTTGATGTATATAATTTGTTAAATTTTAAAAACATTGGATATCTTTTGCAATCAATTAAATCTTGATCGAAATATCTTTAACAAAATAACACACATGTGATTATAAATTATTAATTGGCAACTTTCATTAATATTTGTAAAATAATATTACTAAAGTATTATATATCAACTCGAGGGTTGAACATATCCACGTTTTGAAAAATATGCATTAGTTAGGTTCGATTGAATTATTTTGTTGAAACTAATTTTGCGTATAAAGATAACTTCTTGACTTTTAGACACTAAGGGCATCTTTCTGCCGTTTAAAATTTTGATTTGGTTGATTAAAAAGATTATTTCTAGACGTACGGATGAATTGATGACTGTAAAATTATATTAAAATAAATGACTTTTGAAAATCTTGTAATTGGAAGCCTTAATGCCAATATATTGGTTCTCTAACGGCGATATATGTTAGAAGAACTGTTAGCTTATAGAGAAATCATAGAAATTTCTTTTAGAGTTTTTAAATATCATATATTTTATATTTGAGGTAATTATATTGAATAGTAATTAGTAATAAGTTACAAAGTCTTTTACTAAACTCATTCAAATTTTTTTTTTCTAAATCACTCAATTATTATTAGTTTTTCTAATATTATATTCTTGTGTAATCTTTTTTGTCACCCTCTTATGCATCTAAATTTTCCTTACGTCTCTCTTTTAACAATAATAGATCATAAAAACAATCAAATAAAAAATGTTTTTAGATATTGATAATAATGATATTAAAGATAATATTTTTGTTTTTAAACTAAATGCAATTTTATGATTATTTTATAAAACCTTATTTAAACCAAGTAATACATGCGTTTATAATCTTGTTTATTTGTAAATATTAGGATTGTTAAAATTTAAAAAAAGTTAAACATATATGAATCTTGTTAATTAGTATATAACTAGATATTTATACCGTCGCGTTGCGATGGGAATTCCATTACGATCTCAAATATTATAGGGCAGACATCAAAACACGTAGCAACGACAAACAATCATTCTCGTAAACTCTAAGACACCAGGAAATCTAATTACAAACTCAAATCATAATAATGTCTACATACTTACAAAACTCAAAACAACGGGAAGAAACCAAAACAAAAGAAGCACAAAAATATGGGTTGGGTATAACCTCAAACCCGAGCTATCGAGAGGGACATGATCCTGAGTATCAAACACACAAATAAAAGGCACGTCGCGACAACGTTCCTACGCCGTAAACCCTAGTGCATACCCAATCGTAAAATCAAACATCACTCGGTCGTAAAACCTAAAAGTGTATTTCGTTATAAAACTGTACTTCAAACAAAAGTTGAATGATAAATTCCTAACCAAACGAAAACACTTGACGTTTTGGGATTAAATTGAAAAAACTAAAAATTTACCAACCCAACATAAACACTTGAAGCTTTGGGGTTAATTTGAAAAAAAACCAAAAGTTTACTTTGAAGATTTGGGGTTAATTTGAAAAAACCAAAAGTTTATTATTCATGAATGTTGTCCATTCATATATATATATATATAATGATTTTTTTTTTCAATTTGACTTATATCTAACAATTATAAAGCTGGTTACTATTTGGTTATTATTTTCTTAACTATCACATTTTACTTTATATTAATTAAAATTTTTGAAGTGACTTAAATAGAATACTCGAAAACTTGGTTACTATTAACGATAACCTGGGTTCAGGGGCTAGAGCCTCTGACTTGTGAAAACTGCTTAAAAATTGATTTATCCAAATTCACAAATGAAATCCCAGGTGAAAAATGATGCAAATTTTATGTAAAGTTCGAAACAAAAAGGATTGGTGATTCCCCTGAAAAACCAAATTGAACTCTTTTGGTCATCTTCTTCATTCTGCTGGTTCACGTTTTCAAACACACAAATCATACTTGTTTTAAAACCTGAGTTTTATCTGATTGAATATTTAGTATGAACTCAAATAATTTTAATTTGTTAAAGATCTTGCGACTTTTGGATTTTTCTATTGGTTATTTGAGTACGAATCCTCTACAATTTATGATTTAAAATATGGATTGTTGATAGTGTATAATTTACACTATCGTATGCCCATAAAGTATGACATAATGAGGTTAGGTAAAGTGATAAAGAGCACCTCCGATGAAGGTATGTGATGTCTAGGTAAATGAAAGAGGATGGAGAGTTAATTTTGTCTGAAAATTCAAATGAGACGAGATGAATTTTGTGAGAAGAGGTAGGAGAGATAAGAGGATAAGTTTTTTTAGTGGATGGGTGTGTGCTCTAGGTCTCCAAGTAAAATGAGGATAAATATGTGAACTATATTCTTGCAAGCCAGTAGTTAATTTTTTACGATTAATTAATGTATTTCGAATGACAGGGATATTTTATTTAGGGTGTAGATATATAAACATTTAAAAATTATAAATTAACGTCCCAAAATTTCTATACGGGTCGTATAGTCCCATACGTGTCGTATAGGGGGGTCGTATAGCCCTATATGGGGGCGTATAACCCCTCTGACAGTCTCTTGAAATTTTCTTCTTAGTCAGTGTTGAAATTTGCTATACGTGTCGTATAGCCCTATATGTGTTGTATTGGGGGGAGGGGGTATAGCTCTTTGACAGCCCCCCCTGAATTTTCCTCGTTTTCAGTGTATTCGATCCTTTACGCTGTGTATGGACCCATACACAACGTACAGGTGGGTGTCTCTATATTAGGACCCTTTATTTATGTTCTGTCATCACGTTTAATATAAACTCTAATATGTTGTGATTTTAGTATCATTAAAGTTATTTCAGATGGATAGAGAGCTCATGTTTGTGGTTTACAACGCGATGCGGTTTACTTTTATAACAAAGTATACATTACAGTTTTACGGTACTATGATAATCCTTGAAACATTTTCTATGTGTCCTTTTTGATGCGTTGGGCTTTACGTTAGAATGACCATTATTATGACTTGTGACGGAATTTCCCACGCGATGCATGTTGGGGCAAAACCTAGTTAAGTTTATTTCTAATAATTTTTTTAGTTCATGTGTAGTTGAAAAAGTATGTATATACAACAATACGTTAATTGGTTTTATTTTTATTTTTCTAGAAAATTTGGATTCCAATAATTCACAATATTACTCATTATTAATGAGTAATTTGGATGATAACACTTCAAACTTTTATTTTTATTACCAACAATAGTCATATTAAATCAATAATAAAAAATGTACACTTTATGTGTATTTTTTAGGTCCGATTTAGTGTCTATGTTTTCTCATTCTGTTCATAATCATTATTGTGAATGAAATTGTATATAATCAAACATAAATATTTGACAATTATATTATTAAGACTGTTGTTGATAATAAAAATAAAAGTTAAAAGGTATTATTAACCATATTAATGATATGAATTTTATCATTCAATGAGTATTGTTCTGGATTGTTAATTTCTAACTTTCTTTTTTTTTCTTTCTTAAAATTGATGTTATTTAATTCTTGGTTATTATTAGCGGACCCGCATGAATCAATAATTAGTGTTTTTAATTCCGTAAAATAAACGTTTAGAGAATATGCCGCCTTGCTTGTTTTGCTAATTTCATGTATCCATAAACCATTATTCCTGTCTTCATTATAATTTGTTTATTAAAAAGCTAATTAAATTTGAGTAAAATTACGACACGCTCGTTGTTGCGGTTGTTTTTTCATCACTTTTTGTAAATGATAATTGTAACTCTAATATACATAAAAATATATATTCACGTTTAAATTTTAAATTATATAGAAAAACAAAGTAGTTAAAAAAATAACGCTTGAACATTGATAAAAATAAAAACATAAAGATCTGTAAGTTCGTAAAGAAAATAAAATAGAAAAAATGACCCATACATTGTTGCGGTTGTTTTTTCGTCACTTCTTATCGCACATGTAATATATGTAGAAAACATATCATCATGTTTTAAAACATAATATCAAAACACAAGTATTTCACCATTATGCTTTGATAACTCATTATTTAAAAAACATAATGTATTTAGAAAAACACACAATATTGATCAAAAAACACAATAACATACTAAAAACAATGATGAGTTGAAATCATAATTTTTTTAATCTTACTTAAAAGGATACTATATTCGTGGTTGAATCATCATTGTTTTTATCCAAACTAATTAAGCATGCCATTACACATGTGCTCATTGTTTATTACTGAGAATCTGTCATTGGTAATTCATTTCTTCCATACACATGTATTCGATTGCACTTCCACTTTCCAGAATCAGTACCCTTTGATGTGTGGAAGCGTGATTGATGCTTGTTAGTTGTTATCTTACGTATGCTTTAGATTTGGTTAAATGAAGGTGGATGGAGCGGAGTTTCATAATTTGGCAAACCTCGGGATAAAAGATAGACGAGGACTCGATAAACAAAAGTATGTGCACCATAGGGGACAAAGTGCATTGTCCTACTATTAATCCTTGTATATTCATATTAAAGATAATTTTTTTTATGGTGTAATATTTTTTAGAAAGATAATGTCGTATATAAAGTTATGATCTTTCAGAGAAAACTTTTAAACTTGAAAGAAAATAAGTAAAAATGACTATAACTAAATAACTTTGTACAAACTTTTTTTACTATACTTTAATCTTAACTATTGATTAGAAATTTTGATTGTTAAGATTATTTATTAAGTTTTTTTTTGCTTAAATACCCTTTTTGATTGTTAAGAAAGTTTGATCTTAACTAAGGGTTGTTTCCATATGTAGGATAATGGTTTGGTGTTAGGTTTGTAATTCCACTAGTGTTAAAGGGCTGAATATGTAAATATGTTTGTGTATAAGTAGTTGTACATGTAGTCTGAGTATTCATTCACTGAGAATAAACAAAATTGCATTCTTCTTGATTTGAGTTAGTTAGTTAGTTAAAGATCAATATCTTGGTACCTAGTTTCAATTGGTATCAGAGCGATCAGGAGAGAAATTGAATCAATCGCATTCGGTTCGAAGGATTGAATCGAGTGTGGATCACGAATTCGAAGAAGAGAAGTATCGAATTTGAACGATTCGATTGAAGTACTGGAGCTCGACTCAAGGTTTGGGAAATCGTATCGAAGGACGAAGACGAAGATGGCGTCCAATCCACCGAACAATCAGATGATAACAGTTAAAGAAAACTACACAATTCCACTCCAATGCCCAATGTTAACACCGACGAACTACACGATTTGGGCCTTGAAATTGAGAGCAATCTTCAAGGTTCACTCGCTGTGGGAAGCGGTGGAACCACCGGAGGGAACCACAGTCGATCCGAAGAAGAATGGATCGGCCATCGCCTACTTGTATCAAGCGATGCCGGAAGACTTGATTCTTCAAGTCGCACATTGTGAATCGGCGGAGGAAATCTGGACTTCAATAAAAACCAGATACATTGGAGTTGAACGAGTCAAGAAAGCCCGAATGCAAACTCTTAGAAACGAATTCGAGAGTCTACGTATGAAAGAAGATGACTCGATTGATGAATTTGTCGCGAAGATAAGTGCAATTGCTTCGAAGGCCAGTGATCTTGGAGAACCTTTCAAGGAATCGGTTCTAGTTAGAAAGTTACTCGGAGCGGTCCCAGATCGATTCCTACAAATTGCTGCCTCAATTGAGCAATTTGTCGATCTTGAGACCCTACTATTACCAGAAGCAATTGGCCGACTGAAGGCGTTTGAGGAACGCACTGCAATGAAGACCAAGAATGTGTCAAACAAAAACGACCAACTGCTGTTAACATACTCAGAGTGGCAAAGTCGCCATAGAGACTCTGAAAACACTTCGAAGGGGAGGGGAAAGTATGATAAGAGCAGCAGATTTGCGAAGGAGAGAAAAGGAAGGGTGAAAGCAGATCATGATGCGACCAAGAACCAAAAGGCTACAACTCGTCCGACTAAAGATAAGTCCAAGATCAAGTGCTTCAAATGTGACCAATTTGGCCACTATGCTTCGGAATGTCCCACGAAGTTCAAGGAATCCGAAGTGAATCTATCAGAAGCACAGGAAGATGAGCCAGCCCTCCTCATGACAGTCGGCTTCTCAAAGCACAAAGAGATGGTATTTCTAAATGAACAGCAGGTAATCCCCACCAGTTACTTAGGTGAGGAAGATAGTGTTTCAGTGTGGTATTTAGACAATGGAGCTTCTAACCACATGACAGGCAATCGGTCGATGTTTGCAAGTCTTGACAATGGCATAAGTGGAAGTGTAAGGTTCGGGGATGGATCCATTGTCCACATTGAAGGAAGAGGGACAGTGATACTTGAATCAAGCACTAAAGAACAAAGACTACTGACTGGGGTGTACTATATTCCCCAACTGAAGAGCAATATTTTAAGCCTCGGACAAGCCACAGAGAATGGTTGTGAAGTGAAGATGAAGGGCGATCACTTGTGGCTATATGATAAGGGTGGAAGGCTGTTGATGAAGGTAAGAAGATCTGCAAATCGCCTGTATAAGGCTGAGTTCATTGTTGGATCCCCAATGTGCTTCAATGCAAATATTGATAGCCTGCCATGGTTATGGCATGGCAGACTTGGGCATATCAACTTCGAGACAATAAGGATGATGTCTAGTAAAGGGATGGTAGATGGGCTACCTACAATAAGCCCACCTGCACAAGTCTGTGAGGCTTGCTTGGCTGGTAAGCATACCAGACACCCTTTCCCCTCAAAGTCCTCTTACACAGCCTCTAACCCACTTGAATTGGTCTCTGTTGACCTCTGCGGACCAATTAGCCCCACAACTCAGGCTGGAAATAGGTATTTCATGTTGCTAGTTGATGATGCAACTAAATACATGTGGGTCTATATGTTGAAAAGAAAAGATCAATATCTTGGTACCTAGTTTCAATTCCTTTGGTACTCTATTCAATATCTTGCTAGTTGATAATGCTTTAGTGTGTACTCTATTCAACAGATATACTGAATGTCTCACCCCCTCAGCCCACAATTCCTTTGGTAGTTTCATGGCCTTCATCATGCTTCTAGTCATGTTTAAAATGGACCTGTTTCTCCGCTCTACAGTTCCATTTTGTTGAGGTGAGTAAGGGGCAGTCAGCAGCTTGTTGATGCCCATCTTCATGCAGTATTCATTGAACTCATGTGAGGTAAACTCCCCCCCACGATCAGATCTTAGTGCCTTCAATTCATGCCCCACTTCCTTTTCTACTTTGGACTTGAACAATTTAAAATGTTCAAGTCCAAAGTAGAAAAGGAAGTGGGGCATGAATTGAAGGCACTAAGATCTGATCGTGGGGGGGAGTTTACCTCACATGAGTTCAATGAATACTGCATGAAGATGGGCATCAACAAGCTGCTGACTGCCCCTTACTCACCTCAACAAAATGGAACTGTAGAGCGGAGAAACAGGTCCATTTTAAACATGACTAGAAGCATGATGAAGGCCATGAAACTACCAAAGGAATTGTGGGCTGAGGGGGTGAGACATTCAGTATATCTGTTGAATAGAGTACACACTAAAGCATTATCAAACTTCGCTACTCCCTATGAAGCACTGAAAGGTAAGAAACCGAATTTAACTTACCTAAAAGTGTTTGGATGTGTGGGCCATGTGAAGATTACTACTCCAAACTTGCAGAAGCTGGATGATAGGAGTTTCCCTATGGTATATTTGGGTGTAGAAGCAGGATCTAAAGCCCACAGAATGTATGATCCAACTCACAACAAAATTGTTGTGAGTAGGGATGTGAAATTTGAAGAAAATAAAGTGTACAATTGGAACTGGAATGCATTACTTGAAAATGGAAATGCTTCCAATTCAAGTTGGATGGAGTTCACTGTACATGAAGATCAGATCAGTCAAAGTGATTTAGGTGGTGATTCTCAGATGGGCTTCAATGAGTCAATTAATGATGAAGCAACATGTGATGATCAAACAGATGAAGTGATGAATGAACAGCATCTTAGGAGATCAAGTAGAGTCTCTCAAGTGCCTAAAAGATTGAATGACTATGTACTAGAAGGAAGAGTTCACTATAACCCTGTGCAGCAGCAAGATGTGGATCTGTTGTTAACACAAGAAGAAGAACCCACCTGTTTTCAAGAAGCAGTAAAAGCACAAGTGTGGAGGCAAGCTATGAATGAAGAGATTCAAGCAATTGAAAGAAACAAGACCTGGATTCTTACTGATGCACCTATAAAATGTAACCCAATTGGCTTGAAATGGCTATACAAACTAAAGAGGGATGCAGCTGGTATGATAGTAAAGCACAAGGCCAGGCTTGTGGCAAAAGGGTATGTGCAACAGCCGGGTGTTGATTTTGAGGAGGCATTTGCACCGGTGGCTAGAATAGAAACAATTAGGTTGATTCTAGCATTAGCTGCTAAGAAAGGTTGGAGAGTGTTTCATCTAGATGTCAAAGCTGCATTCTTACATGGAGAACTCAAAGAAAGTGTGTATGTGAAACAACCCGAAGGTTATGAAAGAAAGGGTGCAGAGTACAAAGTTTACAAACTCATTAAAGCTCTCTATGGGTTAAGGCAGGCTCCAAGAGCTTGGAATACAAGGCTGGATGAAGTTTTGAAAGAAATTGGGTTTAAAAGATGCCAACATGAGCAGGCAGTCTATGTGAGACTTAAGCCTACTTCTATTCTAATCTTGGGGGTATATGTAGATGATTTACTTGTAACCGGGAGTAATGAGCAAGAAGTAAAGAGTTCAAGTTGCAGATGCAATCAAGATTTGAAATGACAAATTTGGGAGTATTATGCTACTATCTTGGTATTGAAGTTGCACAAGTAAGAGGAGATATACTTATCAGGCAATCTGCATATGCAAAGAAGGTGGTTAAGTTGGCAGGCCTAGAAGGGTGTAATGCAACTAAAACTCCAATGGAGCCCGGATTGAAATTGTTTAAAGATGAAGGAGGTGACGAAGTAGATCAAGTATACTATAGAAGACTAGTTGGATCACTGAGGTACTTGACCCAAACCAGACCAGACTTAACTTTTGCAGTTGGCTATGTGAGCAGGTTTATGCAAAGTCCTAGACTGGCACATATGCAAGCTGTGAAACATTTGGTTAGGTATGTATCAGGGACTATCCATTATGGATTGAGGTATAAGAGAATGGAAGGAAGGGGTCTAGTTGGTTATAGTGACAGCAGTCATCTAACTGATACAGATGATGGGAGGAGTACTTCAGGGAATGTTTTCTTCTTTAATGATTCGATTATTTCATGGCATTCACAGAAGCAAGCAACAGTTGCTTTGTCCTCGTGTGAAGCAGAATTTATGGCTGCTACCTCAGCAGCCTGTCAAGCATTGTGGCTTCAGGGTGTTATTGAGGAGATTACAAGTCAAAAGCTAGGTGCAGTGACTTTGTATGTGGACAACAAATCAGCAATACAGTTGATAAGGAATCCAGTTTTTCATGGGAGAAGTAAACACATCAACACTAGATATCACTTTATTCGGGAATGTATAGAGAAAGGCCAGATCAAAGTTGATTTTGTTAGTGGAGAGCTGCAGCGGGCAGATGTATTAACCAAGCCACTAGCGAGAATAAAGTTTGCTGAAATGAGAGACATGCTGGGTGTTGAAGATCTGAGTAATGAGTTGTGGAATTAGGGGGAGTATGTAGGATAATGGTTTGGTGTTAGGTTTGTAATTCCACTAGTGTTAAAGGGCTGAATATGTAAATATGTTTGTGTATAAGTAGTTGTACATGTAGTCTGAGTATTCATTCACTGAGAATAAACAAAATTGCATTCTTCTTGATTTGAGTTAGTTAGTTAGTTAAAGATCAATATCTTGGTACCTAGTTTCACCATAGAGATATATTTATAAATTAAAATTGATAAAAAATTAACTAAGACCTATAATATAAAAAAATTAAAATTGATAAAAATTAACTAAGACCTATAATGTAAAAATTAACTAGATTATATTTCATAAACAATAATGCATTAAAAGAGAGATATTTCAAAAGCTTATTAGATAATTAATAGAAGTGTTACTTGATTACTCTATTGCTACCCTTTTTCTTAATGTATCGATTGTTTTCCAAGTTGTTGCTCAAGTTGATTCTTTTGCTTATTAGATTGCTGTTAGACACCTTTATAAAAATTTAGATAGATATAGAAAACTAGAGAGAAAGCAAGGGTAAATTGATAAAGTTAGTGGTTAGGTTCTTAAGGCTAACGGATCACATAACAACAGTCGAAAGTTTCAAGGAAAAAAGCATTGAATTATGAAAATTAAATCCATAAACATTTCGAGTAGGGATGAAATCTAGAATTTACATCAAACCATGATATTATTTTAAGCAACTCATATTAAAATCTAATAAGGGTCGAATCTAAAAGAGAGAGTCACTTTGGGATCTATATGGATCGTTATATATCGCAAGAACAAATAGATCGAAATGAACTATTCACGTGGAAGGATGTGGAAAATAACTGGAAATTATATGTTTCTAGTGTTTTTTTTTTCTTTTTAATAAAATGGAAAGAAAGTGTAATGAAATATAAGAAAATAAAAGACATAGTTTCTAATAATTTTTATTCCTGGCTTTCCTTCTAAATCGGAATGAAACGGAAGAAAGTGATTTTTTAAGAATCTCTCATTTTACTATTTTTACCTTTATAACCTAGCTAGTTTAATTAGAAGATTAAATGAGTATAATAATAAAATTATATTTTTATTTTCTTTTCCTCTTTCATCTGGAACGCACAATTTCTTTTCTTTTTCTTTCGTTCCTTTTCATTTCATTTTTTTTTCATTAAATAACTCAAAAACAACGTGTTAAAGCTGAATAAGTGTCACTTTTTTTGAAACATAAATTATGAATATAATAGATTTGAATTATTAACTTTAAAGTGAAAAAGATATAAACTTTAAAGACTTTAGCCATTCATAGCCTAGTCTTCTTTGAATATTCATTCAAGTGGTTTTTTGTATCAGCATGCCAGATTAGTTAAAACCATCAAATTTCACGTTACAGTTTCAGCTAGTCTAGATATAAATAATAATTTTGATTGGTTTATTCAATAAAAGTTTATTAGTATTATTAGATAATAGCGAGTAAAACAATATAAGCCGTTCACTCTTATGAACATCTTATTATTTCTTCATTTATCAAGTAGTTCTGAATTATCAAATCGTATATATATCAAAGAAAAAGTAGCACCTCATTTACATGTAGTTTTTTTAACGGCTGAGAAAATATTATAAGAAGAATCCGGCAAAGTACCAAACTCAACAAAAAGCAATTACATAATAAGAAGATTTCTAAGCCACTCATTTATGAGTGAAATTAGTTTTACGATTCCTAATCAAATACCATAACAATGAAAAATGAAAAATAAACATCTCTTATGTAGTTAATGTAACAACATGAACATCTATACAAATACATATTGTTTATATCAAAGAAAAATAGAAAAAAAATAAAAAAAATGGGTATAAATTTATATTATTTACTTAAAAGATAGGCTTATCACAAAATATTCACAAAATATTATAAGAAGAATCCGGCAAGTTATTATTCTCATGTTTACGTGCGGTCGTATTATACTTAATAATTTTTTTATAATGTGTAATTAATTTGAAATAATTGTAAACTATTTTTTTACACAATTGGTTCTTCTCTAGAAGTAGCTACACAAGAGAAGTGTATGTAGTAAGTTCGTGGTTACAAATCTACAAATTAATTATCATTTTAGAACAAATAGTCATATTAAATACAAAACTACTCAAACGCTGAATTATTCAAGGGTGTGAATATAGGACGATGGCTTAGGATGCATGGATGATCAGCAGTCGTATACATGTATATATTAATATTTTATTGTAGTTGGTAGAATAATTTTCAACGAAACTTTAGTTTAATCAACCAATATTATTAATTTAACTTAATAAAACAGTATTGTTTTCTCATATAAAGGATTGAGAGGTTTCCTCATAACTCAACTCAGATCCCACTTCTGAGTAGAAATGGGAACTAATACAAAGATGTCTTCAATGACAACCCTTCTAATCACTCTTGTAGTGGTAGTTGTTTCTTTAAGCTTACCGTCATTGACCACCGCCAACTACCCTTACTCATCTCCACCACCGCCACCTAAGAAATCTCCACCACCACCGCCACCTAAGCATCATTATGTATACAAGTCACCACCACCGCCTTCACCAGTCTACAAGTCACCACCACCACCTAAGCATCATTATGTTCACAAGTCACCACCACCACCTCCACCGGTCTATAAGTCACCGCCTCCACCTAAGCATCATTATGTTTACAAGTCACCACCACCGCCTCCACCAGTTCACAAGTCACCACCACCACCTAAGCATCATTACATTTACAAGTCACCACCACCGCCTCCACCAGTCCACAAGTCACCACCACCACCCACGCATCATTACGTTTACAAGTCTCCAACACCACCTCCACCTGTCCACAAGTCACCACCACCACCCAAGCATCATTACGTTTACAAGTCTCCACCACCACCTCCACCAGTTCACAAGTCACCACCACCACCTAAGCATCATTATGTTTACAAGTCACCACCACCACCTCCACCAGTCCATAAGTCACCACCACCACCTAAAAAGCCATATGTTTACAAGTCACCACCACCCCCAGTTTACAAGTCACCTCCACCCCCAGTTTACAAGTCACCACCACCACCAAAAAAACACTACATATACAAGTCGCCACCACCACCACCACCAGTTTACAAGTCACCACCACCCCCAGTTTACAAATCACCACCACCACCTAAGAAGCATTATGTGTACAAATCCCCACCACCACCACCACCAGTTCACAAGTCCCCACCGCCTCCTCCACCTAAGGAACATTACGTGTACAAATCTCCACCACCACCTCCACCTAAGAAACATTACATGTACAAGTCTCCACCACCTCCACCGCCACCGGTGAAAAAGTACCCACCCCCACATTACATCTACAGCTCCCCACCTCCTCCTTACCATTAAGAAGAGGCTCTTAAGGTAATTAAGTAATATCATCATGCAATCTTTATTTATACCTAGTGATCTAGCTTTATATGTATTTTTATTTTACTAATTTTCTCTTTCTATATATCAGTTGTTTCCATTGCTGCAGGATTAAAAAATAAGAGATTTGTTGTACTAAGTTTATAATTTATACCTTCCAAAAGCTGAAGAATAAGCATGCACGACAAAGAATGGTTCAAAGATGAACGGGAGGGGCTTGTGTTGCTTGTGTTTTTGTTCTCGTTTTCAATAAATATTTGTTTTTTTTTCAGTTTGTGTTGATAATAAAAAAATAGCAAAAAGTAGTTCTTCTACTTCTATATTTTCTTTTGGTTTTCAAATAGAAAAATGATTAAGTTATTAATAATATTTAAATTATAATGTGTGATCATTAGTTAGCTCTTTAAAGTGATTTAAAGCATTATACATATGAGCTCAAGTATAGCAGGACGACTACAATATGTTTTAACCATCGTGAAATCGGTTTGGGTTGACTAAAAGGGTAGCGGCTTTACAACAGATTTGTGTCTGTTTTAACCACACTAGCCATATTGTAGTAATGGTTAAACTTGAAATCGAATACACAGAATTCAAGAAAAATACAGATCAAAGAACAAAAGCGAATAAAATCGAACAACTGATTATAAAATGAAAGGGGATGATTCGAACCAGATGTTCTTCCCAAATTATAGCTGAAAACTAGCCTAACAAACAAACTTACAATTGTACTTCCTGTACTTTATTGAACTACAAGCCTCTAACTTTGACCAACTTGTCATTAGCACTCAAAACTTTACAACTTTTGCATTTCTTAGTATCAGACTTGACTTAGACTTCCGTGAACTATTTGGCTTTATTCTCAACCTTTAACAAAACTGAACACTGCTATAGTAGAATGAGTATAGCGATGATATGTTACCACCTAAATCCTTCCATCGGTAATATCGCGAGATCAATGACCTTTTTACCAAAATGCATATGAACAAATTAGGAAATATACATGCTCCATTGTTAAGCCCTCAGTGAGATACCCTAATCCATGAAATTGAAATTATCATCGAAGGACTGTTGATGCGTGGTAAAATCCGACATTGATCATCAACATGGGAACTGATAATTTTCGAAAGACCATCACTCTATAGTGACTAGAGGATTTCATTTGAGATTCCCGCCGAGGCTATTCTGTTATTTGTTGCCCTTGCAAATCAGTTGGTAATAGTGTATAGTTGTATATAAAACAACGAAAACCTACCAAAAATGGAAAAGACATATCATCTATTCTAAACCCATACAACATCATCCATTTTAAACCCATAAATGGTAACCAAAGATGGGTCATTTTCTTGTAGATACCAACAACTACAATTGGTTTTCTTCATACCCGACCAAACTTCTGTATTTTCACATAGGTTATAACCTCTTTGTTAATTTGGTATCACTAGTATGATTAGGTTTGGGTCTTAAAACCTGGCGGCAAAGGAAGTGTTCTTAGATTAACGTCTAAGCTTAATTCGAAAAGGGTCCAAGTATTCTTGCACATGTCGTATTACACCAAATGTTATATCACAACCTAATGTGACTTTATGTAATCTAAACTAGCATACTAACACATGATAAGATCTTTAAGGACTAAAAGTGTACGGTAAATACACGTCTTAACATACCAAAATGACTTGTTATAACCTATTAATGTGGTTTTGTGTAACCTAAACTAATCAACTAACACATGGTAATCCCTGTTAAGGCCTAAAAGTATGGGGGTAACTTTATAGAATAGTAATCAAGTTTGAAAATTATTCTAATTAAGTATAGGGGTAACTTTATAGAATAGTAATCAAGTTTGAAAATTATTCTAATTAGGTCACTCATAAACTTTTTTGTTCCAATCAGGTCACTAAACTTTGTTTTGATGTTCCAATCATGTGTATTTAACCTGAATAATAGGTAATAAACTTAAAAATGTTTAAAAAATTAAAATAATTAATAAATAGTTGAATATTTTAAAAAACTGAAAAAATGTTTAAAAAATGCATAAACATTGTCCAAATTTTTGTAAAAATTGAAAAATAAAAATAAAAAATTACAAATTTCAGTAAAATTTAAAAAAATACATTGTGTAATGATTCCAAACGGGTCAACATACCAAATTATACCAACATACATCTATATATCCATACGGGTCAACATACATCATAATATAACCAAACGGGTCAAAATTATATAAATGCGTCCAAAAAAGTCAAAATTACATCAAAATACGCCCAAATAGGTCAAAAACTACCAACATACGTTCAAACGGGTTAACATACACTAAAATGTTCCAAAAGAAACAAAATTAACTCAAATACGCCTAAACGAGTCACATTTTTTTATTTCTACCTTTAGGTCTTGCTTCATTTGGTTGTGGGTCTTTTTTCTCGTTTTTGCAAGACCTTGTATTATGCCCACTTCCTTGACAATTTTGACAAGTCACTTTTCTTCCAACTCCAACCTTCGTTGTTTTCTTCTCTTTTTCTGAAGGACCTCTTTTTCTTTTTACTGTTGGTCTACCAGACATTCGTCTTTCTTTGAGTGGTAGGGGTTTGATGTCATCTGTTGTAGGCCAATGCATACTTCCCTTCAATGGTTTGATACTATGTTTATATGCTTCCTTAAACATGTCTCTTTTAAACTAATTACTAACATAACTTTCAGGGTCTTTGTTGATGAACCCTAAAGCTGCTACCGAATGAACGCAAGGTATGCCTGACAATTGCCATGATCCACAAGTGCAAGTTTGCTCCTCAATCTTCACTACAAATGCATTCTTTTCACTTCTACTTCAAATATGTTGTTACCACTAGGAACAACGTTGTAAAGCCTACATAATCAACTCAAAAGTCAATAAAAACTCATGACAAAATAACATAAAGTTCTAAATGTAACCTTTACCTCTGCTTTTTTTATTTCTTCTAATTTTTTTTCTAATTCTAGGGCATACTTCATGTTCAAAGCTTCGTGATTTTATCGCCATTAAGAACATTCTACTCATAACCAATCTTCTAATTTCTTCAAACATATTAATAATAGGCTTCCGTCTCGCAACTCGAATGCGTGAATTAAAGCTTTCACTCATTCCATTCTCGAATGCATAACATGCTCTACCAATTTTAAAAAAAGCTCTCGATCAAGTAGTTGGGTTTCTCTCCATAAGATGATCATACGCACCTTTACTAATTGATTTTAACTCTTCCATATTCTCTTCAAACCGTTGTTTAGTTGTAGAATTTGCAGCTGACCAAAATAAATTTTTAAACACAAGCCCACGAAATTTCTTTTTAAAGTTTGAATAAATATGTCTTGTGCATTGCCTGTGCTCAGCATCTGGAAATACATCATCCACCGCCTCTATAATACCCTAATGAATAGCAAACACATAACATAAATGTTAATAAACAACATGTAAATAATTGCATATTAAGTACAAAATACCTTATGTAGATCTGAAATCAAAGTAAGTCCAACTCCACTCTTCATATAATGTCGTTCTTCAATAGATTGAGAAACCATGTCCAGTTTTCTTTATTCTCAACAGATACGACAGACCATGCTAAAGGAAAAATGTGATTGTAACTGACCGCTACATTTCAGAAAACAACCATCTAAGCAGATAACTTTCCGACAACCATTTATCCATCCATCTTTAACCGCTTGAAAACAATATAGTACCTACTAAAATAAATCTCTCCATTCGGCATTGTATCCACGGCCATCTCCACAGTACTCCCTGGGTTTTGTTTCTAATATCTCAGCTCGATAATCTGAAAGTCTAGCATAATGTTCATTCAATCCACCTTCAAAGTCATCTAATATTTTCTTTTTTGCTCTTCCACATTATCCAATACTCACTCTACATTGGTATTTTCTCATTATATCTTGTTGCATTGCCCTTAAACTAATTTCAGGATTTGAATTATTTGTTTGAAATATTTTTGGGCAATCCAAGAATATGTAAAAAGAGAACCTAATGAAAACTGTCTTGAGCATGTATGTTCATCATTCAATGTTTTTATTTGAAAGGAATTCTCACTTGTGACCCTCGAAGCCCAAAGCCTAAACGGACACTTCCAAACATCCTTTTTTTTCCTTTACTATCTTCTACAGTTTCTGCATCATCTTTTACAGTTTCTGCAATACCGTATCTTACTAACAAGCGATTATGGTCGTTTACCGTAAACACTAATTGATAACCATTTGATACACCATAATCAATCAACATTTCTTTTAACTGTGTAGGACTCTCAAATTTCATTCCCTCATGGGTTTCACTAATTTCCAATCCATATTAGGATCATAACAAGGATAACGACACTTTCATCCTCTACACTTACATCATCCATATCATTATCATAATTTTGTACACTTCCACTCCAATCATTAACAGAACTAGCATCAATTGATCCTTATCAGTGTTGTCAAAACATAGTAAATTCAGAAAAGGATCATTCATACTAACATCTTCATCATCAAAATCTGACAAAAATCAAATACACTACTATAAATACTATATACGATCACAATAACAAATCATATTCTCACCAAATCAAACTAGTGGTCAATTAAAACTTGAAATACCAACAAGTAAAGTAGTTTACATAGGTTATACCTGCTGCTCGATTCGTACCGAATAAAGATTATCGTTTGTATCATTCATTGCATCAATACTTGACATAGCTCGAAAGGTGACGGGTCGAAGGCGGGCACATGTGAAGTCACTTGATCGATGAACATCCGAGCACGTTCTTGACGGAAGGATAAACAACCAAAATAAACAATAATACGAACAATAATCGAATGATTTCATTGATAAAACATAACGATTTTAAGCTCGTTACAACTTAAGAATCAAGACTTTTGGCAAGGGGAGATCGAGCATGATCTCCCCTCTCATCCGGCAGCGCCTGGGCGCCGGGAACACTATGAAAACCCTTAAGTTTTTACACATTGAAACTGGTATATATAGACCTCGGCCCATATTAGATGCAACTGGGCCCATTCGTGCGATTGGACCATGCGTATGGTTCAATCGTACGACTGGACCATTCTTATGGCTCAGTCTTACGAATGCCCCAATCGCATCTCTCAGTCGCACGACTGGTCCATTAGCATGGCTCAGTCGTACGACTGAGTCTTATTCGCATATGCTCCTGCGAATGACCCAGTTTCATGTGTTTACAAGGTGTATAACATTAAGCCTAGACTATTCGTCAAGCGACGAACACACTCTATATGACTATATATGCTCCAACAAATTCCCCCTTGGACGTTGCTTGCGAATAGTAGATAACACCTCTTACAATCTTCAGTCAATCTTTGCTCTGGTTTCCAATAGAATCAAACGAACAACCATATTAGCCAACATTGCCGATCCGTCAGGTTACCACAATATCCCTGAAAATGAATTTAGGCACAATAGCTTTCGTTTACTTTGCAGAACACCATCATAGCAGTAAGATTCCCCAAATGACTGATTTTTCCAGATAATGACATGACCAGTTTTCCATTGCTTCAATCTTCACACAGTCTAACCTGTTTAACATTAACAACTGTAGAAATTCCCCCTCACATTCAGCATATCCCAATATATAAACGTTGTGCTCTCCTAACGTCTTCATACGGTGTATTGGGCAAAAGGTTGAAGGTTCCAATCCACAGCTGACAATATCAAACAAATCAGCATGCACGTAGATTCATCATCAGAAACCTGCTCACATCATCACTTTCTGATTGCGTCTTCAATTTCTCTATACGGATTCCCCCTAAGAATGAGAATCCTTCTGTGCGGATAAATATAACTTGATTGGCCCATAAGTAGTAAGATGCTCCTGACTACCCCACAAAATCAGCACCGACAGCTGACATCTTCTCTTCTCGTTTTCGTGTTCTAACAACATTCACCTATTCTGGAAGTCCAATGAATAATGGGGTATCCCTCGAACTTATTTGACATAAGAAACTCAGGGTAAATGTGCTTTGCTCATCCTCAACTCTTGCATAGACTCTCCAGAAGAATCTTCACTATTGACCTGGAAATGATCCGAAAATGACCCGATAATTTTCCCAAAAAAATTTTATTTTACCAAAATTTTTCAGAAGGCTTCCCGACTGATAAAAATGGTTTAGGGAAAAATTCGTGCAAGAAGCTGTTTCAGACTCTTTTTTTTTTTTTTTGGTACACAGCTCATTCGTGCGACTGAAACAGACGAATGAAGACATACGTGCGAATGGGTGATTCGTGCGAATGGACACTCCGAATGGTTCAGTAGTACGAATGGATAACACGAAAGGGTCAGTCGAGCGATTGAAGTACACGAAAGGTCAGTCGTGCGACTGAAGGTCATTCGTACGAATGGACATACGAGTGGTTCGGTCGTGCGATTGAGGCCCAGTCGCATGGCCCAATCGCATGAACGGGTCTGAACGCAGAAGACCAGATCTGCAGCCGCCACAAGGCTGAAAAACCCTAATCCGGTGATTTAGACGAGACACAGCACAATAATTGTACCACTGGATTCGTTTTTATGATCTGAAGAAGATTCCGAGTCCGCTTTTAACAAATAAACATCACGCGCAATGAGATTTGAGCAAAACAAGATGAACACGAAGTGGGTTTAACGTCAAGATCTGAACTTTGATCCAGAAATCAAGAGCTCGGGTTGCTAGAATAATTATTAGATCATTCCAGCAGTAACCGGCTCTGATACCAATTGTGAAGTCACTGGATCGATGAACATCCGAGCACGTTCTTGACGGAAGGATAAACAACCAAAAGATAAACAATAATACGAACAATAATCGAATGATTTCATTGATAAAACATAACGATTTTAAGCTCGTTACAACTTAAGAATCAAGACTTTTGGCAAGGGGAGATCGAGCATGATCTCCCCTCTCATCCGGCAGCGCCTGGGCGCCGGGAACACTATGAAAACCCTTAAGTTTTTACACATTGAAACTGGTATATATAGACCTCGGCCCATATTAGATGCAACTGGGCCCATTCGTGCGATTGGACCATGCGTATGGTTCAATCGTACGACTGGACCATTCTTATGGCTCAGTCTTACGAATGCCCCAATCGCATCTCTCAGTCGCACGACTGGTCCATTAGCATGGCTCAGTCGTACGACTGAGTCTCATTCGCATATACTCCTGCGAATGACCCAGTTTCATGTGTTTACAAGGTGTATAACATTAAGCCTAGACTATTCGTCAAGCGACGGACACACTCTATATGACTATATATGCTCCAACAGCACAAGACGGTTACGCAGGTCGGCTGCGATGGTGGTGGGACGGAGTCCGGCAGGTGGTGGTGCGGAGTCCGACGAAGGGGCGGCCGGCGAAGGGGAGGCCGGCGAAGAGGAGGCCGGCGAAGGGGAGGCCTGCGAAGGGGAGGCCTGCGAAGGGGAGGCCGGCGAAGGGGAGGCCTGCGAAGGGGAGGCCTGCGAAGGGGAGGCCTGCGAAGGGGAGGCCGGCGAAGGGGAGGCCGACGAAGGGGAGGCCGGCGAATGGGGACGACGGCGAATGGGGACGACGGCGGAGTCCGGCGAAGGGGGGCGGCGAAGGGGAGGCCGGCGAAGAATAGGCCTGCGAGAAGAAGAACCCGCGATGATGTTGTGCTTGAAGATAGTTTAGGGTTTTTTAATATTATTTTTGGAATCTTTAATGTGATTTATTTATTTGTTTAATTTGTTTTAAATATAAAATAAAAAATTACCTGCTAAGCAGGTTAATTATATAGGATTAAAACACCACTTCAAAGTTTAATGATGTAATTGAAACAGTTTCAAATATAAGTGACCTGATTGGAACACATAGTAAACTTGGTTACTATTTCGTGAAGTTTTCCCAAAGTATACAAGTGATTATACACATCTTGTTGTTTGACGTGTATGCCCTAATAACAACATTTGACGTCACCGGTACTAATGTGGTAAATCCAAAGGGTTACACATTGTGCAATGATTATTATCAATGGATGTTTTCAAGGTTTAAAAAGTATGTTACACGAATATTAAATAACAACACGTGATAATTATTTTAGAAACAATTGTCAAGAATAATTAATGGCTATATAAGATAATTATTTGAAAAATAATTATCACTAATATCAATTGGATTAATAATGAGTGAGGTGACAATATGTTTGAAAAATAATATTGATTAAAAATGTTTTAGTGATGGCTTTAGTTATATCAGATATAGTTAACCACATTTAATTAACTGGTTAGTTAGCTAAACAATTATAATAATTAAATAAAATATATACACATGTTATTATTACAGTACCCAAAACCCTCTTAATATGAAATTCATTGGATATCAAGTATGCCCGCATCATAATATGAATCATAGTTCCGATCTCCACGTACCTGCATATATAACATGTTATTATTATGAAATGCAATTCATTGGATATCAAGTATGAGCACCACAAAACATACTAAAATATCAACAAGATACATAAAAGTTTAGGGGAAGACCATTAAAGCTCTAGCTTCTACAACAGCAAGAAACGCAAATGGATCAACCGATGATACACAAACCTGTAAAGTGAAACGGAAAGAAACATAATTTAGAAGCAATAATATAAATTTACTAAAGAATTGATAGAATTGATAATTATGGAATGGTTGATGATCTCCTCATGGACAAAGAGGAGTCATATATATACATAAAGAATTAACATGCAGCAATGCATACATCAAGAATAGAAAAGATACAGTATAAACCCTTATACTACAACATATGTCACTTTTGTTCAATGTTTTCCTTAAAGAAGTTTAATCTTACAAAAATTATATAGCTTAGTTTGATCAGCTCCAGGTCACAACTCCACCTTGTTATAAACAAGTTTTACATTTGGTTAAAATAATCAATAACTCAAAACCTAAGACTTATAAGGACATTATGTCATAAGTTCCTTCCTTAACTTTCATACCGACATACTCAAGTTGGAATCAATTTGTTTTCGTTTAACGTGATTCCTACCTAAATATCCTGCTCAAATTCGTGAAATAGCTGTCAATCAATCTTAAACTAAAGGTTTCTTAGTTGACAAAATCATTATGATTAACTTGGAACAAATATATAAAAAATGTGATTAGAAAACTAATAACTAATTATATTAGGGTGAGGGCGGGCCTTGGCGTAGCGGTAAAAGCTGTTCCTAAGGGACCGAAAGTCTCAGGTTCGATCCGTGGAAACGGCCTCCCCACAAAATGTGGGGGGAAGACCGCGTACATCTTCCCTTAAATGGGACGGACCCTCCCTGGACCCTGCGAAAACGCGGGAGCCCTTTGCAGCACCAGGTACGCCCTTTTTTTTAATTATATTAGGGTGCCTTATCAGCACAACAAAAGCACCATTATTTTGTTAAAATTCTTCAACCCTGATATGATCTACATAAAACAACAAACTTTATGTAGGTATTCTATTGTATGTTTAGAATAGATATAGATCATATGCCAAGAACAGATAAAGATAATATGATTATGCAAAGTGTAATAATACAAATGACAATGATTCTTGAGTATTTAAACATACAAACTAACGGTAACTACCACGGTGTTAATATAACTACCGTGACTAACTAACGGTGTTAGTAGTTAACTTAGTTGGGTTTAGGGTTATATGAGATCATTGGGTGTTAGTTAAATTTAATCTAACAATCTCCCCCTTAAATTTAACATACTTTAACATTTTGTGACTCCAAGAAAGTTTCTCATTTCATCAAATTTCTTCCTTGGTAGTGCTTTAGTTAAAATGTCTGCCTTTTGTAGCGAGCCACTGACATGTTCTATAGTTATTCTTCCTTCTTCCACGCATTCACGTATAAAATGATATCTTGTATCTATGTGCTTGCTTCTCCCGTGAAAGACTGGATTCTTCATGAGTAGTATAGCAGATTTGTTGTCTACACGTAATATGATCTTGTCTTGTTATCAACCTGTTAATTCACTTAGTAAGCTCCTTAGCCAAATTCCTTGACATGCTACTGAGGTTGCTGCAATAAATTCTTATTCACATGATGAAAGTGTAACTGTCGCTTGCTTGTGACTTGCCCATGATATTGGTGCATCGTTGAAGTAGAAAACTATTCCTGTTGTGCCTTTACCATCATCAGGGTCTGTTCCATAACTGCTATCACTGTATCCAATTAGAGATTTGCTTCCGTTTCCATTGTAGGTGATTCTATAGTTTAGTGTTCCTTTGACATATCTTAATAATTGCTTTGAGGCTTGCATATGCTCTTTCTTAGGTGTTGACATATATCTACTTAACATTCCAACAGCAAAGTTAATGTCTGGTCTTGTATGAGTGAGATAGCGAAGACTTCCAATTATTCTTCTAAATTCTGTTTCATTTACTGGTTCACTTTTCTCAAACTTTGATATCTTTGTTCCGGGTTCCATTGGGTAAGTTGTTGGATTGCAATCATCCATTTTTGCCTTTTGCAATATCTTCATAGCATAGTTCCTTTGATTTATAGTTATTCCCCTTGAATCTTGTGTGACTTCTATTCCCAAATAGTAGTGTAATAGCCCAAAGTCACTCATGTCAAACTGATTCTTCATTTCCCTTTTGAAGTTGATGATGTCTTTCTTGTTTCTACCAGTAACTAGTAAATCATCTACATAAACTCCAATAATTAATTCAACCTTGTTTTTCTTGTAGATTGCTTGTTCTTGTGGACATTTCATAAATCCTAGTTCCTTTAAGGTCTTGTCTAGTTTCACATTCCATGCTCTAGGTGCTTGTCGTAGTCCATATAGTGCCTTTGTAAGTTTATAAACTTTATTTCTTTTCCTTTCTTTATAAACCTTCAGGCTGAGATACATACACTTCTTCTTTTAATTCTCCATTAAGAAAAGCAGATTTTACATCCAGATGATGTACTTCCCATTTTTCTCTTGCTGCAAGTGCTAAAATCAATCTTATAGTTTCCATTCTTGCAACCGGCGCAAATACTTCGTCAAAATCAATACCATGTTGTTGAATGTAGCCTTTTGCTACCAGTCTTGCTTTATATTTAGAGATCTTTCCCTTCTCGTCTCTTTTAATCTTGAATATCCATTTCAATCCGATGGGTTTTTGTCCTAAAGGTAATTCTGTCGAAGTCCATGTTTTATTCTTTTCTATTGAGTTGATTTCATCCTTCATAGCCTTCTCCCAATTTGAGTCTCTTAAAGCTTCTTTGACAATGTTAGGTTCATCATCATAGGTCAAAAGTAGGTCTTCTTGTCTATAGGTAGGCTTGATTTCTACAGTGCGATCATAAATATCTTTTAGAGGTCTAAAACCTTTAATGGGTTCATGATCAATATCCAATGATGTAGTTTCAGTATCATTTTCAAATTGTGATGATTCCTTTTGTAATGTTTCATGTTTGGGATTATCTTGTTCCATGTGACTAAATTCACTTGCTTGATTGGGTTGTTCATGTTGATCAACTGAGATAAGTGGTTGTGGTTGATCAAGTGAGTCTTCCACAATAAAACTTGCCCACGCAGGACTGTTGTTGTTCATTTTAGATAGATAGTTATCCCAATCCCATGGTAAATTTTCTTCAAATTTTACGTCTCTACTTACGTATATTTGATCCTTTAAAGGATCATATAATCGATGTGCTTTTGATCCCGATTCAGTTCCCAAATATACAGTCTTCAATGTTCGATCATCTAGCTTTTTTAACTGAATTGATGGTACCTTCATATATGCAGTACATCCAAACACTCTTATGTGTTTAACACTTGGTGGTTTTCCTTTTAACGCTTCATATGGAGTTTTATCCTTTAATGCTTTTGTGGGCACACGATTAAGTATATAAACTGCATGGCGAGTTCCTTCTGCCCAAAAATCTTATGGTAACTTCATTGATTTAAGCATGCTTCTAGTTGTACCCAATATTGATCTATTTCTTCTTTCAACAACTCCATTTTGTTGTGGAGAGTAAGGTGCTGTGAGTTGACGTTGAATTCCTTTCTCTTCACAGAATTTTGTTAAAGAACTTGATGTGAATTCTCCTCCACGATCCTTTCTTAATTGCCTTAATTTTTCCCCAGTTTCAGATTCGACTTCCCTTTTAAATCTTTTGAACATTTCATATGCTTAATCTTTTGTTTTCATCATATATATCCACATGTAACGTGAGTAATCATCAACCAACAGAAAGAAATAACGATTACCAGTTTTTATGGTTGGTGAAATTGGTCCACACAAATCTGCATGAACTAGTTCTAATGGTCTAGTTGCTCTGTATGTTGCTTGTGATAGAAATGCTTCTCTACTTTGTTTTCCCGCAAGGCATGCATCACATATTTGTGGCGGGTGTGATATTTTGGGAATACCACGTGCCAATTCTCTTGTAGTTAGGAATTTTAAAGAGTTGAAGTTTAAGTGGCCTAACCGAGCATGCCATAACCATGCCGTATCTTTGATTTGAGATAGGAGACATTCTGGCGAGCCAACAGATAATTCTATCTTGTACAATCTATTACTTGTTCTTGGTACCTTTAATAACAATTTTCCACTTGCATCTCTCATCCACAAATGTTCATTTTTCATCAAAATAGTGCTTCCAGTTTCATTCATTTGTCCAAGACTAATTATATTGCTCCTTAAATTTGGAATGTAATAAACTTCTGTTATCGTCCTTTGTTCTCCATTTTTGCATTGAAGTAGTATAGAGCCTTTTCCTTTAATTTCTACACTCGATTCATCACCAAATTTAACCTTTCCAGTGATGTCTTCATTAAGATCCATAAAGTATGAGCATTTTCCTGTCATGTGGTTACTTGCACCATTGTCTAGAAACCATGTTCCTTCAGATCCTTTTTCAAATAAGTAAAGTTTTGGTATTACCTTTTCTTCATTTATATTGACGATTTCCTTTTCTTTACATGTTGCCATAAGTAAGGTTGGTTCTTCAGGTTCTTGAATAAGATGCGATTCTTTAACCTTTTGTTTATGCTTATAGCATTCTGTGGCATAGTGACCATATTGATTACATTTAAAGCACTTTACATTACTTTTGGATTTCCAGTTCTTCTTCTGATCTTTGTTGTTCCTTCGATACTTGTCATAATGATTTTGATTTCCTTTTGATTCATTAGAGGTATGTCCTTCTCCTCTTGACTGTGAGTTATATCTTGATTGAAAATTTTGTCTATCACGACCTCTTCCACCACCTTGGTGAGGCCTTCCTTTGTAGTTATTTTGTCTAAAATTATTTCTTCTTCCATACCTTCCTTCATGACGAGTAAATAATAATTTGCTTGAATTATCATTTTGTTTATCTTCTTTTGGACGAATTCGTTCTTCATATGTCTTTAATCTTCCAATAGTCTCATCGAATGATATAGTGTCCAAGTCCGAATATTGTTCTATTGATGCAATAATTGGTAGAAATCGTTCGGGCAAGGAATTTAAAAATTTTCGTACCAAATTTGTATCATCAAACGTTGATCCAAGATTAGTAGCCTTTGATGATATACTATTTAATCTTCCCGCAAATTCATCAATTGATTCGTTATCTTTCATTTTCATCATTTCAAATTCAGAGCGTAGATTTTGTAATCTTGCCTTTTGTACTCGATCTACACCCACGTATCGTGTTTTTAGTGCGTCCCAAATTTCTTTTGACGTTTTGAATTTGGAGACTTGTAAGATGATATTCTCGGGTAATGATTGAAACAAATATGCCATAGCGGTTTTATCCTTCTTTGTGTTAGATTGTGATTCAGGGGCGGGTTCGATTTGTTCCCATAACCCGTTTGCTTCGAGAATCGTCTTAATACGAATTGACCAAATTGTATAATTTGTAGAATTTAATACTGGACAATTAAAATGTGACACGGATCCTCCTTCTTTATAAACTACCATTTTTCCATCCGCACCAGATTTATCTTTATCATCTGTCATTTTGATAATCTTAATTTTGAACCTTTGTTAAATAAATAATGATTTGTTTCCAAACAAATCTCTAGTTTTAAAAAAAATGTTCCTTTAATAAAAACTTATCCAAAGTTTATGGACTTATGTGTAAATAATGAAAAATTCCTTTGACTTTGAAACCTTTGTACGGTGGTTTCTTAATTATGTTAATGGTGAAGCCTTTCCTTTTGGTTTCCCCTTTGGTCCGATGGTTCCTCTGGTTCAATTGATCCCGATGATTCTCGACTGTGAATCAATAGATTGAAACTTCCTTTTGAGGGACAAAGAGCGAACCGATGTTGTTCAAGATTCCGCGAACAGATCTCTAAATACGATGCCGCCCTGTTCCTTTAGGGTTCGGCCTTGTTTGATTCTCTGTTTGAGTTCGCGATTTAGGTATTCCGGCAGCCACTTGCGGAATCGTACAACGATGTAATCTGACGGCCTCTTTGCGGAAACGAACAACAGTGAACGTTTATTGCACACGATATGTATGTTTTGATTTTGATTTTGTAGAAGACTAATCAAGGCTCGGCAAAACAACTTGTGCGAAAACCTGATCCACGTGAAAAGCAGATGTCACGCGAGAAGCAGACCACGCGACAAAGGACTCCACGCGACATTCATGTCCCGCGCGAAAGGAAGCTGTGCGAAAAGCCAGTCGCGCGAGAACTGCTGTTTTAGTATAAATAGTTTCGTTTTCATTTTGTAATTAAGTTTTTGTTCATTTATCATATTAGTGCTGTGCGAAATCGCACAAGACCTGTTCTAAGGTTGTGTTATCATTTTGTGATCAATTCAATCTTCTTTCACTCCAATCTTGTTTACATTCCGCATTCACAAGATTGAGATCGTGTGTTTATTGTTCTTTCTGGGAAATTTCAAGGTTTTACAATTGGTATCAGAGCATTAGGCTCTAGAACCACGATTTGGAGAAGATTTGGATTGTTTTCTACTCATTTTTGAAGACATTCATCATTGATCACTTGATATTCAGATATGGTGATGTTATGCTGCTTGAATTGTGAGAATTTGGACTGATTTGGACGAAATTAGTGGACTTTAGTTGAATTTTAATCATCAATAAGCTTAAAATTAAACTAAATTCATTAAATTGGATTAAAATGAGTATAATCAGACATTTTCAGTGATTTGGAGGTAATTCTCTCTTGAACAAACTATTGGAAATTTGATTCTGCACGAAATTAGAAGATTTTCGCCTGAACTGTGAGTTTTCGCGTGCGAAAAAGTGTGTTTTCGCTCAGACGGTTATTTCACCTTTTTATGTGATTTCGCGTGAAAAGGTAAATAGGAAATTTCGCACGAGTCAATATTCTCGCGCGAAAAGGTTAGCCGCGCGAAAGCAGTTTTCGCACAGTTGTTTCTGTCGCACGAAAATTCTGATTCTGACTTTTTGATCAACATGGCTTCAAAAACTCCGAGTTTAAAGCATCTTACTGCTTCACTTCATCTAGACACGGAAATTGGTACTAGTAACAAGCCACCGAGACTTCTCTGTGAAGACGATTATGCTGATTGGGCTTTCCGATTTGAGAAACATGTTCTCTACACGGAACCTAAGATGTGGAGGTCTATTCAGTATGGTCCTTACATTCCGTTGTACAAAAATGATAAAGGAGAAATGGTACAGAAACCTGAACACTTGTGGGATGAAGATGACATTAAGAGGTTGGAACTGGATGATAAAGCTTATGCTGCCATCACTATGGCATTGACTACTGAGATTTCATAAAAGTTTCAAGAGTTCAGAGGTGCAAAGGTGTTATGGGATGCTCTTGAATCTCAGATCATAGGCAACAAAGATATGAGGGAAATCAAAAAGGATATGTTGAATCAAGAATTCAACATGTTCAATCATATAGTTGGTGAAGAGTTGAAAGCTTAGATTGCCAGGTTTGTTAGACTGGTAATGAAAATGAAGAGTGCGGGTATTACTCTGGAACACATCACTATGAACAAGAAGTTGCTAAATTCACTTCCATACAGTTGGAATAACAACTGTACATTGATCAAGAGAACCAAAGACTTGTATACTCTTCAGTTGACTGATCTCATTTCAACCATCAAGTCTTATGCGATGGACGATAAGCAGCGAGCTGCCAATCATCTCAGTTCTCTAGGTGCTGAATAAACTGCTCTCTATGCAAATATGGCTAGTAATCCGAATTACTATGTCAGTTATACATAAATGTGTCAGCAACAACAATCTGGAGGTGCAACATCTTCTTATATGCAACCAGCAGTAAACCATCAAGTTCATGTTCCAGCTGCTCAACCCTATTCCCCCATCATCCATCAACAAGTCCCTCAATCTCAAGATTCTCATAGTGGTCAACATGCTTATGTTGCTACCACTAATCCATCAAAGCAGACTGTCCAGATTGCTAAAGAGCATCTTGCCCTTTTCACCACTTTCATGTCGAGTTATGAAGCTTTTATGGCTGGAAGACTTACTGCTCCTAATGTCTTGGTTGATGATCTTCAACAAGTCAATCCTGATGATGTTGAAGAGAATGACATCAAGTATCAAATGGCCATGGTAGTTTATAGGGCGAAGAATTTTGCTATACGAACCGGGAGAAAAATGTTTGGTGTTAACAACTCGAGCAAGATCGGTTTTGACAAGTCTAACCTGAGATGTTACAACTGTGACAAACCAGGTCATTTCGCTAGAGAATGTACTGAGCCAAAGACTGGTCAAACTGAAGGCCCTAAAAAGATGGTGACTGTAGAGATTGAGTCGAAGAAAGACAAGGCTAGCACTTCGGGTGGTACTAAAGCATTGGTTTCACAAACTAATGCTGAATATGACTGGTCTGATCAAATGGAAGCCCTTGATCTAACATTGTCTACTGTATTCATTGCAAAGATTGTTCCTGAAGCAGAAGAAGAAGAAAATTTATTTGCTGAGTTCATTTCTGATGACTTGATGGAAGGATTGTTTGCTGAAAGAGAAGAAGTGAAGGTGGAAGTTGAGAAGAAATGAGGAAGTTGAAGAAGTGAAGGTGAAGGTTGAAGAAATGAAGGAGAATGTTGAAGAAGAAAAAGAGACAGTTGTGAAGAAAGATCAGGTTGAGAAGGTTGCTGAGAAAAGGATTGTGATAGAAGAGTACACTGTCGAGCCTCCAGTCAAAAGCCAATGTAATAATCCAAAGACTGTTGACGTTGCTCCAGTGGAAGAACAAGCTGCTGAAATGAAAGCATTCATGGTTAAGAAGGTTGAGGAAACAGAAGGGGAAACTTCTGAACCCAAGGTATATGATGGTTTGTGCAAAAATTCATGTGTTGAGAAAGTTCAAAAATATAGAGTTCACAATGAGAGCCTGATAATAGAAGTTGAAAAACTTCAGTATCAAGCTCGAAAACACAAGTCAAATGAAAAGATTTTTAAAGAAAAACTTGATGGTTTAAATAAAACAATTTATAATTTACAACTTAATCTTCATGATAAAGAATGTACAAATAATGATTTGACAAATAGAAACAATGAACTCGCTTTAGAAATTAATAGACTCAACAGTGAACCAGCCACGGCTAAATTGACTGTTGAGAAATTTGAACTTTCATCAACAATGGTTGAAGGAATAATCAAGTCACAAATGACACAGAAGATTAAAGGAGGAAAATGCGGTGTTGGATTTTCAAACATTGCTCCTCCAATTAATCATGATTATTCATGTTTACCTTCATCTGATGTCATTTCTGATTCTGATATGGTATATGGGATTGGTTTCTCTTCATCTCAAGACTTAAAACCTTCAGTCAAAGTAAATCTATCTGTTGATCCTATTATAATAACCAAACCTAAACAATCAACTGAAAATTTTTGTGCAGATAAATTGAAGGTGGATGGGTTGGTTGAAGATTGGGAGAGTGATAGTGAGGGAGAAAATGAGAGTGACAGTTTGAAAAATAAGAATGTAAATGATTTACGATCTGCTTGTAAACAAACTTTGTCTGGAAATGAAAAGGTGATTGATTTGAATGAGATTAAATCAAATAGTAAATGTAATTTGAATGCAAATCAAAGGGCAAATCATAAAGAAAAAATTGAAAAAGATTTTAAAGTAGATTTGTTTCTAAAGGTTTAATTGAAAATGAAGAGCATATTTTTAAAGAAACGAATTCTCGATTCTTTAAAAATAAACTTCATTATAATGCTAACCTTGTGAATCAAGATATTTGTAGCCCAGATTTGCAAGTGAATGATTCTTCTGCATTCAATATGAAAATTCAAAAGCCTGGTCCTTCTCCAGCACCAATCCGAATATCCAAGCCTAATCCTTCTCCAGCACCAATTCGTATAACTAAGCCTGGTCCACTTCCAGTAAATTCAAAGTCTGGTCCTACTCCAGCAGAATCTAAGACTGGTCCTATTCCAACACCACCAATTCCAAAAGTCACAACTGTCAAATCTCAAATCAAAAGTGGTCATAATTCATCTATTTCCTCGAATCTGCAAAAGATGAACTTGCAATTATCAAATGAGGCAAAGATTCGAGAGACTGTGAAGAATTTTAAACCAAAGAGTCAATCTGACTTTGGTTTTTATGACAATTTTCATAATTGTCATCCACAGTTTGTTTTCCACACACAACAAAAGAGATGTTATCAGTGTGGAAACTCAAATCATTTAGCAAACAATTGTCCTTTTTGACAGAAATCATTAAGCAAACAACGATTTCATAATTCTATTGCTCATAATAGAAAATTGTTTTTCACTCGTGGAAAATTTTCAAATAATATGAAATCAAAGGTTGTTAATGAGTTTAATGTCAAACGGGATAAAAATTTGCCTAATGATGTAAAAGAAAACAACAAGTTGAAAAGCGTAAATGAAAAGACTGATATGCAAACCAAATATAATAATATCAAATCATTTTGTCTTGCTGCAACACATAATGTGCTCAAGTCATGTTTGACTTGGGTACCACAAGCCAAGTAATTTTGTTACTTATGCAGGGACAACCGCAAAAGACTATTGAAAGTCTATGGCATGTAGATAGCGGTTGTTCAAGACATATGATTGGGAATTTATCATTACTACAAGATGTTCAGTCATATAGCGGAGGAAGAATGATTTTCGCGGGAGACAAAGGAGGACGTATAACCAAGCGTGGTACAGTTACAAATGGTGGCCTTAGCTTTGAAAATGTTAATTTTGTTGAGGAATTAAAACATAACCTGTTAAGTGTATCTCAAATCTGTGACAAACAATATTCTACACACTTTACTAACAAAGAATGCTTAATCTTAAAACCGGGTTTTGTTGTTCCAGATGAATGGATTTTGATGAGGACTCCGAGAGACAATGACACATATCTTCTTGATAAGCATTGTTCTAATTCTTTGGTAACAGCTTCTTGCTTACTATCCAAAGCCTCGGAGAATGATTCCATGTTATGGCATCATCGATTAGGACATGTCAATCTTAAAAAAATGAATAAACTTGTACGTGGAAATCATGTTATTGGTTTACCTGAAAAAGAATTTCAATTAAATGAACATTGTTTATCATGTTCTAAGGGTAAACAACATAAACTTCCTCACAAACCAATTGCACACAACTCAGTCGAATCAATCTTACAACTCTTACACATGGATCTTTTTGGTCCAGTGAGTGTTTTAAGTTTGGGTCGAAGATCTTACTGTCTGGTTGTTACTGATGACTTTTCTAGATTTACTTGGGTGTTTTTCTTAGCATCTAAGGATGAAACTCCACACCTTTTGATCAAGTTCATTACTTTGGTGGAGAATCAGACAGAGAAAAAGGTAAAATGCATCCGAAGTGACAATGGAACTGAGTTTAGCAATCAAACTCTGAATGAGTTTTGTGAATCAAAGGGAATTGCCAGACAATTCAGTGCTGCTGGCACTCCACAACAGAATGGGGTTGCAGAAAGAAGGAATAGAACACTGATTGAAGCTGCTAGAACAATGATATCTACTGCCAAATTACCTTTGTTCTTTTGAGCTGAAGCAGTAAATACTGCATGTTATGTTCAGAATCGTGTTTTAATCAACAAAAGATTAAATAAGACTCCATATGAAATATTTTATAAACACAAACCCAAAGTTAAATATTTTAAAGCCTTTGGTTGTTGTTGCACTTTGTTGCATACAACTGAATCAAGTTCAAAATTTTCTGAAAAGGCTGATGAATGTTACTTTGTGGGATATGCTGCCAATAAGGTTGCATATCGAGTTTATAATAAAAGAACTAGACAAACAATTGAGTCATTTAACATTGATTGGCACGGGCTTAACATAACTGATGCAGGTTCAGCTCCTTCATGGGTTTATGATTATGAATCTTTGTTCATAAATTTTAAAATTTCTAAACCTTCATCTGCAGATTCTAATTCTCAAGCAATCTCCTTGGAAAACAAAATCATTGAGGAATTTCCATCTTTGATAACTGATGATTATGCTACTGCTTCATCATCCAAAGATATTCCTACAGCTTCTGTACAAGTATCTGAATTATCTGAGTCTTTAGATGTTCCTTCAGAACAAATTTCTACCCAGGAGCTGGAAGAATCATTAAGTTCACCTTTATCTGCATCTTCTTCAGAAATTATGGATACACCGATTGAAGTCATTCAAGTTCTATTTGAAGACTCTCCAAATGTGTCTACTGCTTCTGAAAATCCTGTTTCAGATGACACACTTGAAGAAAATATTGTGTATCAATCTCGATAATCTGAAGAAGTTCTTGATAATGTTGAACACATTAATAATTTGAAAGATGGGATAGTTGCAGATGATATTCCTCAATTAAGAATACATAAAACTCATCCCACTGATGCAATCATTGGTCCATTACATGAGGTGTAATTACCAGAAGTTGATCAGGGGCAATCAACACATGTCTTTATGCTTGCTTTCTATCACAAATAATGCCCAAGAATGTGGAAATGACACTTAAGGAAAACAGCTGGATAGAAGCAATGCAAGATGAGTTGATGCAATTAAAAAGCTGAATGTTTGGCATCTTGTTGAACTTCCAAAATAAGCTTCCGATTGGAACAAAGTGGATATTTCGAAACAAGACGGATGAAAAGGGTGTTATAGTTCGTAATAAAGCACGTCTTGTTGTGCAGGGATTTTATCAAGTTGAAGGATTGGATTATGAAGAAGTGTATGCTCCAGTTGCAAGACTAGAAGCAATACGCATATTCTTAGCCTTTGCTTCATACATGAACATCAAGGTGTATCAGATGGATGTTAAAACTGCATTTTTATACGGAGAAATGAAGGAAGAAACCAATGTTTGTCAGCCTCCAGGTTTGAAGATCCCGATCATCCTGATTATGTTTACAAGTTAGATAAGGCATTATATGGTTTACATCAAGCACCTCGTGCTTGGTATGCAACTTGACTGAACATTTGCTTGCAAATGGTTATTCAAGAGGTGCAATTGATCAAACCTTATTCATACGAAAATCAGGCGATGATATCATTTTGGTTCAAATCTATGTCGATGATATCATTTTTGGCTCTACAAATGATAGTATGTGCACAGAGTTCGAAGAGGTAATGAAGAAGAAATTAAGATGAGTTCCTTTGGAGAAATTTCATTTTTCCTGGGTATTCAAGTTACTCAATCTGAGACTGGTATTCTCATCCATCAAGAAAAGTATGTTCAGACTATTCTTGAGAAATACAAGTTTCAAGATTCCAAAGTAGCTCCAACTCCAATGGCTTCTCGTCCTACTCTTACTCCAGATCCATTGGGAGAATCAGTTGATCCACATCTTTATAGATCGATGATTGGTTCCCTCATGTATCTCACTGCAAGCAGGCCGGATGTCATGTTCCCTGTTTGTCAGTGTGCCCGCTATCAAAGTGATCCAAAGGAATCACACATGAAAGCTGTCAAGAGGATTTTCAAGTATCTCAAGGGTCAACCCAAACTTGGTCTTTGGTATCCTCGAAATTCCGATTTCAATTTATTTGCTTATACTGACAGTGATTATGGTGGTTGTAATTTAGACAGGAAATCGACCACAGGAGGATGTCAATTCTTAGGCAACCGACTCATTTCTTGGCAGTGTAAAAAGCATAACACTGTCTCCACATCCACTGCCGAAGCTGAATATGTGGCTGCATCGAGCTGTTGTTCTCAGCTTGTCTGGATTCAACAACAACTTCTCGATTATGGTCTCAACATCTATGACACACCCATTTGGTGTGACAATACGGTAGTTCTGAACATCGTGAAAAATCCCATTCAACACTCCAAAACTAAACACATTGACATCCGCATCCATTTTATCCGCGACTGTTTTGATCGAAAACTTATTCATTTAAAACAAGTGCCGTCAACTGAAAATATCGCTGATTTTTTACCAAGGCATTTGATTATTCTCGATTTGATTTCCTTGTGCAATCATTGGGATGATTAACTTTGGATAAATAGGTTTAATGAATCTTCACAAAAAGATTTTTCATTTTTAATAAAGGATAAAATTGCAATTGTTTCCTTTTCTTAAAAGGACAATCACAATTTTAGGGGGAAAATTAGAAAACAAGTTCTGAAAAATATTTTTGGTCTTAGGGGGAGTCAAGATCAAAGGATTAAAAAAAACAAACAAGAGAAGAAGAAATTTCATACTGAAATGAGAAATGATATTACAAAGTTCTAAACGAGTCTAAGTACTTTCAAAGGCTTAAATACGAATAGACTTGGATTATGTTTGATGTGTCGATAGGCTTTGCTTTTAGAAATGAAAAGATCATAATTGAGTGATTACACTTGAATTAAAGAAATATGAATTAGTGGGAAACATATGAGGATTCTGTGCCAAAAATGTTCTAACACAGACTGAGAGATATAATCTTGTCATACTCAAGCCTGTATATGATTGATTCAGTGATTATCATAACTATATATATATATATAAGATAAAAATACAAAAAGAAACAAAAAGGAGAAAAACACAAAAAGAAAATGATTGAGCAAAAAGATGCCAACAAAAAGGCCATATAGGATATAAGATGCCAAGAAGCACAACAAATCAAAAGATATGTCTAAAAGACATACATACTATATGGTATATATTTTCTATTTTGAGAATATTTTCTGACCATGGAAGGCAAAATCGAAAGATGGGGCATGTAAGTCCGGATGGCTTGTAAGTCCTAAACATCTTGAGAGGGCAGACGTAAGTCCGGATGGCTGTCAGTAAGTCCTTAAACTTGTTAATATTCCGAGTTAAGAATATTTCTCAGGCTAGTTATGCTAAATAGTTATATTTAGGAATAAAATAAATGGTATCACTGATCAACAATGCATGGTTTAAGTCAAATTGGGGTGACTTGAAATCTCGATAGTGTCTTGAAGGATAATAATTACTTTACAGAAGTTCTGATTGTGGGATCCACTGACTTATATTAAATCAACACAAAACATGATATATATCACTCATTATGTTTCTGAGTAAAACCTGAAGTATAAGTTTAAAGGGACAAAAGATATTGACAATCAACTTAACCAGTTATTTTAAATAAAGCCGGACAGAGTCTTAACTTGAAAAGAACTATATGATCTCATTATGAAATTCTTACAAAAACAAACAAATCCGATCTTGATTCCTTAATTGTTTTCATTCTTTTATTATTTTGTAGGTAAGTGTTTTTCATTTCACTTTTGTGTTGTTTAAGTTTTAAGTCAATTAAATAACAATATAAATTTTGAAAATTGAAGATTCATTAAATTAACTGATCACTTGGTAAATAAAAGTTTATGTTGACATAATTCATTGAGAACAAAAGGATTGAAAGGTTTGAATAATAAGAAACACTTTGAAAAATTTGAAAACAAAACTTTTCAATTCGCGCGAAATAGAGTTGTCACGCGAAAAATGGAGTATGCGAAGCCTTTCTCGCAAACTATTGACTTAAGGTATAATATGTCGCTTTCTTTTCTTGGTAAATTGAAGATTGAAGATTCATTAAATTAACTGATCACTTGTAAAATATTCCTGGTCAAAGCGAAAATTCACTTTTCGCTCAAACCACATCCGAAAAACACTCTCGCGCACATCCGAAAACCTTTGTCGCTTCTTTTCTAAAAAAATCAATTTCTGAATCATCACTTTATTGCTTGTGATTTGATTCATAGTGTGTTTTCATTACACTCATAGTGTGATTTAAAGGTATAATATGTCCGTTTTGGGTTACTTTAGCGATTAAATGTAAAATGAACTTAACATCTTGACACTAAAATCTTAAAATGGACTTTAAACTTGAAATTGAAAGATGAAATACACCTAATGAACTTAGGCGACAGGAATGGAATGGATTTCATGGATTAAAACGATTTTTGAACTGTTAATTTGAAAGTCGGAGTTGTGCGAATCGCACAGAAATTAAACATACGCGAAATAGGGTTTTCGCGTGACACTATTACTCGCTTGAGTATTGATTTCGCGTGAAATACAGTTTTTCGCATGAAACCAGGTTTTGCAGGTTTTTTTGCTTGGAATTCATTTTCGCTTGAAACATGATATTTCGCATGAAACAACTTTTCGCGAGATATCTTTGACTCTCGCATGAGATGCAATTTCGCATGACTGATACATTTCGCACAAAAGAAATTTTCGCATAACTTGGGTTTTCACATAACAGAAAGTTTTGAAATTTTTTCTAAGTGTTGATGGTGTTGTCTCAAATGGACTTATCACTTGCAACTTGTTTTCAAATATAAATCTTTGGTTGCTAAAATTTTAAGTGTTGTACATATATTCACATTTGACTAAGCTTTGAAATGATAAATTGTTTCTAAGTGATAATATTATCTAAGTGTGAAACATCAAAAGTTAAAATGTTCTAAGTGTTGAAATTCTAAATGCATAATTAAGTTATATTCAAAGTGTTCTAATCTTGAGTTTGTTTGACAATGCAGATGGCACAAATGATTTTTAATAAAAATCATAATTGTGTTGCTTATTTAGACGAGGTTCCGGAAGGGAAGGAACTGTTTTCATCTATGATTGAAGGCCTGAAGAATTCCCGTATTGTGTATGCCATATCTGCTGATCCTGCCATTTATTCTGAGCTTATAGATTCTTTCTGGAGCACTGCTGCTCTGGAAAAAGACCAAGCGGGAAACCAGATTATTACTGCTAATGTCAAGGACAAACAAGTGACAGTTTCTCAGTCCATCCTGAACCGAGTTCTTTTATTTGATGATCAAGAAGGAGCACCAACTCATCTTGATGATGATACAGTGATTGATTGCCTGGCTCGTATGGGATACGAGTACAGATATCCAAGTTTAGAAAAGAAATGGCTACCACCGTACTGGAAATACTTATTTCATGTGGTAATTCATTGTCTGAGCAACCTCAAAGCTGGGATGGATAGCTTGAGTGCAATTTTTGGTTCCTTATTGGTTTCTTTGGTTGATGATCTACCTTTCAGTATATCTAGAGTTATCTTTCAGGAGATGGTAAAGAATGCCACAGCCAATCCTGGAAGAAAGTTCATCATGTATCCAGATTTATCCAGCTGGTAATAAATGATGCTTATCCTGAGCTTGCTACTCAGAGATCTCCTAAGTATGTTGTACAGACTATAAAGAAGGAGATTTTCACACATCTAACTGGAGCCAGAGGCAACAAATGCTCTGGTGAAAGTTTTGCCAAGATTGGTAGATTTTCAGAAGTTGATGACAATGTTGAAGATTTGGGAGGAGATGTACCCATTGATGAGGCACAGACTGATGCTTCTACTTCTGGTGCTAGAGATGATATAGATCAGGAGATTGAAAGAATGTTTGGGGATGAACCAACCAATGAAGAAAGAATGGAAGGTATTGTTCACTCAGCTTCCAGTTCTGAAACACCAAGTGATCAGATAGGGAATGTTCCATATGAGATCCAAACAGATCAGACTCCCTCTACACCAACTTCTACCAGGAAAAGTACTGATGAGAGAGACACTGATTACATTCCTGTGGAATCCCCAAGTACTTCTTCTAGACGCAAACGAATGGCAAAAGAAAAGACTTCCCTGCAAGAAGAAGAGGGAGAAGTGTTATTCCAAAACGTCCACGAACTCAAGTGATTATTACAGAGGCTGAACAGACTACCTCTTCTGATATTCAGAGACCACCAGAAAATGTGATCACTGAGGAAGAAACACATGTTGATACTACAACCACTGTTACCGAGACAGAAACTGTTCCAGTTTCTGGATCTGGTTTTTCTACACCTCCACGGCAAGAAAACTTAGAGTTTGATGTTGATTCATTTTTGAATACTCCTCCAGAGTTTCAAAGGAGAGAGGAATCATCTAGCACTGCTCATTCTATAACTCTAGAAGAAAGAGTTAAGAACTTGGAGAAAGAAAGTTTTGAAAATGTAAAATTGATTGCTGAACTGAAGAAAGAATGAAGATAAGGCAAATATGATTAACATGATTCATCTGGATTCAGCAATTAAAGATACAAGAATAGTTTCTCTAGAACAACAGATGAAGAGCATGTTTGATTATACTTCAGGGTTGGAGAGACAACTGAATGAGCTCAGAGAATTTATATCTCAGACCTATTTTCATCAGCCACCAGTCATAAGGTCTACTACTGTGATTGGTGAATCTAGTAGACGCTCTCCTAGCCCACCTCCCACTGAAAATGTTCCAGAAAAAGAAGTGGTCAACGAAGCTCAAACTTCTACTGAACAGCCAAGTGTTAGTGCGACTGAAGATGTTCCAATTTCATCTGCAGTACCTATCACTGAAGCTTTCACTTCTACAGCTTTCGTTGAGCCAGAGCATATGATGTCTTTGCCTATTGTTAATGAACAGGAGGATGAAGAGTTAATTGATTATGCTGATTCAGATGATAATGAGGATGATGATGATGAGGATGATGATGAAATGATGATGAGGATGGTGGAGATGATGGTGGAAATGATGATGGTAATGATGATGGAGGCAATGATGATGATGGAGGTGATGCTACTGGATTATCATCGAGTCCAACTGGTGAAACTACCACTGATAATGTCGATCGACCAAGTGGTAGTGATCCGGAAGGATATGATCCTATTGACATAGATACTGAGAGTTTGTATGAAAAAGAATTGTATTCTTTTCAACAATCTTCATCAGGTGCTGTCGAAGAAGAATTTGATATGTTTAATGATTTGGAGGAACAGAATGAATACACTGACATATTTGGGAACAATCTTCAAGAGTTATTTAAAGACATTAATCTTGAAGAAGGAGAAATCCCTACTGAGACTGTGAGTGGTGAAACTCCTGCTGTTTCTACAAAGAAAGATTCTACTGGTCAGATTGCCTTATTCACTAGAGGAGGATTAATGTTCAAAGCACCACCACCACCTACTGAAACTCATTTTCTATTCATTTCTAAGCCTAAGCAGAAGTACGGTGAAATGTCTCATGTGATCAGTTGGGGATATGATGGAGAGAAAAGATTATATGTGATAAAAGAAGGAATGGAGAAATAGATTATTTGAAGAGCACACAAGATTTTCATACTTTACGTGCTGCAGATCTTTACACTATGGGAAAAGCTCCGTTTTTCAACGAAAGTAATCATAGTGAAGCTGAATTGATAAGATCTATGATAAGACGGGAGATGCGTACAAACTTCAAGGATTTTAAGACTGCCAAATCTAAGGTGATTGATGACTCAACAAGAATAGATGAAAAGACTAAAGCTCCAATGAAAATACGAGTCTATCAACATCCTAAATTTATCAGGAAAGTCCCCGTGCATGCTCCAGTTCCTCCCAACACTTTAAAGCAATTACTCTCATGGAGATGTGAGAAGGATTCCGGTCACGCTGTGATCAGATGTACTGACAGGTCATTTCGAATCATTGATCCAACAGACTTGATGAAGTTTGGCAAAGACGACTTACTCAAGCTTTTACACTGCCCCATTTCAGCTGATGAGTCCGTTTATTTTCTATCTTGCCAGTATGTGTGGATGATTGACCGGATCCTTAGGAACAAATGGTATGCTTATGCAGGCTCGTACAAGAAGGCAAACGTTGATTTTGATTGATCATGTTTCACCGAGCCTAGGGGGAGATTGTAGAAGACTAGTCAAGGCTCGGCAAAACAACTTGTGCGAAAACCTGATCCACGCGAAAAGCAGATGTCACGCGAGAAGCAGACCACGCGACAAAGGACTCCACGCGACATTCATGTCCCACGCGAAAGGAAGCTGTGCGAAAAGCCAGTCGCGCGAGAACTGCTGTTTTAGTATAAATAGTTTCGTTTTCGTTTTGTAATTAAGTTTTTGTTCATTTATCATATTAGTGCTGTGCGAAATTGCACAAGACCTGTTCTAGATTGTGTTATCATTTTGTGATCAATTCAATCTTCTTTCACTCCAATCTTGTTTACATTCCGCATTCACAAGATTGAGATCGTGTGTTTATTGTTCTTTCTGGGAAATTTCAAGGTTTTACAGATTTTATGTTCCCTTGCGTTCACTGTTTTAGGGTTGGATGTTTTATTTGATAAACCGATTCCTCTATCCTTCGGGAATTTCGATTATGTTGTTCGTTGATATTCGTTGATGAGTATAATCTGTAGTGTTAGATTTTGAAGTTTGATTTCTTCGATTCGAACGGTCCTTTGTCGAAATCGAACAAGAAACTTCCGTGAACCAATCCGCGATCCTTTGAGATTGACTAGCGATTCGATTGTTCTTGTATCTCGCTCTGATACCAATTGTAGGTATTCTATTGTATGTTTAGAATAGATATAGATTGTATGCCAAGAACAGATAAAGATAATATGATTATGCAAAGTGTAATAATACAAATGACAATGATTCTTGAGTATTTATACATACAAACTAACGGTAACTACCAACGGTGTTAATATAACTACCGTGACTAACTAACGGTGTTAGTAGTTAACTTAGTTGGGTTTAGGGTTATATGAGATCATTGGGTGTTAGTTAAATTTAATCCAACACTTTAAACGAAAGGTTTCAACATCATCAGCAAAAGTGTTGAAAACTATTAAAATTACAGTGATTTAGACCTTGAGTGTTCTTCTTTCATGAAAAGATTTCAACACCCAAAATATAAACATAAACCAAAATTATATAATTTCTACACAAAAAAAATCATACAAATTTCCAATCGATTGTTATTGGTGATGGTGGTTTCGGGGATTAGGGTTTGGATCCGCAAATGCCCATTCGATGTTGCAGATGGTGGTTTCGGGGTTAGGGTTCGATTGTGGTAGTAGATTTTGGCAGATGCATGGTGCCGATGAGCAATGCTTCATGCTTCGATCGGGCTTCGAATGGAAAAAGAGAATAGGACAAGGAACGATGTTGTGAGGTTTAAGCTAACTAGGGTCTTTTCAATACATTTAAGTATAAAGCGGGGATTTCAAAAAGCATAAGATGAAATCCCACAGATGACATGCTTTTCTTATAAAGCATACTCCATATTTTTTTTTCTTTTTATGACACTATAACAATGACACACAAACATGCATGTCATCTTTCCTACATGTTTTAGTAAAGATGATAGTTTTTTTTATGACATATATTTTTACGTGTCATCAAATCAATACGTGTCATTAAAAATATATTTTCTAGTAAGGTTTTTAAACACACAAAAATGAAATATTATAACTTAATATGATTATGTGTAACTTATATATACTATCCCATTAACAATGGTAAAACCTATTAAGGACCAAAAAACTTGTTATCATACGTATGTCTTTACTCATCAAAATGACTTATTATAACCAAATGTGTGTAATATAAAATAACTAAGGGGCTGTTTGGTAGCCTCTTAATGGTTCCATTAAGAGGCTGCCTCTGAACCGTTAAGAGGCTTATGTGTTTGTTTCAAAAAAGAAGCCTCTTAACTGAACCGTTCAGCGCTGAATGATTCAGATATGAAATGTTGCTGAATGGAGTTTGGGACACAGATACCCTCACAAAACCCAACCCCATCTCCATCTCCCGTCTTCACTCCCCCATACCCTTCGACCCACTGCCGCCGGACCTCCGACACACGTCCGCCGTCATCCGCAGGTCATCCGCCCCAGCACACCTCCGGTCGCCGGTCGATTGTTGACCTCTTTCAAGATTTTGAAGCTAATCGATTCCAGGTATCGGTTCCTACAATGCCCAGATCTTCAATTTTTTAATCGTTGTTCTAAATCATTGTTTTTCACCATTTTGATTGACGTTAATGGTGAAAAGAACAATCTTTATTCATTCAAGTTGATCGGTTAACTGAAAATGGATTCTTGTGTTTCTTTATTGAATTGTTGAAGTTAGGGCACGTGATTTGATCGGTTTGATCTATTGGGTTTGAATCATTGGTGTTTTGATTAAGTACGTTCAGGTATCTTTGATTCTCTATGACTGTATTTTATATTATATAGTCAGCACTCATGACCTTGTCCAAACAGCCAAAGTTTGGAATTAGTTTAAACTTGTAAATTTCATCTAGCTCAAACTATGCATTTATGTTCCCAGATCTACACCATTGTTTTGCTGTTGTATAAACGCAAACATAGAAGGAGACATATTATAGACGCATATAAATACATATATAGGGGACTGCTCATGACCTTGTCCAAACAGCCTGGCATCCCTACTGGTTGAGAGGAAGGTGCCAGCAATATTTGCCGGATGGAGAGTCAGCCTGGCGTCTCTTCTCCAGACACGTGCTAAATGATGAAAATTTGGGGTTGGTTAGTTATTCATGAACCGGAATGGCAACTTTAGATATTATAACTGTAAATGGTTTAGGAACACATCGATTTATATGAATGTTATTGTGTTTGTTGTACTAGCGATGTTTTATCTTCAAATTTCTTTTTTACATGCACTTTGGTTTAGACATCTAACCAAACAGATACATTTTATTCAGCACAAAATAATTCAGAGGGGTAAATTGTCATTTTGTACAGTCATTTAGAGATTCAACTAAACAGCACATTTTGGTTCAGCACTTACTGGTTCAGAGCCTCTTAACCATTCAGACCTCTTAACCATTCAGCACTTAATGATTCAGAGCCTACCAAACAGCCCCTAACTAAAACATAACAAGAACCCTAAAGGCTCAAATTAGTTGCTATCACAAGGCAGCATTAAAAACTAACGGATTCATAATGAATTAAAAACATGCTAGCGATGCTATATCCGTCGATCATTTCAGGTCAAAATAGAATGATAATATTGAGTTCACTCCAACAGCTCATTCCCAGACTCTCTTCTCACTCCCCTATTTCTCTCGTCAACCACTTAATAAGCGGCCACCACAAGAATGATTGTCCTCGGAATCAGCTGATGCCTAACGACCACCATCATTTCTCATTCTTGAGCACTGTTAGTTCAGCTATCAACTGGCAACCACCGACTCCAACCACCATGCCTAACAAGTATATATGTATCTTATATGTTTTGTGTGATTTTCATGTATGTTTATATATGCGTATATAATTAGTGTTATGTATTTGTATTAATAAGTATGTTTATGTAATCAATGTTCTGTTGATGGTTACGATTAGATTGTGATGAATAACGTGTATATAAGGATAGATGGTTACAAGAGGAACCTAATGGTGGGTTTCATGTATCTGTTATAAAAATTTTTGTATGTAAAGTAGACACACTAACCATCCTAGATGCTTAGATCAGACTAAGTTGCAAACTAGAAGTCTAGATGCATGGAATCTTGAAACCAATTAAAACCAAATGAAAGTTTGTAACTTTCTTATCTCAAATAATATATATAATTAATCGTGTTTATAATTAAAAACCATAAAAATCAGGGTTTATGTATATGTAACTACATGTTACCAATTGTACAACTACATGTTACGTACATATATACAACTCCTACAAGTTACGTATATATAACTCGTTTCGTCATTAGATTTATTCATTGGGTTTTAAATTAAAACATATATATGACCTTAAATAATAACGTTGAAGTTTACTTAAATATATTTTAAACAACAACAAAATAAAATGTTAATAAATTGTATGATCAAATAGATGTGATTTTTAAGGTTTTAATTATAAACATGGTTTTCATTTGATATCTTTTCTATGTATGTATATTGTAGGGACAAATAATATGGATTACAATATCGTTACAGATCTCGTGACATCATTTCGCACGAAAATATGCAAGCTGAGCAACAAAGTCGCGCAATAGAAGTTGCATGCATGCATGCGAAAAGTATACTAATTGCATGCATGCGAAAGTAGTTGCATGTGAAAATGAATAATGCAAGCGAAATCTTGGTTGGAAACACATGCAATGCGAAGGGCCATGCATACGACAACCTTCTTGCAGTGAGATATCTCGCGCGAAATTGAAGAAAAGAATTACATGCATGCGAAAGTGGACTCCACGTGGACAAAGGCATGCAATGCGAAAACGATTTTGTTGGCAGCATGCGAAATTCCATTCTAGTATATATATGTGCATGTGTGCACATTGAGGAGTGTGCCTGTAAAACCTTGAAATCTCACCAGAAACTGTTAACACACGATCTCAATCACGTGAATGCGGAATGTAAACATGATTGGGTATAAAGAAGAATCGAATTGATCTCAAAAGGATATTGTATTGAACAAAATCAACCTAGAACAGGTCTTGTGTGATTTCGCACAGTACAGAGATGAATAATGAACAAAGCTTAATTACAAAACGAAAACTAAGCTATTTATACTAAACACTAAGGTTCTCGCGCGACAGGCTTGTCGCGCGGCTAAGCCTTTCGCGTGGAAGTCGTCTTCGCGTGGAAGCATCTTCTCGCGTGACAGCTGCATCTCGCGTGGATCAGGCTTTCGCACAAGCTGTTTTGCCGAGCCTTGATTAGTCTTCTACAATCTCCCCCTAGGCTCGGTGAAACATAATCAATCAAAATCAACGTTTGCCTTCTTGTACGATCCTGAATAAGCATACCATTTATTCCTAAGGATTCGGTCAATCATCCACACATACTGGCAAGATAGAAAATAAACTGACTCATCAGCTGAAATGGGGCAATGTAAGAGCTTGATTAAGTCGTCTTTGCCAAACTTCATCAAGTCAGTTGGATCAATGATTCTAAAAGACCTGTCAGTACATTTGATCATAGCATGACCGGAATCCTTCTCACATCTCCATGAAAGTAATTGCTTCAGAGAATTGGGAGGAACTGGAGCATGCACAGGGACTTTTCTGATGAACTTTGGATGTTGATAGACTCTTATTTTCATTGGAGCTTTAGTTTTTTCATCTATGTAAGGCCCCCTTCCCGGGCACCTCACAGTTGGTCATTCACAGCATAAACATTCATATATTATAAATTAAAGCAGCGGAATTAATTTTAACAAAAACCCATTCATTCATTTTAAACACTGTTGCTAAGCAATACATTCTAGTTCATAAGTCACAAAATAATTAGTTGCATGAATTACAAACAACAGTGTCATCAAACATAAATAGGTGTCAGTCTTGCCCGCCAAGTAGCCATCCCCGTGTGCCACCCTCAGCAACCTGTTACCTGCCAACTGAAAAATACATAAAAGTCAGCGTTGCTGAGTGAGTTCTAGTTTTGTAATTAAAATACTTTACTTCTCATTCCAAAACGTTCGTTATGCATATGTGATCACACATCGTACGTACACGTAGGTAATTTCATTATTATCTTCATCATTCATTCTTTAACTTTCATTCGTCAAGCATGCAAATCTTTAAGGGTCACCTCTCTTCTCTGCCCTCATGGTTCCAACCCATGAGCCGACAAAGCACATCGTATCCGTCTGGTGCCCCTATGGCTCTCAGTCCATAGACCGACACCTGGTGCCCCTATGGCTCTCAGTCCATAGACCGACACCTGGTTGCCCCTATGGCTCTCTGTCCATAGACCGACAACCTCGTTGCCCCTATGGCTCTCTGTCCATAGACCGACAACTTATCATCCGGGGTCACGTTAACCCCGGGAGTGATCGTCACCACTCCTGCTGTAACAACTATCCCGTGACAGGTCACAAAGACACTGCCCCGTTGTTCTTAAGGCAACTATGGCTCACTATCCATAATCTACCATAAGGCTCGTAATAGGCCTAGTTACTAGAACCAAGCACCATTTCCAAGACTTCTTAACCGTCAATTCCATCTCGTGCCCCTTAGACCATGCAAGACTTTCGTTCATTCATTTACGTTCCACTTCTCTTATTATTAATCTTTCACTTTATTAATGATAATACTTCTTCGTAAGGTTCTAAACATTCTTCATCATGTCATTCCATACATAACAATATTTAAATAATAATATTGTTAACAATAATAAAATAGTGATAATAGTATCAGTAATAATAAGGGTTAATCATTTATCATCATTACATGCATAAAACATCATTATTAATTAAACCTAGTCATTAATCATGCGAAACCCTACTGCACAAACTCCAAGAAAATTCTGTTAAAAATTCTAAGTGTTTGGGCGTATGAGCCCTGTTCAGTCGTATGAGCCCTGCTCAGTCGTATGAGCCCTGCTCAGTCGTATGAGCCCTGCTCAGTCGTTTCATTCCCCAGACTTAGGAAATTTCTACTGGTCATACGACCACTGTTCAGTCGTATAACCCCACACTTAGAAAATTTCTAATAGTCATACGACCACTGTTCAGTCATATAACCCCACACTTAGAATATTTCTAATGGTCATACGACCACTGTTCAGTCATATAACCCCACACTTAGAATATTTCTAATGGTCATACGACCACTATTCAGTCATATAACCCCACACTTAGAATATTTCTAATGGTCATACGACCACTATTCAGTCGTATAACCCCACACTTAAAAAATTTCTAATGGTCATACGACCACTATTCAGTCGTATAACCCCACAGAACATTTCTAATGGTCATACGACCACTATTTGGTCTTATTAGTCGTATTAGCAGCCTATTCATGTGTCTAAGTCGTATTCCAGTCCCCAAACAGCATAATACCTATTTCTAAGCATGTACATACGGATTCAGGCATAACTTAACACAAACATAGACATACGTTCACCCTAAAACATACTCTATAATTATACCCAGGTACATAACATACGGTTTCATACACAAATCCATAAAAACATACATACATGCATTTTCCAGCCCCAAATCATTTTAAAAACGAGTAAAAAGGGGGTCTAGAAACTCACCTGTGCAGTTTTACACCTTCAAACTCTAAAACTTGAATTTCTCAGATGTTCTCAACACCTACAACCCGCTGAAACACATAACCCGAACATGCAATAACACCTATGAGCATACAACCGAGGCTAGATCAACCAAAAATGACTTAAAACACTTAATCTTACCTCAAACTCGAATTCTTCTTCTTTCTCTCTCTAAAGCTCGTAGTCTCTGTTGTTTCTCTCACTAAAATCCGAACAAGAAAGGGTGTGCAGAGGGTTATGGGCGACCATATCGCCTTTTACACCAACTTTTAAGATTTTTATCATATTTAACACTTTTGGTCCCTCAACCTTGGGGTTTGTCTTTCTTTTTTCCTCCTTTTTCTTTCTCTTTATTTCTTTTATTTCTTTTTGATAAGAATTACGGGTGTTACAAGTCCACCCTCCTTATATAGGTTTCGTCCCCGAAACCTGTTATTCCTCAAACAGATGTGGGTAATGTTGTCTCATCTCCTCTTCAGTCTCCCACGTGGACTCGGATCCCTTCCTGTGCTTCCACTGTACACGCACAAGAGGAACCACTTTATTCCTCAACCTCTTTTCTTTACGATCAATAATTGCCACTGGTTGCTCCACGTAATTGAGCCGTTCGTCTACTTCAATATCCTCCAGTGGAACAATCATATCTTTATCAGCTAAGCACTTCCTCAGATGAGATACATGGAATGTGGGATGAATTCCACTTAACTCATCTGGCAGTTCAAGTCGATAGGCTACCTCCCCTACTCGTGTGATGATTCGGAAAGGTCCTATATATCTCGGGCTTAGCTTATCCCGTTTCCTGAATCGGATGATTCCTTTCCAAGGTGAGACCTTCAACATGACTCGGTCACCAACCTTGAACTCTATCGGTCTTCGCCTCTTGTCAGCATACGACTTTTGTCTATCTTTCGCCGCCTTCATGAAGGCTTTGATCTTTTCTAATTTCTCAGTCGTAGCTTCAATCACCTCAACACCTCCCAGTTCTTTCTGCCCAATGTCTCCCCAACATACGGGCGTCCTACATCTCCTACCGTATAGCATCTCGTAGGGTGGCATGCCAATGCTGGCATGATAACTGTTATTATACGAGAATTCTGCTAACGGCAAGTGATCATCCCAACTTCCTCCAAAATCGATCACGCACGCCCAAAGCATGTCTTCGAGTGTTTGGATCGTCCTCTCAGACTGACCGTCTGTCTGAGGGTGATATGCTGTACTAATGTGTAGCCTCGTCCCCATTGCATCATGAAATCTTTTCTAAAACTTGGAGGTAAACCGGGTGTCACGATCGGACACAATAGACACCGGTACACCATGACGAGCTACAATTTCCTTGATGAACAGATCCGCCAATCTTTCAAATGAGTACGTTTCACGGATCGGTAGGAAGTGGGCACTCTTCATCAGGCGGTCAACTATCACCCATATAGCATCATACCCTTTAGGGGTACGTGGTAACTTCGTGATGAAGTCCATGGTGATGTGCTCCCACTTCCACTCGGGTATATCCAACGGTTAGATCTTCCCGTAAGGCTTCTGGTGTTCTACCTTTACTTGTAAGCAAGTTAGGCATTTACTCACGTACTCCACTACGTCACGTTTCATACCCGGCCACCAGTAATCCTTCTTCATATCATGGTACATTTTGGTAGCACCGGGGTGAATGGAGTATCGAGTCTTATGGCCTCATCCATGATCATCTCACGTAGATCCCCGTATCGGGGAATCCACATTCGCCCAAATCGGGTCTTAACACCAAGAGTGTTCTCACCCAATTCCGTAACTAGACCTCTCATCCTTTCGGAGTTAAGACGATCTTCTTTCAAAGCCTCATCTTGAAACTCCTTAACCTGAGTCATCACATCAGAGGTCATAATTAGTTGATAGGCCTTTACCCGGATCGGCTCAGGCCTTTCTTTTCGGCTAAGGGCGTCTGCCACCACGTTGGCTTTGCCCGGATGGTAATGGATTTCACAATCGTAATCCTTTATTAGTTCCAACCATCGCCTCTGCCTCATGTTCAGATCTTTCTGCTCGAAGAAGTACTTCAAGCTTTTATGGTCGTTGAAGATTGTACACTTCGTCCCGTATAGATAGTGCCGCCAAATCTTCAACGCAAACACCACCGCGGCTAATTCTAGATCGTGTGTGGGATAGTTGACTTCGTGGGTCTTCAGTTGTCGAGATGCATAGGCTATTACCCTTCCACGTTGCATCAACACACAACCTAGCCCAGAATAGGATGCATCTGAATAACCACTAAGTCTTCATTCCCCTCGGCAAATTCAAAATAGGAGCTTGTGTTAGTCTTGTCTTCAACTCCTCAAAGGCCGTCTCCTGCTCTCGACCCCACACGAATTTTACGTCCTTGCGGGTCAATTTTGTCAATGGTGAGGCTATCTTGGAGAAGTCTTGAATGAATCTCCTGTAGTAGCCCGCCAATCCCAAGAAGCTACGAATCTCGGATGGCGTCTTTGGTGATTTCCATTGCATCACAGCCTCGACCTTTGCTGGGTCCACCATGATTCCCTCTGTATTTACCACGTGACCCAGAAATTGCACCTCGCGTAGCCAAAAAGCACATTTGGAGAACTTAGCATACAGCTTCTCCCTTCTCAAGGTCTCCAACACTTCCCGAATGTGGCCGGCATGCTCTTCTTTGCTCCTCGAATAAATCAGGATATCATCGATGAACACAATTACTGATTTATCTAACATCGGCCGACACACTCGGTTCATCAAATCCATAAAAGCAGCCGGCGCATTGGTCAACCCAAAAGACATGACGAGAAACTCGTAGTGACCGTAGCGCGTCAGAAAAGCTGTTTTAGGAATGTCCTGCTCCTTTACCTTCAATTGATGGTAGCCAGATCGAAGATCTATTCTCGAGAACCAACTGGCACCCTGGAGCTGGTCGAACAAGTCATCGATTCTCGGTAACGGATACCGATTCTTTATTGTCAACTTGTTCAATTCACGGTAGTCGATACACATTCTCATGCTACCGTCCCTTCTTCTTCACAAATAAGACCGGGGCACCCCAAGGAGAGATACTCGGTCTAATAAAGCCCTTGTCAAGCAACTCTTGCAGTTGCTCCATCAACTCCTTCATCTCAGTCGGAGCCAACCGATACGGTGCTTTAGCAACAGGTTGGGCACCGGGTATCAAGTCAATCTGGAATTCGATTTTGCGGTCAGGTGGCAATCCCGATATGTCTTCCGGGAACACATCTGGAAACTCACACACAACCGGAACGTTGGATAGTTGTGGTGTTGGCGTTTCCACATCCTTCACATAACATAGGTAGGCGTTGCACCCACGCCTCATGCACTTCCCCGCCACCGCCATCGAAATCACCTTTAGAATCATCGTTACCCGATCACCGTATATCGTTACCGGACTTCCGTCAGATGTCGTCAGCCTGATCATCTTCTTTCGACATACGATATTCGCTTCGTAGGTTGCCAACCAATCCATTCCTAACACCACATCAAATCCACCTAGGGGTATCACATGTAATCTAGCAGCGAACCTATGGCCTTCTAACTCTATGGCACAGTCCTCTATCACATCCGTAACTCTAGTGGACTTACCAATAGCAGTTTCTACATCAAAGGGCTCATCAATGCATTTACTACTAGCAGGCAACTTAACACAGAAGGTAGCAGAAATGAAACTCTTACTAGCACCAGAATCAAATAACACAGAAGCAAGAGTTTGATTTACTAGAAACGTACCTGACACAACATCGGGGTCCGTCCTAGCCTCCTCCCTGGTCATGGTGAAAGCTCTGGCACTTGTCTTCTGCCCTTCAGTCCCGACCGTCTTCTTTGCCCCGGAACTCTCCACCCTCAGCTTTCTGCAGTCTTTGCTCATATGGCCCGCCTCACCGCAGGTAAACACACCTCAGCTCTTTACAATCCTTCAAGACGTGGCCCGGCTTTCCGCACTTGTAACACACTTTGAGCCCCATTCTGCACTCACCCGTATGCTTCTTCCCGCACTTGCCACACCTTTTAGGCCCCGAGCTTGATGACCCCACCTTACGGCCATCCACTCTCATCCTTTTGTTGTTCGGGGTAAAGCCACCACGCCCGTACCGCTTCCCATTCCAGTTCCGGTCACCCCCACCAGCCTTCTTCACCTCTGCATCCGCTACCTCCCTCTCATCATAGAGCCTCCCAGCCAAATCCACTGCCGACCTAAAAGTGCTTGGTCGTGCAGCAATCAAATGCCTACGAATGTCGGCTGGCAGCCCCTGAATGTACCAGTTAATCTTGCGAGATACCGGTGTCACCTGATCCGGCACCAGCCTCGCCATCTCATTAAATTTAGTAGTGTACTGCTGGTGGGTCATGGTTCCCGCCTCGAGTTGCAGGAACTCCCTCTCAATCTTATCAAGTTCCCTGTGAGGACAGAATTCTTCAATTACCAGCTTCTTCAACTCGGACCACTTCATCTTCCCGATGGCCCTGCTGCCCTCAGCTTGGACGATATTGTCCCACCAACATAGTGCTGAGTCAGTAAAGGAGTGGGTGGCAAACTTCACCTTCGGATCTTCCCGGCACTCACTGATCTCGAGTACCGCTTCCATCTCCCTTACCCACCGATGTGCGGCAGCAGCGTTGCCATTTCCATCGAAAGTCGGGGGCCTGCACCTCTGGAATGCCCCGTAATTGCATCCCTTGGTCGTCACCCCTACCATATCATCTTCCTCTTCATCAGACACTACAATCTCAGGATCCGGTCGGTCCTCTTCTCCCTTGCTTTCCTTTCCAGTCGACCCTCTCCTGTCCTCCTTCTCCTTCCTCTCCTCGTTCTTTATAACTCGAATAACGTCGGTCACTACAGATGGCATAACTGCCTGTAAGACCTGGTGTACCTCGTCAGCAATCGCCTCCCTAGCTGAGGCATTCAAACTAGCATTCTCAGTTTCTTCATTCCGGTCAGGAACCTCGGGGTTCACAGGAGTCATCTTAGGAGCTTTAGCACTGCTCCTAGTCGTACGCGGACGACCTCTACCTATAACAGCCTTAGAAGGTTTCTTCCCAGCCATTCTCCTATGCACTATAAGATTCAAACACTAAAACAGTCATTCAAGGAACAACTCAGTTTATGTCAAGTATAGTAAGTCTCTAATTACAGTGGCCAGTTGTGATTAGCCACTTACTTTACTCTTCATACCCCAAGCACTTCCTATCCTGACTACATTAGCATCTAAATCTACTAAGAACACATAAATCACATAGCACACGCACATAACACTGATTAACTTTTAAGAAAAGCAATACCTGATGGCACATGGCTACTAGGGCTGACATCCCTCTTTTCGTCCCATTCTCAGTTTAAGTTAAGGTTTATTTTTGAAAATTTACCCGTTTCACTTAAACTTTAGCTCTGATACCAACTTGTAAGGCCCCCTTCCCGGGCACCTCACAGTTGGTCATTCACAGCATAAACATTCATATATTATAAATTAAAGCAGCGGAATTAATATTTACAAAAACCCATTCATTCATTTTAAACACTGTTGCTAAGCAATACATTCTAGTTCATAAGTCACAAAATAATTAGTTGCATGAATTACAAAACAACAGTGTCATCAAAACATAATGGGTGTCAGTCTTGCCCGCCAAGTAGCCATCCCCGTGTGCCACCCTCAGCAACCTGTTACCTGCCAACTGGAAAATACATAAAAGTCAGCGTTGCTGAGTGAGTTCTAGTTTTGTAATTAAAATACTTTACTTCTCATTCCAAAACGTTCGTTATGCATATGTGATCACACATCGTACGTACACGTAGGTAATTTCATTATTATCTTCATCACTCGTTCTTTAACTTTCATTCGTCAAGCATGCAAATCTCTAAGGGTCACCTCTCTTCTCTGCCCTCATGGTTCCAACCCATGAGCCGACAAAGCACATCGTATCCGTCTGGTGCCCCTATGGCTCTCAGTCCATAGACCGACACCTGGTGCCCCTATGGCTCTCAGTCCATAGACCGACACTTGGTTGCCCCTATGGCTCTCTGTCCATAGACCGACAACCTCGTTGCCCCTATGGCTCTCTGTCCATAGACCGACAACGTATCATCCGGGGTCACGTTAACCCCGGGAGTGATCGTCACCACTCCTGCTGTAACAACTATCCCGTGACAGGTCACAAAGACACTGCCCCGTTGTTCTTAAGGCAACTATGGCTCACTGTCCATAATCTACCATAAGGCTCGTAATAGGCCTAGTTACTAGAACCAAGCACCATTTCCAAGACTTCTTAACCGTCAATTCCATCTCGTGCCCCTTAGACCATGCAAGACTTTCGTTCATTCATTTACGTTCCACTTCTCTTTATCATTAATCTTTCACTTTATTAATGATAATACTTCTTCGTAAGGTTCTAAACATTCTTCATCATGTCATTCCATACATAATAATATTTAAATAATAATATTGTTAACAATAATAAAATACTGATAATAGTATCAGTAATAATAAGGGTTAATCATTTATCATCATTACATGCATAAAACATCATTATTAATTAACCCTAGTCATTAATCATGCGAAACCCTACTGCACAAACTCCAAGAAAATTCTGTTAAAAATTCTAAGTGTTTGGGCGTATGAGCCCTGTTCAGTCGTATGAGCCCTGCTCAGTCGTATGAGCCCTGCTCAGTCGTTTCATTCCCCAGACTTAGGAAATTTCTACTGGTCATACAACCACTGTTCAGTCGTATAACCCCACACTTAGAAAATTTCTAATGGTCATACGACCACTGTTCAATCATATAACCCCACACTTAGAATATTTCTAATGGTCATACGACCACTGTTCAGTCATATAACCCCACACTTAGAATATTTCTAATGGTCATACGACCACTATTCAGTCATATAACCCCACACTTAGAATATTTCTAATGGTCATACGACCACTATTCAGTCGTATAACCCCACACTTAAAAATTTCTAATGGTCACATAACCCTACAAAACATTTCTAATGGTCATACGACCACTATTTGGTCTTATTAGTCGTATTAGCAGCCTATTCATGTGTCTAAGTCGTATTTCAGTCCCCAAACAGCATAATACCTATTTCTAAGCATGTACAAACGGATTCAGGCATAACTTAACACAAACATAGACATACGTTCACCCTAAAACATACTCTATAATTATACCCAGGTACATAACATACGGGTTTCATACACAAATCCATAAAAACATACATACATGCATTTTCCAGCCCCAAATCATTTTAAAAACGAGTAAAAAGGGGTCTAGAAACTCACCTGTGCAGTTTTAAACCTTCAAACTCTAAAACTTGAATTTCTCAGATGTTCTCAACACCTACAACCCGCTGAAACACATAACCCGAACATGCAATAACACCTATGAGCATACAACCGAGGCTAGATCAACCAAAAATGACTTAAAACACTTAATCTTACCTCAAACTCGAATTCTTCTTCTTTCTCTCTCTAAAGCTCGTAGTCTCTGTTGTTTCTCTCACTAAAATCCGAACAAGAAAGGGTGTGCAAAGGGTTATGGGCGACCATATCGCCTTTTACACCAACTTTTAAGATTTTTATCATATTTAACACTTTTGGTCCCTCAACCTTGGGGTTTGTCTTTCTTTTTCCTCCTTTTTTCTTTCTCTTTATTTCTTTTATTTCTTTTTGATAAGAATTACGGGTGTTACAATCTATTCTTGTTGAGTCATCAATCACCTTCGATTTGGCAGTTTTAAAGTCCTTGAAATTTGTACGCATCTCCCTTCGTATCATTGATCTTATCAATTCAGCTTCACTGTGATTGCTTTCATTGAAAAATGGAGCTTTGCCCATAGAGTAAAGATCTGCAGCACATAAAGTATGAAAGTCTTGTGTGCTCTTCAAGTAGTCAATCTCTCCATTCTTTCTTTTTATTACATACAATCTTTTCTCTCCATCATATCCCCAACTAATCACATGAGACATTTCACCATACTTCTGCTTTGGCTTTGAAATAAATAGAAAATGAGCTTCAGTAGGTGGTGGTGGTGCTTTGAACATCAAGCCTCCTCTAGTGTATAATGCAATTTGACCAGTAGAATCTTTCTTGGTTGAATCAGTAGGAGTTGAACCACTCACAGTCTCAGTAGGGATTTCTCCTTCTTCAAGATTAATATCTTTGAATAACTCCTGAAGGTTGTTCCCAAATATATCAGTATATTCATTCTGATCATCCAAATCATCAAACACATCAAATTCTTCTTCGACAACTCCTGATGAAGATTGTTGAAAAGAATACAATTCCTTTTCATACAAACTTTTAGTAGCAGGGTCAAGTGGATCATATCCTTCTGGATTACTAACACTTGGTCGATTGACATTATCAGTGTTAGTATCACCAGTTGGACTCGAAGATAATCCTGCAGCATCACCTCCATCATCATCATTACCTCCTTCATCATTACCACAATCATTTCCACCATCATCTCCACCATCATTATCATCATCATTGTCATCATCATACTCATCATCATCATCCTCATTATCATCTGAATCCGCATAATCAATCAACTCTTCATCCTCTTCTTCATTAACAACAGGCAAAGAAATCATATGTTCTGGCTCAACGAAAGCTGTAGAAGTGAAAGCTTCAGTGATAGGTACTTCAGATGAAATTGGAACATCTTCAATCGTACTAACACTTGGCTGTTCAATAGAAGTTTGAGCTTCGTTGACCGTTTCTCTTTCTTCAACATTTTCAGCAGGAGATGGGCTTGGAGAGCGCCTACTAGACTCACCAATCACTGTAGTAGACCTTATGACTGGTGGTTAATGAAAATAAGTCTGAGATATTAATTCTCTAAGCTCATTCAGTTGTCTCTCCTACCCTGAAGTATAATCAAACATGCTCTTCATCTGTTGTTCAAGAGGGACTATTCTTGTATCTTTAATGGCTAAATCGAGATGAATCATGTTAATCAGATTTGTCTTTTCTTCATTACCTTTCTTTAATTCAGCAATCAACTTCACATTTTCAAAACTTTCTTTCTCCAAGTTCTCTACTCTTTCTTCTAAAGTAATCGAACGAGGAGTACTTGTTGATTCCTCTCTCCCTTGAAATCTGGAGGAGTATTCAAGAACGAATCAACATCAAACTCTAAGTTTTCTTGCCTTGGAGGTGTAGAAAAACCAGACTCAGAAATATTAGCTGCTCCAGAAACAGGAACTGTTTCTGTCTCAGGAGCGGAAGAAGTCACATTAGCAGTCTGATCTTGCTCAGTCTCAGTGATAACCACATGAGTTCGTGGTCTCCTGGGAACAATACCTCGACCTCTTTTTCTCGCTGGAAAATCTCTCCTTTTTGCCATACGTTTTCTCCTTGATGAAGTACTAGGAGAATCCTCCGGAACATAATCAGTATCCCTGTCTTCATCATTAGGTCTTGAAGAGGTTGGAGTAGATGGTGTTTGATCAGTTTGGATCACATAGGGAACATTCCCTATTTGATCACTAGCCGTCTCTGAACTGGAAGCTGAATGAACAATTCCTTCCGTTCTTCCTTCATTCACAGGCTCATCTTCAAATAACTTTTCAATCTCCTCATCTAAGTTATCTCTAGCACCAGACGTAGAAGTGCCAGTCTGTGCTTCATTAGTATGAGCACCTTCTCCAAACTCATCAATATCTTCTTCAATCTCAGAAAATTTTCCAATCTTAGCCAAACTTTCACCAGAGCATTTGTTTCCTCTGGCTCCAGTGAGATGTGTGAAAATCTCCTTCTTTATCATCTGTACAACATATTTTGGAGATCTCTGAGTGGCAAGCTCAGGATAAGCATCATTGATCACCAACTGGACAAACCTTGGGTCATAATAAACTTTCTTCCTGGATTGGATGTGGCGTTCTTTACCATCTCCTGGAAGATAACTCCAGATATACTGAAAGGTAAATCATCTACCAGAGATACTAATAATGAGCCAAAAACAGCACTCAAGCTATCCATCCCAGCTTTAAGATTGCTCAAACAATGAATCACCACATGAAATAGATATTTCCAGTACGGTGGTAGCCACTTCTTTTCTAGACTGGGATGTCTGTACTCGTATCCCATACGAGTCAGATAGTCAATCACTATATCATCATCCAGTCTTATAGGTGCACCCTCTTGATCATCAAACAGAAGAACTTGGTTCAGTATAGACTAAGAAACTGTCACTCTTTTGTCCTTGACATTAGCAGTGATAACTTGATTTCCCGCTTGGTCTTTTTCTAGAGCAGCAGTGCTCCAGAAAGAATCTATCAGCTCAGAATATATGGCGGGGTCAGCAGATATAGCATACACAATACGAGAATTCTTCAATCCTTCGATCATAGATGTAAACAGTTCCTTTCCTTCTGGAACATCATCTAAGTATGCAACACAATTATGATTTTTATTGAAAATCATTTGTGCCATCTGCATTGTCACAAAAAATCATGATTAGAACACTTCAAAATAAATTAATCGTTCACAAGAAAAATTTCTACACTTAGAAAATTTCGACAATTATCAAGTCAGTCACGTGAGAATACATATTTGACACTTAAAATTTTAGCAACAAAAGTTTTATTATGCGAAAACAAGGTGCATGCGATAAGTCCATTTGTGAGACAATGAACATCATCACTTAGAAAAATTTGCATAAGAGTATCAGTCACGCGAAAGCATTCTTCATGCGAAAATTCTATCTGTGCAAATAATATTATCACGCGACAAGTTTATCATGCGAAATCATGAATCAATCAAAAATTGAAACTCATGCGAAATTCAAGCATATTGCTAAAAATGTTTTCACGTGAAAAGTTATGTTTTATGCGAAAAGATTTCTCACGCGACATCTCCTTTTCGCAACTGTTCGGTTTCTTTGCGATTCGCACAACCCAAAACTCAAATTAACTGTTCAAAACTCGATTTTAATCCATGAAATCCAGTCCATCACTGTAGCCTAAGTCTATTATGTCTATTTCATTTTTCAATTTCATCTTTTAAGTCCATTTATTAAGATTTTAATTTCAAGATGTTAGGTTCCCCTTAGCATTGTATCGCTACAGTATCCAAATCAAACCTGTTATACCTTTAAAATCACACTCTGATTGTAATGAGAACAAGATAAGAATCAGAATAACACGAAGAAATGAAATGCTCTCAGAATTTTGTTTTCAGAAGGTAAGCGAAAATCGTTTTCGGATGCGAAGCGACAAGGGTTTTCGGTTGTGGTTTGAGCGAAAAGTGATTTCGTCTCGAACAATGTGATATTTAAACCCCAAGAACTCACGCGACAATTCCCTTCGCGAGACAGGCTTTTTCGCGTGACTTCTCCATTTCGCGCGAGATGAACTGTTTTTCAGATTTTTTTTTCAACTTTTAAAATCTTTCTTATTTTTTCAAAACTTTCAAACCTTTTATTCTCAATTATTTGAGTCAACATAATTTTTATTTACCAAGTGATCAGGTAATTTAATGAATCTTCAATTTTCAAAATTTATTTGTTGTTTATTTGTTTTTTTTTAGTTTTTTTAGTTTTTTTAGTTTTTTTTTTGTTTAAAATAAAATACCACAAAAGTAAAATGAAAAACACTTACACACAAAATAATAAAATAATGAAAACAAATAAAGAATCAAGATCGGATTTGTTTGTTTTGTAAGAATTTTCATAATGAGATCATATAGTTCTTTATCAAGTTAAGACTCTGTCCGGCTTTATTTAAAAAAACTGGTTAAGTTGATTGTCAATATCTTTTATCCCTTTAAACTTATACTTCAGGTTTTACTCAGAAACATAATGAGTGATATATATCATGTTTCGTGTTGATTTAATATAAGTCAGTGGATCCCACAATCAGAACTTCTGTAAAATAATTATTATCCCTCAAGACACTGTCGAGATTTCAAGTCACCCCAATTTGACTTAAACCATGCATTGTTGATCAGTGATACCATTGATTTATTCCTAAAATAAAACTATTTGAGCATAACTAGCCTGAGAAATATTTCTAAACCCGGAATATTAACAAGTTTAAGGACTTACTGACAGCCATTCGGACTTACATCTGCCCTCTCAAGATGTTTAGGACTTACAAGCCATCCGGACTTACTTGCCCCATCTTTTGATTTTGCCTTCCATGGTCAGAAAATATTCTCAAAATAGAAATATATACCATATAGTATGTATGTCTTTTAGACATATCTTTTGATTTGTTGTGCTTCTTGGCATCTTATATCCTATATGGCCTTTTTGGCATCTTTTTGCTCAATTATTTTCTTTTTGTGTTTTCTTTCTTTTTGTCTTTTTGTATTTTTATCTTTATATATATATATATATAGTCATGATAATCACTGAATCAAACACATACAGGCTTGAGTATGAAAAATTTATATCTCTCAGTCTGTGTTAGAACATTTTTGGCATAGAATCCTGATATGTTCCCCACTAATTCATATCTCTTTAATTCAAGTGTAATCACTCAATTATGATCTTTTCATTTCTGAAAGCAAAGCCTATCGACACATCAAACATAATCCAAGTCTATTCGTATTTAAGCCTTTGAAAGTACTTAGACTCTTTTGGAACTTTGTAATATCATTTCTCATTTAAGTATGAAAATTTTTTCTTTTTATTTTTCAATCCTTTGATCTTAACTCCCCCTAAGACCAAAATATTTTTCAGAACTTGGTTTTCTAATTTTCTCCCCCTAAAATTGTGATTGTTCTTTGAAGAAAAAGAAACAATTACAATTTTATTCTTTATTAAAAATGAAAAATCTTTTTGTGAAGATTCATTAAACCAATTTATCCAAAGTTAATCATTCCCAATGATTTCACAAGGAAATCAAATCGAGAATGATCAAACGCCTTGGTAAATAAATCAGCAATATTTTCAGTTGACGGCACTTGTTTTAAATGAATAAGTTTTCGATCAAAACAGTCGCGGATAAAATGGATGCGGATGTCAATGTGTTTAGTTTTGGAGTGTTGAATGGGATTTTTCACGATGTTTAGAACTACCGTATTGTCACACCAAATGGGTGTGTCATAAATGTTTAGGCCATAATCAAGAAGTTGTTGTTGAATCCAGACAAGCTGGGAACAACAGCTCGAGGCAGCCACATATTCAGCTTTGGCAGTGGATGTGGATACAGTGTTCTGCTTTTTACACTGCCAAGAAATGAGTCGGTTGCCCAAGAATTGACATCCTCCTGTGGTCGATTTCCTGTCTAAATTACAACCACCATAATCACTGTCAGTATAAGCAAATAAATTGAAATCGGAATTTTGAGGATACCAAAGACCAAGTTTGGGTTGACCCTTGAGATACTTGAAAATCCACTTGACAGCTTTCATGTGTGATTCCTTTGGATCACTTTGATAGCGGGCACACTGACAAACAGGGAACATGATATCCGGCCTGCTTGCAGTGAGATACATGAGGGAACCAATCATTGATCTGTACAGATGTTGATCAACTGATTCTCTTAATGGATTTGGAGTAAGAGTAGGACGAGAAGCCATTGGAGTTGGAGCTACTTTGGAATCTTGAAACTTGTATTTCTCAAGAATAGTCTGAACATACTTTTCTTGATGAATGAGAATACCAGTTTCAGATTGAGTAACTTGAATACCTAAGAAAAAAGAAATTTCCCCAAGGGAACTCATCTCAAATTTCTTCTTCATCACCTCTTCAAACTCCGTGCACATACTATCATTTGTAGAGCCAAAAATGATATCATCGACATAGATTTGAACCAGAATGATGTCATCGCCTAATTTACGAATGAATAAGGTTTGATCAATTGTGCCTCGTGAATAACCATTTGCAAGCAAATGTTCAGTCAGAGTTGCATACCAAGCACGAGGTGCTTGATGTAAACCATATAATGCCTTATCCAACTTGTAAACATAATCAGGATGATCTGGATCTTCAAATCCTGGAGGCTGACAAACATAGGTTTCTTCCTTCATTTCCCCGTATAAAAAGGCAGTTTTAACATCCATCTGATACACCTTGAAGTTCATGTAAGAAGCAAAGGCTAAGAATATGTGTATTGCTTCAAGTCTTGCAACTGGAGCATACACTTCTTCATAATCCAATCCTTCAACTTGATAGAATCCCTGCACCACAAGACGTGCTTTGTTCCGAACGATAACACCTTTTTCATCCGTCTTGTTTCGAAATAACCACTTTGATCCGATCGGAAGTTTATCCTTTGGAAGTTCAACAAGATGCCAAACATTCAGCTTCTTAAACTGCATCAACTCATCTTGCATTGCTTCTAGCCAGCTGTTTTCTTTGAGTGCCATTTACACCTTCTTGGGCACTATTTGTGATAGAAAGCAAGCATAAAGGCAAGTGTTAATTGCTCCTGATCGACTTCTGGTAATTACACCCTCATGTAATGGACCAATGATTGCATCAGTTAGATGAGTTTTATGTATTCTTAATTGAGGAATATCATCTGTAACCATTCCATCTTCCAAATTAGTAATGTGTTCAACATTATCAAGAACTTCTTCAGATTGTCGAGATTGATACACAATATTTTCTTCAAGTGTGTCATCTGAAACAGGATTTTCAGAGGCAGTAGACACATTTGGAGATTCTTCAAATAGAACTTGAATGACTTCTATTGGTGTATGTATAGTTTCTGAAGAAGATGAAGATAATGGAGAACTCAACGATTCTTCCAGCTCTTGATTAGGAAAATGTTCTGAAGGAACATCTAATGACGCAGAACATTCAGATACTTGTACAAAAGCTGTAGGAATATCTTTGGATGATGAAGCAATAGCAGAATCATCAGATATCAAAGATGGAAGTTCCTTAATAATTTTATTTTCCAAGGAGATTGCTTGAGAATTAGAATCGGCAGATGAAGGTTTAGAAATTTTAAAATTTATGATCAAGGATTCATAATCATAAACCCATGAAGGAGCTGAACCTGCATCAGTTATGTTAAGCTCGTGCCAATCAATGTTAAGTGACTCAAGTATTTGTCTTGTTCTTTTATTATAAACTCGATATGGAACCTTATTAGCAGCATACCCCACAAAGTAACATTCATCAGCCTTTTCAGAAAATTTTGAAGATGATTCAGTTGTATGCAACAAAGTGCAACAACAACCAAAGGCTTTAAAATATTTAACTTTGGGTTTGTGTTTATAAAATATTTCATATGGAGTCTTATTTAATCTTTTGTTGATTAAAACACGATTCTGAACATAACATGCAGTATTTACTGCTTCAGCCCAAAAGAACAAAGGTAATTTGGCAGCAGATATCATTATTCTAGCAGCTTCAATCAATGTTCTATTCCTTCTTTCTGCAACCCCATTCTGTTGTGGAGTGCCAGCAGCACTGAATTGTCTAGCAATTCCCTTTGATTCACAAAACTCATTCAGAGTTTGATTGTAAAACTCTGTTCCATTGTCACTTCGGATGCATTTTACCTTTTTTTCTGTCTGATTCTCCACCAAAGTAATGAACTTGATCAAAAGGTGTGGAGTTTCATCCTTAGATGCTAAGAAAAACACCCAAGTAAATCTAGAAAAGTCATCAGTAACAACCAGACAGTAAGATCTTTGACCCAAACTTAAAACACTCACTGGACCAAAAAGATCCATGTGTAAGAGATGTAAGATTGATTCCACTGAGTTGTATGCAATTGGTTTGTGAGGAAGTTTATGTTGTTTACCCTTTGAACATGACAAACAATGTTCATTTAATTGAAATTCTTTTTCAGGTAAACCAATGACATGATTTCCACATACAAGTTTATTCATATTTTTAAGATTGACATGTCCTAATCGATGATGCCATAACATGGAATCATTCTCCAAGGCTTTGGATAATAAGCAAGAAGCTGTTACCAAAGAATTGGAACAATGCATATCAAGAAGATATGTGTCATTGTCTCTCGGAGTCCTCATCAAAATCCATTTATCTGGAACGACACCGGTTTTAAGATTAAACATTCTGTGTTAGTAAAGTGTGTAGAATATTGTTTGTCACAGATTTGAGACACACTTAACAGGTTATGTTTTAATTCCTCAACAAAATTAACATTTTCAAAACTAAGGACACTATTTGTAACTGTACCACGTTTAGTTATACGTCCTCCTTTGTCTCCTGCGAAAATTACTCTTCCACCATTGTATGACTGAACATCTTGTAGTAATGATAAATTCCCAGTCATGTGTCTTGAACAACCACTATCTACATGCCAAAGGCTTTCAATATTCTTTTGCGGTTGTCCCTGCATAAGTAACAAAATTACTTAGATTTTGGTACCCAAGTCAAACATGACTTGAGCACACTATGTGTTGCAGCAAGACAAAATGATTTGAGATTATTATATTTGTTTTGCACATCAGTCTTTTCATTAACATTGTTCACCTTGATTCTTTCTTTTAAATCATTTTTCAAACTCTTATGCTTTTCGACATTGTAAGCATTATCAACTTTTGATTTCATGTGTTTTGCAAATTTTCCACGAGTGAAAAACAATTTTCTATTATGAGCAATAGAATTATGAAATCGTTGTTTGCTTAGTGATTTTTGTCGAAACGGAAAATTGTTTGCCAAATTATTGGTGTTTCCACACTGATAACATCTTCTTTGTTGTGTGTGGAAAACAAACTGTGGATGACAATTATGGAAATTGTCATAAAAACCAAAGTCAGATTGACTTTTTGATTTAACATTCAGCATAGTCTCTCGAATCTTTGCCTCATTTGATAATTGATTGTTCATCTTTTGCAGATTCGAGGAAATTATTGAATTATGACCACTTTTGATTTGAGATTTAGCAGTTGTGACTTTTGGAACTGATGGTGTTGGAATAGGACCAGTCTTAGACTTTGCTGGAGTAGGACCAGACTTTGATATGCGAATTGGTGCTGGAGGAGGACCAGGCTTTGAAATACGAATTGGTGCTGGAGAAGGACCAGGCTTTGATATGCAAATTGGTGCTGGAGAAGGACCAGGCTTTGGAATATTCAGATTGAATTCAGAAAGATCATTCACTTGCAAATCTGGGCTACAAATATTATGATTTACAAGGTTAGCATTATAATGAAGTTTATTTTTAAAGAATAGAAAATTCGTTTCTTTAAAAATATGTTCTTTATTTTCAATTAAACCTTTAGAAACAAATCTACTTTTAAAGTCCTTTTCAATTTTTTCTTTCTGATTTACCCTCTGATTTGCATTCAAATTGCATTTACTATTTGATTTAATCTCATTCGAATCAACAGTCTTTTCATTTCCTGACAAAGTTTGATTACAAACAGATCTTAAAATGTTTACATTCTTATTTTGCAAACTATCACTCTCATTTTCTTTCTCACTATCACTATCCCATTCTTCAACCAACCCGTCTACTTTCACATGATCTGCACAAAAATTTTCAGTTGATTGTTTAGGTTTTGTTATTATGATAGGATCAACAGAAAGATTTACTTTAACTGAAGGTTTTAATTCTAAGGATGGAGAGAATCCTATCCCATAGCTCATATCAGAATCAGAAATGACATCAGATGAAGGTAAACATGAATAATCATGATTAATTGGAGGAGCAATGTTCGAAAATCCAACACCGCATTTTCCTCCTTTTATCTTCTGTGTCATTTGTGACTTGATAATTCCTTCAACCATAGTTGATGAAAGTTCAAATTTTTCAACAGTCAATTTAGCCGAGGCTAGTTCACTGTTGAGTCTATTAATTTCTAAAGCGAGTTCATTGTTTCTATTTGTCAAATCATTATTTGTGCATTCTTTATCATGAAGATTTAATTTTAAATTGTATACTGTACTATTTAAACCTTCAAGTTTTTATTTGAAAATCTTTTCGTTTGATTTGTGTTTTCGAGCTTGATATTGAAGTTTTTCAACTTCCATTATCAAGTTCTCATTATGAACTCTATATCTTTGAACTTTCTCAACACATGAATTTTTGCACAAACCATCATATACCTTTGGTTCAGAAGTTTCCCCTTCAGTCTCTTCCACCTTCTTGACCATAAAAGCCTTCATAGCAGCAGCTTTTTCTTCCACTGGAGCAATGTCAACAGTCTTTGGATCATTACATTGGCATTTGACTGGAGTCTCGACAGTGTACTCTTCAATCACAATCCTTTCCTCAGCAACCTTCTCATCCTGATGTTTCTTCACAACTTTCTCTTTCTCTCCTTCAACTTTCTCCTTCACTCCTTCAACTTTCACCTTTACTTCTTCAACTTTCACCTTCTCTTCTTCAACTTTCTCCTTTTCTTCTTCAACTTCCATATTCTCCTCTTCTTTCTCAGCAAACAAACCTTCCATTAGCTCATCAGAAACAAACTCAGCAAATAAATTCTCTTCTTCTTCGGGATCAGTGACAATCTTGGCAATGAATGCAGTAGACAGTGTTAGATCAAGAGCATCCATTTGATCTGACCAGTCATATTCAGCATTAGTTTGTGAAACCAATGATTTAGTACCAGAAGTACTAGCTTTGTCTTTCTTGGACTCAATCTCCACAGTCACCATCTTTTTAGGGCCTTCAGTTTGACCAGTCTTGGGTTTAGTACATTCTCTAGCGAAATGACCTGGTTTGTCACAATTGTAACATCGCAGGTTAGACTTGTCAAATCCTATTTTGCTAGAATTGTTTACACCAAACATCTTTCTCCCAGTACGTCTAGCAAAGTTCTTTGCTCTGTATACCACCATTGCCATCTGATACTTGATGTCATTTTCTTCAACATCATCAGGATTAACTTGTTGAAGATCATCAACCAAGACATTAGGAGCAGTGAGTCTACCAGATATGAAAGCTTCATAACTTGACATAAAAGTGGTGAAAAGGGCAAGATGCTCCTCAGCAATCTGGACAGTCTGCTTAGAAGAATTAGTGGTAGCAACGTAAGCATGTTGACCACTATGAGAGTCTTGAGATTGAGGGATTTGTTGATGGATGATGGGGGAATAGAGTTGAGCAGCTGGAACTTGAATTTGAGGGTTCAATACTGGTTGCATATAAGAAGATGCTGAACTTCCAGTTGGTTGTTGCTGACACATTTGGGTATAACTGACATAGTAATTAGGATTAGTAGCCATTTTTGCATAAAGAGCAGTTCCTTCAGCACCCAGAGAACTTAGATGATTAGCAGCTCGCTGCTTATCGTCCATTGCATAAGACTTGATAGTTGAAATGAGATCAGTCAACTGAAGAGTATACAAGTCTTTGGTTCTCTTGATCAGTGTACAGTTGTTGTTCCAACTGTATGGAAGTGAATTTAGCAGCTTCTTGTTCACAGTGATTGGTTCCAGAGTAATACCAGCACTCTTCATTTTAGTTACCAGTCTAACAAACCTGGCAATCTGAGCTTCCAACTCTTCACCAACAATATGATTAAACATGTTGAATTCTTGATTCAACATATCTTTTTTGCTTTCCCTCATATCTTTATTGCCCATGATCTGAGTTTCAAGAGCATCCCATAACACCTTTGCACCCTGAACTCTTGAAACTTTTGAGATATTTCAGTCGTCAAGGCCATAGTAATAGCAGCATAAGCCTTGTCATCAAGTTCTAATCTCTTAATATCATCTTCATCCCACAAGTGTTCAGGTTTCTGTACCATTTCTCCTTTATCATTCTTGTACAACGGAATGTAAGGACCATACTTGATCGACCTCCACATCTTAGGTTCCGTGTAAATAACATGATTCTCAAATCGAAAAGCCCAATCAGCATAATCGTCTTCACAGAGAAGTCTCGGTGGCTTGTTTCCAGTACCGATTTCAGTATCAAGATGAAGAGAAGCAGTAAGATGCTTTAGATTCGGTGTTGTTGAAGACATGTTTTTTCAGAAAGTCAAAAATCAAACTGTTCGTGCGAAAGAAGATATCGTGTTTTCACGCGGCCTACTTTTTCGCGCGAGATAACAGTTCGTGCGAAACTCCAATTTACTTTTCAAGCGAAATCGCGTGAAAAGTGGTTTAACTGCCTATGCGAAAAACTTATAATTTGGCACGCGAAAACTCCCCGTTTCGTGCACAAATCAATTCTCCAACTTTTTGTTTGAGCGAAAGTAACCTCCAATTCACTGAATCTGTCTGATTATACTCATTTTAATCCAATTTTAATGAATTTAGTTCAATTTTAAGCTTAATTATGATTAAAATTTGACTAAAGTCCACTAAATCAGTCCAAATCAGTCCAAAACTGCAAAATTTGAGCAGCATAACATCACCATAGCTGAATCTAGCGTAATCAATGATGAATAGCTTCAAAAATGAGTAGAAATCAATCCAAATCTTCTTCAAATTGTGGTTCTAGAGCCTAATGCTCTGATACCAATTGTAAAACCTTGAAATCTCCCCAGAAACTGTTAACACACGATCTCAATCATGTGAATGCGGAATGTAAACATGATTGGGTATAAAGAAGAATCGAATTGATCTCAAAAGGATATTGTATTGAACAAAATCAACCTATAACAGGTCTTGTGCGATTTCGCACAGTACAGAGATGAATAATGAACAAAAGCTTAATTACAAAACGAAAACTAAGCTATTTATACTAAACACTAAGGTTCTCGCGCGACAGGCTTGTCGCGCGGCTAAGCCTTTCGCGTGGAAGTCGTCTTCGCGTGGAAGCTTCTTCTCGCGTGACAGCTGCATCTCGCGTGGATCAGGCTTTCGCACAAGCTGTTTTGCCGAGCCTTGATTAGTCTTCTACAGTGCCATTTAATTTCTACAACCGAGAGCTACAAGTTATTTTGTGTTTAGTTGTATTTTTCGCTCAAGTCGAGCAGATCACAGTTTTGTGATTTTCCACCTTCGGTTGAGATCGATATTATATCGATTTTCATTGTAATCATTCGACACGTGATATATACATTTGAATTACGATGATATTGTGCTTAATGTCTTGTTCTCTCGGTTGATTCATTCAATTCGCGCACCCGGATTGAAAGAAGAATCGAATTGATCACAAATGATATTGTATTGAACAAAAACAACCTATTACAGGTCTTGTGCGAATTCACACAGTACAGGAGTGAAATATGATCAAAAGCTTAATTACAAAACGAAAACTAAGCTATTTATACTAAACAAACAGTTCTCGCGTGACAGGCTTGTCGCGCGGCTAATCTTTTCGCGTGAAAGTCCTTCTCGCGTGGAGTCAGTTGTCGTGTGAATGCAGCTTTCGCTTGTTATTTTTAGTTTGGGAGTTTGTTGTTTTGCCGAGCCTTATATAGTCTTCTACACCCGTCTTCGCTAGTTATCAAGTGCAACCATCAAACGAAGTGAGATCGATCGCTATTAAGGATTTTACATATATATACGTATACATATATACTTGACACATATTATAATTGTGTACGATTTTAAAAACTCAATAAAAAAACTTAGAATTAAAAATATTGATATTTTCATGATGATAAGATTAATATATTTTGTTATATAGTTCAAAAGTGAAGAAAAATATAAATATAAAAAGGAATAATCGATTAGCTTTGTTGCATTTACCCATTCTAGTTCAGTATTTTTCTGCTATCGAGCCCCTCGCTAGGTAGTAGTTTGATATAATAAGACGTATCTTGCTTTAAAAAAAATAAATATAGATAGATTGACAATGTGCATTTATGTTTTAATCTATGTAGATCTTACGTTTTTGTATGTTACTCCATACGTTTATTATTTTAAACATTACAACTCCAATGCAATTCAATATCACATGTTTTTATATCTAGTGGACACACTGAAAAGCAATGTTTTGAAAACCGGACAGGACCGGCCGGTCCGACCGGTTCGACCGGGAACCGGACTCCAATCCGGTCCGGTTCGGTGCTTAAAACCGGTTTAACAGTGAACAGGTGGTCAGACCGGTTGAACCGGTCGAACCGGCGGTCGGACCGGTAACCGGACCGGTTGAACCGCTTTTTTTATAAAATTTTTTATTTTTTTTAACTTTTACATAAATACGGTCCGGTTCTTATATACGGTCCGACCGGTTGAACCGGTCCGACCAGTGAACCGGTAAGGCGTCCGGTTCACTGTCCGGTCCGGTTTTAAAAACATTGCTGAAAAGTTAATTTCACTATTAACGTACACCAATAGGAAATAAAGAAATAGAAATATGAAACATGAAAAACACTGGTTTAACATATTTATTATACGTAAAAAATACAATCACTTATCATACAACATATGTAACTCTTATTTAACCTTTCTCAAGGCTATAATATCCATCATCTTGTAGAGTTGAAGGTCCAAAAAAGTCCCAATATCAGCTCTTTTATTTAATTATTCTTTAACCCTGTAAGAAAGAAAAGAAACAAAACCCGAAATTCATATAATATAAATCGTTAAATGTTTTATGCACTTTAAAAGGTTTCATCCATGAAAGTAATTACCTTAAACATGACTGCGGTCCATCAATATTGAGGTGAACTGTAATAGTAGTGTGGTGATGGAGGCGGTGGGAACTTGTACATGTAATGTTCCTTGGTGGCGGCGACTTGTATTCATATTCTTTCTTTGGTGGTGGCGGTGGGGACTTGTATTCATAATCTTTCTTTGAGTGAGGAGGTGGTGACTTGTATTCATAGTATTTCTTTGGAGGAGGAGGTGAGGATTTATATTCGTAATCTTCCTTTGGGTGAGGGGGTGGTGGCTTGTATTCATATTCTTTCTTTGGCGGTGGTAGTGGAGACTTGTATTCATAATCCTTCTTTGGGTGAGGAGGTGGTGACTTGTATTCATAATATTTCTTTGGAGAAGGAGGTGGGGACTTGTATTCATAATCTTCCTTTGGGTGAGGAGGTGGTGACTTGTATTCATATTCATTCTTTGACGGTGGAGGTGGAGACTTGTATTCATAATCTTTCTTTGGATGAGAAGGTGGTGACTTGTATTCGTATTCTTTCTTTGGGTAAGGAGGTGGTGACTTGTATCCATAGTATTTCTTTGGAGGAGGAGGTGGGGATTTGTATTCATAATCTTTCTTTGGGTGAGGAAGTGGTGACGGGTATTCATATTCTTTCTTTGGCGGTGGCGGTGGAGACTTGTATTCATAATCTTTCTTTGGGTGAGGAGGTGGTGATTTGTATTCATATTCTTTCTTTGGCGGTGGGGACTTGTATTCATAATCTTTCTTTGGGTGAGGAGGTGGTGACTTGTATTCATATTCATTCTTTGGCGGTGGCGGTGGGGACTTGTATTCATAATCTTCCTTTGGGTAATGAGTTGGCGACTTGTATTCATATTCTTTCTTGGGTGGTGGCGGTGGAGACTTGTATTCATAATCTTTCTTTGGGTGAGGAGGTGGTGACTTGTATTCATAGTATTCCTTTGGAGGAGGAGGTGGGGACTTATATTCATAATCTTCCTTTGGGTGAGGAGGTGGCGACTTGTATTCATATTCTTTCTTTAGCGGCGGCGGTGAAGGCTTGTATTCATAATCTTCTTTTGGGTGAGGAGGTGGGGACTTGTATTCATAATATTTCTTTGGCGGTGGAGGCGGGTACTTGTATTCATAATGCTCTTTTTGTGGTGGAGATGAGTAGGGGTAGGGGTAAGGGTAGTAGGCGGTGGTCAGTGAAGGCAAACTTAAGGAAATAATGACCACCATTAGTGTGTTTAGAAGGGTGGCTATTTGAGGTATGTTCCATTTAGTTCCCATTTCTACTAAAGAACTGGATCCAGGTTATGATTTTAAGCAGCTCCTTCCATCCTTTATATAGGTAATACTATTCCATATATGCCCTTTGAAATATTAATATATTACATTAGATTTTGTTAAAGCAAAGTAAACTTAAAGCACCAACTAAATTAATTAAAGAAAGGATAAAGTTATAAAATTTTATAAAATTTCAATATTACTCTAATAAAGTTGCTTAAACTTCTTTCTGCAATCGAACTCGTTTAGAACTAGAAACTTTTAATTGAAAGGTTCTGATTAGTGAGGTAAAGCAAGATGTAAATAGAGAAACATTCATATTTGTAACATCCCGTATTTTTATAAAACGATTAAGTTTAATACGTTACTAATTCCAATAATTACAAAAATTATAATAATAATAATAATAACAAATAATAATAACAAATAATAATAATAACAATAATAATAATAACAATAATGATAATAATAATAATAATAATAATAACAACAATGAATAATAAAAAAAAATGTATAAAAATTTAATTTATAAGTTCAGGGGTGCTTATGTAATTTTTAAAACTCATTTTAAAAGTTGTTAACATAAAATAACAAACAAGAAACCGCAGGGACCAAAGTGGTAAATTTTAAAACCCATCTCCCTTCCCCCCCGTTTTCCCGATTCCATCTCCGGCCACTATTCCGGCCGACGGCCGGCGAGACCAAACCACCAAATTTTACGCGGTTTTGGCTCAATCAATTGCTCCCGACAGCATCGCGTGGAGGATTCGAACTCGTGGACCACCTTAATTTGAATAATTGAATGACCTAACCCACTAAACCGACCCACTTCCACTCGGCCGAACAATTCCACAAACGATCGCACTAAAACACTCTAATAATCTAATTAAATCGATCTGCATAGACTTTATCTACCTATAAATATGATACAAACTTCGATTGCAAATCACAAGCACGCATTCATTGAATTCAATCCCCATTTCACCCGCGACCTGCAAGTTGGTCGAACACACCCTTCTGGTCAATATAATCCGAAATTGATAGAGGGCTATCCATCTTTAACACCAACAGAAGCTTCCTGTGTAGTTAATTCGATTATCAACAGTTTTTGATTCCCTTTTCGAATTCGAGATAGCCGCGGCTGTTCATCGAAGTATTCATCTACAATTTCGAAAGCAAACAGGTAATCAAACATATCAATCTACTCGTTTGATCATGGGGAACAAAAGCCCCATGAATTTGGCCATTAACAGTATCGAATTTGTGTTCAATTTGGGGTAAACCGAACTAGGGTTCTTCGCGAATTTGGGGGTTCTGGAAAACAGTGTTTAAATTCAATTAAAACTATGTTTAATCGCGGTTTAGAGCCTTGGCTCAGCGGTTAGTCGCGCGTGTGTGTGAGCTTGGGGTCCTGGGTTCGACCCGGGCCAACCCCTTTTTCTTGTTTTATTTTTTTTAAAAAGCTTATTAAATACAATAAAAATATGGAAAAATTTCTAAAATTTATAAAAAAATAAATCTATTAAATTTCCCTCATTTTAAATCTTACAAAATAATTTTCTGTAAATTTATTTTATTTAAAACAATAATAGATTTTTATAAAATATTATTTAAAAATATTAAAAATACTTATTTTTATAAAATAAATTCTAAATCAAGTTAATTATGAAATAATCACAAAAATCATATAAATATTATTTATAAATATTATAAATAATTATTTTTATAAAAATGGACACTTTATTATCTTTAAATACAAATTAATATATTTTATAAATCCACAAATTATTTATGAAATTGTGGGTTATTTCTTATAAAATATATTTGAACCAAAGGTATAAATTAATACCTTATTATTAATCAAAATACTATAAGTGTGAATATTCTTATTTATAAATATTATTGGATAATTATAAATTATATAATTAGACCATATTATTTTTATATTTAATCCTAAAAATATATAAATACACCTATGAAATCTTTCTAATGAAATCAAAATGTAAATAATTATTTGGTAAAACTTAATACTTATTGATAATTACTTATTAAAACATATACGAATATATAAAAAGATTGTAACATATATATATATTGCATGTGTGACACGTGTTAAATCAAATCAACTCAAACCTTACCAAATATATTCATTCATATTAAAGACTCAGTTACAATCAATAATAGGTGGTGAACATGTTTGATCGTGCTTTGCCTAATTCTTTGAACTTCTTATTCATATACATTACATCAATCCAAGGTGAGTTCCGTGGCCCCTTTTTATGCTTTTATAATTGTTTCAATGTTTTTCAAACTTGGGGGAAAAGTATGCTCACCCGTTTTCGATGCTGTACAATCTTACATACAATTTTCATACTTGGAATCGACGTGATACTATTCTCATATTCTAATACATACATGGTGTTATTCTATGATTCTTACAACCATTAATTCCCGGGTTTGGGAACCAACGGATAGGTATTGGTAGTACTACTGGGTTGACACCCCCACCCTTCGACGATTGGTTAACTTGTGAGTTACCAACACAGCTGCCAGCAATCCGGCCAAGGGTGAATATATTCCGACAGATTTATATGCATAACGTCATTAGGTTTGGTTGTCTTAAACACATGTTATGTGGTTTGTGCTTGCAGTATGATTCCATATCAAATTCTATACAGCATCAAATGTTTTAAATTTAAACATGCGGAACTCACCAACATTATGTGTTGACATTTTTGAGCATATCTTTTCAGGTGAACATAATCAAAGAGGATAGATAGAGTTGATGCCTTAGCCGAGACCCTCAGGATTTCAATAAGGTTTGCATTAGTCATGTATATCATTTGTTTCATTTGTGAACTGTGTGTAATTTAGATTTGGAATTAATAAGACTATGATAGTCGTGGAACTGACTAACCACGACACAAGTCACCATTGTGTCGGGCGACGTCATGACACGAGGATTTTGCATATAATATGTCTCTGTAATTATACCAAGTGTTATGACGATCCCGTCCGTCGCATCCTCGTGTTTCCGCTATAAGCAAGGGTGTGACAGATTGGTATCAGAGCCTTGGTTATAGAGAATTAGGTGGAGAACTCGACCTAGACTATAACCTAAGAACCTTCATATAGAATGCATGTTAGGGATTATGTGCATTTGATTTTACCTAAATGTCTTTCATGATTTGTGTGACACATAGACACCTGTATTCTGGATTTCCTGGCAAAAGGCCCTCGGGCTAAGGCAAGCATATCGCATATATCTCATTGCAAGACCTGGTATGCTTACCTGGGGATTTCTGGGATGAATGATAAACTATGGTCAATACACAGGTCTACAAGGCAAATGGGTCAAATATATTAAGTCTATGAACTTAATATACAGGTATATTCCTATATACCTAATAATCTACAAGTATGTTCCTACATACCTGATTTTATACATGTACACGTGTTATCTGAACATCCCGGGGAAGACATTATTACTCTTAGTCTTTCTCCATGGGATACTTTTATACTAAGAACTTTACGCTTGTATGCGCACAACATCATATTATTAGGGAACCTCGGTGATCACGCGTAGCGTCAATCTCGGATATTGAATCCGACCCTATCATAGTTATGACTGAAATCCTGAAAGTATGACGGATATGCAGTTATCATTAGACTTAGTGTGCTTAAATGCTTATTTGCTATTACATGCTATTATTGGAATACTGGCTCATGGACATAAGGACATTACATTATTTGTACTTGATGAATCTAAATAATACTATGATGTTAACTTGGGGTAAGTGAAGCTAAGGGTGATCATGCAAGGTAAATTATCATTACGGGTGCACACGTAATTGTAATTCACCATGCATGAGAAGTCTAGCTAATCTTACCATAAGGTAACGATCATGAGTATCACACATTTCTATTCTATACCCTAGGGTGCTAGGGTCATAATTCTAGTAAGCCCTTGTTGAAGGCAAACAAACATTGTAAGTCCTTGTTGAAGGCAATCAAACATTATAAGTCCTTGTTGAAGGCAATCAAACATTATCAACACTTACTCAAGTCCTGTCCTACTTAAAGCCTTCATGGTATTTCCAATCATATTGACCTTATGCTAAGGAAAAACGGATGTCACGTAACTAGTTTAGGCATCGTTCTAGGTATACCACGGATGTGGTGGGAACGCTGCGGGGAACCCTATATATAAGCATCCTTGGTATACCAAGAATGTGTTTAAACTGGGCTACGTGATGATCCTGATTGTCTGAGGCATGATGCTATTATGACTCTTAACTCTATGCTATGTTGCTACCTTATATGTTACTTGGTGGCTATACTCTATTATGTGCTAATACTTGATGCTAAGTGTTGTATGATGATTACTTGTGAGTGCTATTGATCTTGGATGCTTTCGGCGGTGTGGTTCTTCTTTGTGGGTCTACTTGCCGAGCATCCATTACAACTATTAGTTCCAGTAATGGGACCTAAGGATTGGTTTGGTTGTAATCTATACGTATGCGCTTTGTGGATCTTGCTACGTCATATAAACTTATACGTATGCGCTTTGTGGATCTTGCTACGTCATATAAACTATACGTATGCGCTTTGTGGATCTTGCTACGTCACATCAAACTATTTACACCTTGGAAATGTTTCTCTCCAGTCATCAATTCCCGTGTGGAACCGATGTATAGGTTTGTCTGTAGCCAGTTATATGCTGGTAAAACCGCCTATACATAAGTTGTGGTAGCTCACATCAAACTTATATCACGTTATTCTTTGGAATGATGCTAAGGAAAATTAAGATGTTATGTAACTAGTTTAAGTATTATTCAAAGTATATTGTGGATGTGGTGGGAACGCTGCGGGGAACCCTATATATAAACATCACCGGTATACTAAGAATGTGCTTAAACTAGGCTACGTAATGATCTTGATGGACCAAAGCATGGGTTATTGGAACTTGATGAGTAGAATCATATGTGAATCTTTTTATACTTTGATTCCTATCAAAGCACACACAAATCTTAAATCATAGTCAAGGCATTGTGTGTCTAAATCAAATAATTTTCAAGATGAGCTTTGAATCGTTATTCGTGGTTTTCAAAATCTCGTCAAAGTCTGTGCCTCACCACCCAATACATGCAAGGTTGGAAGAGTGGGATGAGTATCTGCTTATCGGAACACATGTCTTCAACAAAGTTGTGGCTGACTTAATGTTGTGATTAGTCGACGTACTCGCTTTGATTTACGAATCAAACGATTACACTCGGAACATCTCATTGTTATTTTGCCAAATCCTTGATTGTCATTTTCATGCGGTATAGCTCATATTACCCCAAATCTCATAAAATATCTTAATGATATTTCAGGATGTCTTCTATCAGCCCTTTTATTACTTCTTCTGAAAACAAATCGAAGCCTGAAAAGATTCTCTTAGTATATCTAGTGCAAACATCTTCTAATAGAAAATCTAACCCTGAGGAGGTGATGCTTGATGCACCAGACTCGTTTGAAGAGGAAGAACCCATAGACCCTGTTGTGCACACTCTACCTGCTGTCGCCACTGCACCGATTAATCCTGTGGAACCTAACCCTGCTGCACCTGTAGTTCCCATAGCATCTACGGTTGCAAGGAATGCCCCCGAGGCAAGACCCCAACAAGTGAACAACGGAGGAGCCGTGAGACGGACGGCTCGAATTAGAGGGTTCCCGGCAAACCGGATTAAGATCTGGCCTCCTGCCGACGAGACCAATGTAAGGGGCAACTATCCCGACCTACCCCCGAGTCTCTCTAGTTCCTCCAGCAGTGATGACGACCAGGACTGACGTCACACGGGCACTGATGGAGAAATAACGACTGGAAAAAGTCATCTCTAGTTACTTCGTGCTTTATGTTTAGACCCATCTAGACTATGAGTATTTGCTTATTTGGGGTGTTACTTACGCGCTTGAAACCTTGGTATTTATAATGATGAAATGAATATTATTATTTTTGCTTTGTCATTGAGGTACTATCCTGAGAAGTCCATATATTCCCTTTGATTATGAATCGAATGTTCACATCTCATTGTGATATCGAATCATTTCTTGTCTTTGATTTCATCTTTCTGATTTAAATTATTCAAAATTCGAACACCATCATAACAAATACTGCTATCTCGAACTTCGATCTTAAGCTTGTAATCATGATTTTTCCTTTGATACACTGATGTAACTTGAAATTTTCCGAATTCCTAGTTGATACTAATTTTCCTTTCGTCGTTAAGTCAAACTTCATATTGCTTGCACCATGAGAAATGCAAGAGTTTTCAAGACAACCTATGACTAAGAACACTCGTATCTCCTTATTGATTTTATCTCATCAAAGCAGGGGAGATTCCCTTACTTTGATGAATCACTATTGCGATAAATGGTTTTCCATTTGTTTGTTTTGTGAAATTTCATCCTCTGGATTAGGGTGACTTCCTTATCTTAAGGATTGACTTCAATTATTCGCATTGAAATTTACATTTCACAAATGACATGATCTCACCAAAATAGGATCAAAACCCGTATTTTGGTGACAAATGTCAACCCTCGATTGTTTTCTTGTTATTATCAAGATAAGCATGAATTCCATACCTTGATAACTAAATCTCAACTCTTGATCTTCAACTTACCATGGTTGTAATCAAGTAATGAGAAGGATGAAGTAACTTGAAGGATGAACCGATGTTGGTAATTCGACCTACTAAGTCAAAGCATGATTTCTGAACCTGAAAGGAGACCCGATCGTATTAAGTTGATTTGGATTCCAAGCTTGGAGCACTTAAAACCCTTAAATCGATTTCTCTCCCTTTGTCCTCATATTTTGACCTAGCTATATGGAAACGTTTATTCTTTTCATTTTGAGTTATCATCAAAACGTGATTGTGAGATAGTAGCCTTCCTAAACAATTCCTCCGCTGAAGATATTATCAACTCATGAACATGACTTCTAGTCATATAAATGTTCTCAGCTGAACTCATGGTTTGTTGAACTGCGTATGTAAACTTACTTAGATATTGCTACCTTGCAAAACATGTTTACAAATACCTTTCCTATTATTCGCGTCACTCCTTGAACCGCTTTTGAATCCTTAACCTTGAAGATCATTAAAATTCTATCTTGGACTGGAACAACAAGACTTTAAAAGAGAAGTTCTGGAGAGAGTTGCCAGCAAAGAGAGGAATTACTTTTAAGACTGAGTATTTGGAGCCAAAACATTCTTAATATGTGGTAAAACCGTGTTCAGCAAAGATGGGGAGAAAATTGGTGTTCATTACATGGACATGGAAATCACTGATCACGTGAAAAAAAGAGAGAAAAGATGGCAAAACTAAGGGAAGAAATAGTTGTGCAGAAGGCCAAAGAGACAGAACTTAATAAAACTGTTCATATTACAGAGGAAACGATGAGAGCAAAACAAATGCTAGCAACCATGTCACACGAGATAAGGTCTCCATTATCAGGGGTCGTTAGCATAGCAGAATCGCTATCAACAACAAAACTTGATAAAAATCAGAAACAACTTTTGAGTGTCATGTTGTCTTCTGGCGATCTAGTCCTTCAATTTATTAGTGACATCCTCGACTTTTCCAAAGTTGAGTCAGGAGTTATAAGGTTGGAGACCACAAAATTTAAGCCAAGAAGAGGTGATGTCCCAGTGGAGGTTATTGGTGATGTTGTACGGATTAGACGCATTCTCACCCACTTGATCAGCAATGCTATCAAGTTTACCTACCAAGGAAAGGTTCAGAGTAATCTTTACGTAATAGCAAACCCATTATCTCACAACGTCAAGAAATTAACCTGTACCTGTCATATACCATGGTATGACGTTAAAACATCAATCGTTATTTTGAATGATTGATTCATTTTGTTGTGAACTCATTCCAAGATCTTCGCATAACATATTATTCTTAGACCAATGGTTGGTCAAAGGAGAAATACATATTCACAAAATATGCGTTAAGGTCGCTTCATATGGTGACGTTTGGGATTCTTAAATTTCAACGGATAACCTTTCTCATCATTGTTGGTCTTATCCTGATTTCTAGACATTATATTCTAGAAATTATGGATCGGAAAATCAAACAACTCAAACAGCCGGATACCCATTGTCTAAGTCCGCTGGGAATCTAAACGTGACCCAGAGTTCACCTGGGGACGCGAGGACCAAATAAAATCTCAGTAACCTCATCTTTTCGTTTCAGTCTCCTCGTGATTAAAATTTCGGGACGAAATTTCCTAAAGCAGGGGAGACTGTAACATCCCGTATTTTTATAAAACGATTAAGTTTAATACGTTACTAATTCCAATAATTACAAAAATTATAATAATAATAATAATAACAAATAATAATAATAACAAATAATAATAATAACAATAATAATAATAACAATAATGATAATAATAATAATAATAATAATAATAATAATAACAACAATGAATTATATAAAAAAAATGTATAAAAATTTAATTTATAAGTTCAGGGGTGCTTATGTAATTTTTAAAACTCATTTTAAAAGTTGTTAACATAAAATAACAAACAAGAAACCGCAGGGACCAAAGTGGTAAATTTTAAAACCCATCTCCCTTCCCCCCGTTTTCCCGATTCCATCTCCGGCCACTATTCCGGCCGACAGCCGGCGAGACCAAACCACCAAATTTACGCGGTTTTGGCTCAATCAATTGCTCCCGACAGCATCGCGTGGAGGATTCGAACTCGTGGACCACCTTAATTTGAATAATTGAATGACCTAACCCACTAAACCGACCCACTTCCACTCGGCCGAACAATTCCACAAACGATCGCACTAAAACACTCTAATAATCTAATTAAATCGATCTGCATAGACTTTATCTACCTATAAATATGATACAAACTTCGATTGCAAATCACAAGCACACATTCATTGAATTCAATCCCCATTTCACCCGCGACCTGCAAGTTGGTCGAACACACCCTTCTGGTCAATATAATCCGAAATTGATAGAGGGCTATCCATCTTTAACACCAACAGAAGCTTCCTGTGTAGTTAATTCGATTATCAACAGTTTTTGATTCCCTTTTCGAATTCGAGATAGCCGCGGCTGTTCATCGAAGTATTCATCTACAATTTCGAAAGCAAACAGGTAATCAAACATATCAATCTACTCGTTTGATCATGGGGAACAAAAGCCCCATGAATTTGGCCATTAACAATATCGAATTTGTGTTCAATTTGGGGTAAACCGAACTAGGGTTCTTCGCGAATTTGGGGGTTCTGGAAAACAGTGTTTAAATTCAATTAAAACTATGTTTAATCACGGTTTAGAGCCTTGGCTCAGTGGTTAGTCGCGTGTGTGTGTGAGCTTGGGGTCCTGGGTTCGACCCGGGCCAACCCCTTTTTCTTGTTTTATTTTTTTTAAAAAGCTTATTAAATACAATAAAAATATGGAAAAATTTCTAAAATTTATAAAAAAATAAATCTATTAAATTTCCCTCATTTTAAATCTTACAAAATAATTTTCTGTAAATTTATTTTATTTAAAAACAATAATAGATTTTTATAAAATATTATTTAAAAATATTAAAAATACTTATTTTTATAAAATAAATTCTAAATCAAGTTAATTATGAAATAATCACAAAAATCATATAAATATTATTTATAAATATTATAAATAATTATTTTTATAAAAATGGACACTTTATTATCTTTAAATACAAATTAATATATTTTATAAATCCACAAATTATTTATGAAATTGTGGGTTATTTCTTATAAAATATATTTGAACCAAAGGTATAAATTAATACCTTATTATTAATCAAAATACTATAAGTGTGAATATTCTTATTTATAAATATTATTGGATAATTATAAATTATATAATTAGACCATATTATTTTTATATTTAATCCTAAAAATATATAAATACACCTATGAAATCTTTCTAATGAAATCAAAATGTAAATAATTATTTGGTAAAACTTAATACTTATTGATAATTACTTATTAAAACATATACGAATATATAAAAAGATTGTAACATATATATATTGCGTGTGTGACACGTGTTAAATCAAATCAACTCAAACCTTACCAAATATATTCATTCATATTAAAGACTCAGTTACAATCAATAATAGGTGGTGAACGTGTTTGATCGTGCTTTGCCTAATTCTTTGAAGTTCTTATTCATATACATTACATCAATCCAAGGTGAGTTCCGTGGCCCCTTTTTATGCTTTTATAATTGTTTCAATGTTTTTCAAACTTGGGGGAAAAGTATGCTCACCCGTTTTCGATGCTGTACAATCTTACATACAATTTTCATACTTGGAATCGACGTGATACTATTCTCATATTCTAATACATACATGGTGTTATTCTATGATTCTTACAACCATTAATTCCCGGGTTTGGGAACCAACGGATAGGTATTGGTAGTACTACTGGGTTGACACCCCCACCCTTCGACGATTGGTTAACGTGTGAGTTACCAACACAGCTGCCAGCAATCCGGCCAAGGGTGAATATATTCCGACAGATTTATATGCATAACGTCATTAGGTTTGGTTGTCTTAAACACATGTTATATGGTTTGTGCTTGCAGTATGATTCCATATCAAATTCTATACAGCATCAAATGTTTTAAATTTAAACCTGCGGAACTCACCAACATTATGTGTTGACATTTTTGAGCATATCTTTTCAGGTGAACATAATCAAAGAGGATAGCTAGAGTTGATGCCTTAGCCGAGACCCTCAGGATTTCAATAAGCTTTGCATTAGTCATGTATATCATTTGTTTCATTTGTGAACTGTGTGTAATTTAGATTTGGAATTAATAAGACTATGATAGTCGTGGAACTGACTAACCACGACACAAGTCATCATTGTGTCGGGCGACGTCATGACACGAGGATTTTGCATATAATATGTCTCTGTAATTATAACAAGTGTTATGACGATCCCGTCCGTCGCATCCTCGTGTTTCGCTATAAGCGAGGGTGTGACAATATTCTAATCTTGTGAAATTTTTTATAGACGATAAAGTTTTATGAAATTATGTGAGGTAATTAAGGCAAGATATAACCTTAGTTAATATTTAATTGTTACTTTTTCAAAGTTTTCTTAACTGAATTAATTATGTAGTTTAGTAATAATTATTTACTGAATTTTTTACTATTTTAATCAAGGCCACTTAATTTTAAGAATTTAATATTTATAGAAGTTTTATAAGATTGGAACCTTATTTGGAACTTGAGTGTTTATCCTCTCTAAAAAAATGATTAACATCAGATAATATATCTTAAATAGTTCACCTTCATTGGTTGGTTTTTTCTTTCTGTTTAATATAGTCCTTTTATATATTCATGATTTACTAAGCCTATCATTTGAGTGAAATATATTGTATTTTTTACATAAGTAAACTTAAACGTTTTTGCATCATTGCATGCAAGCAATTACAATTTACAAGTGTGAAATTTAGTATATTTATATGCTTTTAAATTTGAAATAATTTAATATATAATGATACAAATATATAAATTGTTATGATGCTAGAAAGATAATGGAAAATGATTTTTGTAAAACCTCGAATTCTCCCAGAAAAACAATAAATACACGATCTCAATCTTGTGAATGCGAAATGTAAACAAGATTGGAGTAGAAGAAGATTGAATTTGATTACAAAATGATTCTCAGATTGAATAACACAACCTAGAACAGGTCTTGTGCGATTTCGCACAGTACATATAAGATAAATGAACAAAAGCTTAATTACAAAACGAAAACGAAACTATTTATACTAAACAGCAGTTCTCGCGCGACTGGCTTTTCGCACAGCTTCCTTTCGCGCGGGACATGAATGTCGCGTGGAGTCTTTTGTCGCGTGTTCTGCTTTTCGCGTGACATCTGCTTTTCGCATGGATCAGGTTTTCGCACATTTTGTTTTGCTGAGCCTTGATTAGTCTTCTACAATCTCCCCCTAGGTTCGGTAAAACATGATCAATCAAAATCAACGTTTGCCTTTTTGTACGAGCCTGCATAAGCATACCATTTGTTCCTAAGGATCCGGTCAATCATCCACACATACTGGCAAGATAGAAAATAAACGGACTCATCAGCTGAAATGGGGGTCAATCATCCACACATACTGGCAAGATAGAAAATAAACGGACTCATCAGCTGAAATGGGGCAGTGTAAAAGCTTGAGTAAGTCGTCTTTGCCAAACTTCATCAAGTCCGCTGGATCAATGATTCGAAATGACTTGTCAGTACATCTGATCACAGCGTGACCGGAATCCTTCTCACATCTCCATGAGAGTAATTGCTTTAAAGTGTTGGGAGGAACTGGAGCATGCACGGGGACTTTCCTGATAAATTTAGGATGTTGATAGACTCGTATTTTCATTGGAGCTTTAGTCTTTTCATCTATTCTTGTTGAGTCATCAATCACCTTTGATTTGGCAGTCTTAAAATCCTTGAAGTTTGTGCGCATCTCCCTTCGTATCATAGATCTCATCAGTTCAGCTTCACTGTAATTGTTTTCATTAAAGAATGGAGCTTTGCCCATGGAGTAGAGATCAGCAGCACGTAGAGTTCAGCAGCACGTAGAGTATGGAAGTCTTGTGTGCTTTTCAGATAATCAATTTCTCCATTCTTTCTTTTTATTATATACACCTTTTCTCGCCATCATAACCCCAGCTAATGACATGAGACATTTCACCATACTTCTGCTTAGGCTTAGAAATGAATAGAAAATAAGCTTCAGTAGGTGGTGGTGGTGCTTTGAACATTAATCCTCCTCCAGTGAATAACGCAATCTGACCAAAAGAATATTTCTTTGTAGAAACAGCAGGAGTTTCACCACTCACAGTCTCAGTAGGGATTTCTCCTTCTTCAAGATTAATGTCTTTGAATAATTCTTGAAGGTTGTTCCCAAATATGTCAGTATATTCATTCTGATCCTCCAAATCATCAAACATATCAAATTCTTCTTCGACAGCTCCTGATGAAGATTGTTGAAAAGAATACAATTCCTTTTCATACACACTCTTAGTGGCAGGGTCAAGTGGATCATATCCTTCCGGATCACTAACACTTGGTCGATCGACATTATCAGTGTTAGTATCTCCAGTTGGACTCGAAGAGAAACCTGTAGCATCACCTCCATCATTATTACCACCATCATCATTATCACCATCATTTCCACCATCATCTCCACCATCATCATCATCATTTTCATCATCATTATCTGAATCAGCATAATCAACCAACTCTTCATCCTCCTCTTCATGAACAATAGGCAAAGTTATCATATGCTCAGGCTCAACGAAAGCTGTAGATGTGAAAGCTTCGGTGATAGGTACTTCAGATGAAATTGGAACATCTTCAGTCGCACTAACACTTGGCTGTTCAGTAGAAGTTTGAGCTTCGTTGACCACTTCTTTTTCTGGAACATTCTCAGTAGGAGGAGGGCTTGGAGATCGCCTACTAGATTCACCAATCACTGTAGTAGACCGTATGACTGGTGGTTGATGAAAGTAAGTCTGTGAAATAAATTCTCTAAGCTCATTAAGTTGTCTCTCCAACCCTGAAGTATAATCAAACATGTTCTTCATCTGTTATTCAAGAGAAGCTATCCTTGTATCTTTAATTGCAGAATCCAGATGAATCATGGTAATCTGACTCGACTTTTCTTCATTTCCTTTTTCAGTTCAGCAATCATCTTTAAATTTTCAAAACATTCTTTTTCCAAGTTCTTAACTCTTTCTTCTAGAGTTATAGAATGAGGAGTGCTAGATGATTCCTCTCTCCTTTGAAACTCTGGAGGAGTATTCAAAAATGAATCAACATCAAACTCTATGTTTTCCTGCGTGGAGGTGTAGAAAAACCAGAGCCAGAAACAGGAACAGTTTCTGTCTCGGTAGCAGTGGTTGTAGTATCAACATGTGTTTCTTCCTCAGTAATCACGTTTTAAGGTGATCTCTGAATGTCAGAAAAAGTAATCTATTTAGCCTCTGTAACAATCACTTGAGTTCGTGGCCGTTTTGGAATAACACTTCTCCCTCTTCTTCTTGCAGGGAAGTCTTTTCTTTTTGCCATTCGTTTTCGTCTAGAAGGAGTACTTGGTGATTCCACAGGAATATAATCAGTGTCTCTCTCTTCAGTACTCTTCCTGGTAGAAGTTGGAGTAGAGGGAGTCTGATCTGTTTGGAGCTCATATGGAACATTCCCTATCTGATCACTTGGTGTTTTAGAGCTAGAAGCTGAGTGAACAACGCCTTCCCTTCTTTCTTCATAGGATGGTTCATCCCCAAACATTCTCTCAATCTCCTGATCTATATCATCTCTAGTACCAGAAGTAGAAGCATCAGTCTATGCCTCATTAATGGGTACATCACCTCCCAAATCTTCAACATTGTCATCAACTTCTAAAAATCTACCAATCTTGGCAAAACTTTCACCAGAGCATTTGTTGCCTCTGGCTCCAGTTAGATGTGTGAAAATCTCCTTCTTGATAGTCTATACAACATACTTAGGAGATCTCTGAGTAGCAAGCTCAGGATAAGCATCATTTATTACCAACTGGATAAATCTTGGATACATGATGAACTTTCTTCCAGGATTGGCTGTTGCATTCTTTACCATCTCCTGAAAGATAACTCCAGATATACTGAAAGGTAGATCATCAACCAAAGAAACCAATAAGGAACCAAAAATTGCACACAAGCTATCCATCCCAGCTTTGAGATTGCTCAGACAATGAATCACCACATGAAATAAGTACTTCCAGTACGGTGGTAGCCATTTCTTCTCTAAACTTGGATATCTGTACTCGTATCCCATACGAGCCAGACAATCAATCACTATATCATCATCAAGACGAGTTGGTGCTCCTTCTTGATCATCAAATAAAAGAACTCGGTTCAGGATGGACTGAGAAACTGTCACTCGTTTGTCTTTGACAGTAGCAGTGATAATCTGGTTTCCCGCTTGGTCCTTTTCCAGAGCAGCAGTGCTCCAGAAAGAATCTATAAGCTCAGAATAAATGGCAGGATCAGCAGATATAGCATAAACAATGCGAGAATTCTTCAGTCCTTCGATCATGGATGAAAATAGTTCCTTCCCTTCTGGAACCTCGTCTAAGTAAGCAACACAATTATGATTTTATTGAAAATCATTTGTGCTATCTGCATTGTCAAACAAAAATCAGAAGAATTAGAATTTCAACTCTTAAGAAAAATTCAACATTTAAAACTAAGTCACATGTGAATACATATATTACACTTAAAGTTTGGTAGCAAAAGGTTATATGTAACAGTCCATTTGAGAAACAACATCATCAACACTTAGAAAAATTTCTATGATTTCTGTCATGCGAAACCTCAAATTATACGAAAAATACTTCTGTGCGAAATGTACAAGTCATGCGACAAACCATTTCGAGCGAAAATGAATTCCAAGCGAAAACCTTGCAAAACCTGGTTTCATGCGAAAAAGAGTTTCATGCGAAATCAAGGATCATACGAAAATTGAAACTCATGCGAAACTTATTCACGCGAAATTCTACTTTCGCGTCTGTTCAGCATTCTTGTGCGATTCGCACAACCTGTCTTTCAAATTAATGGTTCAAAAATCAATTTTAATCCATGAATTTCAGTCCATTGTTGTCGCCTAAGTCCATTATGTGTATTTCATTTGTCAATTTCAACATTAAAGTCCATTTTGTAAGATTTTAGTTCAAGATGTTAAGTTCCCTTAGTATTGCATCGCTACAGTAATCTTAACAACCATCTTATACCTTTCAATCGCAGTATGAAAGTAAAGTGAGCAGTGTGATGTTTCAGAAGACCAAACTTAACAATAAAAGAACTCAGTTTTGATTTTCAGTAGGAAGTGACAAGTGTTTTCGGATGGTCTGAGCGAAAAGTGATGTTTCTAGAACACTGTGATATTTATATTCCAGACAAATCACGCGACACGCCTTTTCGCAAGACGGAGTGTTTCGCGTGACTTTCCCTTTCGCGCGAGTTGAGGAACTTTTCAAATTTTTTAATTTTTTAAACTTTTAAACTTTTTCTTATTTTTACAAAATTTCAATCCGTTTTATTCTCAATTAATTATGTCAACATAAAATGTTATTTACCAAGTGACCAATTAATTTAATGAATCTTTAATTTTCAAAATTTATCTTTGTTATTTATTAGTCTTAAAAATTATACAACACAAAAGTGAAATGAAAAACACTTACATACAAAATAACAAAAGAATGAAAACAATTAAAGAATCAAGATCAGATTTGTTTGTTTTGTAAGAATTTTCATAATGAGATCATATAGTTCTTTTCAAGTTAAGACTCTGTCCGGCTTTATTTAAAATAACTGGTTAAGTTGATTGTCAATATATTTTGTCCTTTTAAACTTATACTTCAGGTTTTACTCAGAAACATAATGAGTGATATATATCATGTTTGTTTTGATTTAATATAAGTCAGTGGATCCCACAATTAGAACTTCTGTAGAATAATTATTATCCTTCAAGACACTATTGAGATTTCAAGTCACCCCAATTTGACTTAAACCATGCATTGTTGATCAGTGATATCATTTATTATATTCCTAAATATAACTATTTGAGCATAACTAGCCTGAGAAATATTTATTAACCCGGAATATTAACAAGTTTAAGGACTTACTGACAGCCATCCGGACTTACGTCTTCCCTCTCAAGATGTATAGGACTTACAAGCCATCCGGACTTACATGCCCCATCTTTCGATTTTGCCTTCCAAGGTTAAAAAAATATTCTCAAAATAGAAAATATATACCATATAGTATGTATGTCTTTTAGACATATCTTTTGATTGTTGTCCTTCTTGGCATCTTATATCCTATATGGCCTTTGTTGGCATCTTTTTGCTCAATTATTTTCTTTTGTGTTTTTCTCTTTTTATCTTTTTGTATTTTGTCTTTTATATAGATATATGTATAGTTATGATAATCACTGAATCAAACATATACAGGCTTGAGTATGACAAGATTATATCTCTCAGTCTGTGTTAGAACATTTTTGGCACATAATCCTGATATGTTCCCCACTAAATCATATTTCTTTAATTCAAGTGTAATCACTCAATTATGATCTTTTCAGTTCTGAAAGCAAAGCCTATCGACATATCAAACATAATCCAAGTCTATTGTATTTAAGCCTTTGAAAGTACTTAGACTCTGTAGAACTTTGTAATATCATTTCTCATTTAAGTATGAAAATTTCTTCTTTGTTTTATTTTGGCAATTCTTTGATCTTAACTCCCCCTAAGACCAAAAATATTTTTCAGAACTTGTTTTCTAATTTTCTCCCCCTAAAATTGTGATTGTTCTTTTAAGAAAAAGAAACAATTGCAATTTTATTTTTTATTAAAAAGGAAAAAATCTTTTTGTGAAGATTCATTAAACCAATTTATCCAAAGTTAATCATTCCCAATGATTGCACAAGGAAATCAAATCGAGAATGATCAAATACCTTGGTAAATAAATCAGCAATATTTTCAGTTGATGGCACTTGTTTTAAATGAATAAGTTTTCGATCAAAACAGTCGCGGATGAAATGGATGCGGATGTCAATGTGTTTAGTTTTGGAGTGTTGAATGGGATTTTTCACGATGTTCAGAACTGCCGTGTTGTCACACCAAATGGGTGTGTCATAAATATTTAGGCCATAATCAAGAAGTTGTTGTTGAATCCAGACAAGCTGGGAACAACAACTTGATGCAGCCACATATTCAGCTTCGGCAGTGGATGTGGATACAGTGTTCTGCTTCTTACACTGCCAAGAAATGAGTCGGTTACCCAAGAATTAACATCCTCCTATGGTCGATTTCCTGTCTAAGTTACAACCACCATAATCACTGTCAGTATAAGCAAATAAATTGAAATCGGAATTTCGAGGATACCAAAGACCAAGTTTAGGTTGACCCTTAAGATACTTGAAAATCCGCTTGACAGCTTTCATGTGGGATTCCTTTGGATCACTTTGATAGCGGACACACTGACAAACATGGAACATGACATCCCGCCTGCTTGCAGTGAGATACATAAGGGAACCAATCATCGATCTGTAAAGATGTTGATCAACTGATTCTCCTAATGGATCTGGAGTAAGAGTAGGACGAGAAGCCATTGGAGTTGGAGCTACTTTGGAATCTTGAAACTTGTATTTCTCAAGAATAGTCTAAACATACTTTTCTTGATGGATGAGAATACCAGTCCCAGATTGAGTAACTTGAATACCCAAGAAAAAGGAAATTTCTCCAAGGGAACTCATCTCAAATTTCTTTGTCATCACTGCTTCAAACTCCGTGCACATACTTTCATTTGTAGAGCCAAAAATGATATCATCGACATAGATTTGAACCAAAATGATATCATCGCCTGATTTTCGTATGAATAAGGTTTGATCAATTGCGCCTCGTGAATAACCATTTGCAAGCAAGTATTCAGTCAGAGTTGCATACCAAGCACGAGGTGCTTGATGTAAACCATATAATGCCTTATCCAACTTGTAAACATAATCAGGATGATCAGGATCTTCAAATCCTGGAGGCTGACAAACATAGGTTTCTTCCTTCATTTCTCCGTATAAAAATGCAGTTTTAACATCCATCTGATACACCTTGAAGTTCATGTATGAAGCAAAAGCTAAGAATATACGTATTGCTTCTAGTCTTGCAACTGGAGCATACACTTCTTCATAATCCAATCCTTCAACTTGATAGAATCCCTGCACAACAAGACGTGCTTTATTCCGAACTATAACACCTTTTTCATCCGTCTTGTTTCGAAATATCCACTTTGTTCCAATCGGAAGCTTATCCTTTGGAAGTTTAACAAGATGCCAAACATTGAGCTTCTTGAATTGCATCAACTCATCTTGCATTGCTTCTATCCAGCTATTTTCTCTGAGTGCCATTTCCACATTCTTGGGCACTATTTGTGATAGAAAGCAAGCATAAAGACAGGTGTTGATTGCCCCTGATTGACTTCTGGTAATTACACCTTCGTGCAATGGACCAATGATTGCTTCAGTTGGATGAGTTTTATGTATTCTCAATTGAGGAATATCATCTGCAACTATCCCATCTTCCAAATTAGTAATGTGTTCAACATTATCAAGAACTTCTTCAGATTGTCGAGATTGATACACAATATTTTCCTCAAGTGTGTCATCGGAAACAAGATTTTCAGAAGCAGTAGACACATTTGGAGATTCTTCAAATGGAACTTGAATGACTTCGATCGGTGTATCCATAGATTCTGAAGAAGATGCAGATAAAGGTGAACTTAATGATTCTTCCTGCTCCTGATTAGAAATTTGTTCTGAAGGAATATCTAAGGATTCAGAACATGCAGAGACTTGTACAGGAGCTGTAGGAATATCTTTGGATGATGAAGGAACAGCAGAATTATCAGATATCAAAGATGGAAGTTCCTCAATGATTTTGTTATCCAAAGAGATTGCTTGAGAATTAGAATCTGCAGATGAAGGTGTTGAAATTTTAAAATTTATGAACAAAGATTCATAATCATAAATCCATGAATGAGCTGAACCTGCATCAGTAATGTTAAGCTCGTGCCAATCAATGTTAAATGACTCAGTTATTTGTCTAGTTCTTTTATTATAAACTCGATATGCAACCTTATTAGCAGCATATCCCACAAAGTAACATTCATCAGCCTTTTCAGAAAATTTTGAAGATGATTCATTTGTATGCAACAAAGTGCAACAACAACCAAAGGCTTTAAAATATTTAACTTTGGGTTTGTGTTTATAAAATATTTCATATGGAGTCTTATTTAATCTTTTGTTGATTAAAGCACGATTATGAACATAACATGCAGTATTTACTGCTTCAGCCCAAAAGAACAAAGGTAATTTGGCAGCAGATATCATTATTCTAGCAGCTTCAATCAATGTTCTATTCCTTCTTTCTGCAGCCCCATTCTGTTGTGGAGTGCCAGCAGCACTGAATTGTCTAGCAATTCCCTTTGATTCACAAAACTCATTCAGAGTTTGATTGCAAAATTTTGTCCCATTATCACTTCGGATGCATTTTACCTTTTTCTCTGTCTGATTCTCCACCAAAGTAATGAATTTGATCAAAAGATGTGGAGTTTCATCCTTAGATGCTAAGAAAAACACCCAAGTAAATCTAGAAAAGTCATCAGTAACAACCAGACAGTAAGTTCTTCGACCCAAACTTAAAACACTCACTGGACCAAAAAGATCCATATGTAAGATTTGTAAGATTGATTCGACTGAGTTGTGTGCAATTGGTTTGTAAGGAAGTTTATGTTGTTTACCCTTAGAACATGACAAACAATGTTCATTTATTGAAATTCCTTTTCAGGTAAACCAATAACATGATTTCCACCTACAAGTTTATTCATGTTTTAAGATTGACATGTCCTAACCGACGATGCCATAACATGGAATCATTCTCCGAGGCTTTGGATAGTAAGCAAGAAGCTGTTACCAAAGAATTAGAACAATGCATATCAAGAAGATATGTGTCATTGTCTCTCGGAGTCCTCATCAAAATCCATTCATCTGGAACAACAAAACCTGGTTTTAAGATTAAGCATTCTTTGTTAGTAAAGTGTGTAGAATATTGTTTGTCACAGATTTGAGACACACTTAACAGGTTATGTTTTAATTCCTCAACAAAATTAACATTTCCAAAGCTAAGGACACCATTTGTAACTGTACCACGCTTGGTTATACGTCCTCCTTTGTCTCCCGCAAAAATCACTCTTCCTCCATTATATAACTGAACATCTTGTAGTAATGATAAATTCCCAGTCATATGTCTTGAACAACCGCTATCTACATGCCATAGACTTTCAGTAGCCTTCTGCGGTTGTCCCTGCATTAGTAACAAAATTACTTAGCTTTTGGTACCCAAGTCAAACATGACTTGAGCACATTATGAGTTGCAGCAAGACAAAATGATTTGATATTATTATATTTGGTTTGCGCATCATTCTTTTCATTTATGCTTTTCAACTTGTTGTTTTCTTTTACATTATTTGACAAATTCTTATCCTGTTTGACATTAAACTCATTAACAACCTTTGATTTCATATTATTTGAAAATTTTCCACGAGTGAAAAACAATCTTCTATTATGAGCAATAGAATTATGAAATCGTTGTTTGCTTAATGATTTTTGTCGAAAAGGACAATTGTTTGCCAAATGATTTGTGTTTCCACACTGATAACATCTCTTTGTTTTGTGTGGAAAGCAAACTGTGGATGACAATTATGAAAATTTTCATAAAAACCAAAGTCAGATTGACTAGGTTTAACATTCTTCACAGTCTCTCGCATCTTTGCTTCATTTGACAATTGCATGTTCATCTTTTGCAGATTCGAGGAAATAGATGAATTATGACCACTTTTGATTGAGATTTGGCAGTTGTGACTTTTGGAATTGGTGATGCTTGAATAGGACCAGTCTTAGATTCTGCTGGAGTAGAACCAGACTTTGAATTTGCTGGAGGTGGACCAGGCTTAGTTATACGAATTGGTGCTTGAGAAGGATTAGGCTTGGATATTCGGATTGGTGCTGGAGAAGGACCAGGCTTTTGAATTTTCAGATTGAATGCAGAAGAGTCATTCACTTGCAAATCTGGGCTACAAATATCTTGATTCACAAGGTTAGCATTATAATGAAGTTTATTTTTAAAGAATCGAAAATTCGTTTCTTTAAAATATGTTCTTCATTTTCAATTAAACCTTTTGAAACAAATCTACTTTTAAAATCTTTTCAAATCTCTCTTTCTGATTTACCCTTTGATATGCATTCAAATTATATTTACTATTTGATTTCATCTCATTCAAATCAACATCCTTTTCATTTCCTGACAAGTTTGTTTACAAGCAGATTGTAAAACTTTTACATTCTTATTTTTCAAACATTCATTCTCATTTTCTCCCTCACTTTCACTCTCCCAATCTTCAACCAACCCATCCACCTTCAATTTATCTGCACAAAAATTTTTAGGTGATTGTTTAGGTTTGGTTATTATAATAGGATCAACAGATAGATTTACTTTGACTGAAGGTTTTAAGTCTGGAGATGGAGAGAAACCGATCCCATAGACCATATCAGATGAAGGTAAACATGAATAATCATGATTAATTGGAGGAGCAATGTTTAAAAATCCAACACCACATTTTCCTCCTTTAATCTTCTGTGTCATTTGTGACTTGATTATTCCTTCAACCATTGTTGATGAAAGTTCAAATTTTCAACAGTCAATTTAGCCATGGCTAGTTCACTGTTGAGTCTATTAATTTCTAAAGCGAGTTCATTGTTTCTATTTGTCAAATCATTATTAGTACATTCTTTATCATGAAGATTTAATTTTAAATTATATATTGTATTGTTTAAACCTTCAAGTTTTCTTTAAAAATCTTTTCATTTGACTTGTGTTTGCGAGCTTGATACTGAAGTTTTTCAACTTCCATTATCAGGCTCTCATTGTGAACTCTGTATCTTTGAACTTTCTCAACACATGAATTTTTGCATAAACCATCATATACCTTGGGTTTTGAAGTTTCCCTTCTGTTTCCTCAACCTTCTTAACCATGAATGCTTTCATTTCAGCAGCTTGTTCTTTCACTGGAGCAACGTCAACAGTCTTTGGATTATTGCATTGGCTTTTGACTGGAGGCTCGACAGTGTACTCTTCAATCACAATCTTTTCCTTAGCACCCTTCTCAACCTGATTTTTCTTCATAACTGTCTCTTTTTCTTCTTCAACATTCTCCTTTCTTTCTCAACTTCCACCTTCACTTCTCTCTTTCAGCAAACAATCCTTCCATCAAGTCATCAGAAATGAACTCAGCAAATAAATTTTCTTCTTCTTCTGTTCAGGAACAATCTTTGCAATGAATGCAGTAGACAATGTTAAATCAAGGGCTTCCATTTGATCTGACCAATCATATTCAGCATTAGTTTGAGAAACTAATACTTTAGTACCACCAGAAGTACTAGCTTTGTCTTTCTTCGGCTCAATCTCCACAGTCACCGTCTTCTTGGGCCTTCAGTTTGATCAGTCTTTGGTTCAGTACATTCTCTGGCGAAATGACCTAGTTTGTCACAGTTGTAACACCTCAGGTTAGACTTGTCGAAACCGATTTTGCTAGAGTTGTTAACACCAAACATTTTCTCCCTGTTCGTCTAGCAAAGTTCTTCGCCCTGTAAACCACCATGGCCATTTGATACTTGATGTAATTTTCTTCAACATCATCAGGATTGACTTGTTGAAGATCATCAACCAGAACATTAGGAGCAGTAAGTCTACCAGCCATGAACGCTTCATAGCTCGACATAAAAGTGGTGAAAAGTGCAAGATGCTCCTCAGCAATCTGGACAGTCTGCTTTGATGGATTAGTGGTAGCAACATAAGCATGTTGACCACTATGAGAATCTTGAGATTGAGGGACTTGTTGATGGATGATGGGAGAATCTTGAGCAGCTAGAACATGAACTTGATGGTTTACTGCTGGTTGCATATAAGAAGATGCTGCACTTCCAGATTGTTGTTGCTGACACGTTTGTGTATAACTGACATAGTAATTCGGATTACTAGCCATCTTTGCATAGAGAGCAGTTCCTTCAGCACCCAGAGAACTGAGATGATTAGCAGCTCGCTGCTTATCGTCCATCGCATAAGACTTGATAGTTGAAATGAGATCAGTCAACTGAAGAGTATACAAGTCTTTGGTTCTCTTGATCAATGTACAGTTGTTATTCCAACTATATGGAAGTGAATTTAGCAGCTTCTTGTTCACAGTGATGTGTTCCAGAGTAATACCCGCACTCTTCATTTTTGTTACCAGTCTAACAAACCTGGCAATCTGAGCTTCCAACTCTTCACCAATAATATGATTGAACATGTTGAATTCTTGATTCAACATATCCTTTTTGCTTTCTCTCATATCTTTGTTGCCCATAATCTGAGATTCCAGAGCATCCCATAACACCTTAGCACCTCTGAACTCTTGAAACTTTTGTGAAATCTCAGTAGTCAGTGCCATAGTGATGGCAGCATAAGCTTATCATCCAGTTCCAACCTCTTGATGTCATCTTCATCCCACAAGTGTTTAGGTTTCTGAACCATTTCTCCTTTATCATTTTTGTACAATGGAATGTAAGGACCATACTGGATTGATCTCCACATCTTAGGTTCCGTGTAAATAACATATCTCTCAAATCGGAAAGCCCAATCAGTATAATCGTCTTCACAGAGAAGTCTCGGTGGCTTGTTACCAGTACCAATTTCCGTGTCTAGATGAAGTGAAGCAGTAAGATGCTTTAAATTCTGAGTTGTTGAACCCATGTTGATCAGAAAGTCAAAATCAGAATTTCGTGCGACAGAAACGATTGTGCGAAAACAGATTTCGCGCGGCCAACTTTTCGCGTGAGAATATCAATTCGTGCGAAAATTCCAATTTACCTTTTCACGCGAAATCGCATAAAAAGGTGAAATAACTGTCTGAGCGAAAACACCCTTTTTGCACGCGAAAACTTACTGCTCAAGCGAAAATCATCCAATTTCGTGCAGAATCAAATTTTCAACAGTTTGTTCAAGCGAAAATTACCTCCAAATCACTGAATATGTCTGATTAAACTCATTTTAATCCAATTTTAATGAATTTAGTTCAATTTTAAACTTAATTATGATTAAAACTCACCTAAAGTCCACTAATTCGGTCCAAATCAGTCCTAATTCTCCAAAATCGAGCAGCATAACATCGCCATATCTGAATCTAAAGTGATCAATGATGAATTTCTTCAAAAACGAGTAGAACACAATCCAAATCTTCTCCAAATCGTGGTTCTAGAGCCAAAAGCTCTGATACCAATTGTAAAACCTCGAATTCTCCCAGAAAAACAATAAACACACGATCTCAATCTTGTGAATGCGGAATGTAAACAAGATTGGAGTAGAAGAAGATTGAATTTGATTACAAAATGATTCTCAGATTGAATAACACAACCTAGAACAGGTCTTGTGCGATTTCGCACAGTACATATAAGATAAATGAACAAAAGCTTAATTACAAAACGAAAACGAAACTATTTATACTAAACAGCAGTTCTCGCGCGACTGGCTTTCGCACAGCTTCCTTTCGCGCGGACATGAATGTCGCGTGGAGTCTTTTGTCGCGTGTTCTCTTTTCACGTGACATCTGCTTTTCGCATGGATCAGGTTTTCGCACATTTTGTTTGCCGAGCCTTGATTAGTCTTCTACAATTTTTAATGTAGCGTGGCATTATATATGGCACTACAAGAAATGTCAGTAATAGTGGCGCCGCTATTAGCGGCGACACCGTCATTAGCGGCGACAGCAATAGCGGCGACAGTATTAGCGGCGACATGTCTCCGCTATTGCTTGTTAATCCGTTTCCATTTTTTCCAAAAGATCTAACCGTTGATCATGCAACAGATCTAACGGGCAGGGATTGATCGTACTTAACCAATAGCGGCGACACTATTAGCGGCGACCTGTCGCCGCTATTGGTTAAAATATACAGACCCACTAGACGACTTCCCTCCACATTCCCCCTTTCCCTCCATCCCCTGAAATCTCTCCCGACTTCTCGATCGCCGCCGGCCACCACCCGAGCACCACCCACCGGTCACCACCTTTCCCCCTTTTCCTCCTCCTCTCGGCGGTCCACCGCAACCCCCACCACCCGAGCACCATTACAACTCCCTTTCCCCCTTTCCCTCCTCCTCTCGCCGGTTACCACCGCAACCCCCCACCACCGAACACCATTGCAACCGCCCACCACCAAACACCACTTCTCACCACCGGCAACCACTGCAACCGCCCACCACCGCTGCTGCAACCCACCATCACCACCACCACTGCTGCAACCCACCACCACCACCACTGCAACCCACCACCACTACTGCTGCAACTGAAGACCACCACCACTGCTGCAACCCACCACCACCACTGCTACAACCCACCACCACCACTGCAACCGACCACCCTTATTTGGTATGAATTTTGATTTAGTTGTGTTATTGGGTGACATTATTAGGTATGAATTTTGATTTAGTATGAATACATTGGATGTTTATTTTGACTAAATGGTTAAAAGCTATATAAACATATGTTTCTGTATTTGATTTTTTGTATGTTAAGAATCCTTGAATATTTTATTTTAAATGTCCATTGTCGACAATTTTATAGAAATGAATCTTAAGTAAAGCTATATTGAATAGTTAGTTGGTTTATAGAGAAGAAAGCTCACATACTTAAGGACCAGTTTTGATAGATATGCATTAGAGAGTGATATTGGATATAACTAGCTTTAAAATGTTCTTCATGTATCTAAGTTATAGGAACTTTGAATGTGGAATGATGAATATCCTTCGACCCAAGACACATATATGAACTAACTTTAACTAAAGATTGTTCTTTGATCTTATCTAACGTTGGTCCGTAAAAGGCAACTAAAAGACTAATGGTTGGGAATAAATCTAAGGTAAACTAACTAATTAGTATTCTACCATTACTAATCAGTTTTCATGTCTTGAAATCTCCATCTCCACACTTAACTCATCGCCTTATCAGGTTCTTCAATCTCCATAGATTCCTATGATCTAATTATGTGTTGGGATATTTTGAGGATAAAGCTACTCATAACATTCTTTATCTCTTTACTAAGGTAGCTACTGAGATTTATGATTCTACTACCTGAAAACTTCAAAAGAAATAGCCAAGCTTCTGAGAAATTGTATCTTCTAATAGGCTGCATCTATCGACCAACAGTCTATATTTTGAAAGGCATCACCTTCTTATGTACTACATCTGTGCCGGTTTTAAGAAGTAGTTAAGCAACCTCAACCTTTCAATTTGATGGAGATCCTCTGCTTCTCAATATTGTATAAGATATTTATTCTATTCTTACTCTTTAGTATCCACATAGATCATATAATTCTTCTATGCCATATTATGTAGATCAATGGTAGTAGTTTGCCATTGATCTTTAACCCTAGAATAAACAATGTAGATTGTTTCTAGGTTTATTCATATTGGTTGCCTACGAGCAGCTAGTGTTGTTTATAGTATATAACCCCTCATTGTAATAGTGAAAAAGTTACATGCTTAACACTTGTAGTTTGCTTTGTATTTGTAAATTTTAATATACTAAGTGAATATAATTTGAAATTGAAAAACCATTATGTTACTGTTCAATTATTCTACTATTTTGTGCTTATGTTGTGTGATATCAGTAGTCAATAGAGATTCCACATCTGTTTATTAGTTTCACAAATTATCTTGTTTTAGTTAATTCCAAAGGATCCAACAAGTGTTATTAGAGCTTTGACCGTAGACTTGTTTAATTTAACTATTATTAAGTCATTATTTTAGTGAAGCTATTCTCAACACTAGTAACACTAAAAAAACACTAAAGCTACTATTACTATAAACCATGATCTTGAAAATGGGACTCAAACCAAGAGTCTCATGTTCACTTCAAATGACTACGACACCTGGAAGATCAAAATAAAGATTTATCATTTATCAAGACCAAAAAAGATGGAAATTAACTGAATTCATAGCTCCTTGGATACTTTCCGTGGCCATTCCAAACTACATCAATCATGGTGTTAAGAAGTATATCAAAGCCAGATATAAGGAGAACATATTTGAGAATTTTAACTTTATGAAGGGTGAATATATGACTGCAACATATCATAGATGTGTTGTGCTTGTTGATGTTTTAGAAGAAACTGATGTAAATATTGACAACAATGAAGTAATAAGAAATTCATGAGGTGATATAAGTTTTAAATAGTTTACACTATAGCAATAAAAAGAACTAAAACCTAAGAACTATGCTACCTGAGAAGTTACATAAAACTTTCAATGCTTATCATATGGAGATTGATGCTCATAACCAACAAACTAGTCCTTCTTGCTTTTATCCACCATTGGAACAGACTTGTTGTCATTGACTGCATTATGTTCATTTTATGTTTTATAATTCTCGTGTTTAACATGTTACTTCTAGAAACTGATTATCTGCTTATTACAATATTGCAATTCGTAGTCACATTCATAGTTTGTCAAACACTCATACAACTGGTTGACATACTATTATAGCTATCAACGTAGTGTTACAGTTAAAACAAAAGGCACACATCCAACTACTATTTTCATGTTGACTACAACACTTTCTTCTTATTTAACATTATGTTCTAAATCTTATATTTCAAGACATGATTTCATTGTGGATTGTTTTCGCACACCTTATGGCTGATGTTATGAGCCATGGAGGTGATGGCGCGGGGGATCCACCACTACCTCCATTTGACGGTCCTGGCAGTCACGCGTTAGATGGTAATGGTTATTATAATTAATTTATTAATATGTTTATTCAATTATTATTAATATATGATGCAATTAATGATTTTTTAATCCAATTACAGGCACGCCTTCTTATAAAAAAGAGGCAAGGCAAAAAATAAGAAATTGCAGCAAGAGCTATCTAAAAAGGGAGGACCTTTATCTATTCCATTGATAGAGCTGCCACGTATACCCCCGTTGGCGAACTTAATGATATGTTTGTTCGTGAGGTGGGGATATACATGGAAGCTAATTTTCCTTTTAATGTTCGTTTGTATGAAAATCTTTCCGATGCTCAGAAGAATGCTTTGGAAGAGCATATGGCGGTAAAATTTTATAAGTTATATGTTTGTTATTCAATTTTACATAACTAACTTTTATTTATTTAACTTAAATGTAGCGACACTTTGACTTTGATGAGATATTGCGAGATCGTGAGCGCGCACAGACAGAGGGTGGAATCCGCTCGGTCTTTCTCAAACGATTTAGAGATCGAAAAAATGTGGCAAAAAGACATTTTGATCGAGTTGGAGGATACGAAAATGTAGAACAAGCAAGGGTGAATCCTCCACCAGGCATGAATCATGAAAATTGGAGCCAAACCGTTGACTATTTTATGAGTGACGCATATAGAAATGTGTCAAGTTTAAACAAAGAAATCATCAACAACAAAATATATACAAACCGTGAGGGGACTGCTTCATATAGTAGTTATAGTTATAAGAATGTAATGATTTAAATTTATATATTTGTGTATTATATATTAGTATTTTTAATATATATTATACTTTTTAAAAACAGAATAAAAGCAGACTGGAGACGTTTCATGATGCACATACTGGTAAAGATGGGACCTTTGATAGCGAGGTAGCACAACAACAATATGTAAGTATTTCAAATTAAGAATGTCGAGTTCTTTATGTATGTATAAATATGTTAATATATTTTTGTTAATTAATACAGAACCAATTAAAGAAAAGGTTTGATGAGCTAAGTCAAACCCAAAATCAAGAAAGTGGATCATCAACGTTGAATGAAGTCGAGGTTTTTGAGTCGGTGTTGGGACAACGGCGTGGACATATTAGGGGGATTGGGCGTAAGCCATTCTCATCTTCAGGGACGAGTTCTTTTGTACATGATCACGAACAAACTCCTCAGTCATTTACACAGGTAAGTGCATCATTTTGTTTTAGGACAATTATGACTTTTAATTATCTAAGTTTAGCTTAAACGGGTCAAAACGGGTCAAAAACTTAAACTTAAACTTAAACTTAATTATACTATGTTGAACAAACCATTCATCATTTTGTTTTACTTATCTAAGTTTAGCTTAAACGGCTCAAAACGGGTGAAAAGAACATGATTTGCGGATAAACGGGTCAAAATAACTTAAACTTGAATGTGTTAAGTTCATCATAGTTGTTTTAGGTTAATTATGACTTTTAATCGCTAAAATAAAAATTATTATCTAAGTTTAGCTTAAACGGGTCAAAACAGGTGAAAAGGACATGATTTGTGGTTAAACGAGTTAAAATAACTTAAACTTGGATGTGTTAAGTTAAACATAGTTGTTTTAAGTTAATTATGACTTTTAATCGCTAAAATAGAATTTAATTATCTAAGTTTAGCTTAAACGGGTCAAAACGGGTGAAAAGGACATGATTTGTGGTTAAACGAGTCAAAATAACTTAAACTTGGATGTGTTAAGTTCAACATAGTTGTTTTAAGTTAATTATGACTTTTAATCGCTAAAATAGAATTTAATTATCTAAGTTTAGCTTAAACGGGTCAAAGCGGGTGAAAAGGACATGATTTGTGGTTAAACGAGTTAAAATAACTTAAACTTGGATGTGTTAAGTTAATCATAGTTGTTCTAAGTTAATTATGACTTTTAATCGCTAAAATAGAATTTAATTATCTAAGTTAGCTTAAACGGGTCAAAACGGGTGAAAAGGACATGATTTGTGGTTAAACGAGTCAAAATAACTTAAACTTGGATGTGTTAAGTTCAACATAGTATGTTTGGTTTACACTTCATATACTTTGTCAAAATATAAATGTATTTTTGTTTTTGCAAAAGCAAATTTCAAGCCTGTTCCAAAATGCGCAATTTATGTCACAAATGACACAATTAATTGCTTCGCAAAAGGCTCCAAATCAAACGGAAGAAGATGATTCAGACGAGGGGGATGAATAGCTTATTTTATGTTTGATTGTATGATATGTTTGATTGTATAATATTTCGTAATCTATGTTTGAATAGCTTATCTACGTTTGATTGTATGATATTTCGTAATCTAGATTGTAGTTTATGTTATTAGATTATGTTATTAGAAAATCTAGGTTTATTTGGGATGAAAACTGTATTTTTGAAAAAACAAAAAAAAGTAAAAAAAAAATAACCATTAGCGGCGACATATAAGCATTAGGGGCGACATATTTTTCGTCAATTCTGAGGCCTTTAGCGGTGACTCAATAGCGGTGACTCAATAGCGGCGACATAGAGGCATTAGCGGCGACTTTTTAGCGGCGACACATTAGCGGCGAAATTTTGACAATTAGCGACGGTTTTTTACCGGCGACTTTTTTGCGGCGACATGTCGCCGCTAAAGGTAATAGCGGCGACTTTAGGGGTCTTTAGCGGCGACTTTAGTCGCCCCTAAAGACCTGTTTCCTTGTAGTGTGGGAGGCCTCTACGACAACATTTAAAGCATGTAACTAGTTAGATCTAATGTGATTAATTATTATTCTCTAATAAACTGTAAACCTTTAGAAATGACTAATAACTTTAGGGTTTACGCACCCATCTTGTGATCGACTGTCGCCTACCTCGGTATGACCGTCTCTTGACCACCATATGCTAATATATCCAAATAGATCAAAGAAATCTACTAGACACACAACAAGCACACAAACATTCACACTCCTAAAATATGGTCTGAGAGTGATGAGGTTAAGCTTGATCTATATACTATAAGACAAAAAAAACGCTCTTAGTGAAACGTCAGCTAAAAGAATATGTGTGATGACTTAAAATAAAAAAATAGTTGTGATGTTGCGTACATATATATGGATTATGACATCTCTTATTGAGGCGACATGCCATTATATTAATACCCTAAGCAATCGTTTAATATTTGTTCACTCATTTAGTAATTCTTATAACATGAAATCATATTAATTGTTTAACATATGTTGCCCAACTTAGGCTAACTCTAGACTTTTTTGAAAACTTTAGTTACTACTTAACTTAGTATTTTAAGTTTTTCCAAAACTATGAAAACAATACATATCTTGTTTCTTAACATATTTATAAATTTTAACATTGATAATAATTTTTCAATAACTATTGTATATATTTTTTCGGACGGACTTGCACACACTCTATCAACTCATAAATCTACATCACAACTAATTTAACTAATTTGTTACAATAGAAGAACATGTTATTAGAACCAACTTAACCCCCACCCAAAAAAGCATCACACACACACTATATTCTATGAAGCCAACTATTAAAATAAATTCCATATTATAATGAAAATATTTGAAATTATCTATTATCATTGGTTATATAAAACAGGCTTACGAAATTTATGGCTCAGGCGTGTTATTTACTTATAGGGCGCAAGATCACTTAGGAGGAATAATGTAATTTAGGCTTTGAAGTATACTGGTAATGTTGGAGTGCTTTGTTTGCTTTTTGCAGGTTTGTTCTTTAATAAAATATCCTGTCGTTCATAAAATCTATATGTGGTCAAAAAAAAAAGAACAGTAATTTAAAAATAATAACATTAACAAAAAGTTACCTGTTTAAATTCACACAAGTGGAAACAAAAATAAATAAATAAATAAAAGAATAAAAAAATAAATGACAAAAGAATACTTGTAGTAAAACGTTGTTATTTTTCAAGAAATTGATAGCTAGTTTATATTCTAGTAGTTTTTAGATTTTTTTCGTTTCTAGTAATTTTAATAATTAGTTGTTAGAATAAAAAGTTGATGTATGATTTCTTTCTATTTTATATTTAAAAAAGCCCTTCACATGTGCGTGTGAATACATGCTATAAATTCCTTCACAAATACATTTTTTAAAAGATCAAGTAGCAACAATACAAAATTTATGCCATAAAATGGATATTAATTAATTACTACAAACTTATTAGTTATTATCGATTGATAACCCAACGTAACATGTTTAAAATACTTTCTATATGACTCGTAGAAATGAAGTTATACGGTAAATAGTTTGTAACTGAATAGTTAAGTGGAATAGTTACTTAATTAGGGTTTGATAGATCGACTTCCAAGCATTGTCTTTTTCATTAGGTATGCAAAAGTAATTAGGTTCAAGTCAATTGGTAGGTACCTAGAGATAATTCTAAGGCAAAAACTAATTGAGACGTTATTCTTTATTTAGAAAAAGAAAGGTAACATAATAACAATTAAATAAGTGTTTAGCGATTAATTAAGCAAATGAAAAAAACTTAACCGAGACGAAATTCTTCATTTAGAAATAATGAAAATTTGAAAATAGAAGAAATTCTAGATGGTTTCACCAACTTATAAACACGTGCACAATTCTAAAATTATGTTTAGGGTTTAAGGTAATGGTTCAAACTGTTTAAAAACACACATAATTATACACAAAATAAGTGTACGGTAAGATTGCGTATATCACAGTGTACTGGGTAAAAAACAGAAGTTTAGTCTAGCATCACGCATGTCATTTTCCTATGTTTAGGGTTAACTGTATTAAAATAACATACAACTAGACACTAAGAGGGTGTTTGTTTTCTGTGAAAAGCTCTTCCCTACCTCTTTTGTCTGCCCCGGCAGATCACGCGTATACGTTGAGGTCTGTAGAGTGTTTGTTTTTTGGAAGACTATTCATTAAATAATGTTTACGCGAGATCTGCATGTTGCAAACATGTCATAACCACTTCTAAAGTCTTCTAAAGTCCGAATAGTATTAAACACCATCACCCACCACCACCCATGTCCACCACCACCGTCAACCACCACCACCGTCTGTCACACCCTCAAATTCCGGGTCTGGAACTTATCACGGAGGGGTGAGCAAACAGGATCGAACACAGTAGTCACACATGAGATGCAATTATCTATATGATAGGTTTTAGATAATCATTACATTGATAATCAGAGTGATAAATATTATACGTAGCGGAAGCAAAAGATAAATTGTTCTTAGCAACACGTCTATTCATATCTCAAATAATAAGCAATATGTATCTTGAGCTCTTATATGATCCTACGTGCGTGTCCATAAGCTCCTAATAGATACCTGAGAATACATGTAAATCAAGTGTCAACACAGGGTTGGTGAGTTCATAAGTAAGTAAAACATAATGATAAATCATCAATTATCATTCAAAGAAGGGTTTATTTTGTGAAGATATGGAACCCTTTTATAAGGTGAACCCGCTATCCCACATACTTACTAAGTACAAGCCTAACAAATCCTTCACATAAGATTTGCCCATGTATCATAGTTTATTTATATATGAATAGCCTGTCGGAACCCTTTTATAAGGTGAACTCACTATCTCACATACAAGCATCAAGCAAAGCACCATCATAGTTCATAAAACAAAAGGGAATGTTTCATCCCATGAACAGTAATTAATATCACAAATAAAAGTTCCAGTTTAAAAGAGCATGCTTCATCCCAAAACCAAAGTAAAAAAAGGAAAACACGAGAACTCACAAAATAATCTGAAATTTCAATCACAACATCTATTCCAGCCCCAAAATATTTAAATGATTAAAAGAGGAACAATTAAGTATGAACTCACCTCAGTCTTTGGGTAGTGTTGACAAGCTAGTAAATTCCTCCTAAGTAATTATAATTCACATAAGCAAATATATATATACAAATCCATAACCTAAATAAGTTAGATCTTGAATCTAGTGTTCAATTGATCTAGGGTTTGGTTTTCTGGGATTTGTTATGAACATTAAATCATTTAATTATTTTTGTTAATAATTAATGATAAAATTTAATTAGTTTAATAATGATTTTGACATATCATTATATTCTAATTAAATTATAGACGTTATTTAAACATGTAAGTTTATATTTAATTTTGTAAGATTTTATAAATGTTTAAATTTCTAAAATCTAATTTGTATTTATATTATCAAGATTAATCCCTAAATAATATAATATCCATTAATAATTTGATGATTTAATTTATATTTAAAAACCCATTTTTGTATGGATAATAATTTATAATACATGTAATAATTATTTACATAAATAATTAAGGTTTTTAAATAATTAAATTTCTACAATTATTATGATTTATCATTAATTAAAATAATATGGTGTCCAATCAATGGATTAATACTTTAAATCATCATTTAAAGTCTATTTTATAAAAAAAATGGTTATTTATAATATTTTTAAAGATTTTATAAATTTATTTTAAAGTGTTTTTAAATAAATAAATTACAGAAAATTAATAAAGGCTTTTACAATAAAGAAGTTTTTAAAATTATTTTTATAATTTTTGGTAATTTTTGTATATTTTTAAAAAGTAAAATAGGGCATTAAAAAAATATTGGGAGGGGGCCGGGTTCGAACCCGTGACCTTCTCCCCATACTCCCACACCCGAACCGGTGAGCCAAAGGCTCAAATCGCAACAGAAGCCGGTTCCAATTAATTTTAACAACTCTTCTCAATTAACCCCCAATTTGCGAAGAACCCTAATTCACAAATCGATCAAATTGAAGCTTAAATCTTGAACAATCATTACAATAGACATAGAGCTTTTGTTCCCCATGTCAAACCGAATGTGGTAATGTATTCAATTACCTGATTCGAAGTTGATTTGATGCTGATCCTTTGAAGAACAGTCGCGACAGGGGAATAAGGTTGATTGCTATCCAAATGGTAGTGATAATCAAATTCCTCTTACAGGAAGTTTCTAATGGCTTAAATGATCGAAAGCCCTCTATCAATTTCGATTTATAATAGTTCTAAGTGGGTGTTCGGGTGAGTTGCAGGTCGCGAAGGAGAAAGGAGTCAAATTCGATGAATGGATGTGTTTCTGATGAAATTGGGAGTTGTAGTTGATTAGTAACATTTATAAGGTTGTTTAGGTTCGATCAATTTGATTAAAAAGTTGTTAGTGCGATTTACAATCTGTAAAAGTTGCCGACAAGAAACGTGGATCGGTTGGATCGATCGCACTCAAATTTGTTTGATTATCGTGGGTGTCCAGTTCGAATCTGCACATGGTGATGTTGGTGGTATTTAATTGAACTTAAACCGTGTGTTTTTGTGGTTTGTAGTTGCCGGAGTATGGCCGGAGAAGGTGGCCGGAGATAGGCTGACGGCGAGGGGCGGGGGTTTGGGTTTGAATAAATTACAGAATGGTCCCTGGGGTTTTGAATTTTATTATTTCATGTTTAAACCTTTTTAAAACAAGTTTCAAAAATTACAAAACAACCCCTGGACTTTATTAAATCAATTTCATAATTTTATAAATTATTATTAATAACAATATTTTCATTATTATTATTATTATCATTATTAACATTATTATTTCTAATAATAATATTATTATTAGTATTATTGTCATTATTTTATTATTATCATTAAATAATAATAAAAATATAAAAATAAATTATAAATTCACATAAAAATTTTATTAAATCATGAAAAATTTTCGGGTTGTCACATCATCCCCCTGTTAGAGGAATTTTCGTCTCGAAAATTAAGATGTACTCGTAACATTTTGAACAAGTTAGAATACTTGCACATCATTTCGTCTCTCATTCCCAATGAAACTCAGGACCACGTCGGGAGTTCCATCGAACTTTGACAACCGGAATCTTGCTCTGAATTTAAGAAAACTGGGTTTTTCGATTAAATTCAGCAAGACACGAGTACTAAGGAAACAAGTATGTAAGTTTAAGCATATAACTTCTTAATCTTAGTCAATCTCTAACTAAGGCAATTTACTTTGTGCAACTATTGTGTGTGGCTATAGGCTAGATGCAATTCCTAACTCACTATAACCAATGACTCTGATACCAATCTGTCACACCCTCAAATTCCGGGTCTGGAACTTATCACGGAGGGGTGAGCAAACAGGATCGAACACAGTAGTCACACATGAGATGTAGTTATCTATATGATAGGTTTTAGATAATCATTACATTGATAATCAGAGTGATAAATATTATGCGTAGCGGAAGCAAAAGATAAATTTGTTTCTTAGCAACACGTCTATTCATGTCTTATCAATAACCAATATGTATCTTGAGCTCTTATATGATCCTACGTGCGTGTCCATAAGCTCCTAATAGATACCTGAGAATACATGTAAATCAAGTGTCAACACAGGGTTGGTGAGTTCATAAGTAAGTAAAACATAATGATAAATCATCAATTATCATTCAAAGAAGGGTTTATTTTGTGAAGATATGGAACCCTTTTATAAGGTGAACCCGCTATCCGACATACTTACTAAGTACAAGCCCAACAAATCCTTCACATAAGATTTGCCATGTATCATAGTTTATTTGTATATGAATAGCCTGTCGGAACCCTTTTATAAGGTGAACTCACTATCCACATACAAGCATCAAGCAAAGCACCATCATAGTTCATAAAACAAAAGGGAATGTTTCATCCCATGAACAGTAATTAATATCACAAATAAAAGTTCCAGTTTAAAAGAGCATGCTTCATCCCAAAACCAAGTAAAAAAAGGAAAACACGAGAACTCACAAAATAATCTGAAATTTCAATCACAACATGTATTCCAGCCCCAAATATTTAAATGATTAAAAAGGGGAACAGTTAAGTATGAACTCACCTCGGTCTTTGTGTGGTGTTGACAAGCTAGTAAATTCCTGCTAAGGAATTATATTTCACGTAAGCAAATATATATACACAAATCCATAACCTAAATAAGTTAGATCTTGAACCTGGTGTTCAATTGATCTAGGTTTGGTTTTCTGGGATTTGTTATGAACATTAAATCATTTAATTATTTTTGTTAACAATTAATGATAAAATTTAATTAGTTTAATAATGATTTTGACATATCATTATATTCTAATTAAATTATAGACGTTATTTAAACATGTAAGTTTATATTTAATTTTGTAAGATTTTATAAATGTTTAAATTTATAAAATCTAATTTGTATTTATATTATCAAGATTAATCCCTAAATAATATAATATCCATTAATAATTGATGATTTAATTTATATTTAAAGACCCATTTTTGTATGGATAATAATTTATAATACATGTATAATTATTTACATAATAATTAAGGTTTTTAAATAATTAAATTTCTACAATTATTATGATTTATCATTAATTAAAATAATATGGTGTCCAATCAATGGATTAATACTTTAAATCATCATTTAAAGTCTATTTTATAAAAAAAATGGTTATTTATAATATTTTTAAATATTATTTTATAAATTATTTTAAAGTGTTTTTAAATAAATAAATTACAGAAAATTAATTAAAGGCTTTTAAAATAAAAGAAGTTTTTAAAAATTATTTTTATAATTTTTGGTAATTTTTGTATATTTTTAAAAAGTAAAATAGGGCATTAAAAATATTGAGAGGGGGCCGGGTTCGAGCCCGTGACCTCCTCCCCATACTCCCACACCCGAACCGGTGAGCCAAAGGCTCAAATCGCAACAGAAGCCGGTTCCAATTAATTTTAACAACTCTTCTCAATTAACCCCCAATTTGCGAAGAACCTTAATTCACAAATCGATCAAATTGAAGCTTAAATCTTGAACAATCGTTACAATAGACATAGGGCTTTTGTTCCCCATGTCAAACCGAATGTGGTAATGCATTCAATTACCTGATTCGAAGTTGATTTGATGCTGATCCTTTGAAGAACAGTCGCGACAGGGGAATAAGGTTGATTGCTATCCAAATGGTAGTGATAATCAAATTCCTCTTACAGGAAGTTTCTAATGGCTTAAATGATAGAAAGCCCTCTATCAATTTTGATTTATAATAGTTCTAAGTGGGTGTTCGGGTGAGTTGCAGGTCGCGAAGGAGAAAGGAGTCAAATTCGATGAATGGATGTGTTTCTGATGAAATTGGGAGTTGTAGTTGATTAGTAACATTTATAATGTTGTTTAGGTTCGATCAATTTGATTAAAATAGTTTGTTAGTGCGATTTACAATCTGTAAAAGTTGCCGACAAGAAACGTGGATCGGTTGGATCGATCGCACTCAAATTTTATTGATGTCCGCATTGATTTTCTCCTTCTGTTTGAGTTTGGAACCCCTTTTGTACCAGCAATCATCAGTAAGATGATTGAACAAGCCACATATCTCACATGGCTTCTTCTTCATCTTATGCTGATCATCAGCTGAAGAGGATGAAACTGCTGAAGACTTGTTCTTCAGCTGTTTGCTTTCAGTACTAGCAGTTTTCTTCCTAGTGCCTGCTTTCCTGGCATCCTCTTTAGCTGTCTTCAAACCTGTCCTACTGTTAGTTTTCTTCTCTTTAGTGCTAACAGTAGTTGAGGTTTGAACTTCAGATGTTGTCACTTGCTCTCCAGTACCTTCAGTACTTCTAGTGACAACACCTGAGTTGATCAGCCTTTTGGTCATATGACAGTCAGCATTTGAACCATCAGCTGTTATAGCATCAGCTGATTGGTTTTGGCATGAGTTAATGCTAACTTCTACCTCTGATGATGCTGAATCAGAAGATAGTAGGTCACATGATGAAAAGGATTGGTTATTGCTCTCCCCATTAGATTCAACTTCTGCTCTTGAAGTGAAATCTGTAGGAGGAGCAGTGTGATTATAACCAATGCCAAACTTCACATTGGAAGCTGATTGCTTACTAAGAAGCATTTCAAACCCTTGCATGATTGCACCCATCGATCACACTCAACTTGGGTGGTTGCAAGAGTTTCCTTGAGGTCTTTGTACTTCTCTAGAAGTACATCTTCCCTAGCTTTATCATCTTTGATTTGACATTTAAGCTTGTAAATCTCATCATTTTTCTCTTTTAGAACAACCTCAAAATCAGCTTTTCTTTTGGAAATAGTGTGCTCAAGCTCAAGATTTTTATCTATTAAAGCTACATTTGCTTCTCTAATAGAAGCAAATGCTGCTATACATGATTCAGAACAAAGCTTGGCTTTAGCCTCAGTGGATACCTGCGATGAGGCATTGGATGATGACCCTTCAGCAGAATCAAGGGCCATCAGAGCAAGATTTCCAAAAGGATGATCACCACCATGTTGACCAGCATCTTGGAGTAGTTGTTCCTGACCAGATAGATCATCTGGTAGACTACTCCAGTCAACAACACTTGGGTGAAGAAGCTGTGTTGTTGAGGTTGTGTGTGATGATGAGATTGGGAAGATTGAGGCTCAGGAAGAGAATGAGGTGGTTGAGCCGAGGGTGCTTGAGTTTGACTAGGCTGAGGCACATAGTAACAGGGGTAAGGATATGGCATATGACCCTGAGGCACAAAATAAGCAGGTGGTGCCTGTGCTTGTGATGGATGGCTAGAACTAGAGGAATGTTGCCCTCTGTGCTGTGAGCTATTGCTGGGAAAAGTCACAAAGGGTGCAGAGGAGTTAGATCCAGATGATCTACACTCTCTAGCAAAGTGTCCAAGCCTTTGGCACTTGTGACACCTCAACTTGCTCTTGTCAAAACCAACTTTGGTTTTGCCAGAGAGTCCATGGAATTTCCTACCAGTTCTCTTGTAGAACTTTTGAGATTGGATATTTATCATTGCTATTTGGTTTAAAATATCCATCTCTTCCAGATCATCATCTGGAATGCCCTTCAAGTCCTCCATCAAAAAACACAAGTTATCACCACTACCTCCTGAACTACTAACACCAACAAAAGCTTGTTCTGAGTTGGTAGAGAAATCAATATGCTCATCATAAGAACATTCTGATGCAGCATATTCTGACTCCTGACTTATCAAGGCAGCATTTCCTTGAACAAAGTCATCAGCGAGCTTGCCAGAGGTGGACAGCTTCCTCTTTTGCTCTATCTCTCTCTGTAAGGGACAAAATATTTGGATTACGATATCATTGTTGGTCGAAAGCAACAAAGTTGCGAGAGGCATGCAAGTCGCACATGCATGCATGCATGCGAGAGAAAGCAGATTCGCATGCATGCGAAAATGCATGCATGCGAACAGCAGACAGGCGAGTCGCATATGCATGCGAAGGCAGGCTAGTCGCATTGTCATGCGAGATCGTGATGCGAGTCGCATGCATGCGAAAAGCATCTCTTTCGCATGTATATATATGTGCAAACGAGTTTAGTTAGAGGGGTGCTTCACTTTACTAAGAGTTGTCTAGATAGTGTGTGTGTTTTCTCTGTTTATGTCGCTCAATTGAGCAGATCACATGTTATGATTTTCCACCTTCGGGTGAGATCGATAGTATAACGATTTTCATTGTAATCGTTCGACTTTGGAACAAAACATTTCAATTACAATGAGTTTGTTGTAAACATTGAAAACACCTTGTTATCTAGATTGATTTAAAGTAGAATGTGCACCCGTCTTCGCATGTTATCAAGTGCAACAATTCAAACGAAGTGAGATCGATCGTTTTAAGGACTTTACACTCTCTCAAATGTGAGCAGTTTCCCATGAAGTTGGGTGAGAGATAGAGTTTCCAGATTTGCACCGGAGCGTAGGACAATGGTATAAGTGTCCCATCTCTCAGGCAGTGATCTGAAGAACCTGTTGTTCATCTGGCTGTTAGAGTACTCTTGTTTGACCATCTTTAGCTCAGAAATCAAACAAGAGAACCGCTCAAACTGCTGGGTCAGAGTCTCACCCTTCCTATGAGAGAATGTCTCATATTGTTGGGCGAGGATTTCCCTATTGTTTACTAAGACCGAATCAGTTCCTCCAAATTGTTCCTTTAGAGCAACCCATAGGTCATGAGCAGTCTCATGATGCAGGAGCCCTGAATAAATCTCATTAGGAATAGCCATGGCTAAAATTCCATGGGCTCTAGCATCAATTTCGAACAGCTTAAGATCTTCGTCCGAATATTGTTCAGGTTTCTTCGGAACCTGTTCATTAGATTCAGGGACGCTCACCATAGGCTTGTATGGTCCGTGTACCACTGACTTCCAACAACCAGCACTGTTGACAGACAAGTGGTGAAGCATACGTCTTTGCCATATGTTATACTCGTTCCTCACAAGCATCGGAGGCTTGGTTGAGGAACCAGTGTTGTGAGGATCATTAGTTAGTGTCGTCATCTCAGGTTTTAGTCAAAAACAAGTTTAAGAAAAACAAATGTAGCTCGAAATCACCAGAGAACCTCAAGATTTTGGCCAGAAACAGCAGAAACTCACTCTCTATGGCTAATTTTTGCACATTGCTAATTCGATCAAACGTAGAGATCAAAAGAGCAGTTTCAAATGATCAATAGTGAAATCGATCAATGATTAACCCGCTCTGGTACCATTTGACAGGATCTCAGCCTCTAGTTTGATCAATCAGATTGTTTTTCCAGCGGATTTAGCACGAAATTAGCACTTAAACCAAGAACACAAGATATTTTGCATTTAAAAGTACAAACATAGAGAGAGAGAAAAGTTCTGCGAAAAAGAAGATTTTCTATTACTTTACACGTTTCGGCACTTAATACAGCATGGTTCACCATTCTTTTATAGGCGGCAAAAGTATGGGCGATGATGTCACTTGACAGTGACATCTACCGATTATTAAACTTACAACTGATAGAACATAAAACTACTGAAGATGTCAACAGCTGACATCTTCTTACAAAAGTGTTCTACCTATTACAAGTACTGAAAAGGAAACTACTGAAAAGCCTACAACGACTGAAGAACAAACTCTTCAGTCGTTTATAACTACTGAACTATAACAGCTGAAGAACAAGCTCTTCAACTGTTGTACAAACTACTGAAACTAAATATAAAACTACTGAAATGAAAAACCATCACAACAACTGAAGAAGACTTCTTCAGCTGTTGTGACAAACTCTGAATCTTCAGCACTTGGTTCTTCAGACTTGGGCTTCAGTTGATGTATCAGCTGATGACTTCAGTAGATGTCATCAGCTGTTATTTTCAGTCTTTGTCTTCAGACTTTGTGCATCAGTAGATAATCTTCAGTTCTTCAGTTCTTCAACTTTGATCTTCAGCACTTGTCTTCAGTACTTGAAGTCTTCAGTACTTGTATGTTTCAGTACTTCAGACTTCAGTACTTGTCTTCAGCACTTTAGATTCTTCAGCTGTTGTACTTCAGATCTTTGATCTTCAGACTTTGATTCTTCAGACTTTGTCAGAACAGCTGATGGGAGTCTTCAGCAGTTGTTGTAATGACATGTGGGACTTAGAGGTTTTCCTAATCTTGGCTTATTGGTTCTTTTGGTCCAACAGTATTTATACTGGATTAATTCGATTATTATTATCTTTTGAGTGGAATTTGTTAGGTCTGTGTTAGTGGTTCGATTAGTGGCCAATTACCTAAAATCCGGACAGCTTTTCCCCGATTAAAGACCGCATTATTGATCGAATTTGTCCTACGATCGTATTGGTGCTTTGTGGGGTTGAAAAGACCAGGTTTTGTGGGTGTTGGGGCCTCGCCGGAGCCGCGGCCGGGCTGGAATCCGGTGGCCGGAGTTCGGGGAGAGAGAAAAAGAGGTTTGAAATTTTTACACCAATGGTCCCCACGGTTTATGTTTGTTCAATTCTTTCCACTTAACTTTAAACTTAAGTAAATTACAGTTTGGTCCCTGAAGTTTAAATTTGTTATTTTATGACAAAACTTTTAAAATAAGTTTCATTAATTACATACATACCCCCTAGGCTTTTTAAACCCAATTTTTTTATAATTGTTAATTTTCTTAATAATTCTTACAAATTATTAATAACCATATTATTATTATTATTATTTTTATTTTTATTATTATGTTTAATTATTTTTGCTTTAATTATAAATATGTACTAATAATAATTTAGTTTATGAACTATTAATAATGTCAAATAACGTTGACAAATAGTAATGATAACAGAAACAGTCGGAACGGTGTTAGCCTGAAATACACGGGTTGTCACATTATCCCCTTGTTGAAGAAATTTTCGTCTCGAAAATTAGAACATTAGGTTTAGTTAATTGAGATTCAACGATTTATAACGTGTGAGTTGTAAGGTTTTGATAGAGTTGTGACATCATCCCCTTGTTGAAGGGAATTTCGTCTCGAAATTTAAGGAAAAAGATATCTTAAAATGATACCCTAAGAAGTAAGTGGCTAATCGTTGAATAGTTGTGGGTACTTCTTCTTCATTTGGTCCTCGCGTTCCCAGGTAAACTTTGGTCCACGCTTTGAATTCCACCTAACACGCACAATAGGGATCTTGCTACGTTTTAGGGTTTGACTTATAGATCCATAATCTCTACTGGTTCTTCAATGAAACGAAGTTGTTCATCGATTTCCAGTTCATCTAATGGAACTACAAATGATTCATCCGCAATACACTTTCTTTCCAAATCGTATAATCCCTTTCCAGGGAGAGACTTTGAGTCAAACGTGATCTCTCACATTGAATTCTAGAGGCTTCCGATGAATCACCTTCTCCTGATGGTCTATCTTGGTTTCATGCTTCGATAACCAATTCATACGGTATGAAGTCTATGTCAAAGACATGATCTTCGTGTATTTTTGTGTAACCTCTAATTATTACCATTGGTCACTTTAACCGAGTAAATAATTTCTAAGCAACTAGGGTTAATGCTAAGTTAAAGAATAATTCCAGAAGAATCAAAGCTATTATCAACCTGGTATCAAAATAGATGTGTAGCTATTGATGATAAGGTACATACATGTAACAACGTTTGGTCTTGTCGAATGTGGCTTGCTTCAGTCGTAAATGTATGACCGCGTGATGTATTACCTTGACTTATATGACCTTTATTTCCATAATTTAACTGTTCTTACTTTCTAGCTATAGCCATTTCCTAATTCTGATTGTTTCTAACTTGTCCTGGGGTCCTAATCGACCTAGGGCACATTTTATTGTAATGGTCGAAACTCCAACCTTCTTAATGTTCCTGTTTAACGTATGTTATCTTAATCGTATCAACCAACATAGCTAGGTTCACAATATTGGTATTCTTGTCTACCTTACCGCTAGATTGCTTGTTCGACCCTCCAACTTCTTTCTACTACTCACTAGATTTTCCCAGTGTCCTTCTTAATTCTATTTGGTCTAATGTCATAAGGTATGACATCAGCTTTGTCAATTCATGGAGTTTGTCAGTATAAAGAGCACGACCTAACCCTACCATTGCATGATTTTAGAATTACAATTCTAACTTTTGCATTTCATTCCTTAAGTAATAGTACTCAATCACCAAGGCTTTGAACTCACCTCAATAACCCTATATATAAGCATCACCGGTATACTAAGAATGTGCTTAAACCGGTTACACGACATCCTAATTTTCCTTAGCATCATCCCAAAGAATACATAATGTATGTATAGAGAGTATCATCACTCTTCTATATTTCCTGTAGTCCACTTTCATTCTAAGCATTCAAGCAGTTCCTCAGTTACTGAAATACTAAGTGGAGGAATGTCTCTTAAAAGATAAAATTAATGTCATGATTGGAAATACCATGAAGGCTCTAAGTAGGACAGGACTTAAGTAATAGCAAGTGTTAGTAATGTTTTGTTACCCTTAACAAGGTCTTACTAGAATTATGATCCTAGCACCCTAGGGTATAGAATAGAAACTTGTAATACTCATGATCGTTACCTCATGGTAAGATTAGCCAGACTTCTCATGCACGGCGAATTGCAATTACGTGTGCACCCGTAATGGTAATTTGCCTTGCATGTTCACCCTTAGCTTTACCTACCCCAAGTTAACATCATAGTATTATCCAGATTCATCAAGCACATATGTATAGAATCAGGTATAGAGACCAGAAACAGGCCTAGAGAAACATACATGTAATATTAAATCCATAGACTTAATATACTTGACCCATTTGCCTTATGGACTTGTGTATTGACCATAGTTTATCACTCATCCCAGAAATCCCCAGGTAAGCATAACTGGTCTCGTAATGAGATTTATACGATATGCTTGCCTTAGCCCGAAGGCCTTTTGCCAGGAGATCTAGAATACAGGTGTCTATGTGTCACATAAATCATGAAGAACATTTAGGCGATGTCAAATGCACACAAACTCTCCCGTGACTCACAGCAACTCGGAGCCACCATCCCGGTAGCCATATGCTCACAGAGATATGTTAAAGCAAAAATTCTCAGACAACCAATTTAGTAGGCATAGCTTAGTAATCTATATGTGTGTAACTAATGCAAATCCAGCTATAGTCTAAAATGCAATGCAAATGAGATGCAAAATTTATTTTAGTTCGCTATAACTAATGCTCTGATACCAATCTGTCACACCCTCAAAATCCGCTAACGGGGTTTTACCGTCAGGCGTGTGACATAACCAGGATCTCAGATAAGCATCAGTTACACCAAATGACTCGATAATTACAAAACATATAGATTGCTTAATAATAATAAAACAAACCAATTATGTTTAAGTATCGCGGAAGTGAATACAGTAAAACATTTAACAATAGTTTTGGAACACGCAAACACGAGTCCAATCCAATTTATGTAAAGTAAATGCAAATTAAATCTTGAAAACAGTTTGTAGTGAATGCGGAATGACATGCGGTAGATGCTGTGCTCCTAAACGTGCCATATCAATGTCCTGAGAGAAAAACATGCAAAAAGTCAGTTCAAGACTGGTGAGTTCATAGGTTTATCAGAAACAGTAGGTATCAGTAATGAAATTCCTGGATTTTGTATTCCAATAAGTATCAGTAATGAAACTACCCGAATTTCATAATCTAATAAGTATCAGTAATGAAATTCCCCGGATTTCGTAATCCAATAAGTATCAGTAATGAAATTCCCCGGATTTCGTAATCCAATAAGTATCAGTAATGAAATTCCCCGGATTTCGTAATCCAATAAGTATCAGTAATGAAATTCCCCGGATTTCGTAATCAAAGCATATAATGGGTAGCTAGTCCATAATGATCACTATGTGTATGAAGTCGCGACCGAGCTGACATGTAATCAAATAATAAAGTAGGCCCGGTTATGGATCACACACCACAACCTTTAACAGGCTAACTGTTCACCCGTTTGCGAACGTTGTACTAGCGCGACTTGCCCGGGTGGGGTATGTCAATCCCAGTAGATCTACTAACAATCACCTCGCTATTTGCATATTAACGGTCCGAAGGGTTAATTATAACACCATAGTATCATGTATATGCAGTATTACAAAAACCCAATGTAATGTAACGTTTATGAAAACAGCATGTTTATCTCCCCCAAAAAGAGTATAATGTAAAAGTGGGGCTGTAAACTCACCTTGAATTGATGTAATGAAATGAACGAGAGCTTCAAGGAATAATGCACGATCAAACACGATCAACACCTATGATTTATTGTAACTAAGTCTTTAAAATGTGTCCATTGCGCATAAATATATTTGGTTAAATTCGGGTCGGTTCGGTTTGACGCACACGATTTGATATACAAACAACATCACGTATTAATATCATTATCAATATTGATATTAATAATAATAATGGCATGATCATTATAATAATAATAATTGTATTTGTAAATAACTTGTGAAATTATAAAATATAATTCCTACATTTATCATGATTAATTTAAAATTAAAATTATATAATGTCCATTAATAACTTGATAATTATTATTTAAAGTCCATTTTTATAAAAATAACTATTTATATATTTGTATTATTTATTAAAATATAAATAATTAAGGTTTTTAAAGAAATAAATTTCCAGAAATTCATCTGATAACTTTTAAAATAAAGGAAGTTTATAAAAGTTATTTTTATAATTTTTGGGAATTTTTCTGTATTTTTAAAAGGCGGAAAAAGCTTTAAAAAAATAAATGAGGTTGCCCGTGGTCGAACCCGGGACCTCAAGGACTTGCATGCATGTACTGAACCGGTGAACCAAGGCCTTAGCCGCGATATAAGCTGGTTTTTAAATCTTAAAAAGGAGTTTTCAAGAAATCCCCAATTCTCATGAACCCTAATTTCGTTTCTGATTAAATTGATCATGTAAATGTTGTTGTTAACGAAAGCAATCATAGGGCTTTGATTACTCATGTTAAACCGAATGTATTGGTGTAATCAATTACCTGATTTGATGTTAGATTGGTGATGAACACTTGATGAACAAGCCGCGGCTTTGACAGAATCTGTTCCAGTGGAAATTGTTGATGATAATCGAATTAAAGTCGTGTGAAGCTTCCACTGATGATCTTGATTCAAAGCCCTTAATCAATTGATGTTAAAATTTCTTGGAAGACAGATTTCGGGTAAGTTGCAGGTCCGAAAGAAGGTGGTGATCGAATTCGAGGTTTTTTATGTTTCAGGTTGAATTGAGAGGTGTATTCGATTAAGAACAGATCGATGAGTATTTATACTGGATTAATTCGATTATTATTATCGTTTGAGTGGAATTTGTTAGGTGTGTGTTAGTGGGTTCGATTAGTGGCCAATTACCTAAAATCCGGACAGCTTTTCCCCGATTAAAGACCGCATTATTGATCGAATTTGTCCCACGATCGTATTGGTGCTTTGTGGGGTTGAAAAGACCGGGTTTTGTGGGTGTTGGGGCCTCGCCGGAGCCGCGGCCGGTGGCCGGAATCCGGTGGCCGGAGTTCGGGGAGAGAGAAAGAGAGGTTTGAAATTTTTACACCAATGGTCCCCGCGGTTTATGTTTGTTCAATTCTTTCCACTTAATTTTAAACTTAAGTAAATTACAGTTTGGTCCCTGAAGTTTAAATTTTGTTATTTTATGACAAAAACTTTTAAAATAAGTTTCATTAATTACATACATACCCTTAGGCTTTTTAAACCCAATTTTTTTATAATTGCTTATTTTCTTAATAATTCTTACAAATTATTAATAACTATATTATTATTATTATTATTTTATTATTATGTTTAATTGTTTTTGCTTTAATTATAAATATGTACTAATAATAATTTAGTTTATGAACTATTAATAATGTCAAATAACGTTGACAAATAGTAATGATAACAGAAACAGTCGGAACGGTGTTAGCCTGAAATACACGGGTTGTCACACCTACTCACCTATACCTGTCCAATTTTTGTGATTAAAAAATCATTATAATTGATGATAATCACCTTTACCTCTAATCACCTACTCCCTTAATCTTGATGTTGTACCACCTTGGTATTGAATTCCAGTCATTGGAACCATGGTTCTTCCAAGTTTGATTAATCATTGATCTTCAAATCTAGACAATCCTAAATCGTAGGTTACCTCGTTCCTTTAACTTAACATTTCCCTACTTAGTTATGACTTATTATATAATAATAATTATTATTATAAATAGATAATCGTTATTGTAATTACCAACTAAACAAAATTGAAAGACAATCCGGCCCAACCCAAAAGCCCACAAAGCACCTTAACATGCAAAATAATACATGTTACCTCATGCAAAACCCAACCCTAACCCCCACTCACCCAAAAATCATCCCCCACAACTTCTATTATCGTTTTCAAAAACATTGTAGCAGAGATCCGAAAATCCCCGGAGATCTAACCGTTAAATCGATCCCAAATTTTTACAGGATGTTTGAGATGCATAAGTGAAGGTTTTCACCGTTGGGATTTTAATTTTAAAACATGAAGGTCTGATTTTTAGTTTTCCGAACAGAGCAGTGCGCCTGGGACGTTTTCGGGCGACTGCTAAGTTTTCCGGCGGTGGATACGGCGGAAATCGGAGGTGGAAGGTGGAGGTGATGGTATATCTCTGCGATACGGACGCGTGTCCGCTTGAATCACTCAATTCCGAGTTCGTTTGATATAGTTTCGACCTCCATTCGTATTTAGTCCAATTTGGGTAATGTTCATACAAAAAGGGTTTGGGTATAACTCGTGTGGTTTGGGTTTCTCTAAAATTTATGAATGTGTAAAAATATTTGGATGAGTTTCTAAACTTCATTTAGTTGATAACATGGTCTTGTGAAGTCATTGAACATTGTTAGGATGCACGTTAGGTCTAAAACTTAATGCTCTCTTATTTTTGGCAGATTCTATTAGCCAACTTGTGCACGTAGTAACTTGATGATAATAAACTCAATCACTACCTTTCTTGGGTCCAAATCATGTATTTTTAAATCTAGTTTCCAAAAAGTTCAACCACACTTAAATTGGACGTGTAAAACTCAAGTTATTGTCTTTTAAGTGAAGGTAGGTCAAAACTGTTTTTTTTTACAACAAATAAAGGGTCAAGTGTTTGATACATGGTTTGTATTTTGATGAATTTATGGTTAAAATAAATGATTTGGGAAGTAACCCCATGAGTCTTGGAACACCTCTAAGTAGATTCAACTCAAAATTATGTATAGATAATTTATAATGAATTCTTGTGTGAAGTGTTGTCAAAGCTTGATTTTATGCATTGATTGTGTTGAACATTATGTGATATGACTTGGACATTGTAAGGATGTTTTGTACACAAACTTATAAACCTATTTGTGTAATAGGTTGAGGTTACTGTTGTGGTAATTGGTTTCATTGTCTGTCGTGCACCCTAAGGTGAGTTTACAGCCCCACTTTTACATTATATACTCTTTTGGGGGAGAGAAATATGTTGCTTTAATAAACGATACAATACATTAGATTTCGTAATACTGCATATAGCTGATACTATGGTGTTATACTACGCCTCTTCGGTCCGTTAATATGTTACTAGCGAGGTGATTGTTAGTAGATCTACTGGGTTTGATAAACCTCGCTTGGGCTAGTCGCGCTAGCTTGACTAGAGATGAAACGGTGAATTGTTAGCCTGTTTTACAGTGTTGTGGTAGTGATTCCACAGCCGGGGCATTCTTACATTATCATTACTGTCAGCTCGATCGCGACTTCATACACATAGTGACTTGCTGTAGGCTAGCTACCTACTTATATGCTTTGATTACGAAATCTGAAATTTCATTACTATTAATTATTATTTCTGATAAACCTGTGAACTCACTAATCTTTGTACTGACTTTAGTATGTTTTCTCTCAGGTCATTGATATGGCACATCTAGGAGCAGTGCATCCATTGCATATCATTCTCATTTACTTTTTAAACTGATTTATGGTTTAATTACATTTTCGTTTACTTAAATTGGTTTGGGCGCGTGTCTGCGCAGGTTTTAACACTTTTTCAAATGTTTTCTGATTTTGCTTCCGCAATACTTAAACATAATTCGTTTGTTTCACTATTATCAAGTAACAATTATGATTTGTAATTATCGAGCCGTTTCGTGTAACTGATGCTTATCTGAGATCCTAGTTATGTCACACACCTAACGGTAAAACCCCATTCGTGGAAATTAAGGGTGTGACAACTTAGCTTCTGTTCTGTCTCACACAGCTTATGTTCTAATTTCTTCCTTGCTTGCAGCCTTGCAAACTTGCTATCACAACATAGCAACAATCTCACTTCCTAGAAAAACACTTGCCAATTGTTTCCATTGATTGCAAACAGCAACAAGCTCTTCTTGCCTTTCGTTTTTCAGAGTTCTTCTCCTCATGACATGTGTCAGACACATTGTTCCATCTATGAATAATCCCTCACAGATTATATGTTCTCAGTGGTGACCTGAATCGCTCAGGTTTTCTTCACTTCTGATCGCAGCTTCACACAACCTTACGTTCTGCCTCACACAAAACCCAATCTGTCTCGCACATATTTCTGCAATCTGAATCACTCAGATTTTTCCTTTTGCAATTGGATCACACAACTGTTCTTCCCCTTGGATCTGCTCAATTGACTTGTTTGAACCTATCACAGGTTCGGGCTATGATTAATCTCTCACAGATTCAATCGGGTGGCCTCGTTCTTCTTCACAGCTTAATCATCTTTCTTCTCGTCTTCACATGCTCAAACTTCTTCCTATAATCATTCCCCTCACTCTGATACCAATTGTTAGAAGATTGGTAACAGAAACACAAAGACAACTGTGAATTTTATGGGAAAAAACACAACTCTTTTTATTAATATGAAGAACAAAAGACCACTCCGTAAACTCTGTACAATGACCCTCTTTTATATTACTCCTAACCTTAATTCCTATGAAATTACAGCTCAAACACAGCTGGATGACAATCCATTCACAGCCAAATTATTCAATACTTTCCTAATATTTACCTTGATTAACATATTCTACATGATAACTAATTCCACCCTCATCTTTCTTGATTCACCCGTACATACCTTGAACATCAAGATTAATTTCTAACACTTCACCTCTAATCAAGCTTCTAATCTGGTTGTTGAAACTTGATAGTTGAAGTCATAAGTATTTTTGAACCTTGATAGTTGCTCCACTTCCTGCTCCATCCTTAGAGATAGTTTAAAATTACTCTTCTGACTCACAACTTCGAGTAATTTAAAAAAAAGAGTTAAAGGAATTTTATTGATATCTTTTAAATTTTAGTTTAAGGGCGGATCTTGTAGCCATTAGTAATTTGATGTTTTGTGATCTTGAGGTCATTGCTTTAAGCCATAGGAAGAGTCAAAAATCATACGTAAAACAGAAGATAAGTCAATCATCATATTCTCTATTTGCTCCCCTTAAATTTTAGTTACAATTTTGTTATGAGATTAAAAAAGATTGTCTTTTTAATTTGTGACACAATTAGCCACAAACTTTATTAATTAATTCGTTCATTCTTTTAGTTACAATTTTGGTGAACATTAGTTACGGATTTAGTTACTTGTTTTTTAATTATTGATTACAATTTTACGATGAAATTAACAACAAATTAGTGTGGGGGGTTAGGGTGTTGTACAAAGAGAGAAAAAATTAAAATGGTGAGAAATATTATATCTATTAAATCTTAGATCCAAGGGTTAAAACATTTGGTGATATAATGGTAAATACTGGAAACTTTTTGATAGACCAAATGTATTTAATCTTAACCACATTTTCAAGTTTCATCCATTTTTTAAACGCTAGTAATTTTTAAATACAATATTACTTTTTAAAAAAATTACACCATAAAAACAACGTTTTTTAATCTTTAAAGCGTCTATAATTTTGATACATAAAAAACAAAGTATTTTTTTACATTATTTAAGCTCATTGTGTAATATTCGTCAGCTTATTGTGTAATATCAGGTTATTGTGTAATATTAGATCATTGTATTATTAATCAGATTATTTTGGCTAATGTTAACCATTTTATTATGCATTTTGTTTTTAAAATGATGATTTTCAAATAACACAATATTAAAAATGTATTTTTTTTGTTTTTCAAATTCAATATGTAATCCTAATCAGGTTATTATGTAATACTCACCAAGCAGCTTATTGTGTATTTTGCTAATCATCGAGTCTAGTGCTAGTTATTATGTACCTATTATGTGTAATGTTAACCATTATGTTATATAATGTGTTTTTTAAAATGATGAGTTTCAAATAACACAATTTGTGAAAATGCAACTTCTTTTACGTTTTTTGTAGATCATTGTGTAGTCCTGATCATGTCATTATGTAATCATCGTCAAGCAGCTTATTGTGTCTATTTTTAATTATTGAGTCTAGTATTGGTCATTGTGTTACCCATTATGTCTAAATTACCTATTGTTTTATGCGTTGTGTTTTTTTAAAATGAAGATTTTCAAATAATACAATGCTGAAAATGTAACTTTTTTACGTTTTCTAATTCATTATGTAATCATGATCAAGTAATTGTGTAATCCTCATCAAGTAGTTCATTATGTCTATTGCTAGTAATCGAGTCTAGTATTAGTCATTGTATTATCTATTATGTATAATATTGGCCATTGTGTTATGCATTGTGTTTCTTTATAATTGGCGATTTTCAAATAACACAATAATGGGAAATATAATTTTTTTTATGTTTTTTCCAATTAATTATGTAAGCCATATCATGTCATTATGTAATTCTCGTCAAATAACTCATTGTGTCTATTGCTTATTATTGAGTCTAGTGTTGGTAGTTGTGTTACCCATTGTGTCTAATATTGATTATTGTGTTATGCGTTATGTCTTTTAAAATAATGATTTTCAAATAACAAAAATAAAAAATATGATTTTTTTATGTTTTTCAGTTCATTATGTAGTCCTGATAATGTCATTGTTTAATCCTCGCAAGCAGCTCATTGTGTTTATTGATAATTATCAAGTCTAGTAGTTATTGTGTTACCCATTATGTCTAATGTTTACCATTATGTTATGCATTGTGTTTTTATAATGATAATTTTCAAATAACATAATAACGGGAAATGTAATTTTTTTATGCTTCAAGTTCATTGTGTATTTCTCATCAAGGTAATTGTGTAATACTTATCAATTCAGAAAAGTACACAATGAACTAAATAAATTACACATTGAATAAAAATGTTAAAAAACTTTGTTTTTTTATCAACACTATAGACGTTTTAAAAATTAAAAGATGCTCATTTTTATAGTGTAGTTTTTTTTAAAAATAATGTAATATGTAAAAATTATGAATGTTCAAAAGGACACGTGTCAGTATTTTAATACTTTTTATAATTTAATTTTAGAATACTTTGTGTTTAAAACTTCTCCAAATTAGTAAATACAATTTTTGTGACGGAGTTAACTAATTTCTTTTTGGATTATATATTTTTACGGGAACTAGAGACAGATTTAACTAATTTATTTAAAACATTTTTACTTTTACAAACAGGTAGTTTACGATGCTTCTAACCTTCTACGATGGAGATCTTTTGGGATGAAATCACTGTTGTAAAATTCATTGCAACTAATCTTTATCGTAAAAGTTTAAAACCATCAATTTTTGGGACTGACTTCTTTTGTCGTTGATACTGGATATTTTTAGTAGTTATGATTGTAACTATTGAGGAAAAATAATGTCTTCATCTAAAATGTATTAAAATAAAAGGATTTGGTGTATATAATTTGTTAAATTTTAAAGGGAAACTTTATAAAATAGTAAAATGTTTTGTAAGTGTTCTAATCAGGTCACTCAAGTTTTAAATTGTTTTAATCAGATTATTTAACTTTAAGGTGGTGTTTCAATCCTATGTAAATAACCTGATTAGCAGGTAATTATTTATTTTTCAAGTTTTATTAGTGTTCCACCATTGCCACCCACCACCACTGTCATCCCATCACCATTGCCGCCCACCACCAGCGTTGCCCACCACCACCGTCGTCCCAACACCACCATCGTCCACCACCATAGTGTAGAAGACAAATCAAGGCTCAGCAAACATTTGAAGTCTGAATGAAGTCGAATTCTGAAGACAGCTTGTGCGAAAGCCAGATTCACGCGAGAAGAAGCATTCACGCGACAACTGACTCCACGCGAAAGGCTGATCCCGCGCGAAAGGCATAGCCGCGCGAAAAGCAAGTCGCGCTAGAACTCTTTGTTTAGTATAAATAGCTTAGTTTTCGTTTTGTAAAAAGCTTTTGTTCATTATTCATCTCTGTACTGTGCGAAATCGCACAAGACCTGTTCTAGGTTGATTTTGTTCAATACAATATCCTTTTGAGATCAATTCGATTCTTCTTATACCCAATCATGTTTACATTCCGCATTCACGTGATTGAGATCGTGTGTTAACAGTTTCTAGGGAGATTTCAAGGTTTTACAATTGGTATCAGAGCAATAGGCTCTAGAACCATGATTTGAAGAAGATTTGGATTGATTTATACTCATTTCTGAAGCTATTCATCTTGATTACTTGAGATTCGGCTATGGTGATGTTATGCTGCTCAAATTTTGCAGTTTTGGATTGATTTGGACTGATTTAGTGGACTTTAGTTGAATTTTAATCATAATTAAGCTTAAAATTGAACTAAATTCATTAAAATCGGACTAAAATGAGTTTAATCAGACCTATTCAGTGAATTGGAGGTGACTTTCGCTTGAACAAACAGTTGGAGAATTGATTGTGCACGAAACTGGGAGTTTTCGCGTGCGAAATTCACTGTTTTCGCACAGGCAGTTAAATTGCTTTTCACGCGATTTCGTGTGATTGACAAGTGGGAATCTCGCACGATTACAGTTCTCGCGTGATAGAAGATCTCGCGCGAAAAGAGCTTTCGCACGATTTGAGTTTTCGCATAAAGTCTGATTTCTGAATTTTTGATCAACATGTCTTCATCAACACCAAATTTGAAGCATCTTATGCCAGAGGAAAATGAGAATCTATTTGCCGAGTTTATATCTGATGATCTCTTGGATGGAGTGTTTGCTGAGAAGGAAGAAGTTGAAGAAGAGAAGGAAGAAGTTGAATGTAAGAAGGAAACTGAGAAGGAAGAAAAGGAAGAACCAGTGGAGCTATGAAAGCATTAATGGTGAAAAGGGTTGAAGAGCCTGAAGGAGAAAGCTCAGAACCAAAGGTATATGATGATCTATGCAAAAATTCTTGTGTTGAGAAAGTTTAAAGGTATAGAGTTCATAATGAGAACTTGATAATGGAAGTTGAAAAACTACAATATCAAGCTCGAAAACACAAGTCAAATGAAAAGATTTTTAAAGAAAACTTGAAGGTTTAACTAAAACAATATACAATTTACAACTAAATCTTCATGATAAAGAATGTACAAATAATGATTTGACAAATAGAAACAATGAACTCGCCTTAGAAATAAATAGACTCAACAGTAAACTAGCTTCGGCTAAATTGACTATGAAAAGTTTGAACTTTCATCAACTATGGTTGAAGGTATTATCAAGTCACAAATGACACAGAAGATAAAAGGAGGAAAATGTGGTGTTGGATTTTTAAACATCGCTCCTCCAATTAATCATGATTATTCATGTTTACCTTCATCTGATATCATTTCTGATTCTGATATGAGTTATGGGATAGGTTTTTCTCCATCCTCAAACTTAAACCTTCAGTCAAGGTAAATCTGACAGTTGATCCTATCATAATAACTAAACCTAAACAATCAACTGAAAATCTTTGTGCAGATAATATGAAGGTGGATGGTTTGGTTGAAGAGTGGGAGAGAGAAAATGAGAGTGAAAGTTTGAAAAATAAGAACGTAAATGTTTTACAATCTGTTTATATACAAACTTTATCAGGAAATGAAAAGACTGTTGATTTGAATGAGATTAAATCAAATAGTAAATGTAATTTGAATGCAAATCAGAGGGAAAATCAGAAAGAAAAACTTGAAAAGGACTTTAAAGTAGATTTGTTTCTAAGGTTTAATTAAAAATGAAGAGCATATTTTTAAAGAACAAATTCTCGATTCTTTAAAAATAAACTTCATCATAATGCTAACCTTGTGAACCAAGATATTTGTAGCCCAGATTTGCAAGTGAAAGCTCCTTCTTCATCCAATCTGAAAATTCAAATGCCTTGTCCTTCTCCAGCATCCATTCGCATATCAAAGCCTGGTCCTTCTCCAGCACCACTTCGTATATCAAAGCCTGGTCCTCCTCCAGCAAATACAAAGTCTGGTCCTACTCCAGCAAAGTTTAAGACTGGTCCTGTTCCAGCATCATCAATTCCAAAAGTCACAGCTGCTAAATCTCAAATCCAAAGTGGTCATAATTCAACAATTTCCTCGAATTTGCAAAAGAGAACAAGCAATTATCAAATGAAGCAAAGATTCAAGTGTGACAATCCGGAAAAATTCCCGGTTTATTTCATATATTAACATAGTATTTATGTGATTTTACAAGTAGTTTTATATTTTTATTATTATTTAATAATGATATTAATAATAATAAAATAATGATAAAATAACAATAATAATAATGATATTATTAATAATAATAATGTTAAAAATGATAATAATAATAATGATATTATTATTATTATTATTTATTATTATTATTAATTATAAAAATTTATTAACTTGATTTAATAAAGTTCAGGCGGTAATTTGTAATTCTTGAAACTTGTTTTATAAACTTTAAACCATGAAATAATAAGTTGTAAAACCTTAGGGGCCAAATGTGTAAATATAAAAACTTAAATTGCTCTCTCTCTCCTCTCTCGCGATTTTCCGGCGCCGGATCCGGCCGGTCGCCGGCGGCCCTCCGGCGAGACCAAAGGTCGGGTTTTAGGCCATGATTTTGACCCCACGACGCACCAATCAAACGCGGGACAAGTGGAACGTTCACGTGAACTTAATATAAGGAAAAAGCTACCCGAAATTGCGGTTAATGGTCCACAAAATTACTTTCGGCCGACCCACTAAGAACACGCACTAAAACATCACAATAATTCAATTAAAGTAGTTCAATCGATTGTCTATAAGATTCCTGAACTAATAGCACTTTCAATTGCATTCGAAACACTCACAATCATTGAATTCGATTTCCTCATATACCGCGACCTGCAACTCATTAGAACACCCCTAATCCAGCTTCGAAACACGAAATTGATAGAGGGCTTTTGATCACCAACACCCATAGAAGCTTTTTGTGCAACCAATTCGATTATAAACAACAATTGAGCAACAAGCAGATTCCATATAGGTCGCGACTTGTCTTCGAGGAGTTCATCATCGATCGGACTTCTTTCTGGTAAATTGAATACACCATTTTGCTCGATTTATCATGGGGAACAAAGCCCCATGAATCCATGCATTATCATAACCATTTTGATCTTCAATTTGATCGAATTGGGTTCTAGGTTTATGCAATTTGGGGTGTTCGGATGAAAAGGGTTAAAACAAATTGGAACCGGGTTCTACCGCGGCTGAGATCCTTGGTTCACCGGTTCCATGCTTCCATGTTATTCAGGAGATCCCGGGTTCGACCCCGGCACCTCCCTTTATTTTTTTTTGCCTTTTTACACTTTCTAAAATATATAAAAATTCCTAAAAATTATAAAAATAACTTTTAAAAACTTCTTTTATTCTAAAAGCTTTAAATAATTTTCTGTAAATTATTTATTTAAAAACACCTTAAATAAAATTTATAAAATAATATTTAAAAATATTATAAATAACCATTTTATAAAAATAGACTTTAAATGATGATTTAAAGTATTAATCCATTAACTGGACGCATATTATTTTTAATTATGGATAATTATAATAATTGTGGAAATTTAATTCTTTAAAACCTTATTTATTTATTTAATAAATATTACATATGTTATAAATTATGATCCTTATAAAGCGGATTTTTAATAATAATTAAATCATCAAAATTATTTATGGATGTTATATTATTTATGGATTTATCCTGATAATATAAATACAAATTAGATTTTATAAATTTAAATATTTATAAAATCTTACAAAATTAAATATAATTTACGTGTTTAAATAACGTCTATAATTTATTTGGAACATAATGATATGTTAAAAATCATTATTAAACTAATTAAATATTATGAAATGTAAATCTTTAGTTATAAAAAAATTAACAAAATAACTAAATGATTTAATTGATATGTTTATAACAAGTCCCCGAAAACCAAACCTTAGATCAATTGAACACCAGGTTCAAGATCTAACTATTTAGGTTTTGGATTTGTATCTGTTTGCTTACGTGAAATATAATTCCTTAGCATGAATTTACTAGCTTGTCAACACCACACAAGAACTGAGGTGAGTTCATAACTATTCCCCTTTTTAATCATTTAAATATTTTGGGGCTGGAATACATGTTGTAATTAAATTTACAAATTATTTTTGTGTTGTTAAATAATATTTGATCACATTTATGATTACATATGGTTACTATGAAAATCCTTTTCTGTATACTGGACTATAAACTAGCAGGGATCTTTTGGATAGTACTATCGGGGAGTGACTTACCCCCACAAAGGTTTGGACATGTGGTCCTTACCAAGATGCACAAAGATCTTATTGTCATTCGAGATGACTTGTTCTGGTGTGAGAAGGCAGATGTGCACTATATTAAGTTTGCCATTATAGTTCCATTTACAACCCATATGAGGATAAATGTAAAGGAGGATTTGCTCCCTCTGATTTGAAATTATTATGATAATATAATATACACATGAAAAGGATATTAAACTATGGTACATGGACAAATCCTATGTGAAGGACTTGTTGGGCTTGTACATAGTGGGTATGTGGGATAGCGGGTTCACCTTAATAAAAGGGTTCCGACAGGCTATTCATATACCGGTGAGTAAATTAAACTCACACTTTTACAGTAAATCCTAATTGAGGATAATTGATGATTTATCATTATGTTTTACTTACCTATGAACTCACCAACCCTGTGTTGACACTTGATTTACATGTATTCTCATGTATCTACTAGGAGCTTATGGACATGCACGTAGGACCATATAAGAGCTCAAGATACCTATGATTATTATTTGAATTATGATTAAGAAATGTTGTCAAGAAAACAATCTATCTTTCATTTCCGCTGCTCTGATTATTAATGAAATGTTTATCTAAAACTTATCATATAGATAACTGCACCTAATGTGTGACTACTGTGTTTGATCCTGTTTGTTCACCCTCCGTGATAAATTCCAGACCCGGAATTTGAGGGTGTGATAGATTGGTATCAGAGCCATTGGTTATACTGAGTTAGGAACTGCATCTAGCCTATAGCCACACACAATAGTTGCACAAGTAAATTGCCTTATTTAGAGATCAAATAGGATTAAGAAGTTATATGCTTAAACTTAGATAGTTGTTTTTGTAACACCCCAACCCGGAGAGGCTGACGTGTCACTATTACAGATATCAAATCAAAAACCATTTCACGATATTAAAGAGATAATTTCAAACACAACCAGATAATCCGAAAGAACCTAATTAAGTTATCATTACATCAATTAAAGTAAAATCCAATCTTGATCTTCAACCACTCTTCACTGATTTCCCGGAACCCCTTGATTACCTACAATCAAATAAGAAAACACCACAAAAAGGAAATACGGCTGAGCCAAAAGTTGCTCAGTGACGGAAATAACAATAGTAACGATACGAAGCATAAATACTATATCTGAATTCTGAACGGATCATATGATGCTGAAACAGAAATCTGAATCTAAACATATAATGCTGATACTGAACTGAACATATGATATGGAAAACGGAAATCTGAATCTGAACATATAATACTGATACTGAACTGAACATGTAATACTGAACTGAACTGATCTACACGACGCGTATATACAAACAAAATAAGTCGTGTAATATAAGAAGTACCCAGAGCCAAAACTGAACTGATAAGTACATAGCTAGCTAGACTATGCACTAATGAGATGGTGTGTGGGGCGTACACATGATTCCATCCCCCGGAACTGAACTGAACTGAACTGAACTAGGATCGATCCATCCGCCTCCCAGATATTATGGCCAAAGTACTACCTGAGTACTAACGTGTTAACGGAGACGCCGTGAACTATTTATTACACACCGTCATGAAAAGTGTCACATCATTGACGCCACAATGACATGTCGGAGAGCTCGGGTAACAGAGTATCAAATCAAATGGTAGTACAACTACCAACATATAACATATCAATAAAACATTTATAGGAACATGCAATAATGAGCACAATTCATAAAATATATATTGCATGCTACAGGTGTCAATAAATAACACTAATGAGTCGAATGAATCGGAGCATAATCAAATAATATGGATATACGAATAATACAGGCTAAACGATTCATATTAACGGAAATAACGTATCAAAAATCCGTACTACAAAGTAACGAACAGAATTTATACTATGACAAAGATAACCAAGAATCCGTACTACAAAGTAACGGAAACAAACGAATACTATGATGATCAAAGGAACAGAATCCGTACCTTATATTAACAAAGCAACCACGTCTAAGCGAGCTCAAATCGTACGCAAACCTACACTTTAGTTACTTTATGCGTCAGGTTCACAACTCTTGATATATACTATATTGATCTTCCGGCGACTACTATTTCTTTTAGGATTTCAAAATAAAGTCTTATTATCTTATGCTTGTTTCCTTATATACTCCAAATGTTTAAGTCTCTTATTCTATGAATTTGATTTCTATCATAAACCTTTGCTTACTCATTATTATATAAAATAATCATCCACCAAAGTGTTGTAATGGTATACGTGTTTAGAGTCCTAATTCCGACTTTCAACTTTTCCATGTGGCTTTATGAATAAACACAAACATGTATCCTAAATTTTATGACAGAAGGTCACAACCTAGTTCACTCTCAAGTAACCCAATTCTTAATCTCTTTAATTGTTCATGGTTAAACCACCGATTACATACAACATCTTATAATTATTCTCATAGTTATATCATTATAAGGAGATTAATTCTAAAGTGTAATATATAGCAGTAGGTGAATTGACACTAAGAGCCAAGTGATTAGCCTTCATGTTCATTCACAAGTTCTAACATACTAGTATTACCATTCACCAACTTAAGTATCAAAACCCAATCTTCATTAAAGTGATCAGAAGAGTATATCACAACAAGAACATATTGTGTGAATTCATAGTTACTCTATGGTTTTAAGATCATTAATAACCATTCAAATGATGCTTAGTCGCCGGAACAAACGGAGCAAAATAGAACCACATAAGACATCGAACTCAAACGGGTCAAATCGATACCTTGTTTTTTTTTTCCCGGTGAGCGGTTCGATTCAGAGCTTGAAGATTGTCAAACCAACCCAAATTAACAGGTGGGCAAGCAGCGATAACGGTGGCGGTGACTGTATTGGATTCAAGAACGAGTTAACACATCGTATGAAAATCAAAACGCAACACCAATCATATGCTAACCTTGGTACCTGGTTAATAAATCTAGAACCCAATGAAATCAGAGCTAACCGCTTGATGATAACCTGCAACCGTGATGATACACTAGCCACACAGTGGTTGAAGATTGTACGGAATGGTTCACAACACGAACACCATCACAGTCTCGAGCCCCGATCTGGTACAGATCTAGACATGCAGCCCAAGGTCAAAGCAGTCGAGAGAATAGGGCAGTGGGGTGGCCTAGGCCACCTTCGGCCACCGTCGCCTGTGGTGTGGGAATACCACGACAGTACCACCACCATCGCGATCCATCCATGCCCGACAGCCACCATCGGTACCGTACACCACCATCGCACCTCAGCCAACATTTGAGGTCCCGACCCATAGTCGAAGTCCCTGCTGCTATCCTGCACCACCAACACCACATCGCGATCACCATCGACCACTATCATCACCATCATCGGTCACCAACAGGGGCGTCGACCCCCCCTACTGCTGTCGACACAACCATCGGGACACCAGCATCGGTACTTCACCATCGGGACTTCACCACCGCGGCACCACTCACGGCCACCATCGACTACTACCATCATCCGACCTGCACCACTGATGCTTGCGATTCGACCTTCGACCACCCTTTCGCCTTCGATTCCCCCTGCTGTGCTGCGTTTGAGGAGAGATTGAAGATACCGTGGAGACCGGGGCGTCGAGGGGGTCCAACTTGGTGCGGCACTTGCCGGCACTCGCCGGAGGAGTCGCCAGGGGCGATGGTCGGCCGAGAGAAGAAAAGGGGGAGAGGGGGAAAAACCGCGGTGTGCCTCTTTCCTCTCTCAAATGATTTTTGTTTTAAAACCCTAAATGGAGGTTATGTTCTTATATATTAGGGTTAGATGAACGGGTTCATAAACAGTTCGTACACGCTCGATTAATTGAACGTAACATTAAAACTTCGCTTCCCTCTAGATTCCATTATAGAAAACATTATAAACATTCCGAGATTACAAATTTTTATCGTATGAAAACATATTGAATAATTAAACGAATTTAACAGATAAACGCGTAATCACCACGTTTACGGTTTTACGCGTTTTTCCTAGAATGAGCGCTTTTTTATTATTATTTTGATATGGGTATTATAGTTTTCCTAAACATAACTTGACTCTTTGACTCTTTTCGATAATTCCTAAACTTATTCTCAACGACATGTGGGATCTACACTTATCATCGTGCTTAAATCAAAAATTTTTTAAATTCGTCAAAGTCTGTGTCTTACAACTTGAAACATGTAATGCTGGAAGAGCGTGATGCCTGTATCTCGAGGCGTTCTGTCTAGGCAAGGTATTCGCATAAATCCAAATCAACCGATGGACCTGTTTACCTTACCTGGAAACCCTTGGGATGAGTATCTGCTTATAGGTACGCATGTCTTCAACAAAGTTGTGATTGACCCAATACTTTGATTAGTCAACGTACTCGCTTTGATTCACGAATCAAACGATTACACCTGAAACATCTCATTGCTATTATGCCAAATTCTCGACTGTCGTTTTCGTGTTGAATAGCTCATATTACCTAATTCCATGAAAATTCTTAATGATCTTTCAAAATGGTTTCTTGACAAATCCGTTCACAGTCTAGAAGCTCTGGCCGTAAGATTGCTGTTATTATAGCACGTGAAGTTACTGCGATCATACACAAGTCTTTAAGGCAAATAGGTCAAATTACCTTGATATGTTCCATTTGGCAATCTAAGCTACGTTTGTCCTAACCTAAAGCGAGACTTGTTTCTTAGTACTCGTGCCTTGCCGATTTAATCGAAAAACCCAGTTTTCTTAAATTCCCATCTGTCCTACAGTAATTGTCCATACTTTGAATATTTGATATAAAATGCATCTATTGAATATATCAAAGTGTGAATTCTCACCAAACAATTTCATGATAGATGGACGCACCAGCGGGCAGAGGCAGAGGTAGAGGACGCGCTAGGAGAACTGTCCCAACAGGGATGACTCCTGAAGAAATACAAGCCTTGGTCAATCAAGGTGTTGCTGTAGCCCTAACCACTCAGGCTGCTCAGAATGGTCATCACTATTCGTATAAAAAGTTTCTAGACTGCAAACCAGATATCTTCACTGGGGCAGAAGGGGCCATTGGGCTCATAAGGTGGTTTGAGAAATATGAATCCATCTTCGCTATATCCAAATGTCCCGATGAGAGTAGGACCAAGTATGCCTCCGGAGCCTTGAGTGGAGCTGCACTCTCGTTCTGGAAGACAGAAGTTTCAAGACTTACTCTCTCCCTAGCCAATGCTATGGCTTGGGAGGAATTCAAACAACTGATGATGGAAGAATTCTGTCCGAGGGAAGAAGTACAAAGGTTTGAGACTGAGTGCTGGAACCACAAAATGGTGGGATCTGAAATTGAAATTATACCACCGAAAATCATGAGTACGCAACTTTGTGTCCTCATATGATGGAGCCTGCTCACAGAAGAATTGAAGGCTATATCCGTGGACTATCTCCGGTTATTCAGTCTATGGTCACTTCCTCCAACCCAACTTCAATCCAACAGGCCATTAGGATAGCTCACAAGCTGACTAATAAGGCTGTGGCTCAGGGGAAGTTACCACCAAGAAACAAGGGTAAGGGTGTTGCTGCTGAAAGCTCGGGGAAGAGAAAGTTTGAAGATGCTAAAGAAAGTGAGAGTCAAGGTACAAGCAAGAAGCCAGATCAGAAAAAGCACATGACAATCAGGGCATTCCGCCTAGATGTCAGAGGTATGGCAAGCATCACCATGGCAAGTGTACTGTAATCATTTGCTACAAATGCAACAGGAAGGGGCACACTGCTCCTGAATGTAGAATCAAGACACAAGATCAAGGAAAAAGGGATGGTAATCAGCAGAATGGTGGAAAGATGGAAGTTATTTGTTTCAGATGTGGTGAAAAGGGCCATATTGCTAAAGACTGCACTGGGGAAAAGAAAGATACAGCCAAGGGCAGAGCTTTCGTTATTGGCAAAGGTGAGGCTCTAAAAGACCCTAACGTTATTATGGGAAAATTTTTGGTGAATGATGTTTATGCTATAGTATTATTTGACACGGGAGCTGATAGAAGCTTCGTATCTAATACTTTCTATAAGCACTTAAATGTAGAACCTGTATCCCTAGATGAGCCATATGTTGTAGAAGTAGCAAATGGTAAATCCTTGACCGCATCACAAATCCTGAAAAATTGTACATTAGACTTATCAATAGACCTCATGCCCATTACTTTGGGAAGCTTCGATGTGGTAGTTAGTATAGATTGGCTATCCAAAAACTCTGCAGAAATTATCTGTAAAGACAAAATGATTCGCATCCCCCTACCAAATGATGAAGTCCTATGTGTGGAGGGAGATAAGACTGGTGTTGTGATGGGAGTTATTTCCTACTTGAAGGCTCAAAAGTGTCTTCGAAAAGGACATACTGCAATCCTAGCCTTAGTCACTGACAAAGATAAGAAAGAAAGGAAGATTGAAGATGTACCTATCGTCAGGGAATTTCCTGAAGTGTTTCCTGATGAACTGCCTGGGTTGCCTCCTAAAGAGAGGCCGAGTTTTCAATCGAGTTAGTACCTGGAGCTACACCTATAGCTCGGGCACCATACCGTCTCGCACCTTCTGAATTAAAAGAACTATCTGACCAGCTTAGGGAACTCCTTGATAAAGGATTCATCCGACCTAGCTCGTCGCCATGGGGAGCACCAGTGTTATTTGTGAAGAAGAAAGACGGAACTTTCAGAATGTACATTGACTATCGGGAACTGAACAAAGTGACGATCAAGAACCGTTATCCCTTGCCATGTATTGACGACTTATTTGATCAACTGCAAGGTTCAACATCTACTCCAAGATAGATCTTAGAAGCGGTTATCATCAGCTGAGAGTCAGAGATGAAGATATTATGAAGACGGCTTTCAGAACTCGATACGATCACTTTGAGTTCACAGTCATGCCATTTGGGCTAACGAATGCACCTGCCGTATTCATGGATCTCATGAATCGTGTATGCAAGCCTTATCTAGACAAGTTTGTCATTGTCTTCATTGATGACATCTTGATCTATTCCAAAAAATGAGCATGAGCATGAAGAACATCTGAGATTGGTCCTTGAACTACTAAAGAGAGAGGAGCTCTACGCTAAGTTCTCAAAATGTGACTTCTGGCTTAAAGAAGTTCAATTCCTTGGTCATGTGATTGATGCTAAAGGAATTCATGTAGACCCAGCAAAAATTGAATCCATCAAAAGTTGGCCTACACCTTCTAATCCAACGGAAATTAGACAATTTCTGGGCCTAGCCGGCTATTATAGGAGATTTATTGAGGGATTCTCCAAGATAGCCCAACCATTGACCATGCTTACCCAAAAGGGAGTAGCATATCATTGGGGATTCAATCAAGAGGCTGCTTTCCAAACACTGAAACAGAAGTTATGCAGTGCACCTATATTGTCCCTACCCGACGGTATTGAAGACTTTGTAGTCTACTGTGATGCTTCTGTTGTAAGGCCCCCTTCCCGGGCACCTCACAGTTGGTCATTCACAGCATAAAACATACCTAATATAATTTTAAGCAGCGGAATTATTTTAACAAAAACCATCCATTCATTCAAAACACTGTTGTTGAGCAATACATTTAAGTTCATAAGTCACAAAATATTTAATTGCATGAATTACAAAACGACAGTATCGTCAAAACATAATGGATGTCAGTCTTGCCCGCCAAGTAGCCACCCTGTGTGCCATCCTCAGCAACCTGTCACCTGCCAACTGGAAAATACATAAAAGTCAGCGTTGCTGAGTGAGTCCTAGTTTTGTAGTTAAAATACTTTACTTTTCATTCAAAACTGTTCCTCATTTTCATAGGTGATCATACATCGTACGTACACATAGGTAATATTTTTATTATCTTCACCATCGTTCAATTCATACTTTTATCATTCTTCTCCCGGTCTTTTGCAAACATAGTTGCTCAACCATTAACGATCTCAAGGATCTCAAGACTTTTGGGTCTGCTGTGACACCGAGTCACTTCACCAATTTCCAACCTCACAGGTTGTAAGTCTTCTGCGGGCTTTTGCAACGCCAAGTTGCTCACCCATTAGCAATCTCAAGGATTGAAAGGCTTCTGCGGGCTTTTGCAACACCAAGTTGCTCACCCATTGGCAATCTCAAGGATTGCAAGGCTTCTGCGGGCTTTTGCAACACCAAGTTGCTCACCCATTGGCAATCTCAAGGATTGCAAGACTTCTGCGGGCTTTTGCAACACCAAGTTGCTCACCCATTAGCAATCTCAAGGATTGCAAGCCTTCTGCGGGCTTTTGCAACACCAAGCTGCTCACCCATTATCAATCTCAAAGATTGTAAGCCTTCTGCGGGCTTTTGCAACACCAAGTTGCTCACCCATTATCAATCTCAAAGATTGTAAGCCTTCTGCGGGCTTTTGCAACACCAAGTTGCTCACCCATTATCAATCAAGACTTTCTTTTATTCATTTACATTCCACTTTTTATTACCATTAGTCTTCCACTTTATTAATGATAATAATAATTCCTGTCTTGATCATAATCATTACACGTAGATCATACAATATTATTATTAATAAACATATTAATAATAATAGTACTGATAATATTAATAATCATATTAATATTAATTCCCATCACAGCCCTAATCATAACATTAATTAAAACATAAGAAAGGGTATTAATACATTCAGACATAATCATTCGCATCCAATAAAGTCCAAGTCAACATCCATGTGAAACCCTACTGCACAGACTCCAAGACAAAGTCCGTTAAAAGTCAAAGTATTTGGGCGTATGAGCCCTTTCTTAGGCATTTCACCACTGTCAGACATATCAACTACACTTAGAAAAATTTCAGGCTCTGGGCGTATGAGCACTGCTGGGCGTATGACCCCTGTTGGTCTTATTAGCCTTGTTGGTCGTATTAGCCCTGTTGGTCGTACCATCCCATACTTAGAGAATATTTTCTGGTCATACGACCAGAATTCAGACTTTTCACCTTTTTACTTAGTTTTCAGACTCATGGGTACTGTGGGACTCATGAGTCCTGTTGGACTTATAAGTCCCCATACTTAGCAACTTTTCAGACTTATGAGTCTGGTCGTTTTAGAACTATTGGACACATTACCTGCTTAGACTCATGACCATACTTAGAGTATTTCTAAGGCATGTCCCTGGGCGTATAAGCACTATTAGACTCATTAGTTTGTACTTAGTTACTCTAAGTCCAAATTTCAGGCATATTACTACTATTTGGGCTTGTTAGTCGTTTTAGTAACCTGCTCATATGACTAATTCATATTTCAAATTCCCAAATATCAGAATGCATAGTACTAAACATATACACATGATTCTAGGCATAAATCTAACATAAACATAAACTTACATACATTCATATCATACGGGTATTATACCCAAACTTATAAAAACATACTTACATGCATTCCAGCCCCAAAACATTTAAAAACAGGTAAGAAGGGGTCTAGAACTCACCTTAGTTGTTTCAAATATTAAGACTCTTCACCCGAGCTCCTTTAAACGATTCTAACACCTGGAAACCTTCTAAACACATTTGGAACACATAGAAACAAAATAAGCATTTAACCGAGGCTAAGGTTAGCCAAAAACAACTCAAAACACTAAACCTTACCTAATTTCTCGAATTCTTCTTCTGTTTCTTCAAGATCTGCAAGTTTTCTCTGCTTTCTCTCTCTAAATGTCGAATGAAAGTTGTTGTGCAGAAAAGTGGGCAGCCATACTCCTTATTACCAACTTTTCATGATTTTTATCATCTTTTACACTTTTGGTCCCTCAACTTTGGGGTTGACTTTCTTTTCCCCCATTTTCTTTCTCTTTTATTCTTTTATTTCTTTAAAAGAAATATACGGGTGTTACAAGTCCACCCCCTTATATAGGTTTCGTCCCCGAAACCTGTTATTCCTCAAACAGATGTGGGTAATGTTGCCTCATCTCCTCCTCAGTCTCCCACGTAGACTCGGATCCTTCCTGTGCTTCCACTGTACACGCACAAGAGGAACCACTTTATTCCTCAACCTCTTTTCTTTACGATCAATGATTGCCACTGGTTGCTCCACGTAATTGAGCCGTTCGTCTACTTCAATATCCTTCAGTGGAACCATCATATCTTCATCAGCTAAGCACTTCCTCAGATGAGATACATGGAATGTGGGATGAATTCCACTTAACTCATCTGGCAGCTCAAGTCGATAGGCCACCTCTCCTACTCGTGCAACAATTCGGAAAGGTCCTATATATCTCGGGCTTAGCTTACCTCGTTTCCTGAATCTAATGATTCCTTTCCAGGGCGAGACTTTCAACATTACTCGGTCACCAACCTTGAACTCTATCGGTCTTCGCCTCTTGTCAGCATACGACTTTACCTATCTTTCGCCGCCTTCATGAAGGCTTTGATCTTTTCTAATTTCTCAGTCGTTGCTTCAATCACTTCAACACCTCCCAGTTCTTTCTGCCCAATGTCTCCCCAACATACGGGCGTCCTACATTCCTACCGTATAGCATCTCGTAAGGTGGCATGCCAATGCTGGCATGATAACTGTTGTTGTACGAGATTCTGCTAACGGCAGGTGGTTGTCCCAACTTCCTCCAAAATCGATCACACACGCCCGAAGCATGTCCTCGAGTGTTTGGATCGTCCTCTCAGACTGACCGTCTGTCTGAGGGTGATATGCTGTACTAATGTGTAGCCTCGTCCCCATTGCATCATGAAATCTTTTCCAAAACTTGGAGGTAAACTGGGTGTCACGATCAGACACAATAGACACCGGTACACCATGACGAGCTACAATTTCTTTGATGAACAGATCCGCCAATCTCTCAGATGAGTACGTCTCGCGGATCGGTAGGAAGTGGGCACTCTTGGTCAAGCGGTCAACTATCACCCATATGGCATCATACCCTTTTGGGGTACGTGGTAGCTTCGTGATGAAGTCCATGGTGATGTGCTCCCACTTCCACTCGGGTATATCCAACGGTTGGATCTTCCCGTAGGCTTCTGGTGTTCTGCCTTTACTTGTAAGCAAGTTAGGCATTTACTCACGTACTCCACTACATCACGTTTCATACCCGGCCACCAGTAATCCTTCTTCATATCGTCGTACATTTTGGTAGCACCGGGGTGAATGGAGTATCGAGTCTTATGGGCCTCATCCATGATCTTTTCACGTAGATCCCCATATCGAGGAATCCACATTCGCCCAAATCTGATCTTAACACCTAGAGTGTTCTCACCCAACTCCGTCACTAGACCTCTCATCCATTCGGAGTTAAGACGATCTTCTTTCAAAGCCTCGTCTTGAAACTCCTTAACCTGTGTCATCACGTCGGAGGTCATGATTAGCTGATAAGCCTTCACCCTAATCGGCTCAGGTCGTTCTTTTCGACTAAGGGCATCGGCCACCACGTTGGCCTTGCCCGGATGGTAATGGATTCGCAATCATAATCCTTTATTAGTTCCAGCCATCGCCTCTGCCTCATGTTAAGATCTTTTTGCTCGAAGAAGTACTTCAAGCTTTTGTGGTCGGTGAAGATTGTGCACTTCGTCCCATATAGATAGTGCCGCCAAATCTTCAACGCGAAAACCACCGCAGCTAGTTCAAGGTCGTGCGTGGGATAGTTGACTTCGTGAGTTTTCAGCTGTCGAGATGCATAGGCTATTACCCTTCCACGTTGCATCAACACGCAACCTAGCCCAGAATAAGATGCATCTGAATAGACCACTAAGTCTTCATTCCCCTCGGGCAAAGTCAAAACAGGAGCTTGTGTTAGTCTTGTCTTCAACTCCTCAAAGGCATCTCCTGCTCTTGACCCCACACGAAATTCACGTCCTTACGGGTCAATTTTGTCGAAGGGGAGGCTATCTTGAAGAAGTCTTGAATAAATCTCCTATAGTAGCCCGCCAATCCTAAGAAACTACGAATCTCGGATGGCGTCTTTGGTGATTTCCATTGCATCACAGCCTCAACCTTTGCTGGGTCCACCATGATTCCTCTGCATTTACCACGTGACCCAGAAATTGCACCTCGCGTAACCAGAAAGCACATTTGGAGAACTTAGCATACAGTTTCTCCCTTCTCAAAGTCTCCATACTTCCCGAATGTGACCGGCATGCTCTTCTTCGCTCCTCGAATAAATCAGGATATCATCGATGAACACAATCACTGATTTATCTAACATTGGCCGACACACTCGGTTCATCAAGTCCATAAAATCAGCTGGCGCGTTAGTTAGACCAAATGACATAACGAGAAACTCATAGTGTCCATAACGCGTACGAAAAGCTGTTTTAGGAATGTCCTGCTCCTTTACCTTCAATTGATGGTAGCCAGATCGAAGATCTATCCTCGAGAACCAACTAGCACCCTGGAGCTGGTCGAACAAGTCATCGATCCTCGGTAACGGATACCGATTCTTTATTGTCAATTTGTTCAATTCACGGTAGTCGATACACATTCTCATGCTACCGTCCTTCTTCTTCACAAACAAGACCGGAGCACCCCAAGGAGGTATGCTCGGTCTAATAAAGCCCTTGTCAAGCAACTCTTGCAGTTGCTCCATCAATTCTTTCATCTCCGTAGGAGCTAATCGATACGGTGCCTTGGCGACAGGTTAGGCACCGGGTATTAAGTCGATTTGAAATTCAATTTCGCGCTCAGGTGGCAATCCCGATAAGTCTTCCGGGAACACATCTGGAAACTCGCACACAACCGGAACGTCGGATAGTTGTGGTGTTGGCGTTTCCACATCCTTCACATAACATAGGTAGGGTTGCACCCACGCCTCATGCACTTCCCCGCCACCGCCATCGAAATCATCTTCGGAATCACCGTTACCGATCACCGTATATTGTCACCAGACTTCCGTCAGATGCCGTCAATCTAATCATCTTCTTTCGACATACGATATTCGCTTCATAGGTTGCCAACCAATCCATCCCTAGTACTACATCAAATCACCTAGGGGCATCACATGTAATCTAGCAGCAAACCTATGACCTTCTAATTCTATGGCACAGTCCTCTATAACATCAGTAACTCTAGTGGACTTACCAATAGCGGTTTCTACTTCAAAGGGCTCATCAATGCATTTACCACTAACAGGCAATTTAGCACAGAAAGTAGCAGAAATGAAACTCTTACTAGCACCAGAATCAAATAACACAGAAGCAAGAGTTTGGTTTACTAGAAACGTACCTGACACAACATCGGGGTCCGTCTAGCCTCCTCTCTGGTCATGGTGAAAGCTCTGGCACTCGCCTTCTGCCCTTCAGCCCGGCCGCCTTCTTCGTCCCGGAACTTTCCACCCTCTGTTTCCTGCAGTCTTTGCTCATATGACCCGCCTCACCGCAGGTGTAGCACCTCAATCTTTACAGTCCCTCGAGATGTGGCCCTGCTTCCCACACTTGAAACACACGTTGAGCCCCGATCTGCACTCACCCGTATGCTCCTTCCCGCACTTGCCACACCTTTTGGGCCTCGAGCTTGATGACCCCACCTACGGTCATTCGTTTTCATCCTTTTGTTGTTCGGGGTAAAGCCACCACGCCCGAACTGTTTCCCATTCCAGATTCGGTCACCACCACCAGCCTTCTTCACATCCGCATCTGCTACCTCCCTCTCATCGTAAAGCCTCCCAGCCAAATCTACTGCCGACCTAAAAGTGCTTGGTCTTGCAGCAATCAAATGCCTCCGAATATCGGCTGGTAGCCCCTGTATATACCGGTTAATCTTGCGAGATACCGGTGTCACCTGATCTGGCACCAGCCTCGCCATCTCATTGAACTTGGCAGTGTATTGCTGGTGGCTCATGGTTCCCGCCTCGAGTTGCAGGAACTCTCTCTCAATCTTATCAAGTTCCCTGTGAGGACAGAATTCCTCAATTACCAGTTTCTTCAACTCGGGCCACTTCATCTTGCCTATAGCCCTACTACCCTCAGCTTGGACAATATTGTCCCACCAACATAGTGCTGAGTCAGTAAAGAGTGGGTGGCAAATTTCACCTTCTGATCCTCCCGGCACTCGCTGATCTCAAGTACCGCCTCCATCTCCCTTATCCAACGGTGGGCTGCGGCAGCATTACCATTCCCGTCAAAAGTCGGGGGCCTGCACCTCTGGAATGCCCGTAATTGCATCCTTTGGTTGTCACCCCTACCACATCATCTTCCTCTTCATCAGATACTACTATCTTTGGATCCGGTCGTTCCTCTCCTCCCTTGCTTTCCTTCCCAGTTGACCCTCTCCTATCCTCCTTCTCCTTTCTCTCCTCATTCCTCACAGCACGAATAACATCCATCACCACAGATGGCATAACTGCCTGCAGGACTTGGTGTACCTCATCAGCAATCGCCTCCCTAGCTGAGGCATTCAGGCTCGCATTCTCAGTTTCTTCGTTCCTATCAGGAACCTCAGGGTTCACGGGGGTCGTCTCTGGAGCTTTAGTACTGTTCCTAGTCGTACGCGGACGACCTCTACCTCTAGTAGCTTTGGTAGGTTTCTTCCCAGCCATTTTCCTATGCACTATAAGATTCAAACACTAAAACAGTCATTCAAGGAAGTAGCTCAGTTTATGTCAAGTATAGTAAGTCCCTAATTACAGTGGCCAGTTGTGATTAGCCACTTACTTTACTTTTCACACCCCAAGCATTCCCTATCCTGACCACATCAGTACTGAATCTACTAAAAACACATAATCCATATAGCACACGTACATAAGTCTGGTTGACTTTTAAGAAACAATACCTGATGGCACATGGCTACTCGGGCTAACATCCCTCTTTCCGTCCCATTCTCAGTTTAAGTTAAGGTTTATTTTGAAAAATTTACCCGTTTCACTTAAACTTTAGCTCTGATACCAACTTGTAAGGCCCCTTCCCGGGCACCTCACAGTTGGTCATTCACAACATAAAACATACTAATATAATTTTAAGCAGCGGAATTATTTAACAAAAACCATCCATTCATTCAAAACACTGTTGTTGAGCAATACATTTTAGTTCATAAGTCACAAAATATTTAATTGCATGAATTACAAAACAACAGTATCGTCAAAACATAATGGATGTCAGTCTTGCCCGCCAAGTAGCCACCCCTGTGTGCCATCCTCAGCAACCTGTCACCTGCCAACTGGAAAATACATAAAAGTCAGCGTTGCTGAGTGAGTTCTAGTTTTGTAGTTAAAATACTTTACTTTTCATTCAAAAACCGTTCCTCATTTTCATAGGTGATCATACATCGTACGTACACATAGGTAATATTTTTATTATCTTCACCATCCTTCAATTCATACTTTTATCATTCTTCTCCCGTCTTTTGCAACACATAGTTGCTCAACCATTAACGATCTCAAGGATCTCAAGACTTTTGGGTCTGCTGTGACACCGAGTCACTTCACCCATTTCCAACCTCACAGGTTGTAAGTCATCTGCGGGCTTTGCAACGCCAAGTTGCTCACCCATTAGCAATATCAAGGATTGCAAGGCTTCTGCGGGCTTTTGCAACACCAAGTTGCTCACCCATTGGCAATCTCAAGGATTGCAAGGCTTCTGCGGGCTTTTGCAACACCAAGTTGCTCACCCATTGGCAATCTCAAGGATTGCAAGGCTTCTGCGGGCTTTTGCAACACCAAGTTGCTCACCCATTAGCAATCTCAAGGATTGCAAGCCTTCTGCGGGCTTTTGCAACACCAAGTTGCTCACCCATTATCAATCTCAAAGATTGTAAGCCTTCTGCGGGCTTTGCAACACCAAGTTGCTCACCCATTATCAATCTCAAAGATTGTAAGCCTTCTGCGGGCTTTTGCAACACCAAGTTGCTCACCCATTATCAATCAAGACTTTCTTTTTCATTTACATTCCACTTTCTATTACCATTAATCTTCCACTTTATTAATGATAATAATAATTCCTGTCTTGATCATAATCATTACACGTAGAATCATACAATATTATTATTAATAAACATATTAATAATAATAGTACTGATAATATTAATAATCATATTAATATTAATTCCCATCACAGCCCTAATCATAACATTAATTAAAACATTAAGAAAGGGTATTAATACATTCAGACATAATCATTCGCATCCAATAAAGTCCAAGTCAACATCCATGTGAAACCCTACTGCACAGACTCCAAGACAAAGTCCGTTAAAAAGTCAAAGTATTTGGGCGTATGAGCCCTGTCTTAGGCGTTTCACCACTGTCAGACATATCAACTACACTTAGAAAAATTTCAGGCTCTGGGCGTATGAGCACTGCTGGGCGTATGACCCCTGTTGGTCGTATTAGCCCTGTTGGTCGTATTAGCCCTGTTGGTCGTACCATCCCATACTTAGAGAATATTTTCTGGTCATACGACCAGAATTCAGACTTTTCACCTTTTTACTTAGTTTTCAGACTCATGGGTACTGTGAGACTCATGAGTCCTGTTGGACTTATAAGTCCCCATACTTAGCAATTTTCAGACTTATGAGTCTGGTTGTTTTAGAACTATTGGACACATTACCTGCTTAGACTCATGACCATACTTAGAGTATTCTAAGGCATGTCCCTGGGCGTATAAGCACTATTAGACTCATTAGTTTGTACTTAGTTACTCTAAGTCCAAATTTCAGGCATATTACTACTATTTGGGCTTGTTAGTCGTTTTAGTACCTGCTCATATGACTAATTCATATTTCAAATTCCCAAACATCAGAATGCATAGTACTAAACATATACATATGATTCTAGGCATAAATCTAACATAAACATAAACTACATACATTCAATCATACGGGTATTATACCCAAACTTATAAAAACATACTACATGCATTCCAGCCCCAAAACATTTAAAAATAGGTAAGAAGGGGTCTAGAACTCACCTTAGTTGTTTCAAATCTTAAGACTCTTCACCCGAGCTCCTTTAAACGATTCTAACACCTGGAAACCTTCTAAACACACATTTGGAACACATAGAAACACAAATAAGCATTTAACCGAGGCTAAGGTTAGCCAAAAACAACTCAAAACACTAAACCTTACCTAATTTCTCGAATTCTTCTTCTTGTTTCTTCAAGATCCGCAAGTTTTCTCTGCTTTCTCTCTCTAAATGTCGAATGAAAGTTGTTGTGCAGAAAAGTGGGCAGCCATACTCCTTATTACCAACTTTTCATGATTTTATCATCTTTACACTTTTGGTCCCTCAACTTTGGGGTTGACTTTCTTTTCCCCCATTTTCTTTCTCTTTTATTCTTTTATTTCTTTAAAAGAAATATACGGGTGTTACATCTGTTCAGGGACTGGGATGTGTTTTGATGCAACGCGACAAAGTCATAGCCTATGCCTCAAGACAGTTAAAGGCTCATGAGAAGAACTATGCAACTCATGACCTAGAACTGGGAGCTGTTGTGTTTGCTCTTAAATTATGGAGACACTACTTGTACGGTACTAAGTGCACTATTTATACCGATCACAAGAGTCTTCAACACCTGTATAATCAAAAGGAGCTGAACATGAGGCAGAGGAGATGGCTTGAACTACTAAACGATTATGATTGTGCCATCAAGTACCATCCTGGTAAAGCAATATTATGGCTGATGCTTTGAGTAGGAAAGAACATATGAAACCTCGTAGAGTGCGAGCTCTACAACTTACCATTCAAAGCAACCTGCCGGCACAAATCTTGAATGCTCAGACTGAAGCCCTGAAAGAAGAGAACATTAAAGATGAAAACCTTCGAGGGCTAGACCAACAGTTTGAAGTTCATTCGGATGGGATACGCATTATAGCAGGAAGGATTAGGGTACCCTATACGGGAATCTGAGAAGCTTGATCATGGATGAAGCTCACAAGTCTAGATACTCTATCCACCCAGGTGTAGATAAGATGTATTACGACTTGAAGCTTGTTTACTGGTGGCCAAGAATAAAGGCAGATATTGCAACCTATGTCTCAAAGTGCTTGACTTGTTCTAAAGTCAAGGTCGAATACCAAAAGCTTCAGGAATGTTGACCCAACCAGAAATTCCCGTGTGGAAGTGGGAAATGATAACCATGGATTTCATCACTGGTTTACCCAAATCTCAAACGGGCAATGACACCATTTGGGTTATCGTTGACCGTCTCACCAAATCCGCTCATTTCATACCCATCTGTAAGAAACACAAGATGGAGAAACTTGCAAGGGTGTACATCAAAGAAATTATCTCTAGACACGGAGTGCCAGTGTCTATTATCTCTGATCGTGATGCACGGTTTACATCAATCTTCTGGGGAAAACTTCAGAAAGCTCTAGGCACTCGCCTAGATATGAGCACAGCCTATCACCCTCAAACTGATGGTCAAAGTGAAAGAACCATACAGACTCTTGAGGATATGCTTAGCGCTTGTGTTATTGACTTTGGAAAGAACTGGGAAGGTCATTTACCTTTGGTAGAGTTCTCATATAACAATAGCTATCATTCGAGCATCAAGGCGGCACCATTCGAGGCCTTATATGGACGTAAATGTAGATCACCGCTTTGCTGGGCAGAAGTTGGAGATAGTCAACTTACTGGTCCGGAGTTGATCTTTGACACTCATGAGAAAATTGTCTAGATAAGAGAACGTATGGCTGCTGCCAGGGATCGCCAGAAAAGCTATGCTGATAAACGCCGCAAGCCACTGGAATTTCAGGAAGGAGATAAAGTTTTGCTAAAGGTATCTCCCTGGAAGGGAGTTATACGCTTTGGAAAACGAGGGAAATTGAACCCTCGCTACGTGAGACCTTTTGAAATTGTCAGAAGGATCGGCCCAGTAGCCTATGAATTAAATCTACTTGCTGAACTTGGTGGTGTGCATAATGTGTTTCACGTATCTAATCTAAGGAAGTGTTTATCTGATGAATCACTTGTTGTGCCTTTAGAGGAACTGCAACTAGATGAGAAACTCAGGTTTGTCGAGGAACCAGTTGAAATCATGGATAGGGAGGTGAAACAACTAAAGCATAGCAAGATTCCGATTGTCAGAGTTCGGTGGAACTCCCGGCGTGGTCCTGAGTTCACTTGGGAACGAGAGGACGAAATGATGCGCAAGAATCCTAACCTGTTCAAGAATGTTGCCAGTACTTCTTAATTTTCGGGACGAAAATTCCTGTAACAGGGGGATGATGTGACAATCCGGAAAAATTCCCTGTTTATTTCATATATTAACATAGTATTTATGTGATTTTACAAGTTAGTTTTTATATTTTTTATTATTTAATAATGATATTAATAATAATAAAAACATGATAACAATAATAATAATAATAATGATTATTATAATAATAATGTTAATAATGATAATAATAATAATAATGATATTATTATTATTATTATTATTATTATTAATTTATAAAAATTTATTAAACTTGATTTAATAAAGTTCAGGGGGTAATTTGTAATTCTTGAAACTTGTTTTATAAACTTTAAACCATTAAATAATAAGTTGTAAAACCTTAGGGGCCAAATGTGTAAATATAAAACTTAAACTGCTCTCTCTCTCCTCTCTCGCGATTTTCCGGCGCCGGATCCGGCCGGTCGCCGGCGGCCCTCCGGCGAGACCAAAGGTCGGGTTTTAGGCCATGATTTTGACCCCACGACGCACCAAATCAAACGCGGGACAAAGTGAAACGTTCACGTGAACTTATTATAAGGAAAAAGCTACCCGAAATTGCGGTTAATGGTCCACAAAATTACTTTCGGCCGACCCACTAAGAACACGCACTAAAACATCACAATAATTCAATTAAAGTAGTTCAATCGATTGTCTATAAGATTCCTGAACTAATAGCACTTTCAATTGCATTCGAAACACTCACAATCATTGAATTCGATTTCCTCATATACCGCGACCTGCAACTCATTAGAACGCCCCTAATCCAGCTTCGAAACATGAAATTGATAGAGGGCTTTTGATCACCAACACCCATAGAAGCTTTCTGTGCAACCAATTCGATTATAAACAACAATTGAGCAACAAGCAGATTACATATAGGTCGCGACTTGTCTTCGAGGAGTTCATCATCGATCGGACTTCTTTCTGGTAAATTGAATACACCATTTTGCTCGATTTATCATGGGGAACAAAAGCCCCATGAATCCATGCATTATCATAACCATTTTGATCTTCAATTTGATCGAATTGGGTTCTAGGGTTTATGCAATTTGGGGGTGTTCGGATGAAAAGGGTTAAAACAAATTGGAACCGGGTTCTACCGCGGCTGAGATCCTTGGTTCACCGGTTCCATGCTTCCATGCTATTCAGGAGATCCCGGGTTCGACCCCGGGCACCTCCCTTTATTTTTTTTGCCTTTTTACACTTTCTAAAAATATATAAAAATTCCTAAAAATTATAAAAATAACTTTTAAAAACTTCTTTTATTTTAAAAGCCTTTAAATAATTTTCTGTAAATTATTTATTTAAAAACACGTTAAATAAAATTTATAAAATAATATTTAAAAATATTATAAATAACCTTTTTATAAAAATAGACTTTAAATGATGATTAAAGTATTAATCCATTAATTGAACGCCATATTATTTTTAATTATGGATAAATTATAATAATTGTGGAAATTTAATTCTTTAAAAACCTTATTTATTTATTTAAATAAATATTACATATGTTATAAATTATGATCCTTATAAAAGTGGATTTTTAATAATAATTAAATCATCAAAATTATTTATGGATGTTATATTATTTATGGATTTATCCTGATAATATAAATACAAATTAGATTTTATAAATTTAAATATTTATAAAATCTTACAAAATTAAATATAAATTACGTGTTTAAACAACGTCTATAATTTATTTGGAACATAATGATATGTTAAAAATCATTATTAAACTAATTAAATATTATGAAATGTAATCTTTAGTTATAAAAAAAATTAACAAATAACTAAATGATTTAATTGATATGTTTATAACAAGTCCCCGAAAACCAAACCTTAGATCAATTGAACACCAGGTTCAAGATCTAACTTATTTAGGTTTTGGATTTGTATCTGTTTGCTTACGTGAAATATAATTCCTTAGCATGAATTTACTAGCTTGTCAACACCACACAAGAACTGAGGTGAGTTCATAACTATTCCCCTTTTTAATCATTTAAATATTTTGGGGCTGGAATACATGTTGTAATTAAATTTACAAATTATTTTTGTGTATTATGTTAAATAATAATTTGATCACATTTATGATTACATATGGTTACTATGAAAATCCTTTTCTGTATACTGGACTATAAACTAGCAGGGATCTTTTGGATAGTACTATCGGGGAGTGACTTACCCCCATAAAGGTTTGGACATGTGGTCCTTACCAAGATGCACAAAGATCTTATTGTCATTCGAGATGACTTGTTCTGGTGTGAGAAGGCAGATGTGCACTATATTAAGTTTGCCATTATAGTTCCATTTACAACCCATATGAGGATAAATGTAAAGGAGGATTTGCTCCCTCTGATTTGAAATTTTATGATAATATAATATACACATGAAAAGGATATTAAACTATGGTACATGGACAAATCCTATGTGAAGGACTTGTTGGGCTTGTACATAGTGGGTATGTGGGATAGCGGGTTCACCTTAATAAAAAGGGTTCCGACAGGCTATTCATATACCGGTGAGTAAATTAAACTCACACTTTTACAGTAAATCCTAATTGAGGATAATTGATGATTTATCATTATGTTTTACTTACCTATGAACTCACCAACCCTGTGTTGACACTTGATTTACATGTATTCTCATGTATCTACTAGGAGCTTATGGACATGCACGTAAGACCATATAAGAGCTCAAGATACCTATTGATTATTATTTGAATTATGATTAAGAAATGTTGTCAAGAAAAACAATCTATCTTTCATTTCCGATGCTCTGATTATTAATGAAATGTTTATCTAAAACTTATCATATAGATAACTGCATCTCATGTGTGACTGCTGTGTTCGATCCTGTTTGTTCACCCCTCCGTGATAAATTCCAGACCCGGAATTTGAGGGTGTGACATCAAGAGACTGTGCAGAATGTTAAACCAAAAAGTCAATCTGACTTGGTTTTTATGACAATTTCCATAATTGTCATCCACAGTTTGTTTTCCACACACAACAAAGGAAATGTTATCAGTGTGGAAACATAAATCATTTAGCAAATAATTGTTCTTTCAACAAAAATCACTAAGCAAACAATGATTTCATAATTCTATTACTCATAATAGAAAATGTTTTTTACTCGTGTAAAATTTGCAAATCAAATAAAATCAAAAGTTGATAATGCTTATAAAGTCGAAAAGCATAAGAGTTTGAAAAATGATTTAAAAGAAAACATCAAGGTGAAAAGTGTTAATGAAAAGACGAATGTGCAAAACAAATATAACAATCTAAAATCTTTCTGTCTTAACGCAACACAGAATGTGCTCAAGTCATGTTTGACTTGGGTACCAAAGACTAAGTAATTCTTTTACTTATGCAGGAACGACCGCAAAAGATCATTGAAAGCTTATGGCATGTAGACAACGGTTGTTCAAAGACATATGACAGGAAATTTACAATTGCTTCAAAATGATTCAGTCATATAACGGAGAAACTTGAAAATAAGCTTTGAAAAATATTTTGGCCTTAGGGGGAGTCAAGATTGGATCAATAAAAATGAATTTTCATGATTAAATGAGAAATGATTTTACACAGTTCAAAAAGAGTCTAAGTACTTTCAAAGGCTTAAATACGAATAGACTTAGATTATGTTTGATGTGTCAATAGGCTTTGCTTTCAGAAATGAAAAGATCATAATTGAGTGATTAAACTTGAATTAAAGAGATATGAATTAGTGGGGAACATATCAGGATTCTGTGATAATGTCAAAAATGTTCTAACACAGACTGAGAGTTATAATCTTGTCATACTCAAGCCTGTATTTGTTTGATTCTGTGATTATCATAACTATATGTATATATAAAAGGAAAAAATACAAAAAGACAAAAAGAAATAAAAAAAAGAGACAAAAAGAAATTAGTTGAGCAAATAATTGAGCAAAAAGATGCCAAAAGGCCATATAGGATATAAGATGCCAAGATGCACAACAAATCAAAAAGATATGTCTAAAGACATACATACTATATGGTATATTTTCTACTTTGAGAATATTTTCTGATCATGGAAGGCAAAATCAAAAGATGGGGCATGTAAGTCCGGATGGCTTGTAAGTCCTAAACATCTTGAGAGGGTAGACGTAAGTCCGGATGGCTGTCAGTAAGTCCTTAAACTTGTTAATATTCCGGGTTAAGAAATATTTCTCAGGCTAGTTATGCTCAGATAGTTATATTTTAGGAATAAATAAATGATATCACTGATCAACAATGCATGGTTTAAGTCAATTTGGGGTGACTTGAAATCTCAATAGTGTCTTGAAGACTAATAAGTATTTTACTGAAGTTCTAATTGTGGGATCCACTGAATTATATTAAATCATACAAAACATGATAAGTATCACTCCTTATGTTTCTGAGTAAAACCTGAAGTATAAGTTTAAAGGGACAAAAGATATTGACAATCAACTTAACCAGTTTATTTTAAATAAAGCTGGACAGAGTCTTGACTTGATAAAGAACTATATGATCTCATTTTGAAAATTCTTACAAGAAAAGGAAGATTTCAGTCCATGCTCCTGTTCCTCTTAATTCTTTAAAGCAATTACTTTCTTGGAGATGTGAAAAGGATTCAGGTCATGCTGTGATCAACTGTACTGACAGATCATTTAAAATCATTGATCCAGCTGACTTAATGAAGTTTGGCAAAGACGACTTAATCAAGCTATTACACTGCCCATTTCAGCTGATGAGTCAGTTTACTTTCTATCTTGCCAGTATGTGTGGATGACGGATCGAATCCTTAGTGTAACACCCGGCCTCTCACACCAACAATATTGTCCGCTTCGCCAACGAGGAGCTCACGGATTTGCTTTTGTTGCCGGGTGAAAACTTCCCAGGGAGGTCACCCATCCCTGGATTGCTCCCACCTGAGCACGCTTAACTGTGGAGTTCTCCTCTCATCCACAGCCAATACGCCAAAAACGCATTGTTGATATTAGAGGCAGACATTCCTTATGAATCAGGAAACTCTCCTGTCCACGGCCGATGTGGGATATGTGTAGGGTGTCACTAACATCCCGTAATCTTCGTTAAATAAAAGTTAATTAATACGTTTATGTAAATTTCAACCATAATAATAATAATAATAATAATAATAATAATAATAATAATAATAATAATAATAATGCTAATAATAAAAAAATAATAACAAAGATTTAAAAAAAAATAATAATAATAATAATATATTTATTAGATTTAAAAGTGCAGGGGGTGCTTATGTAATTTTTAAAACTCATTTTAAAAGTTGTTAACATAAAATAACAAACTAGAAACCGTAGGGACCAAAGTGGTAAATTTTTAAAACCATCTCCCTCCCCCCGTTTTCCCGATTCCATCTCCGGCCACTATTCCGGCCGACTTCCGGCGAGACCAAACCATCAAATTAACACGGTTTTGGCTCAATCAAAAGCTCCCGACATATTCGAGTGGGAGTTTCGAACTCGTACCCTACACTAATTTGAATATTACGATCGAACGGAGTGCGATTTATCTACCTAACACACTCGACCGAAAGCTAGTCCACCACCGAGCACTAAAACACTAAATTAATCTAAATAATAGACTATGAATGACTATATAACTGATCCTATCGTGTACAACTTTCAATTCCATCTAAAACACACAAAATAAACGAATTCATTCATCATCTTCCATCGCGACCTGCATCTGTTCGAACACCATCTTCAGTGTTTCAAAACTCGAATTAAACAGAGGGCTTTTGATCATTAGCTTCATTAGAAGCTACCTGTGCAATTAATTTGATTAACATCATCATTTGGGTACCTAACCAGTGCTACGTTAGTCGCGACCTGTTCATCGGATGTTCATCATCAATCTGTCATCCATAACAGGTAATTAAACACTCTTTTGATTCGGTTTTACATGGGGAACAAAAGCCCCATGGTTAATTCCATTAACCTATACATTTGGTTGATCAATTGAAGCGATTTGATTCTAGGGTTCATCTGGAATTGGGGGTTTTTCCGAGATTGAGTTTATAAACAATTAAAACCATGTGTAACCGCGGCTTAGAGCCTTGGTTCACTGGTTTGGTGCGCGTGTGGCCAGGTGAGAGGTCCCGGGTTCGACCCCGGGCTACCTCTTTTATTTTTTAAAGCTTTTAACCCTTTAAAAATATGGAAAAATTTCTAAAAATTATAAAAATAAATTCTATAAATTCTCCTTATTTTAAATATTACAAAACTATTTTCTGTAAATTTCTTTTATTTAAAAACCTTAATAAAATTTTATAAAATATTATTTATAAATATTAAAAATACTTATTTTAAAAATAGATTCTAATTTGTGTATAACTATGAAATAATCACAAAAATCATAAAAATTATATAAATTATTATATACAAATGTCATACACAATTATTTTTATAAAAATGAACTTTAAATAATATTTTAAATCATCAAATTATTAATGAACATTATATTATTTTTAAATTATGGATTAATCGTGATAAATGCAGGAATTATATTTTCACAAATTATTTACAAATATAACTATAGGTTATTTTTCTATAAGATATACCTTAATTAATAGATTAGACTAATAAATTATTATTATTATTCGTATTCTTATTATTATCAATATTATGAACTTTATTAATATTACTATATCGTTACGAATATAATTCGGTGATAACACAACTATTATTATCATAATTATGATCATGACTATTTTTATTTTATTATTAATAACAATTTCATCATTATAATTAATATCAATATTAGTAAAATTATTACATGGTGTTGTTTGTATATCAAATCGTGTACGTCAAACCGAACCGACCAAAATCCAACCAAATATATCTATTCACGTGGAATACATATTAAAGACTTAGTTACAATTAATACATAGGTATTGATCGTGTTTGGACGTGCATTGCATTATTCTGTGAAGTTTGTGGTTCATTACATCAATCCAATGTGAGTTTCGTGGCCCCTTTTTATGCTTTTATAATTGTTTCAATGTTTTTCAAACTTGGGGGAAAAATATGCTCACCCGTTTTCGATGCTGTACAATTTTACATACAATTTTCATACTTGGAATCGACGTGATACTATCTCATATTCTAATACATACATGGTGTTATTCTATTCTTACAACCATTAATTCCGGGTTAGGAACCAACGGATAGGTATTGGTAGTACTACTGGGTTGACACCCCCACCCTTCGACGATTGGTTAACTTGCGAGTTACCAGCACAACTGCCAGCAATCCGGGCAAGGGTGAATATATTCCGTCGAACTTATATGCATAACGTCATAGGGTTTGGTTGTAAAACACATGTTATGTGGTTTTTGCTTGCAGTATGATTCCATATCAAATTCTATACAGCATCAATTACAAGTTTTCAATTTAAACCTGCGGAACTCACCAACAATTATGTTGACCATTTTTGAGCATATCTTTTCAGGTGATCATAATCAAAGAGGATAGCTAGAGTTAATGCCTTAGCAGAGACCCTCAGGATTTCAATAGTGTTGCATTAGTAATGTATATCATTTGTTTTCATTTATGAACTCTGTGTATTTTGGATTTAGAATTAATAAGACTATGATAGTCGTGGAACTGACTAACCACGACACAAGTCACCATTGTGTCGAGCGACCTCATGACACGAGGATTTTGCATGTATTATGTCTCTGTAATTATACCAAGTGTTATGACGATCCTGTCCGTCGCATCCTCGTGTTTCCGCTATTAGCGAGGGTGTGACAGATTGGTATCAGAGCCTTGGTTATAGAGAATTAGGTGGAGAACTCGACCTAGACTATAACCTAAGAACCTTCATATAGAATGCATGCTAGGGATTGTGTGCATTTGATTTTACCTAAATGTCTTTCATGATTTGTGTGACACATAGACACCTGTATCCTGGATTTCCTGGCAAAAGGCCTTCGGGCTAAGGCAAGCGTATTCGTATAAATCTCATTGCGAGACCCGTTACGCTACCTGGGGATTTCTGGGATGAGTGATAAACTATGGTCAATACACAAAACTACAAGGCAAATGGGTCAAAATATATTAAGTCTATGAACTTAATATACAGGTATATTCCTATATACCTATTAATCTACAAGTATGTTCCTACATACCTGATTTTATACATGTACACGTGTTATCTGAACATCTCGGGGAAGACATTATTACTCTTAGTCTTTCTCCATGGATACTTTTATACTAAGAACTTTACGCTTGTATGCGCACAACATCATATTATTAGGGAACTTCGGTGATCACGCGTAGCGTCGATCTCGGATATTGAATCCGACCCTATCATAGTTATGACTGAAATCCTGAAAGTATGACGGATATGCAGTTATCATTAGACTTAATGTGCTTATATGCTTATTTGCTATTACATGCTATTATTGGAATATTGGCTCATGGACATAAGGACATTACATTATTTGTGCTTGATAAATCTAAATAATACTATGATGTTAACTTGGGGTAAGTGAAGCTAAGGGTGATCATGCAAGGTAAATTATCATTATGGGTGCACACGTAATTGTAATTCACCATGCATGAGAAGTCTAGCTAATCTTACCATGAGGTAACGATCATGAGTATCACACTTTTCTATTCTATACCCTAGGGTGCTAGGGTCATAATTCTAGTAAGTCCTTGTTGAAGGCAATCAAACATTATAAGTCCTTGTTGAAGGCAATCAAACATTATAAGTCCTTGTTAAAGGCAATCAAACATTATAAGTCCTTGTTGAAGGCAATCAAACATTATCAACATTTACTCAAGTCCTGTCCTACTTAAAGCCTTCATGGTATTTCCAATCATAATGACCTTATGGTAAGGATAAACAGATGTCACGTAACTGGTTTAGGCATCATTCTAGGCATACCACGGATGTGGTGGGAACGCTGCGGGGAACCCTATATATAAGCATCCTTGGTATACCAAGAATGTGTTTAAACTGAGCTACGTGATGATCCCGATTGACTGAGGCGTGGATTGGTTTGGTTGTAAACTATACGTATACGCTTTGTGGATCTTGCTACGTCACATCAAACTATTTACACTTTGGAAATGTTTTCTCTACAGTCATCAATTCCCATGTGGAACCGATGTATAGGTTTGTCTGTAGCCATTTATATGCTGGTAAAACCGCCTATACATAAGTTGCGGTAGCTCACATCAAACTTATATTACGTTATTCTTTGTAATGATGCTAAGAAAAATTAAGATGTTATGTAACTAGTTTAAGTATTATTCAAAGTATATCGTGGATGTGGTGGGAACGCTGCGGGGAACCCTATATATAAACATCACCGATATATTAAGAATGTGCTTAAACTAGGCTACGTAATGATCTTGATGGACCGAAGCATGGGTTATTGGAACTTGATGAGTAGAATCATATGTGAATCTTTTTATACTTTGATTCCTATCAAAGCACACACAAATCTTAAATCATAGGCAATGCATTGTGTGTCTAAATCAAATAATTTTCAAAATGAGCTTTGAATCGTTATTCGTGGTTTTCAAAGTCTCGTCAAAGTCTGTGACTCACCACCCAGTACATGCAAGGTTGGAAGAGTGGGATGAGTATCTGCTTATTGGAACGCATGTCTTTAACAAAGTTGTGGCTGACTTAATGCTGTGATTAGTCGACGTACTCGCTTTGATTTACGAATCAAAAGATTACACTCGGAACATCTCATTGTTTTTATGCCAAATCCCTGATTGTCATTTTCATGCTGTATAGCTCATATTACCCCAAATCTCATAAAGTATCTTAATGATATTTCAGGATGTCTTCTATCAGCCCTTCTATTACTTCTTCTGAAAACGAATCGAAGCCTGAAAAGATTCTCTTAGCATACCTAGTACAAACATCTTCTAATAGAAAATCTAACCCTGAGGAGGTGATGCTTGATGCACCAGACTCGTTTGAAGAGGAAGAACCCATAGACCCTGTTGTGGACACTCTACCTGCTGTCGCCACTGCACCGATTAATCCCGTGGAACCTAACCCTGCTGCACCTGTAGTTCCCATAGCATCTACAGTTGCAAGGAATGCCCCCCAGGCAAGACCCCAACAAGAGAACAACGGAGGATCCGTGAGACGGACGGCTCAAATTAGAGGGTTCCCGGCAAACCGGATTAAGATCTGGCCGCCCGCCGACGAGACCAACTTAGGGGGCAACTATCCCGATCTACCCCCGAGTCTCTCTAGTTCCTCCAGCAGTGATGACGACCAGGACTGACGTCACACGGGCACTAATGGAGAAATAACGACTGGAAAAAAAAAGTCATCTCTAGTTACTTCGTGCTTTATGTTTAGACCCATCTAGACTATGAGTATTTGCTTATTTGGGGTGTTACTTACGCGCTTGAAACCTTAGGATTTATAATGAAATGTATATTATTATTGCCTTGTTGTTTCCTTCGATTGTGAGTCGAATGTTCACATCTCATTGTGACGTCGAATCATTTCTTGTCCTTGATTTCGCCTTTCTGATTTAAATTATTCAAGATTTGAACACCATCCTAACAAATTCTGCTATCTCAAACTTTAATCTTAAGCTTGTAAGCATGATCTTTCCTTTGTTACACCGATGAACTTGAAATTTTCCGAATACCTAATAAATATTAATTTCCCTTTCGTTGTTAAGTCAAACTTCACACTGCTTGCACCGTGGGAGTTCGCAAGTCAACCTATGACTAAGAACACTCGTATCTCCTAAATGATTCTATCCCATCAAAGCAGGGGAGATTCCCTTACTTTGATGAATCTCTATTACGATAATGGTTTTCCATTTGTTTGTTTTGTGAAATTTCATCATCTGGATGAGGTGACTTCCGTATCTTGAGGATTGACTTCAATTATTCTCATTGGAATTTACATTTCACAAATGACATGATCTCACCAAAATAGGATTGAAACCCGTATTTTGGTGACAAATGTCAACCTTCGATTGTTTTCTTGTTATTATCAAGATAAGCATGAATTCCATACCTTGTTGACTAATTTCAACTCTTGATCTTCAACTTACCATGGTTGTAATCATGTAACGAGAGGGATGAAGTAACTTGAAGGATGAACCAATGTTGGTAATTCGACCTATCAAGCCAAAGCATGATCTCTGAACCTGAAAGGAGACCCAATCGTATTAAGTTGATTTTGATTCCAAGCTTGGAGCACTTAAATTCTTAAATTGGTTTCCCTCCCTTATCCTCATATTTTGACCTAGCTATAAGGAAACATTTATTCCTTATCTATCGACTTTCATTTTGAAGTTATCATCAAAACGTGATTGTGCGATGGTAGTCTTCCTAAACAATCCCTCTGCTAAAGATATTATCAACATATGAACATGACCTTCTAGTCATGTAAATGCTTTCAGCTGCACACATGGGTTGTTGAACTGCGTATGTAAACTTACTTAGATATTGCTACCTTGCAAAACATGTTTACAAATACTTTTCCTATTGTTTGCTTCACTTCTAGATTCTCTTTTGAATCCTTAACCTTGAAAATCATTAAAATTCTATCTTGGATTTGAACAACAAGATTTTAAAAGAGAAGTTCTGGAGAGAGTTGTCAGCAAAGAGAGGAATTACTTTTAAGACTGAGTATTTGGAGCCAAAACATTCTTAATATGTGTGTAACCCGTGTTCAGCAAAGATAGGGAGAAAATTGGGGTTAATTACATGGACATGGAAATCACTGATCAGGTGAAAAAGAGAGAAAAGATGACAAAACTAAGGGAAGAAATAGCTGTGCAGAAGGCCAGTGAGATAGAACTTAATAAAACTATTCATATTACAGAGGAAACGATGAGAGCAAAACAAATGCTAGTAACCATGTCACATGAGATAAGACCTCCATTAACAGGGGTCGTTAGCATGGCAGAAATTCTATCAACAAACAAAACCTGATAAAGATCAGAAACAACTTTTGGTGATCTAGTCCTTCAACTTATTAATGACATCCTCGACTTTTCCAAAGTTGAGTCAGGAGTTATGAGGTTGGAGGCCACAAAATTTAGGTCAAGAAGAGGTGATGTCCCAGTGGAGGTCATTGGTGATGCTTTACGGATTAGACGAATTCTCACCCACTTGATCAGCAATGCTATCAAGTTTACCCACCAAGGAAAGGTTTAGAGTAATCTTCACGTAATAGCAAACCCTTTATCTCACAACGTCGAGAAATTAACCTGCATCTGTTTCAAATATTCGTACACCGTGGTATGACGTTAAAACATCAATCGTTATTCTGAATGATTGATTCATTTTCTGTTTAAAAAATATTCTTAACCATCATTGTGAACCCATTTCAAGATCTTCGCATAGCGTATTATTCTTAGACCGATGGTTGGTCAAAGGAGAAATACATATTCACAAGATATGCGTTAAGGTCATTTCATATGGTGACGTTTAGGATTCTTAAAATCCAACGGATAACTTTTCTTATCATTGCTGGTCTTTTAATGATTTCTAGACTTCACTTTACCATGAAATTATATTCTGTAAGTTGTGATTATAAGTCTAACATACCATGGTAACTCGTCATCGTGTTCTAACATTCCATATGCCAAATCTCAAAGAGAATCCCGCGATTCTCTGGAAGAGTTCGAATTGGCATATATTACGTCAAGAATCTTGTAAAAGATTCTATACAAATGAAATAAAGCCGGATACCTATTGTCAAAGTCCGCTGGGAATCTAAACGTGACCCAGAGTTCACCTGGGGACGCGAGGACCAAATAAAATCTCAGTAACCTCATCTTTTCGCTTCAGCCTCCTCGTGAATAAATTTCGGGATGAAATTTCCTAAAGCAGGGGAGACTGTAACATCCCGTAATCTTCGTTAAATAAAAGTTAATTTAATACGTTTATGTAAATTTCAACCATAATAATAATAATAATAATAATAATAATAATAATAATAATAATAATAATAATAATAATAATAATAATAATAATAATAATAATAATGCTAATAATAAAAAAAATAATAACAAAGATTTAAAAATTAATAATAATAATAATAATATATTTATTAGATTTAAAAGTGCAGGGGGTGCTTATGTAATTTTTAAAACTCATTTTAAAAGTTGTTAACATAAAATAACAAACTAGAAACCGCAGGGACCAAAGTGGTAAATTTTTAAAACCCATCTCCCTCCCCCCGTTTTCCCGATTCCATCTCCGGCCACTATTCCGGCCGACTTCCGGCGAGACCAAACCATCAAATTAACACTGTTTTGGCTCAATCAAAAGCTCCCGACATATTCGAGTGGGAGTTTCGAACTCGTACCCTACACTAATTTGAATATTACGATCGAAGGGAGTGCGATTTATCTACCTAACACACTCGACCGAAAGCTAGTCCACCACCAAGCACTAAAACACTAAATTAATCTAAATAATCGACTATGAACGACTATATAACTGATCCTAATCGTGTGCAACTTTCAATTCCATCTAAAACACACAAAACAAATGAATTCAATCATCATCTTCCATCGCGACCTGCAACTGTTCGAACACCATCTTCAGTGTTTCAAAACTCGAATTAAACAGAGGGGTTTTGATCATTAGCTTCATTAGAAGCTACCTGTGCAATTAATTTGATTAACATCATCATTTGGGTACCTAACCAGTGCTACGTTAGTCGCGACCTGTTCATCGGATGTTCATCATCAATCTATCATCCATAACAGGTAATTAAACACTCTTTTGATTCGGTTTTACATGGGGAACAAAAGCCCCATGGTTAATTCCATTAACCTATACGTTTGGTTGATCAATTGAAGCGATTTGATTCTAGGGTTCATCTGGAATTGGGGGTTTTTCCGAGATTGAGTTTATAAACAATTAAAACCATGTGTAACCGCGGCTTAGAGCCTTGGTTCACTGGTTTGGTGCGTGTGTGGGCAGGTGAGAGGTCCTGGGTTCGACCCCGGGCAACCTCTTTTATTTTTTTTAAAGCTTTTTAACCCTTTTAAAAATATGGAAAAATTTCTAAAATTATAAAAATAAATTCTATAAATTCTTCTTATTTTAAATATTACAAAATTATTTTCTGTAAATTTCTTTTATTTAAAACCTTAATAAATTTTTATAAAATATTATTTATAAATATTAAAAATACTTATTTTTAAAAATAGATTCTAATTTGTGTATAACTATGAAATAATCACAAAAATCATAAAAATTATATAAATTATTATATACAAATGTCATACACAATTATTTTTATAAAAATGTACTTTAAATAATATTTTAAATCATCAAATTATTAATGAACATTATATTATTTTTAAATTATGGATTAATCGTGATAAGTGCAGGAATTATATTTTCACAAATTATTTATAAATATAACTATAGGTTATCTTTCTATAAGATATACCTTAATTAATAGATTAGACTAATAAATTATTATATTCGTATTCTTATTATTATCAATATTATGAACTTTATTAATATTACTATATCGTTACGAATATAATTCGGTGATAACATAACTATTATTATCATAATTATGATCATCACTATTTTTATTTTATTATTAATAACAATTTCATCATTATAATTTATATTAATATTAGTAAAATTATTACATGGTGTTGTTTGTATATCAAATCGTGTACGTCAAACCGAACCGACCAAAATCCAACCAAATATATCTATTCACGTGGAATACATATTAAAGACTTAGTTACAATTAATACATAGGTATTGATCGTGTTTGGACGTGCATTGCATTATTCTGTGAAGTTTGTGGTTCATTACATCAATCCAAGGTGAGTTTCGTGGCCCCTTTTTATGCTTTTATAATTGTTTCAATGTTTTTCAAACTTGGGGGAAAAATATGCTCACCCGTTTTCGATGCTGTACAATTTTACATACAATTTTCATACTTGGAATCGACGTGATACTATTCTCATATTCTAATACATACATGGTGTTATTCTATTCTTACAACCATTAATTCCGGGTTAGGAACCAACGGATAGGTATTGGTAGTACTACTGGGTTGACACCCCCACCCTTCGACGATTGGTTAACTTGCGAGTTACTAGCACAACTGCCAGCAATCCGGCCAAGGGTGAATATATTCCGTCGAACTTATATGCATAACGTCATAGGGTTTGGTTGTAAAACACATGTTATGTGGTTTTTGCTTGCAGTATGATTCCATATCAAATTCTATACAGCATCAATTACAAGTTTTCAATTTAAACCTGCGGAACTCACCAACAATTATGTTGACCATTTTTGAGCATATCTTTTCAGGTGATCATAATCAAAGGGGATAGCTAGAGTTAATGCCTTAGCAGAGACCCTCAGGATTTCAATAGTGTTGCATTAGTAATGTATATCATTTGTTTTCATTTATGAACTCTGTGTATTTTGGATTTAGAATTAATAAGACTATGATAGTCGTGGAACTGACTAACCACGACACAAGTCACCATTGTGTCGAGCGACCTCATGACACGAGGATTTTGCATGTATTATGTCTCTGTAATTATACCAAGTGTTATGACGATCCCGTCCGTCGCATCCTCGTGTTTCCGCTATTAGCGAGGGTGTGACACTTAGGAACAAATGGTATGCTTATTCAGGCTCGTACAAGAAGGCTAACGTTGATTTTGATTGATTATGTTTCACCGAGCCTAGGGGGAGATTGTAGAAGACTAATCAAGGCTCGGCAAAACATTTGAAGTCTGAATGAAGTCGAATCCTGAAGACAGCTTGTGCGAAAGCCAGATTCACGTGAGAAGAAGCATTCACGCGACAACTGACTCCACGCGAAAGGCTGATCCCGCGCGAAAGGCATAGCCGCGCGAAAAGCAAGTCGCGCGAGAACTCTTTGTTTAGTATAAATAGCTTAGTTTTCGTTTTGTAAAAAAGCTTTTGTTCATTATTCATCTCTGTACTGTGCGAAATCGCACAAGACCTGTTCTAGGTTGATTTTGTTCAATACAATATCCTTTTGAGAGCAATTCGATTCTTCTTTATACCCAATCATGTTTACATTCCGCATTCACGTGATTGAGATCGTGTGTTAACAGTTTCTGGGGAGATTTCAAGGTTTTACACATAGTCGTCCCACCACCACCTTCGTCCTCACCATCGCCGCCAACCACCACCTTCCCCACCATCGATGTCCTAAATATCTAAAAATATCCGAAACATTTAATTAGTATTTAATATTTTTATATTTTTATAAAAATATTTTGGATATTTCGGATTTTTGGATATCCGAAATATCCGAAAATTCTGAAAATCACTATCCAAATCAGAATCCGAAATTTCGGATTTTCGGATATTTCGGGTTCGGTTTCGGATTCGGATATTTTTGAACACCCCAATCTCCATCGCCGCCCACGACCACCTTCGTCCACACCATCGCCACCAACCACCACCGTCATCGTCACACCATTGCCGCCCACCACCACCACCGTCGTCGCCACATCACCACCACGCCGCCCACCACCACCACCATCGTCGCCACACCATCGCCGCCCCACCACCACCACCGTCGTCGCCACACCATCGCCGCCCCACCACCACCACCGTCGTCGCCACACCATCGCCGCCCCACCACCACCACCGTCGTCGCCACACCATCGCCGCCCACCACCTCCACCATCGTCGCCACACCATTGCCGCCCACCACCACCTTCGTCGCCCCGCCATCGCCGCCGCCCCGCCATCGCCGCCGCCCAGCACCTCCTCTCACCCTTGACTCTTCATTTTATCTACTATTCAGGTTAAATACATAAGATTAAGACATTAAAATAAAGTTTAGTGATATGATTGGAACAAAAAAGTTTATGAGTAACCTAATTTGAACAATTTTAAAACTTGATTACATTTATACAAAGTTACCCTAATTTTAAAATATTGGAAATCTTTTGCAATCAATTAATCTTGATCGAAATATATTTGACAAAAATAACACACATAATAATAACATCAACAATAACAACATACCCAGTATAATCACATTATAACAGAAAAAAACAACAAAAATAACACACATGTGATTATAAATTATTAATTGGCAACTTTCATTAATATTTGTAAAATAATGTTACAAAAGTATTATATATCAACTCGAGGGTGAACATATCCACGTTTTTGAAGAATATCCATTAATTAGGTTCGATTGAATTATTTTGTTGAAACTAATTTTGCGTATAAAGATAGCTTCTTGACTTTTAGACGCTAAAGGGCATCTTTCTGCAGTTTAAAATTTTGATTTGGTTGATTAAAAAGATTATTTCTAGACGTACGGATGAATTGACGACTGTAAATTATATTAAAATAAATGACTTTTGAAAATCTTGTAATTGAACTCTCTAACGTACGGTGATATATGTTAGGAGAACTGTTGGATTATAGAGAAATCATAGAAATTTCTTTGAGTTTTTAAATAACATATATTTTATATTTGAGGTAATTATATCATAGTAAATTAGTAAAAAGTTACAGTCTTTTACTAAACTCATTCAAAAATTTTTCTTCTAAACCACTCAATTATTATTAGTTGTTCTAATATTATATTATTGTGTAATCCTTTTTGTCACCCTCTTATGCATCTTCATTTTCCTTACGTGTCTCTTTTAACAATAATAGATCATAAAAACAATCAAATACAAAAATGTTTTTAGATATTGAATAATAATGATATTAAAGATAATATTTTTGTTTTTAAACTAAATGCAATTTTATTATTATTTTATAAACCTTATTTAACCCAAGTAATACATGGGTTTATAATCTTGTTTATTTGTAAATATTAGGATTGTTAAAATTAAAAAAAAAAGTTAAACATATATGAATCTTGTTAATTAGTATATAATGATTTTTTTTTTCAATTTGACTTACGTCTAACAATTATAAAGCTGGTTGCTATTTGGTTATTATTTTCTTAACTATCACCTTTTAATTTATATTAATTAAAATTTTTTAAGTGACATAAATAGAATACTCGAAAACTTGGTTACTACTAACGATAAACTGGGGTCCAGGGTCCAGGGCTAGAGCCTCTGACTTGTGAAAACTGCTTAAAAATTGATTTATTCAAATTCCACAAGTGAAATCCCGGGTGAAAAATGACGCAAATTTTATGTAAAGTTCAAAACAGAAAGTATCGGTGATTCCCTTGAAAAACCGAACTCTTTTTGGTCATCTTCTTCATTTTGCTGGTTCATGCTTTCAAACAAACAAATCATACTTTGTTTCTAAACATGAGTTTTATCTTATTGAACATTTGGTGTGAACTCAAATAGTTTTAATTTCAAAAAAATCTTGCGACTCTTGGATTTTCCTATTGATTATTTGAGTCCGAATCCTCTACAGTTTATGATTTAAAATATGGATTGTTGATGGTATATAATTTACACTATCGTTTGCCCATATAGTATGGCATCATGACGTTAGGTAAAGTGATAAGAGCACCTCCGATGAAGGTATTCGGACGTGAGATTTGTTTATGTGATGTCTAGGTAAATGGAAGAGGATGGAGAGTTAATTTCGTCTCAAAATTCAAATGAGACGAGATGAATTTTGAGAGAAGAGGTAGCAGAGATAAGAGAAGTTTTTTTAGTGGATGGGTGTGTGCTCTAGGTCTCCCAAGTAATGTGAGGATGAATATGTGAACTATATTATTGCAAGCAGGTAGTTAATTTTTTACGATTAATTAATGTATTTTGAAATGACAGGGATATTTTATTTAGGGTGTGAGTATATGAACATCTCAAAATTATAAATTAACACTTTAAAATTATAAATTAACATCCAAAAATTTCTATACAGGTCGTATAACCTCATACGCATTGTATAGGAGGGGGGGGGAGGTCATATGGTCCAATACGGCCCGATTTAGTGTCTGTGTTTTCTTATTCCGTTCATAATATTATTGTAAATGAAATTGTGTGCAAATCAAATTTAAATATTTGATAATTATATTATTAAGACTGTTGTTGATAATAAAAATAAAAGTTACAAATTATTATCAATGAAATTAATAATATGAATTTTATCGTCCAATGAGTACTATTCTGGATTGTTAAATTTCTAACTTTCTGTTTTTTTCTTAAAATTAATGTTATTTAATTCTTGGTTATTATTAGCGGACCCGCATGAATCAATAATTAGTGTTTTTAATTCCGTAAAATAAAACGTTTAGAGAATATGCTGCCTTGCTTGTTTGTTTCGGTCATGATGTTTAATATAGACTTTAATATGTTGTGATTTTAGTGTCATTAAAGTCATTTAAGAGGGAGAGAGAGCTTCTTTTTGTGGTTTCCAATGACGAGGTTTACTTTTCGGTAACTCTGCACACACCGCTAGAATTTTAGGTTACTCTAAATATATTCCACCGTCTTTTAATATTCTTTCTAACGTGTCACCTACATAGGTTTTTAGTAGAACTCGGGAATACTGTGTCACACGCGTTCATCAAGGCCAGATCCCTGTCTGTGACAATAACGCGGGGCTCCACACACCCATCGAGCATATCTCTGATCCGCTCCAAGACCCATGTGAAGTTGTCCTGCCGTTCCCTCGATATAAATGGATGCACAATACAAAATAACCTCGTCGTCGACGTAATGCCAATAATCTGAACAAACGAATGTTGTACATGTCGGTCTTGTACGTCGTGTCTATCAACATCAAGTGCGGGAATGCGCGGCACATTTTGTACGAAGTAGGATGACAAAATAAAACATCTTCCACGGCCTTAGTAGATGCATTCGTCCGTGTTTCATACACGAACTCTTTAGATTGTAGCAGGTTTTCAAGTTCCCGCATGGGTGTCATGTCTTTTCTCCCCTCAGCCCTAAACTTCGACGTCAGATTGTATATGTCATGAACAACACAGACGCTGTGGGGAAACTGCTCCCTTACGGCTGAATGGATGTGTCGTGACCGCATGTGTTGCATGTGTAACTTCTCGACAAGATCAATTTCTTAGGCGGTTATCTTCCTAAGATGCGTGTGGCCCTCCTCGAACACAACAGGATCGTGGTTGTGCATCTCGTTTCTCACCTCTAACATCCAACTATCACTCTTTCTTACGTACATCCCTATGAATTTAAAAGGGCATCTGTCACACCCCAACCTTGACGGCGGAATCGTCAAGATGTGAGGGTTAAGATTGTTCACAACCACATAACGCTATCTTTAAATGAAAATGATATTATCATAAGTTTCAATGCAAATACAACCATAAGTCTTAACATGAAATAAGTCCAAAACATAAAACAAAAGTAATCCAAAGCTTTATATTCTTTAATCTAGGTCCAAACCCTAGTTTTATATTATCATAAGTTCCAAGGGTTTCATATACATAATATATCAAAGGTTACAAGTAGCAATTCATGTCATCGGTTATGAGTTAGCACGTTTATAGAACACATATAGCTACAATCAAACCTCGACTTGATTACAAGTTTATATGATTGGCTAAGTGTATTTGGTTCCCATGATAAACAAGTCATACGTCATCAGGAGCCGGCAATACATCGGCTTTAGCACCAAATAGGTTTGTCAGACCCAAAGATTTAAGACATCGTCAGGCTAGCAATAGTTAATAATTGTAAACAAAATATGTATCTCATATAAGACTTACAATAACACAAATAACCATGACATAATATAAGTATGAATTACAAGTACATTACAAGAATAAAATATTTACAAGTGTAAGTTAAATAATTTAACATGTTTCACCTCAAAACGATGTGAAATAATATAAAATGGGGCAAGGAAAGGCAATTAAGTATAGGTATAACGACTAATAAGAATAATAAGTAACGTTCCAAAATAGTCGTTCACAAGGTACCTAAATATATATATATATTTACAAAATTTAGGTTAATAAGATTAACAATTTCACGTGAACTAGGGTATTAGAATTTATATTTGGGGTTTTGTCAATTATATTTAACAATTGGGAACCAATTATATTTTCTTAAAATGAAAAGAAGTATATTATATTTTGTATACATAAAGATATGAAAAAGAAAACGTTTATAATAATTTGTAAGATATATTTATAAATTTTGAGTAAAGTTTTATAACTAAATGAAATAAACACGATTTAAACAATAAATTAAAGGCAACGTTTGATCCAATAATAATTTTTGTGGATTAAACTATTATTTAAAGTCTATTCTTTATAAAAATAAACTAATTATAACATTAGTTTAGAATATTTAATAAAAATATGAAAGTATTTTTAAGAAATAATTTACTGAAAATAATTAAGTAACTTCTAAAATAAAGGAGGTTTAGAAGCTTATTTTTATGATTTTTAGAAATTTTTATATATATTTTTAATGCTCAAAAAGTTTTTAAAAAATGATGAGGGTGCCCGGGTTCGAACCCGGGACCACATGGTGGTAGGGCGGGTGTTTAACCAGTGAACCAGGGTCGCGACCTTGGTTTACTTTGGTTTTAAATTGTTTTAAACCCAAATTAAGAGTTTTCCCCCAAACCTCAAGAACCCTAGTTTGCTCTTGATCCAAATCAACATCAATTCGAATATGTTACCGATTATAATGTAACACCCGTAATTTCTTATTAAAGAAATTAAAAGAACAGAATAGAAAGAAACGGAAAGAAAACAAAAGTTAACTTAAGTGGAGGGGCCGAAAGTGCCAAATTTGCAAAGTTCATATTTATTTGCACAAAAAGGTGGTATGGTCACCCACTCTTGTTTCACATCATCACCATCTTCGGAAATTACAGAGAAAGAAAGCAGAACTCGTATTTTCTAGAGAGAGAAAGAACAAGGATTCGAACATTTGAAGAAAAACAAGAAGAACACTGAATTGAGGGTAAGATTTAGTGAAATTAAGTTGTTTTTGCCCAGATAATGCTTCGGTTATGTGCTTATGTGTGATTATATGTGTTTGAATGCGTGTTTAAAGGATTCCTAGGTGTTAGAACCTTTCGAACAGCTCGGATGAAGAGTGTAAACTCGAAGAACAACTAAGGTGAGTTTCTAGACCCCTTTTTACCTATTTTAATGTGACAACCCGGAATTTTTTTTTTATTTAATATAATAATTAGGTGATTTTACAAATTAGTATTTATATTTTTTTATTATTATTGAATAATATTAATAATAATAAAAACAATGATAATAATAATAATATTATTATTATTAAAAATAATAATGTTAATAATGATAATAATAATAATAATGAAAATATTATTATTATTATTATTAATTTATAAGAATTTATTAAAAATTGGATTTATAAGTCCAGGGGGAATTTCTGTAATTTTTAAAACTTGGTTTTAAAAACTTAAAACATAGAATTTAAACATTTCAAACCACAGGGACCATTCTGTAAATTGTTTAAACCCAACCCCCCGTCCCCGTCGATTCCCCATCTCCGGCCAATTTCCGGCCACACACCGGCCGAACTCCGGCAAGCCACAAACACACAAAATACACGATTTCAATCGAATTAAAAGGTACCGACATGATCACGAGGATGATTCGAACTCGGACCCTTTGTTAATTTAGAAAATGGTAGTGCGGAATCCACCGAACCCACTCATCCCGATTCTTCGGCCGACCACCCACTAATCGACCACTAAAAACTCAACTATAATTAAATTAAACAAAGTTGAACCATTATCTACCAATATATAATCGAGAACAACTCACAATTTCATCTGAATCAAACACAAACATCACATTCGATTCCCACTACAACCGCGACCTGCAACTCTATAGAAACCCACTGCCCGATCGATTTTAACTAAATTAGATAAAGGGTTTTTAATCTTTATCATCATATGAAGCTTCCTATGAAATTAATTTGAATTCCAGTAAGGTTTGCTCACCCATCGATCATTATACCAATCGCGACCTGTTCATCGAGCATTGATCATCTATTCAGACACAAAACAGGTAATTAAGGGTGTCCACAGACTCGAAATCACATGGGGATTAAAAGCCCTATGTTTAATTTCGTTATTGAAATCATCTTGGGGTTCAATTTGGCTTGGATTCGAGTTAGGGTTCATAGAAATTAGGGGAATTCGGTTAACTGTGTTTAAAGACAAAGAAAACCAAGTATAACCGCGGCTTAGGCCTTTGGTTTACTGGTTTGTGTGTTGGAGTTTGAACAGGAGGTCACGGGTTCGAACCCGGCCCCAACATCTATTTTTTTAAAGCCTTTTTCACATTTTAAAAATCCAGAAAAATTACCAAAAAATTATAAAAATAATTTTTATAAACTTTGTTTATTTTAGAAGTTATCTAGTTATTTTCTGGAAAATTATTTCTTTAAATACCTTATTTAATTATATAATTATTACAAATGTTATAAATAGTTACTTTTATAAAAATAGATTTTAAATAATGATTTAAATCGTCAAGTTATTAATGAAGATTATATTATTTTAATTATGGATTTATTATGATAAATGTAAGGAATTATATGTAATAATTTCACAAATTATTTACAAATACAATTATTATCATTATAATTATAACCATTGTTATTATTAATATCAATATTGATAATATTATTAATACATGGTGTTGTTAGTATATCAAATCGTGTACGTCAAACCAAACTGACCCGAATCTGACCAAATGTAGTCTATTCGCGTTGAACACATTTTAAAGACTGAACTGCAATTAATAATAGGTGTTGATCGTGCATTACCCTTATTCTTTGAAGCTCTTGTTCATTTCATTACATCAATTCAAGGTGAGTTTACAGCCCCACTTTTACTTATATACTCTTTTGGGGGAGAGAAACATGATGTTTTCATAAAAGATACATTACATTGGATTTTTGTAATACTGCATATACTTGATACTATGGTGTATACTTGCCCAACGGACCGTTAATATGGACATAACGAGGTAATTGTTAGTAGTACTACTGGGATTGACATACCCACCCGGGCTAGTCGCGCTAGCACAACGTTCGTCAAACGGGTGAACGGTTAGCCTAATTACAAGTGTTGTGGTGTGATCCACATCCGGGCCTGTTATTATTTGATTACATGTCAGTTCGGCCGCGCCTTCATACACATAGTGATCATTATGGACTAGCTACCCATTATATGCTTTAATTACAAATCCGGGAATTTCATTATACTTGACGGATTAATAAATCCGGAATTTCATTATACTTGACGGATTGATAAATCCGGGAATTTCATTATACTTTTCGGATTAATAAATCCGGGATTTCATTTTACTTGACGGATTAATTAATCCGGGGATTTCATTATACTTATCGGATTAATAAATCTGGGGATTTCATACTTGACGGATTACATAATCCGGGAATTACATACTTGACGGATTACATAATCCGGGAAATTACATACTTGACGGATTACATAATCCGGGAATTACATACTTGACGGATTACATAATCCGGAAATTACATACTTGACGGATTACATAATCCGGGAATTACATACTTGACGGATTACATAATCCGGGAATTACATACTTGACGGATTACATAATCCGGGAAACTTCATTACTGATAATTACTGTTTTCTGATAAACCTGTGAACTCACCAGTCTTGTACTGAGATTTTTGCATGTTTTCTCTCAGGACATTGATGTGGCACGTTTAGGAGCACAGCATCTACAACATGTCATTCCGTATTCACCACAAACTGTTTTCAAGATTTAATTTGCATTTACTTTACATAAACTGGATTGGACACGTGTTTGTGTGTTTCAAAACTATTGTTAAATGTTTTACTGTGTTCGCTTCCGCATTACTTAAACACATTTGGTCTGTTTCATTAAAATTAAGCAACTTATATGTTTTGTAATTATCGAGTCGTTTGGTGTAACTGATGCTTATCTGAGATCCTGGTTATGTCACACGCCTGACGGTAAAACCCCGTTAGCGGATTTTGAGGGTGTGACAGATTGGTATCAGAGCATTAGTTATAGCGAACTAAAATGAACTTTGCATCTCATCTGCATTGCATTTTAGACTATAGCTGGATTTGCATTAGTTACACACACATAGATTACTAAGCTATGCCCACTAAATTGGTTGCCTGAGAATTTTTGCTTTAACATATCCCTGTGAGCATATGGCTACCGGGATGGTGGCTCCGAGTTGCTGTGAGTCACGGGAGAGTGTGTGTGCATTTGACATCGCCTAAATGTTCTTCGTGATTTGTGTGATACATAGACACCTGTATTCTGGATTTCCTGGCAAAGGCCCTCGGGCTAAGGCAAGCATATCGCATATATCTCATTGCGAGACCTGGTATGCTTACCTGGGAATTTCTGGGATGAGTGATAAACTATGGTCAATACACAGGTCTTAAGGCAAATGGGTCAAATTACCTTGGCGTGTCAATGATTCCCAAACTTTACCGATCCATTCGTATACTTTGATTGATCAACCCCAATATAATACATACATATTTGGTACTTGATGACCACTATACTTGACAAGATATGTTAACCTGATAGGAGGAACCGGGGTGATCATGCAAAGCAAGTTACCATTACGGGTGCACACGTAATTGTAATTTGTCGTGCATGCTAAGTCCGGTAAATCTGGTCGAGTGGTAACATTGTAGTCAGTATAAGTCATCATTCCTACACCTTGAGCAAGAAAGTCTCGGTCTTCATAAAACATAACCACTAACTATCTATCAGTTCTACTTGTAGGAATGCTCACCCTTACCTTGAATTTGGACGAAATTCAAACCATGACATTTGTGTTAATCCCACGGATTCGGACTGATTCTCTAGCTTGTCTGTTTCTTTAAATCCTTGAATTTCTCTTCCTTTTCATTTCAAGACAAAAGGTCTATTTTCATACGACTGATAGCTTTTGATATTTGGTAATTTAAAGAATGTCTGGAGAGGATGTGGACGTAGGGAGAAGTAACGATCATGAGTATTACAAGTTTTTATTCTACACCCTAGGGTGCTAGGATCATAATTCTAGTAAGACCTTGTTAAGGGTAATAAAACATTACTGACACTTGCTATACTTAAGTCCTGTCCTACTTAGAGCCTTCATGGTATTTCTAATCATTTTAAGAGACATTCCTCCACTTAGTATCTCGGTAACTGAGGAACTGATTGAAATGCTTAGAATGAAAGTGGACTACAGGAATATAGAAGAGTGATGATACTCCCTAAACATACATTACGTTATTCTTTGGATGATGTTAAGGAAAATTAGGATGTCGTGTAACCGGTTTAAGCACATTCTTAGTATACCGGTGATGCTTACATATAAGGTTATAGAGGTAAGTTCAAAGCCTTGGTGATTGAGTACTATTACTTAAGAAATGAAATGCAAAAGTTAGAATTGTAATTCTAAAATCGTGCAATGGTAGGGTTAGGTTATGCTCTTTATACTGACAAACATCATGAATTGACAAAGCTGATGTCATACCTTATGACATTAGACCAAATAGGATTAAGAAGGACACTAGGCAAATCTAGTGAGTAGTAGAAAGAAGTTGGAGGGTTGAACAAGCAATCTAGCGGTAAGGTGGACAAGAATGCTAATGTTGTAAACCTAGCTATGTTGGTTAATACGATTAAGCTAACATGCGTTAAACGGGGACATTAAGAAGGTTGGAGTTCCGACCATTACCATAAGTGCCCTAGGTCAATTAGGACCCAAGGACAAGTTAGAAGCAATCAAAATTAGGAAATGGCTATAGCTAGAAAGTAAGACAGTTAAATTATGGAAATTATTGACGAAAGGTCAAGACACTCAAACACAGTCGTATCCCTATTGTTAAAGTTCGGTGGAGCTCCCGGCATGGTCCTGAGTACACTTGGGAACGAGAGGACGAAATGATGCGCAAGTATCCTAACCTATTCAAGGATGCTGTCAGTACATCTTAATTTTCGGGACGAAAATTCCTCTAACAGGGGGATGATGTGACAACCCGGAAATTTTTTTTATTTAATATAATAATTAGGTGATTTTACAAATTAGTATTTATATTTTCTTTTATTATTGAATAATATTAATAATAAAAACAATGATATAATAATAATAATATTATTATTAAAAATAATAATGTTAATAATGATAATAATAATAATAATGAAAATATTATTATTATTAATAATTTATAAAATTTATTAAAAATTGGATTTATAAGTCCAGGGGGAATTTCTGTAATTTTTAAAACTTGGTTTTAAAAACTTAAAACATAGAATTTAAACATTTCAAACCACAGGGACCATTCTGTAAATTGTTTAAACCCAACCCCCGTTCCCGTCGATTCCCCATCTCCGGCCAATTTCCGGCCACACACCGGCCGAACTCCGGCAAGCCACAAACACACAAAATACACGATTTCAATCGAATTAAAAGGTACCGATATGATCACGAGGATGATTAGAACTCGGACCCTTTGTTAATTTAGAAAATGGTAGTGCGGAATCCACCGAACCCACTCATCCCGATTCTTCGGCCGACCACCCACTAATCGACCACTAAAAACTCAACTATAATTAAATTAAACAAAGTTGAACCATTATCTACCAATATATAATCGAGAACAACTCACAATTTCATCTGAATCAAACACAAACATCACATTCGATTCCCACTACAACCGCGACCTGCAACTCTATAGAAACCCACTGCCCGATCGATTTTAACTAAATTAGATAAAGGGTTTTTAATCTTTATCATCATATGAAGCTTCCTATGAAATTAATTTGAATTCCAGCAAGGTTTGCTCACCCATCGATCATTATAACAATCGCGACCTGTTCATCGAGCATTGATCATCTATTCAGACACAAAACAGGTAATTAAGGGTGTCCACAGACTCGAAATCACATGGGGATTAAAAGCCCTATGTTTAATTTCGTTATTGAAATCATCTTGGGGTTCAATTTGGCTTGGATTCGAGTTAAGGTTCATAGAAATTAGGGGAATTCGGTTAACTGTGTTTAAAGACAAAGAGAACCAAGTATAACCGCGGCTTAGGCCTTTGGTTTACTGGTTTGTGTGTTGGAGTTTAAACAGGAGGTCACGGGTTCGAACCCGGCTCCCAACATCTATATTTTTTAAAGCCTTTTTCACATTTTAAAAATCCAGAAAAATTACCAAAAATTATAAAAATAATTTTTATAAACTTTGTTTATTTTAGAAGTTATCTAGTTATTTTCTGGAAAATTATTTCTTTAAATACCTTATTTAATTATATAATTATTATAAATGTTAAATAGTACTTTTATAAAAATAGATTTTAAATAATGATTTAAATCGTCAAGTTATTAATGAAGATTATATTATTTTAATTATGGATTTATTATGATAAATGTAAGGAATTATATGTAATAATTTCACAAATTATTTACAAATACAATTATTATCATTATAATTATACCATTGTTATTATTAATATCAATATTGATAATATTATTAATACATGGTGTTGTTAGTATATCAATCGTGTACGTCAAACCAAACTGACCCGAATCCGCCCAAATGTAGTCTATTCGCGTTGAACACATTTTAAAGACTGAACTGCAATTAATAATAGGTGTTGATCGTGCATTACCCTTATTCTTTGAAGCTCTTGTTCATTTCATTACATCAATTCAAGGTGAGTTTACAGCCCCACTTTTACTTATATACTCTTTTGGGGGAGAGAAACATGATGTTTTCATAAAAGATACATTACATTGGATTTTTGTAATACTGCATATACTTGATACTATGGTGTATACTTGCCCAACGGACCGTTAATATGGACATAACGAGGTAATTGTTAGTAGTACTACTGGGATTGACATACCCCACCCGGGCTAGTCGCGCTAGCACAACGTTCGTCAAACGGGTGAACGGTTAGCCTAATTACAAGTGTTGTGGTGTGATCCACATCCGGGCCTGGTTTATTATTTGATTACATGTCAGTTCGGCCGCGCCTTCATACACATAGTGATCATTATGGACTAGCTACCCATTATATGCTTTAATTACAAATCCGGGAATTTCATTATACTTGACGGATTAATAAATCCGGGAATTTCATTATACTGACGGATTGATAAATCCGGGAATTTCATTATACTTTTCGGATTAATAAATCCGGGGATTTCATTTTACTTGACGGATTAATTAATCCGGGGATTTCATTATACTTATCGGATTAATAAATCTGGGGATTTCATACTTGACGGATTACATAATCCGGAATTACATACTTGACGGATTACATAATCCGGGAAAATACATACTTGACGGATTACATAATCCGGGAATTACATACTTGACGGATTACATAATCCGGGAAATTACATACTTGACGGATTACATAATCCGGGAATTACATACTTGACGGATTACATAATCCGGGAATTACATACTTGATGGATTACATAATCCGGGAACTTCATTACTGATAATTACTGTTTTCTGATAAACCTGTGAACTCACCAGTCTTGTACTGAGATTTTTGCATGTTTTCTCTCAGGACATTGATGTGGCACATTTAGCAGCACAGCATCTACAACATGTCATTCCGTATTCACCACAAACTGTTTTCAAGATTTAATTTGCATTTACTTTATAAACTGGATTGGACACGTGTTTGTGTGTTTCAAAACTATTGTTAAATGTTTTACTGTGTTCGCTTCCGCATTACTTAAACACATTTGGTCTGTTTCATTAAAATTAAGCAACTTATATGTTTTGTAATTTCGTTTGGTGTAACTGATGCTTATCTGAGATCCTGGTTATGTCACACGCCTGACGGTAAACCCCGTTAGCGGATTTTGAGGGTGTGACATTTAAACGACTTTGGGGCTGGAAAATACATGTATATATTTTTTTATGGATTTGTGTATGAAACCCGTATGTTATGTACATGTGTATGTTTATAGAATATGATTTGGGGTGAACGTATGGTTATGTTTATGTTAAGTTTATGTCTGGATTCGTATGTACATGTTTAGAACTAGGTATTATGATTGTTTGGGGACTGGAATATAAATAAACACATGAACAGGCTGCTAATACGCTAATAAAGCCAAATAGTGGTCATATGTCTGAAATTTGGACTTACAAAACTAAGTACAAGATATATGTCTGAATAGTGCTTATACGCCCAGGAATTTGCCTTAGAAATATTTAAGGGTCATATGTCCCGACAGTACTCATATGTCCCAACAGTACTCATGAGTCCAACAGTGCTCATGAGTCTGAAAATTTACTAAGTATGGGAGGTGAAAAGTCTGAACCGTGGTCGTACGACCAGAAAATTTTCTAAGTGTAATGTGAGAAGTCCAACAGGGCTCATACGTCCAACAGGGCTTATACGCCCAGCAGTGCTTATACGTCCAGAGTTGAAAAATTTTCTAAGTGTAAGCTGGTAAGTCCGACAGTGGTGAAACGCCTGAACAGGGCTCTTACGCCCAACACTTAGAATTTTTAACAGAATTTTCTTGGAGTTTGTGCAGTAGGTTTCGCATGATTAATGACTAGGGTTAATTAATAATGATGTTTTATGCATGTAATGATGATAATGATTAACCCTTATTATTACTGATATTATTATCAGTATTTTATTATTGTTAATGTTAGGATCTCAGCCTCTAGTTTAATCAATTAGATTATATTCGTAGTGGATTTAGCATGAATATTAGCAATTAAAGCAAGAACATAAAGAATATTGCATGCAAACCAAAAGTAGAGAGAGAGAATAATTCTGCCTTAAAAGGAATAATATTCGTTTATTTCACATGTTTCGGCATGGAATACATTCAGGTCACTGCCCTTTTATAGGCAAATGACCCATACTGTTGTCATATTCCACTGACATTAAACAATTATTTAACTAACTACTGATAGAAACACAACTACTGAAATGTCACAACAGCTGACATCTTCTTACAAAATTTCCTAAGTGTTCTACCTATTACAAGTACTGAAAAGGAAACTACTGAAAAGCTACAACGACTGAAGAACAAACTCTTCAGTCGTTTACAACTACTGACTATAACAGCTGAAGAACAAATCTTCAGCTGTTGTACAAACTACTGAAATAAAAAACATAAAACTACTGAAATAAAATAACCATCACAACAACTGAAGAAGACTTCTTCAGCGGTTGTGACAAACTCTGAACTTCAGCACTTTGGTCTTCAGACTTTGGTCTTCAGATGATTCATCAGCTGATGACGTCAGTAGTTGTCATCATCTGATGTCTTCAGTTGTTGTCTTCAGACTTTGTGCATCAGCAGTTATTCATCAGTTCTTCAGTTCTTCAGACTTTTGATCTTCAGCACTTTGTCTTCAGTACTTGAAGTCTTCAGTACTTGTTTTATCAGTACTTTAGACTTCAGTACTTATCTTCACTACTTTGGGATCTTCAGCTGTTGTACTTCAGTGCTTTGAACTTCAGCTGTTGATTCTTCAGACTTTGTCAGAACAGCTGATGGGAGTCTTCAGCAGTTGTTGTGATGTCATGTGGGACTTAGAGGTTTTTCTGATCTTGGCTCATTGGTTCTTTTGGTCCAACAAACTCCCCCTGAACCAATGCAGCCAAAACCTCTAATTATTTGTTGTCCCACTTTTTTATAACCAACAATCTTCATATTAAAACAATAATAAAAATTTACACTTTATGCGTATTTATTTTAGGCCGATTTAGTGTCTATGTTTTCTCATTCTGTTCATAATCATTATTGTGAACGAAATTGTATGCAAATCAAATGTAATATTGACAATTATATTATTAATACTGTTGTGATAATAAAAATGAAAGTTAAAAAATATTATAACCAAATTAATACTATGATTTTTATCGTCCAATGAGTATTATTCTGAATTGTTAAATTTCTAACTTTCTTTTTTTTCTTCTTAAAATTGATGTTATTTAATTCTTCGTTATTATTAGAGGACCCTCATGAATCAATAATTAGTGTTTTTAGTTTCGTAAAATAAAACGTTTAGAGAATATGCCGCCTTGCTTGTTTGTTATTTCATGTATCCGAAAACCATTATTCCTATCTTCATTATAATTTGTT